>JASJOG010000004.1:87500-1287500 GCA_030142905.1 Heliopora coerulea
AACAAACAAACAATCATTCAGTCAGTCAGTCAACCAACCAACAACCAACCAGTCAACTAACTAACCTAACAAACAAACAACTACAGTAGCCTAACAACCAAACCAAACAAACAACCAGTCAACCAATCAGCCAACCAAGCACATGCCAAGTGCATTCATGTATCAAACCCATTTACAAACAGAATATGATAAAGCCTTCCAGCTAATGAGCTGAATAGAAAAATAATGCACTCACCAAATATTGTAACAGGTCTAGATTTACTTTTATAATTTATATACCAACTTGCTCCACCAGCAATTGACAAAGCAAGAAGTAAAAGTGGTGATGTCAAACTAGAAATTTGAAGGAGAAAAATATCAAATAACTACAGTAATCTACATTACACTGTACAGTTAACAGGTGTACATGTTCCATGTCAATAGGGAAAATAATTATGTAACATTTATGAAACCTTTCACAAAGGTTCAAGCCTCCAAGTGAAAAAGTACAGAAAAGCACAATGTTAATAGATTTTTTATTACAGTTTATCAAACTCATTAAAATGATCACTCTTTACCAAAACATGTCTTGACTAGATGATATACATTTATTTGATACTTCCATTGTTTGGATGACTATAGAATATAATAAATACTTTAGTATAACACACATCTAAGATAACACCACTTCTGATCGGCTGCCGTGTGTGCTCCATTCATTGATGAGACAAAAAGCACAGGAAAACATTTTCAAAACACGTTCTTGAGGATGATCTGACCTTCAAGTGGCCACTCAAAAATGTTCCAAATTTTTGGCTTAAGTAAGGAGAAAGTAATTTCTAATGAGTAAAGTTTGTTTTAAATTTTTTGTGTCTAATTCTAAGTTAGTTACTGTAAATCATTCATAATTTTATGTTATAAGAGAATTGGTTCATAATTTTGTGTGCTCCATTGATTTATGGATGCACTTGGGAAGTTGGGATAGCACTCAAAAAAATTTAGACATGCTCTTAGCTATCACTTTGACCAACTCTTACACTTTTTTTTTTGTGCTCTACCAACTTCCTGTGTGCAGCCATAAGTCAGTGGAGCATGGTGAATTATTAAACATTTTATCATTAAAAGCTAGGTATGTTACATGTTAGTAAAAAGGTAATCTACATCACACTGTGCAACTAGTCTGTATGTAGAGATGCATATTTAGATCAGATGTTAGTAAGATTAAATGATCACAATCATGAAATATCATCTGATTAACAGGTACATGAAAATATGCTGATTAAATAGTTGAAATTAGATGGGCACTTTGTCAGCTGAAGAGCCCTCTCCCTTAAAATCATTTACCCTTTCCATATAAACAGAATTTGATCACCTTGATTCAGTTGTTGCAAAAACAAAGTTCAGAGCTCAAACCTTATCTTTTTTATCCTACAGTAAGCCAAAAATGGCCCTGGTAATTTCATCTGCTTAAGGCTAACAAAGGTCATTTTCTCTTTTACCAAGGTCACGTGTTTGGCTGAATATAATCCACTTTAAAACATTCATTTGGAAGACCAACTTATCCACAGGAATTTTGGTTGGTTTGTGTTTGACCATATTCATCTTCATTGCAACTACTGTATGATGTCCATCCAATTTGGCTCAGTACTTTCACTATCATTGCTACTCAAAAGATCATTTAGTTAAAGCTAAACTTCTTTTCAGCTGGGACTCTGTGAGATCTGTAAGTATGCACAGCTGACAAGCAGATGTCAGGTTTGTAAGTATTTCTCATGTGGGAAGATTCATTTTAATTAGTAATTTCAAAGCAAACATTTACCAGCAAAAATGACAAGTCAATTTGTTGGTATGATCTTTTCAATTAAATTAACATAACAAAAGCATAGTACTTATTTGAATATGGGCACTTACTTGAGGACACAAAATATACATGTACATACTTATGATATAATACAAGAACAAACATACATATACACAGTGGAAGAATCTCCTATAAAGGTTGTTGGTTGCTAGTCATTGTTTCACATGAAGCTTGCATCTTGTATGGAACTCTGAGTAGCAACCAACAACCTTTATATGACTTTTGTCAATTGCACTAGGTTTAAGATGTAATTGTATTGAGCACTCTAAGATGCAATTGTATTGTGACCAGTTTCCTTTACTTGTGTAAACATTTAATAGACAATTACTGAGGTCAATGGCATTATTGGATATATTGCAGCCAACTGAAGGTGTAGCATGATGATAGCCAATATAATTATATTCAATAATACTATTTGGCCAAATTGGTTATCTGTTATTATTAATTATTGTTCCCCATTAAATCCCACATGGTTCTCTCCCTGCATTATATCAATAATTTTAGCTCCTAATCCTGGTACTGCTCATGAATATTATAAACAGTGAGTCAAGTTATGGTATTCTTAACTAATTTATAAATTCGTCAGACAGCTTTTCTAGACATTCATGGCAGTACTAATGATCTTTCTACTGAATTCAATAAAGCTTTTGCTTAACTTACCTATTCACAGGTATCCAAACTATTGAAGAGATATAATTTTATTAATTTTCAAAACAGTAGAGAACAATACAGTGTTTTGAAATCTGAGCGACAACAGGTTTTATAATAGTTGTGTGTAAAATATTGACTTTATTAAATCTTGAGTTTACAATATTTTGTGACTTGTTTTACTTCAGTCATTAGTTACCCCAAGCAGCTATTAAATAATCTTTAACTTTTCTGAAGATGGCCTAAAGATACATGTAGCATCTGGAAGTACTTATGCAGTCTGTCTGTCTTAGATTTCTTCATCATCAGCTGTCCAATTTTCAAGAGCTTATTCCAGCTAAGAAGTGACCATGATAGAATGCACAAAAAAAATTAATGGCCACAAGTCAAACTTAACTTGTTTGAACTAAGTTAACCTAAAATTTAACTTGAAATGTTTTACATAATATTATGTTCATCACTAATTTGGTGACATCATTTGGCATAGGACATGAATGTGTTGCTTTAAATCTTTACCATGTAGCCATAACATTATCATGTATTATACAATGTAATTGGTCTGTTCACTGTTTTGTTTTGTTTTGGGCTTATTAAATGGAGTAATCATTGTGTGCTAATTGCATTATAATTATGGGATATTTAATACAAGTCCCTGACATCAATGGGTACAATCCTTTTTGTTAGCAGGAAAGTTATCAAATGTAATTCTAGATGAACTAAAAGTAGCAGGTTGCATTATTTTTAACAATGCATTCCATTGTTGCATCATTATTAATAATGCAGCACACTAGTTCAGTAAGCTGAGGATTACCCCTCATAATTTTCCTGCTAACAAAAAGGACTATCCTGTTCTCTTCTGGGATGAGGATTAAATATCTTATCCACCTGAAATCATTCATATACCAGTACAGTAGTGCAAAGAAAGAACAATAGTATTTGATGAGGATCAGTAATTATGTACCCATATTTTCTAAGAACTTTTCATGGAATAATCATTATAATGAGAAGCCCTTTTTAAGACCACATTTGGATCAGTTGCTAAAAATTCGTTAAGGCCATAGGATCAAAACCATAACCCTAAGAATCTTGTCCAATCCTTTACCAATTGATCAGCAACAGAAGCTGCTGCTGGAAGGTAGGCTACATTCAATATATTGGCCATTAGGATTGCCAGTGAATTGGATAAGGAATCATTAAAATTAATAACTAACTTCTGCACTGACTTAGCATCAATAAAAAGTATTATTGAGATAAATTTAAGCACATATTTTAGAACAACTGCTCTACATTATAATCAGAAAGGTTTGAGTACTGCCGGAACGTGAGAGTAGTTATCTAATGTTTCATGTTTTTTCTCTCTGACGAAGGGCCTTTGCTCGAAACATTAGATAACTACTCTCACATTCTGGCAGTACTCAAACCTTTCTGATTATTTCACTTTGATTTCCACACTGCCTACGCAGCATTCCATTTTTATTTCATGGTTTTGCTCTACATTATGACCAGGACCAGCCAGTGGCATGATGAACTATGGTTGGGGTTAAACCAACTCCTAAGGGCCCCCAATGAATCTGTAAAGACAATAGAGATTAAAGTCTTGAAATATGTCTATACTAAGGGGGGTGACAGGGTCCCCTGACCAAAAACCTCCTAAGAGCCCCCAGTAGTTCTGTTACATCACTGGGACCAGCTTTAAAAAATGCAACCTGCAAGGATTTATGGTAAGGAATTAAACCTGCAGCATAGAATGTACACTGTAGCCCAACATCCTACCAACCAAGCTATAGAGTTCTTTGCAAGGAGCTTGGCCATCATCACATAAATTATATCCATAGGCATACAGGCCCTAATCATTTGGGGGTGGCAGAGATGATCTGCCTGAATCACTCTGGTCGAATGTCTAGTTAGAAAAAACCTAGGAATAAGAATTACATACTGTACATGGTATATATATGGCAACCTGAATGCATGCTAATATCCAAACTCTTGTTCATCATTACCAATTTTTGAAAATTTTTCTGTTTTAATCATGCTTAGAAATTTATTTTTCCCAATTCTACCTGAGCTATTTGCCCAGATCTAGTCCTCTCCAAATTTGGGAGGGCAGTTGCCCCCCCCCGCCCCCACATCGTACGCCTATGATTATATTCACTAAACTTGTATATGAACACCACAGCTCATCAGTGCAGCTTGGAATGAACATGGATTGACAAGGGCCCAGAGTGCTCAAACTGCTAATATATATATATATATATATATGTATATATATAAAATCATCAAGAGCCTGCTCAACATAAAGCTCAAAAATCATATAATCATCATACAAACTTTATTAAAAAAGAATAAACAACTATGTTTTGGGGACTGGCCCCTTCTTCAGCAGCTCACAGTTAAAGAATAGAGTCCTTATATACCTTATTGTTCTTCCTTAAATTTACATAAATTTCAAACCTACATTAAAAAAGCAATTAATGATGGTGAGGTGGAGATTCCATTGGAGCACCTCTTGAATTTGGCAAAGGTTATTTTGGAAAACAATTATTTTGAATTTTATGAAAGAGTTTATAGGCAAAAATTGGGAACAGCAATAGGTACAAAGTTTCCCCAGGCTTTTGCAGATATTTTCATGGGGAGTTTTGAAAATTTGTTCTTGGAGACTTGTAGTTATAGACCGTGGGTTTGGTTGCAATTTTTGGATAATATATTTTGATATGGCTTCATGGCAGGGAGAGATTGGATGAATTTTTGTTGGCCTTGAATTCATATCATGGATCTATCAAATTTATGTGGGAGATTGGTAATGGGAAAATATCTTTTTTAGATGTGATGATTGGTTTTAATGGTGGAATTCTCAGTACTGATGTTTATCATAAACTGATGGATACACATCAGTACTTGAATTTTAAATCATGCCATCCTCAGCATGTTAAAAAAGCTATTCCATATAGTCAGGCACTGAGATTGAAAAGAATTTGCAATTTGGAAGATGTTTTCAAAAGTAGGGAGAAAGAATTAAAGGGTTTCCTGTGGAAAAGGGGTTATGAGAGGGGTTTTGTTGATAAGCAGATTGGCAGATTGAACGGTCTTGATTGGGAAGTTTTGCTTAATGGGATGGGAAAGAGAAATTAAGATAGGTCTGATAAATTGGTTTTGACTTTGGAATTTCATCCTGCACTTCAGGTAGTGCATAATATTCTTTGAGAATTGCAAACTTTGGTTGAGTTGGTGCCTGTACTTAAAAAGCTTTTGCTGGTTACTCCAAGGTTAAGCTTTTGGAAAGCAAAGAATTTGAAGGATATTTTGGTGAGGGCTAAAATGCAACCTATGGAGGAGGGGTCTAAGGGAATGTTTTGGTGTGGAAAGGCCAGATGTAAAGTTTGTAAATTTATTGGAACTGGATCGATATTTATGGATAATGTAGAGAAGCGGTCTTTCCGTATCAATCATTCCTTTGATTGTGACTCTCAAGGAGTGGTATATTTAACAACATGCAAGAGATGTAGTAAACAATATGTGGGGAGCACAACAACACCATTTAGGTTAAGGTTCAATAACCATAAGATCTCATTCAGACGACATGAAAGGGAACAAAGGGGAATTTGTGGGGAACACCTGTATGCACATTTTCTTTAAGATGAGCAAATAGGTCTGGAAGATTTATCTGTTAAAATAATTGATGTTACTGATGTTAGGGATCCGACAGCAAGGGAAGGTTTTCGGATTGAAAAATAAAAATGTTATGCTCCTCTGGGACTAAATGTAATGAAGGTTTGAAATTTATGTAAATTTAAGGAAGAACGATAAGGTATATAAGGACTCTATTCTTTAACTGTGAGCTGCTGAAGAAGGAGCCGGTCCCCAAGACGTAGTTGTTTATTCTTTTTTAAAGTTTGTATGATGATTATATATATATATATATATATATATATATACATGTATACATACATGTATACATACATGTACATGTTCATGTATATACCTACATGTTTGATTGTTCAGGTATGAGTACATGTACAGTACATTCACTCATTTATCAGCACTCACCCTCGCCCACCACACCCTTTCTTGAACTTACATGCAATAAGCAGCCAAACCAAGAAATATAAAAACGTAATTTGCTTGATACAACTCGACGTTCTTTGTTAATCTTGTAGCCACTTCCGAGCTCGTCTTAGGTTTCGAAAATCTTTTCGTGTCCAGAAATTCCGACCACGGTCTTATTTTGGAACGCTTCTCAGACACCCATGTTCTCATTTTCTCATAATAAGAGGTAGGAGCCATTGAAGTTGACGTGTCTATCTTCCCAGTCACCTCACTTTCGGCCATAGTTGAAACGTCAACAAATATACATACGAAATACGCCGGCAATCAACAGTCAGCCCCAGACCTCTACGACTAATTTGACAAACATGCCGCAATGTTTTTTATCTGAAGCACGAGGAGGTTGAACTTGCTTGAGCTATGGTCATGGGTAAAAAAGTAGTCCTTGGGGCCCGTTGTTCAAAGCACGATCAACGCTAATCCAGGATTACCGGTTCATCTGTCGTTTTAATTGAACAATCTAGTTCAAATTTCATAGCTTAAAACTGTTTTGTATAAACCCGAAATCTGCTGAAGAAAATTTCAACTTTTCTCAGCAGCATGATCAAAATTTGTCCACAAATTTTTTGCTGAGCCTTGATTAAGCTAATCGCCGTCTGAATAACCGGACCCAGGATTGTAAGTAAATTCGTGCGTTGTAAAATACAACAAAACTAGTTCATTGAACAGATAATAAAGGTACAGCTACTAGAAATTTTAAGTAAATTTCTCAATGTTTTAAGACTTTTCTTTATTTTATACGACAAGTTACGTTGGGGTCTACTTCCCTACATTAAGGTCTATCGTTCAATTTTCATGTCAGCATATAGTCTGTGGATGCGCGTATATGCAATCGTTATAAATCATTCAATGCAAATTGATAAATTAAGAAATAATTATTTAAAAAATGTAAAAATGAAGTATAATTGCAAAATAAAGGTGTTTCAGTTTGAATGTAGCAACCTTCTTTCAGCCTGAGTTGGAGTTTTGTAGTAGCGGTACCTAATGTTTGGAAGCAATCCAGTTTGGAGGATGACAGTCATTTGAGAGAGTTGTGCATTATGATGACAACCTTATTTGTAGAGGATAACACATAACAATAATGTACTGATATACTTGTGGTCCTCAATGACTGATTCTTGTTTGGAAAGGTTTGCATGTTTCTCGTCGTGAAAATCGAATGACATGATCACACAATCGACTGTAATAATACACTAACCTGGAGAAGAAAGTAGACCTTTCAAAATATGTAGTACAAAATAAAGAAAAATCTTAAAAATGTGATATTTATTAATATTTTATCTCAATTAATATTTAGAAGAAAAATTGAAGTCAGAATTACGCTTCTCAAGCTGATTATGGAAAAAGAAATTTGTCCAGCTAAAATGTCCGTAAACCATTGCTCCTGCACACGATCATAGCAGTGATGGTGTAAGGATCAATGTATAACAGCTCAGAGACAGATCCAGAATTTTTGCTACTGTTGCTTCCAGTGTTTTTTGAACTTGAAATTCTTCTACTCTCTCTTTCTTTTCTTAACTGTTTGTTCCGATGCTCTTTGACTATAATTATTAATCTTCTTGATAGTTAACATGTTCAGTAATGCTGTGTTTTGGTACCAAGCATTTAAGTCACATGGCAACTAATCAAAAAATCCGCCGCTGTAGCTGAGTAGTGTCTAGCGTGCATGTTAACAACTCCCAAATGTCATTCATCAGTGTCGATTGGCCTACCAGTTGGGTTGCAGTTGTTTTCATATGTGATATTATGGCTTCTGGACATAATCTATTTGTCTAGGGCTTATATGAATATCCTAGACATACTGACTTAAAACAATTTTATCAGTTGGCTAATCAAAAATGAAGTTTCTTTTTTTCACCAAGCAGTCTGTCAACACCTGTCTGTTTTGTAGTTTTCATGAACATTACTTCTCATTAAGTGAACCAGTGACGAATTAAGGGAAGGGCAATAAAACTTTCTGCATTCGCTTGAATGCCCATGAAACAATGGGTCCAGCTCATCCAAGTCGAGGTCTAAGTAGGAAAAATAGTGTAAATGGAAGAATATGTCAACTCGGACATCGACCCAGAGCCATTGTACGTGACCATACGAATGAATGCGGGAAGGATCCATTTAGGCAATTACCATGGTCCCCTCGTTTGGTGGGAAGACACTTGGACGAGTACTTTAGTACATGTGACGAGTAATTTTAATTTTGCAAAACTTCCGCTATCGTCTACGGGACAAGACTAAACAAAGCATGCAGGTAAAAACAAACCACAAGCATTATATCATATTACCTCAACAACATTTAAAAACATTCGTCAAACGAGGTTGCAAATGATATTTCATCAATATCATTATTAACATATATTGGTTTCCGCTTAGGTAGCACATTTGTCGAACTTGCACCTTAGCTCACCATTTGAGTCTTTGTAGCTCAATGGTTAGCGCGTCTCGCCGGTCATCAGAAGATTGCGGGTTCGATTCCCGTCTGGGGCTCAGAAATAATTTTCCCGAAAATAGAGCGTAACGATCGTTCATCTATCATCTCAAGATATCTTCAAGCTCTCACACTTATAAGACATAGATTTCAAAGATTACAAAGTTTATGTATCATTGGAAGAAAAGATCGATTTCGACGAAGTTGTTTAATTGGTACAGCATTGAAACGTGGCAAGAAGGAAGACTTCTACATAAGTTAATAAATCGGAGGAAAAGATCTATTTTAACAAAGGTTTTCAACTGGGCGGGGTCGAAACGTGACAGGATGAAAGTAGTTTACGAAGTTGGATAACCATCGGAGGAAAATTTTTTTTGGCAAGAAAATGTCTGCCTTCCCAGCTGCCAGAGAAAACTCCTAAAAGAAAGGTTATCTTTATCTAGAATTCATGAAAAAAATTTCGACGCCTTGTATCTAATTCATGAGCTGTAATTTGACAGGAAGTACGACTTTTAAGGTGCGTTATACCAGACGTTTTTATAACACCCAATTTGTTGGCGCAAATAAATTTTGCTAAGAATTGCTCACAGGCGAGTTGGGCGTATCAAACAACATCTTTGTTGAAATAAAGATATTTAATGGGTGGAATCCAGGTTAAGTGAAAGTAAATTCTCTATAGATGGGAATAATGCAACGTTTTGGCCTTCGGCTTAGAATCGAAACCGCTATCCTGCGAAGTTGGCAGGGTAATGCACCAGATTCGCTAGATCTCGGCTGGGTATTAAATTTTATTACTCTGACATTCATAAATTTACTTTCACTTAATATTGACTCAACTTCATATGTTTGAAAGAAGATGCCTAATATACCTAAAATATAGCCTTCATTTCATCGGCATCACCATCGCCATAAATCGCCGTTTCACTTCCATAACGCGGGCCCAAGAGTTGCAATTTTCTCAAACTATCCCCGTTTGATCTTAATGTCTATGATTTTGATACTCGAAAATTCACTTTCACTGAATATAGACTCCAGCACTTCATGTGATCGAGTGTAAACGTTGAATATTACTTGTTCAATAAGTGTACTGGTGTCAGTGGCGTAGCCAAGGGAAGGGTTCGGGGGGCTCAAACCTCTTCCATAGCTACAAGGAACTTGAGTTTCCAATTCAATGAGTTCATGACCGTCATCAGACCATATCACAATCTGGCCTGCTTTGATAGCTGAATCCTGGTAAATCCAATGTAGACCCTGCTTTTTGAAGTGCAGTAAAATACCAGGAGGCTGGAGCCCCCAAAATTGACCTTAGTTCCATAAAACAACAGGAATGAAGCGAAAAATGCAAAGTCGTCATAATCTATCTATCCGTGTTTTCTTGTACATTAACAATTCTGTAAATAGAAGTGAATAGACTAACAAGTCTTTTTATAAGGTACGGTCGGGAGTCTAAATTACGTTTGACATTATGCCCAGAAAACTCTGGTCTTATGTGATGAACTTGAATGGAGTTGTACATATAGGAAGATGGTACATTTTTGGGCGTGCTGAAAATTTATAATGGCCCGACATTGAACCCCCTCTTCCTCAAGAAAAATTTCTGGCTGCGCACCTGACTGGTGTAGTCTTTGAATTTGACTTGAAGAGAAGAGAAGATTTTTAAACAGGTTTCATGGTTGGTGCAGCACTGAGAAGAAAAGGCCTATTTCAATAATGCTAGCAGGTGCAGCATTAGGCCGCAGACAATGTACAAACATAAATGGTATTTTGTCTAAGTATCTGCCTATAATTTGTGGGGTCCCCCAAGGCTCAGTTCTTGGACCTTTATTATTTTTAGTATACATAAATGATTTCCAATCTTGTCTTTCATCATCTTGTATGATGATGTATGCTGATGATACATGTTTGACGGCAAGGGCTGATAATCCAGAAGAGATTGAAACAATATTAAATAATGAACTAAAGAATGTTCAAATTTGGCTACGAGCAAATAAACTCACTTTAAATGTTAAAAAATCGAAGTACCTAATTATTTGCTAGTCAAAAACGCCTTGACTACCATTTCAAAATTGGAATAGATGGGATGTATATGGAAAGAGTCAATTCCTACAAATATCTAGGTGTTGAAATTGATGAAGTACTAAATTGGCAGGTACACGTTGATGGTCTATGTAAAAAGGTATCAACGTGTCTTGGGGTTTTAATGAAAAATAGATGCCTAGTCCCTTATGATACATTGCTATCGATGTATAAAGCATTGGTACTACCTTACCTAGATTATTGTAGTGAAATATGGGGCTGTTTAGGGAAAACCCTGTCTGACAAACTCCAAAAGCGTCAAAATAGGGCAATTAGAATTATAACTTTTTCTGATTATGATGTCAGTGCAGTCGATCTATTGCAATCCCTTGGATGGGATACTCTTGGTTACAAAGTGATCGGTTACAAAGCTGGAGGTGATAAAAAATGGAGTTGTATAGGATAAAGGTAAATTCCCAGTGACAGAATAATGTATTTCATTTAGACCCAACCAGGACCAGTTGCAAAAAATGCAAGATATTTAAGAGCAGAAGATCGATGTAGTATATGGCCCTTCTTGGACAGCTCAAGCTTCAGTACGGCGACCTGTCAACAGAACTGGACGATAGTAGCAAGTTTCTAGCATGCAAAATTTACATGACCAAGTAGTAACACATACAGTAAACTGATCTATACCCCAGTGCATTCATGGGGACCAATGGATTTTCTTATCCGCAAATTTTCGTTTCTATAACAGATTTGAGACATTGCATGGCGACGGAGGATGTGATATTGGGGCTAACTTTTACAAAAAAGAAGACCGAGGGAGTGCATTCCATTAACCTCTCCTAGATTTCAGATGGTTAACAAAATAGATATGTGAAGTAGCATTTCTGCACTTTGACTTTATTACTAAAGATATTAAAACCGATAGCACTGTCTTATACCATTAATTAATCACGGTAACAAACGAATTCATAGCATAATCGTGAAAACTAGGAGATTAGTTCCCCTCGTTAGAGACATTAAGGGGCAATAGGTCCTCATGTTCCACCACCCTTGATTTGAGAGCCGTCAATTGTTTCGTTCGTGTTTTCAGAATTTGCTCCACTGACCATCACTACGCGTAAACTTTCATGGGGCATCAACCATGCCTCCCCGGCAGTACGCCCATGTGAAAAATACAACTTCATAATTCATTCAGGTAGTCAATTTTATACAGTCATCGGGCCGTCGGGGAAATTCCTCAACCTGTAACCTCTACTTCGTTCGCTCGTGGAAGAAAGCCTTTCCGTACAAATAAGAGAGCTGTTCTGTTCAATAGACAGCTCTTCCATGCAGATCGAAAATTAGCCCTTGCACGTACTGATCTTGAGATAATAATGAAGCCAGATACGCAACTTTTTGGGGAGTGCACTCCGTTCTAAAGCCGCTATCCGATTTCTCGACTGATCCTAGAATGTCTATAATTCATAGAATTGAAAACAAAATGATCTTCAAGCCAAGGCTAAACTCCCACAAAGCGTGTCACCAGCAGTCCAAACACGCATGCAAGTTCGCATTATGTAGCTCTTTATGAAATGATAAGAACATTGTCAACTCTGTTTTTCTACTAACTCGTTTCTGGCGCAAATTACATGAAGGTAATTGACAATAGTACATGCATTTTCTTTTTACGGACATTTTTTGAACTCGCCCCAATTTAGAAATCCTGGCGGCACAAGAGTTCTGAAATCGCAGGTTATTAAATTTGGCGACGGTTGTTAAAATTTTAGCGAAGGTAATTGACCGGTCGATATCTATCAGCTTCTCATTAGTCAACTGCGTAGCACTAACCTTGTAAACTGCCAAAGGACCAAGTCCCGTTTGACAACGTTAAACATTGTGTTTATTGCGAATACTTTAGACCTGGACAAGTTCTATAAGCAAAACAATCGCTTGTAAGGAAGCTTAATGGCTATTTGGAAATGATTGGTAGATTAATGATCAGAGAAGTCAAACCAGCCTAAATCAAAAGAATTCAAGACAACAAAAAGATGTATCCCTATCTCTCGTCAGAACGTGTTACTTAGAAAGAATTCCAGGATGCAATTTACTTTAGTTTGCTTGCTTGCAGTCCATGCCGTTTTCTCAGAACGAAGACATCCTTGTACAGCTGCTTATAAATCTGTTAAACGAAGTTGGAACCTTGGCTTCAGGTTTTAATATCACAAGAAAACGATACTGTGGATTTATTCCATTTGATAATCCCTTCAAGATTCGCTAGCGTAAACAGGCCTTAATGATTTCGCGGCTGCGAGGTAGAACCTTAGACATGAATTCAGAAAAAATCGATGTAGCATGACGAGTCAATGCTTGATACTGAAAAGGCGAAATTTAAAAAACATTTAAAAATTAAGCAGGAACACTCTACCGGATTTAAAAGATGAGGTGATAGCTGAGTGTTTTAGATCCGATACAGCAAGTCCTACGAGTTTTTTAAACGACTTCAAAAACAAACCTCTTGATACGCTAATTCACTCAGAAAGTTTGAAAATTAATGTTTTCTAAAACATGAAAATTTGAGAAGAAAAGTAGGCGTGTTTCTACTTCTGTTAAAGACAAAACACGGTTATGATTTCCTTTGTATTTTCCTAATGAACTATAAATGGGCTTTCGAAGACTGACAAAAATTCCAATGGTTTCGCTCCGGAAACTGCCTAAACCTTATAGAAATGCATTTAGATTTCTTTGACACAAAAATGAGTTGAGACTAAAAATTTCCGAGGTAAAACGTTTGGTATGAAACGTAAAGTCTGCCCATTTGCCACCATTGTTTTTCCCGTGTTTGTTTTGAAATCAATCACCACGAGCCTCGTATCGTGTGAGACGCCATCTTTGTGAAGAATGTCCATAGTGTTATTTGGTTAAATTTTAACTTTATTTATTTTATTTTATTTAAAATTTGAATCAAAATAAGAATAACTATATTCGCTCGCCAGGGCTGATCCACTTGATAAGTTATTCGGGTAATGTACAATCAGCTCCAGCAGAATGAAAACCGTAATATTAAATGAAAACAACCGCAATATTGTACACAAGAGTGTTTCCGTACATCTAATAAAACTGTCATACTTCACGTACAACCTTCGGAATGCTTTCGTCATCTTCGCCATAAAGAAACAGTCTAACTAATGTCTTGAAACCATCTTCTGGAAACTGTCGGATACCTGATTTCTTAGCTTCGTCAAGACTGTGCTCTGTCTTGGTTCTATTTTCAACATACATGGGAATCTCAGACATTAACCAAAGCTGATTTTTAACTCCCTTATCACTTTCAAAATCTAATGTATTCAGTTGATAACACAGAAGTGCCATTCTGTCGCGATTATAAACTAAAGACCGTATGCATAACGGATATTCCAAGCTTTCTCCAAAACTCGCTTTATTCAAGCTAACAGCGCGTTCGACAAGTCTTCCGAATGAAAACATCATTCCTAAGAAAAAAGGAGGAATTATAAGAAAAAGAAAATGGAGCATAGCCTGTGGCAAAAAGACAAACTGCTTGGGGAAAATTCACAAGTTAACACTAAGATGAGTGTTAAATAAATTTTCATGTGGGAGCTTGCCGATATCACGGACGACATGACGAACGGTCGTCAAACTCAAACCATCGAAAGAACGATTTCTGCTGTTTGAACGTGCACCTAAGCTCGCTGAGTCTCGCTATATCAATGGTTACAGCTTCTCGTTGGTCATCAGAAGGTCGTGGGATGGATCTCTGTCTGAGTCTCATAAATCGTTTTTTCCCTATGTTTGACCATGTCAAATGTCCAAATATCGTCGGAAAGTGGCAACTATTTTCGAAAGTACTTTAGAATTCTCCCATACTTGCTCGAATATATTTGAATCAGGCTTATAAAACAAGTGTACAATGATCCTGTTCATCCATGATAAGATATTGTAAGACAATGTCCATCAAACATGGCTGTTAAAAACTGCGAGAATTTTACGACGGAGCATGGCGTGACTAGGCTGGTGGAATTGTCGGACCACTGAGCCAAAGGTGGAAGGTTCAAATCCCGAGCACAGTCAAGCAACATTTCTACTGGTGGAACCTGTCACTCCCTCTTAGCTTCTAACTAACACAGTGCCAGGACTGATAGTAAGGAATTAACGACTTTTATAGTTACTTGACATCAAAACGGTAGAGGGGGTGGCGGTTAATGCTTTTTGCTGTAATACAAAACTTAAATGTGTGTGTGTTATATAAAGTGTGGTGAACCTTTGGCGACTTTGAGAAGATTCTATCAAAATAGAACGTTCAAAAAACAGTCTGAAAGCTAGTGGTATACTTGTGACTTGTTCAGTATACGTTCCTTTGGGAAGAAGGGGGCGAGGAAATCTGGGATAATACTGCAGCATTGAAATATGATTGAAGAGAGAAGTAAATCTACATATTGTAGTCCAAAATACTAGGGCGGTTCTGCACAGGAAATTAAGGAAGTTCCCAGACCCCACTGTTTTAGCCTTTCAGCAAATATTCCTCGCGTTATATCGGCAAATATTCTGTGTAACGATGAAACCATTCAATAACAAATGTCCACTTTTGACATTTTTATTACATATTCACAGAAACCAGCCCCGTCTTCGGGCCTATTCAAATTTGGAAGGGAAAAATTAAATCTTAATTTACATGTTCCCCGACTCGTTTCTGAATTTTTTCCACTCAAAGCCAAAATTAATACTCACGAACAAACAAGGACATTTTAAAGCTAGTACACACAGACCTGGCAATGTTTGTCTAATTTCTCATAGGTCTTGATTAACCTTACCTTGAGCTATTAGATGTGGCAATTTCCAGTTGCTTTCTGTAATAATTAGTGTATGAGGAAATGGAAACACATCCTCAAAAAATCCACTGTCGAATACTGGCTTCGATGAATTCTGCGAAAGTTCAAAAGTTGGTGATATTATCTCTTCTTTGTTGTGAACAGGAATTTCTACAGTGTTGTTGACTTCTGATTCTGAAGCAAAATTAGGCAAAGGATACGAAGATGAAAACAAAACGCCTGTCCTTCCCGAGACTTGAAAGTTATACCCAAACCTTCTCCAATAAACTTTTAGGTCAGGTCGATACGACAATGTTTGATTGAGTAGCCCTGGATGACTATAAAGATAAGAGAAATTTTTAAACTGGAAATGTATGACGTTCAGCTTTGAGTAACAAGCTTAATTCTGAATTCATAAGAACACGACCATGCCCACACATTTTAGAGACAATTTGTTGGAGGCAGCCTAGTCACACGGTAAGGGAAACGGTCAGAGCCTCTCCGGTGGTATAGCTCCAGGATGATCCACAGACTCAAGTATTTTAGAGGACATCGGGAGGTCAAGGCCTGACGTTGGAGAGAGGGTAAAAATCTGGGAAATATTTTACGGGAAGGGCTCGAGCATCCCTGGAAATTTCTGAAAATCAAGCGTCCCAACATTCAAAATCAATTTAAAATTGACTTTTTGCATATTGTACTCTGTACACGATCGAAAGCATTCAAAACAATACGTTAAAGGTAACAAAATGTATGATGGTCTCCACCTGTCTCTTAAAAGGGGATGTCCACTTCGTTTCTGCATTGGGTAGACCGTTGAGGAAATTTCTAACGTCTCAAAACAGCCACTTCATTCAAAATATTGTTTCCTATCAATAATAAGATGTTTCACAAGATGTTTCTTTGATGATGGGTTCAATATATCATCTGATTACATTCACAGAAGGGATTGGAAGATAAAAAAGAACAAACAAAAATCTTGGGCAATATAAACACTGAACTTAAAGAAAATACTGAGACAAATATGAAAGAATTAAACTACTCCACAAATTTGTTAAATTCATTCATCAACTAAAGCCTACTTTTGTTCACAGGACAGACTGTATGGAATCAATCTTGGAGAGATAAACGCATGTGCGGCAAAATGGAATAAAAGTATCCAATAAAAAACATCCAGCGAGTTAACTTTGGACCATGCAGAGTGAGGATTTCAAGTAAATAAATGTACTTTACTTTGTAAATTAGAGCCATGATTCCAGACAAAATTAAATAAATCTTTTAGGATCTTGCTTGCAAAAACTGACTTTTTTAATTTCAATAATCCAGTATTAAAACATGTACAATTACTTGGATGTTTGTTTTCATGTCACTTAGCCAAAGGCAAAAACCCAAAATTTGTAAAAAAACAAAGTACAGAAAAGGAAAGCACTAGGCTTCAATGTTGTTTTGGTTCCAAAAACTTTACACAATTGCATTATGCACTTCAAAGCTAAAATTTTAGTTTTCACACCCAAAAACAGTAGTGGCCTTTGTATGTTCTTCACCTCAGGACTACCTAAAGACAATCTTCTTTGCCAATGACATTTTATGGAACCACATACTTTTTAACCACATCTGCCCAAATATTTCTGGTGAGTAGAAATCCAAAATCCAAAATCCAAGGGACTTCAGTATTAAAAGACAAAGCATTCCAACATTAAATGGTATTTTTTTGCATTACTATAATTACAGTATGGTCAAATTTTTTTGAATATGAAACAATTTTTGTCATGTCTCTGTTGTGTTCTACTGCAACCCTGATGTCAAAACTTCAACAGTGGTTATCACATCTCAAATAATCATCTCTTGATCAAAATGAAGAAAACATTATCACAGAATGCAGCTGAGCATTAAAGATTTTGAAATTTGGATGTTTAGTACCATAAATATGCCTTACACAATTAATAAATATCATCATTGCTACTTTCAAGTACCTTCCATTTTAAAGGAGATATTATCATCCCAAACCTCATACATTTCCGTTGTTTTCAACAGAATTTTGTGCAGTGGCTAATGCTGGAAAATCTTACTATTAAAAGTAATAGGGCCTGGATAAAGCAATGAAAACATGAACCACATGTGGAAAAATCTTTTATGTATTTATGTCACATGTAGATATTTAGCAAATGAGCTTCAATTGACATATTTCATTTTTTTAATTTTTTTTTTTTGAGATCACAAAATTATGAGAATGACATTAATTTATGAAGCTGTGCAAAAAAATGACATAAGTCATTATAGGGGGGCAGCCATACGTTTGTCATATCATTTACAGACCACAAATTCTATTTCAATCTGTCTTTAGGCATCTGACTAGCTCACAAAATCTAAAGAAAGTTTTAGACCACTTCATTCTGTCACAGCATTACTAGATGCAGAGTTTGAATTTAATATTTTAAAATAAATAGCATATTTCCATCCACGTTTGCATGATACAAGGGGTCCATATTACAGATAGTTGCAATGTGTTGGCAATATACATGAAAATCAATGATATATGTACATTATAGTTACAGCATGAAGATAAGCAACTAAATTTGCTTTATTAACAGGAAAAAGGGGTGAAATTGAAAATATACTTCAGTAAGAAACCTAAACCATTGCAGTAAACTTGTAAGCATGGTAACACTCATGGCAAAAAGGTAAGAGTTCAAGTACTGGTCAACAGTAACTGTTGACAAGGGACTGGGTATATCCAGAAGAAGCATTGCTGCTTGAAGTCTTATGAAAAGCACTTCATGTATATACCATATATTTTGCATGGAACATTCCTAAGTAAATGGGAATAAAAAAGCAGGCTTTGTCACATTTTTGAAAGTGTGCTACTCCCATAAAAAGAGCATTTTTAACAGCAATGTTTTGATTATTTAAACAGTGAAATAAAAAGTTGTGATAGCAATTCACCATTTGTTATTCTGTTAATTTGAACTTGACCAGAAATGACTCAAAAAGGTGTCAAAATGATGATATATGTCAATTAAATGGAGTTATCTTCCTACCAGAATATGAATGTGAATGGAAAAGTACACAATTTGCTAGTGATACCAAGATTGCTGCATCTAATGATATGCCAATCTTAGATCTTAATATGTTCATCAAGTAAGCTAATAAATAATAAAAAATAAATAATAAGTAATAAATATAAAACTCATGACAATGCTCTTGTCAATAGTCTAAGATTAACAGGGTAAAGGGTTAAATTCCCAGCTAGAGGCCCAAGCCCAAGAAAGGCATTTCTTTTTCAGCAGTTTTGGTTGGGTCTTAACGCTTTCCTGTCTAATAGGTCTCCACTTGGCAAATAAAATTGTCTTGTGTTAGCCAGAGTAAAACACCAAAGTCAGGTATGGACCCAAAAGGGTTAAAATGAATAATCCTGATAAAATAGAAAATTCACTTTCATCTAAAATAGACTCCGCAAAAAGCTAGAAAGCAATAAACTGCCAAAATTGAAATTAGAAAAAACAAACTTTCTTTATGAAAAATCAATATCTACACAAGCAGGATGAGGGATTAGCAGACAATCCAAAGGAGGGTTATAGGTGGAAACTAAAATAATGAAAAATACAGGTAAATTAAATGCACAATCTAACTTTTATGTACCCAACTAGCATAGCTAGGAAATACTGTAACTGTAACTTACATGTATAAGACAATTTAAAACTCAAGCAAAAAAGCACCCAAGGTAATTCTTTTATCCAACCAAGCTAAACAAGAATGACTTATTCCCTACGACTTTTTTACTGAAAATACTTTTTACTTTTGTGATGTCCAGTGTTATCAATGAAAAACAGAAGTGAGTGCTATGAATTGCACTTGCCAGGTTAGGTTTCCATGACTGGCAAGCTTGACCTGTTTTCTGAATCCAAAAGCAGTAGTTTTCTATCTGAGAAGCAAATAATTGTAACCACACATTCTTTTTATAAAACTAAAGTTGGTTGGCAAATTATAACTTGAACAATTTTTAATCTTTGATTATACTCTTGGGATTTCAGGTATATTTTTTAGTTCATTCATGTTGTACAATTTAACCTCGATATATCAGATCAATGCAGTATCAAAATTACTTCATCTGTCTTCTTCTTGAGCAGTTGCTTTTCTTTAAAATTCTTGAAAACAATCTTTTCTGAAGTTACTACCACAACTCACATCACATGAAGTACACCCTAAAGGTAAGCTTTGTTTCTACTGATCACCTGCCATGCAATGTGCTGAGAAAAACATGGCTTGTATAAAGTTGAAACAGTTCAATGTCATGTGTGGGCACAAGTTGAGAAAACATCAATGCCCCAAGTTTTAAAATATTTTAGCATCACTTCTCCGGAAAATAAGGTGAAATTGTAGCCCTATTCATTCATAGGCTACCAATTCTCAACTCTTCATGTGTCATGATTCATAATTATATATTCTGAGAATATCAATGGTAGTTTCCTGTAAATTCTTCTGTTACCTAGAATACTGACTGTGATAAATCACTGATTCCTCATATAGATTGTTGGTGTCTAACATCCTTAAAGATGATACTGTACTGTGATCTTTAGCTTGTAAGTAAAAATACATATAACTCACATGTAGAATAACTAGTACTACTCTACACTTGAAGATATTTTTGCTGTCCTGTCAAAAACACAAGTTCTAAGATGTATTTATCTGTAACTGTTGATTCAGATTCTTGTCCAGAATGAGGACATTATTACTGCTTTTAGTATTCTGAATTTTAAAATTATTATGAGATTGTATCCCCTCAGTCTTCCCTGGGCCCAATGTTCATCGACCCCTAATTTACTAAGGACAGACAGGTACTTTTTTGGGATCCCCACCTCTTCTAGATCTTACTGAAAGCCCTAACAGATAATGCAGCCATTTTGGAGACTGCAAAAATTTAGCCACTGGCAAATAGGAATATGAATGTATAAGATTACATGGTCTTGTTAAGGGAAGCATCAAGTCCAGCTCAAGTTGTTAGTTTTGATCTTGTAGAGAACTGTTTTTGTATTTTTATTTTTTAATAAAGTTTGTTTGATGTGGTTGTTTTACAATTTTATTGCTCCAATAGAACCTAATCTGACAAGCACATTTTGTGACAAATTACTTGCCTGGGAAAGTGTTTGCAACCATGAGTGCAATGGCACTTGCCTCACTGATCAAACTGAATGTCAAGCTCTAGCAGATAAAACACTAGCTTGTATGTGTTATTGTTTTATGTAAGTCATAAACTAATGTTAAACTTGTTGCAAAAATATATTAGCACTTTAGCTGTGTCACTTAGAAATGAGCAATAACAAAATTCAAGCAACATTTTTCCTGGTGTCAGAATCATCATGCCAAGCACAGGTACTTGGTGAAAGAGTCATAAGTGTGCATTGTGCTTGTAGATGTGCACAAGCATGCACACAATTTTGTTTGTTCCCACATTTGCTAATCATGATTCCTTAAAACAAGAGGGTACAAAATGGTGGGGGCTAAAAGGTTGGAGAAAAAGCACTCAAGAGGCTCCAGCCTGCAATTCCATGTCCCAGCTCTTTACCTGGGCACCTACATGTACATATAGAGGTATAATCATAGAGAAATTTAGTTGGAACAGATTAAAAGGTTGGCTAGACTGTGGTTTAGCAGACACCAGTTTGTTGCTGACTGGTTTGAGTTAGGGTTTGTATTTGGGTTAGTGAGCCTGCAGTATGGTCACAGTTACATTGGTGGTGTCTGCTAAACTGCAGTGATACCAAAAAGTTTACTTGTAATTGCATGAAAGATGAGCATGATTAATTAACTCCCAGACCCCTTCTCAATTTTATATCCAAATGGATGAACACAATAAGCGATCTGCAAGACAGGCTGAGTACATCGTTTTCTTATAGGATTATAGTAATAAGGGGGAAGGGGGCATAGTCAGGAAGCATTATCATACTGTACCTTTCAGCTGCTGACCAGATTGCTTTAACAACGTTAGTAATAAGTCCTTTACTACGTTGATCGTACTTGGATTTTTCTGGACAATCAAAATAATCAGCTGGTAGGATACTTTGCTTGATCTGATCTAAAATTTCTTTCAAAGGTAAATCTTTCGATGCAGACGTTATAACTGGTGGTAATTGTTCGTTTATAATAGTTTTGGTGATACGCAGAGCTTGGCTCACCGGTTGTATCGTTCTTACGAGTGGATGAAATATGAAAGGTTCGTCTTCAGGTCTTGATTGCGTCTCCTTTCCGCGCTTTCGTCTCAGACGAAGTCTTGAAGGCTCAGAATGACCTTGACGTGATTTGGTAATCGTATTCTTTAAAAGAGGCGAAAACCTGAGAGTTCTAGCTAGAACCATAGTTTTAATCATTAAATCCACTAATCCAGTTATATGCTTGCGGTATTTACCAAACTGGATTCGAAGCAACGATGGAGTTCGGAGCTATATCAAAATGTCATAGTCACTCTGACCACAGACATAGAGTAAATAATCAACCAGAGGTCCAACCTCGCGTGAAAATTTGTGCCAAATTTTTTATGCGCATGCGCTGGCCGCCATGTTCCTGGCAAGTTCCCCCGGCAGTTTTGACCTCATACGAATTTTTGCCATTTATATGTAAACAAAGTCAAGTTTGATTGTAGTACTAAACTGGTACATTGAAATTAGGTTTTCAAACCTATCGAGGGGTATTTGTTTAGTGAGCTTACAAAATAAAATTTACTCCACAATTTACAAATATCGTACGAAAGTGTTGACAACGCTCGATGGATTCAAACATGTGCTGAATTCTTGTTAATCTTACCACGATTTTAAACAAGTCAAAAACTGTTACAGTCAAACTGGATGTTCGTGTATAGCCAACTTTTCGATGTTGCGTAGCAACAATGCAATCTTCATTTAGCAAGTTCGTCAAGGAATTTGCAACTTGCAAGTCAACCGAGAAGCATGTTACCCGAAGGGCGGACAACGCAACATCAGATAAAATATGATTCAAGTTATTTCATTTAAGTACCTCACAATAACTTGAATCATGTTTTATCTAGCTATACACGGTTTGACTGTAAAAGATCAACTGGTGTACATGTGCTTATCAGCAATTTTTTCGCTTGCCTCTTCTGGCCTTGCGATCACACTTAAGGTTGACGAAGACGGTAAAACCACTTCAATTATGCAAAAATTCAGTTCAGGCGAGCGCTAGACCACTGACTTAGAGGACAGTGGGCTAGACCCTTGCCAGGAACATGGCGGCGTTTGAATTAATGAGATGAGCGAGGCAACATGCGCGAGGACACAAACATCAAAGCTGCCGACAGTGAGTTGGACCTCTGGCACAGAGTAAATAGTCTACCAATAGTCTGACTTGAAAGAGCAGTTCTCAAAGTTAGCTCCTTGGAATATGCATTTGCCAACTGTTCACTTTTTGCAGCAACGCTTTGTCTTGGTTCTTTCTGATTTATATGAACAAAAGACGTAAGGGAACTCGCTTGCTGTCAGGACATTTGCCAAGCGACTAAGTGTTTTAAAACCACACTCTTCGCTGAAGTTGAATAGATGTCGATGAGTATAAATCTTGGGACTTTTCACGTTCTGGTAACCACTTACCTGAGCTGCACAAACACAGGTACGTCTGAATCGAGTAGCTTTGAAGTACAAGTTCTGCGAACGGAATTGTTTTGAGCAGCTTTCAAAAGTAGCTTCCCGACTTCATTCTTCCCTAAGGGAGATTTCTTGTGCGAAATTTTGCTGGTGTTTATTGGTAAAGTAGAATGAAGATTCTAGTTCATTCATCTCTGTATGACGATTATTTTTGAACATTTTGCAGTATTTAACCGGACAGCATTCACGGTCAATTGTTTGAGAAGTGGGAAAGAACACTCGTCATTTAGAAGAGTTGTCCAGGCCATGACAGTCTTTGGATGCTTTTTCGCTATGAAATGTCACCCCATTGAAGACATTAGGATGTATTTTTGGCTCGAAACAAAAATGCAAGGTAAACAGCCACCAGGTGACTCGCTGCAAAGCTACTTGTTTTTGGTCACCAAATTATCCTTCGGCAAAACAGTTGTCCGCTTCAGTCTTTCTCACTTCAAGAGTGATTTGTGCATGATGACCTTTACCGTATTCGACCGGTAATGCTTTCGTCAGGATTTTAAAACCTCTCAGGAAAGTTTAAAGTCGTCTTTGTGTAAATTTACCGTTGAACCCTTTGTGTTGAGGTGCCACTGAGTGCTTAGTTGAAAATACGCAAGAGTTGCAGGTTTATACGCCATTTTTCTTTTTTATTGATGTTTTGCCTTGGAAAAAGTACGTCTTTTACTTCCCCCTTCTCGTTCTTCTAGAACAAGGTTTGCTTGTCGTATTTTGTTTTATGTAT
The DNA here is from genome assembly GCA_030142905.1 of Heliopora coerulea. Classification (NCBI taxonomy): domain Eukaryota; kingdom Metazoa; phylum Cnidaria; class Anthozoa; order Scleralcyonacea; family Helioporidae; genus Heliopora; species Heliopora coerulea. Next base: position 111,706 of record JASJOG010000004.1, read on the forward strand.
TGTATTTTTCGATTTTTGGTTAGCGATAAACTACAGAATTCGTTCATGTTTTCTTTGTTTACTTCGTTCTTTTTCGTAATTCGTTTCATCTTCGTCACCAAAGTCTTGTACTTCCGGATGAATACTTAGCATAAACCCTTATCATAGCAGATCCTAAAGACTTGTAAAGATTTGTAACCAACTTTGAGGTAACGTATAATTTATCAATTTTTAAGTCAGAAAAATATTCAATCATGAGCCGTTCGTAATGCCGGTATCCGTTTGATAACCTATGAGAATGCTCTACTTTTAGGACGGAAAGTCTGGTCATCTAATAAAACAATCTTTCTTTAAGGCAAAATGAGTGAGAAGTCTAATTGGAAAACGACACGAATTACCGTAAACCCGCAAATAATTCAGGGTATTGATCCTATCATTCGTTGTTTAATAATTTAATTGTAAGGATAGACATCTTACCAGTTGTTAAGCTGTTGAACGTTATTCTCACCGAACATTTTGTTTTAATAAAACAGATTCGAAATTTTAAACTTAAATATGACTATAAGCAGTTTAAATATAAAATAATTTCCAGTTTGGATTGTTGTTTATTTGCGGCCAAATTCTGTGTGGATTTTTTTTTTTTATTGCATGTCCTCTTCCAGTTATAGTCAGGAGGATTTGTCTTTTTGAGAATTTTGAAAAATTATCATTGTTTCTTGGATTATCAAGAGATATATTGGAAGAGTGGGGGAGGGGTTGTTGCGTGCACGTATTTCTAGTTTACTCTGTGCCACAGACGTAGAATAACGAATTACGGGGAGGATGAAAAAAGACACTGGATACGAGGTTTCAGCGCTGGGAGTTATCGTTCCAGTCTTTTTATAGAGTTCACTGGCTTCAAAATACAGTTTGCAGGTATCGTTCCAGTCTTTTAAGAGTTCAATGTCCCTCCATCAGTGAACTCTATAAAAAGACTGGAACGATAACTCCTTGTGCCCGGCCTCATGACTGGATGAAGCCAAAGTTCCGGCCACTGGAGGAAGCCATGCACGTCCGAAGTGAGCAAAACACTGTGCAAAACAAAGTACAGTCGCCCCCAAGGAAATTATCAATTTCTAGAAGCACAATTGTTTTAGAACACATAACGATAAACCAACATGTGTTACACCAGTAAGTCTTTGGTCAGAAAAAATTCTAGCGACGAAAATGGATTGAAAGATGAATTATTTGCCATACTAAAGCAAAATTTGACCTGAAACTCGTGGCGAATATGCAGGTTTTTCTTGTTTTTCTTTGCTTTTTCGCATTTTATACTTTGGTTTTCGAAGATTTTCATATGTTGGTGACGTATTGTATACTTTAATTTTGAACTTTATATTTTACTGTATTTCTGGTGTTCATTGGTCGTGTATGTGTTCACATACTCTAAAATTTGAAGGTAGTTGGTTGAAAACCTTTAAGGATTCGATACGTTCGTCTTTCTCTTGTTTAAAGGCGTTTTTTTTACTTCAGGTTTCTTCCTTTTTCATGTTCTTTCTTGCCCTGGTAAACAAATAGGGTTTGCACTAAATCACATCTCCCTAAACCAGGTCAGCTAAAAATTAACAATTCGATAAATTTGAAAATAATCCAAACCGAATCATAAGCCTTACCCTAACCATTACTCTAGTCTAATATGAAACTTGACGTACGTCTATCCTTAAAACAAATAAAAAAAAAGTAAAATTACGAATGTTGGTAATCCGGTTTAGATTGATGATATCAAGCTTTTTTCTTAAAAGGAGACTGGGGAGACATTGAAAAACACTGAGGTGCAGTGATCTTGTAGTTTTACCAATTAACTTGTTGGCTTATTCTTTAGATTTAGAATTGACAAGCCTGAAAACTAAGTTCGAGACGGGGTATAAGGTTTAACTAGCTGAATCTTTGACTTAAAATCTTTAATCCATTAGAACAGCGTTGAAAAATAAGAATAATCTGAAATTTCCGTGCAATTTCGAACTCAAATTTTGCTCTTTTTTGTCAAATAATTCATCCTTTTCGCTATTGTAGTTCGCCAGAAACAGCTTTGACAAAAGCTGTATTATTAAGGTATGTACTGTATTCATTATTTACCTGGCAAAATTTTTACTCCAGTAAATTGAAGATTTAATCGTCGTACATTTTCTAGTAAAAGGACTGGGTTTGACGTACATGGCGGCCTCATTGAACTCTAATAAGTCTTTTTAGAGTTCAATGGGCGGCCTCCATATCCGCCATTTTTGGCTTCAAAATTCTCCCTCGAGTTATCGTTCCAGTCTTTTTAGAGTTCACTGGCCCGGCCTTCTGCCCTCCATGGGCGGCCATCTTGGCTTCACTTTTTTCCCCCCCGAACAAATGGCAAGCCTCGACTTCATGTAAAAGTAATCGCTCAGTCACACAAGCGAATATGCCTAACAAATAGAAAATATTTGTCTATACCTCTGGTTAACAAAGTGGAGATGGAAGTTGTTTTGTCGTCGTTAGTGTACCACAACCGCGAATACTTTGTGTTCCAGGATGTACTACCTCATCTGCCGAATGAAAAAGCCAAATTAGCTGATCAACATGCTGAAAAATACACAAGTCGAATTGGGCTTTGTAAGGAATGGGTGGTAGCCGACATTAAGAAGACATTGGAAGACCGCCATTTTATTGATGCATCTCTCTCAAATTTAAACTTGCTCTTTAGTGGTCGTCTTGTTAATGCCAAACGCTTAGAAGAACTTCTAATTGAGAGTTTTGGCCGTACGTTTACTCTTAAGGTAGAGCAGTTCACGCTTACTGAGGAATCATTCTCTTCGAACATGTTCGAATGGTATTTCGACCCTAACGAAAACAATGGTGCTGTTAAAAAGACAAAGGTCATCCAGAGACTTGATGAAGAAGATATAGGAAGTAATGACCAAGAATGGTCGATCATCAACGATGACGAACAAGAAAAATGGAATGACCATTCAGAAGTTGGTTCTACTAGTTCTTCAGAAGGAAGGTTGTCATTAAGGAGATCTTACAAGAGAAGGCGTTCATCTTTTTCAAATGTAGAAGAAAGTCAGGATTCGATGGAAACAGACGACGAAACTTTCGTGGCTTCAGTCTCCGAAGCTGTTATGCTGAGGCCACGGAAGAAAGCCAAGGAGACGACAACCGTGATTAGCTCGTTGCTTGAATCTGAAAACTCTGCAAATACTACCACATGCGACGCACGTGAAAAAAGTAACTGCAAAAGCTCACCAAGTACAACCCAAAAGGACTCAGCAGAACACGACAACATTAGAAGTACTCCAAGTAACAGCCCGAATGAATCATCCAATGTTGTACTCAGGGCCTTACCAAACCCTTCTCAAAATGACCTAGCTTTAACTGATGATAATCAAACCACACCAGCTGCTTGCCAGGATGAGAAACTGAGCTCACCTTATCTCTCTTCACCTAGTGCAACCATGAGTTCTTTACAGAGTTCATTACTGGGAAACTCATCAACTTTCATTCAAACCCTAAAATTAAGTGAACAGGAACTGTGTCTTGAAACAGATTATTGTGATCCAGTGACTAGTTCTTCATTGGATTTGATAGATAACCAAGAAACCACCAGTATTCTCCCTGATGAATTGGAAAGACCTCCTTGTGATGGTAACATCAATCCACAGAAGGATTGTGATAATGGATGTGATCATAATGCCCAAGTAAGCTTTGGTAACAACTCTGGATCAACTCTCTGTTTATGTACCAACCAGGAGCAGAACAAACAAGCTCCTGAGAAAGAGGACAATAAAGGTAAGATGTAATAAGGAACAAACAATACCCATAGTTCTATCAGAATCAATGGTAAAAGTAGAGCTCCATACTGTTCAATGTGAAATTTCCAACTTAGTACAATTAATTGATGAATTACCAGTATAGGGAGAAAATTTTCCTGCATGTATGTGCCCCTTAATGAAGGTCTCTATTACAAAATCTTACATTCAGGGGGGGCATCATATCAACAAACCTACTGTACACTAGGGCCAAGGGGCATGTCAAGAAATGGACCAACTTCATACACAGTATGCTAAGATTTGAGACAGTGGGGATGGAGCAGGTTTTTGTAGGTAATTAAGACAATCTTGTTCCCAAAGCCAGCATTTAGCATTACAGAAATTTTTGCTTGTTTTCTTGATATTGTTACCATAATTTTATTAATTTTTATTTGGTCATTACACTTTGTAATGGTGTGTTAAAAGACTTCTGTACTGAGGGTGACAAAATGCAGGGCATTCAACTGGGGGTGTGCCCACACATGCCCAGAAGATTTTGGGTGCACGATTTACCATGTGTGCAGTATATTAAAACTCACAATGGATGAATTAGTAATCAGCAAGGAATATCTGTAAAAAATTTGAAGTGATTAGTATAAAGTTATTCCATTAGTGATTGACACATTACAATCTCAATTCACACCCTACAATGTAAACATCTTTTCCAAGATGAAACAGTTTGATCCAGCTTTTTGGACCACTGTCACACATATCCTTTGAGACCTCTCAAGCCCTGAAAGAGTGGGAGAAGTTTTAAATTTTATGTTAAGAGTAACATCTCAAAATTGCCAGATGCAAAATCTTAGTGGATGTCAATGATGACTTATCGTTGACAAGAATTTCCAAACCAGTGTAAATTTGCTAGTCTGATCATCAGTATTTCAGGTTCCAACCCTTTGGTAGAACAGATATTTAGTTTTCTGATAAATATTTGGTCAGACAGTTGTCTATCTATACATCACAACACCATCAACAAGTCATTAATCATTTATGGCAACGATGACCTACAGAGCAGAGAAGAACAAGAGGCAATTGTTCATCAAGCAGTTCAGATTTACATGGAAAGTGAAGGGCAAATAAAAAATGGCCCACCTACCACAAATAAATGAAACTTAATGAAGGAAACATTGCTATTTTGTTGTCTGATCATGATAGCAATTCTGACAGTCTGTCAGAAAATAACACAGATACTTAGAGTGATTTTTCTTCCTAAATAGCACTACATTCTTTAACATATATATTGTTTAATGTAAAATTTATAAAGTTTGCTTAGTAGGAAAGACTAATTATTGCATGAAAAAATTTTTTTCTGACCAGTGACCACAATCCATGTCTTTCATGATTGAAAACATAATTACATGGTGCAAACCACATGCAACTGCTTTTATGCATGCAATTAGGTGTGAACAATTTTCTGAGTCTGAAAGCCCTGAAAATTTCATGCTGGAGGCTCACTGTAAGGGCTGGATGGACCATGGTCCACCCAGCTAGTATGTTAAAAGAGGCTCTGCCCCTAATTAATGTTGCATGTCAGGGTTTGAATTAAGTATTTAAAAGTGCATTGCAAAAAGCTTCTGCAATTATTCAATTATTTCCCCCCAAATCAGGCAGGAGTAAAATTCACTATAATTCAGGGCTCAAATTTCATTGTGACCATGGTCTCTGATAAAGGAAGAATGGCCATGGATAAAATGAAATTGTACTTAAAGTCCAAGGCCACTTTTGGCCCCAATGGGTATTTCAGGAAAGCATGCACACATCTCACTAACTGCATGGATATGCATGGCATAACTTAAATGTGACACTAGATGTTTGCTTAAATTTGAGAAAGTCTATAATTGTTGTTAATTGGATGGTGGGATAATCTTCATATTAGAGCATTAAATTCTTGAAAAATCATGAACCGTTTTTGAATAATTAATTTGAACCCTGCAATGCACCTACTAATTAACCAACTAATACCACTAGTTCTTTTGGTGAAACAGCCACTGCTAGTACAATCAATTTAAGAATAAACCACTTGCAAACTGAGAGCAAAGCTGATAACCATTGTCGAGAAGGTGGTGACAGAAGTCAGGAGTAAAAACAGCAAAAGTTGGGATTGAGAATGGCTAGAATATAAAGAGGAGGATAGAAGTGAAGTTAATTCCCTAATGTTGCATTGGGCAGCCAGCATCAAGGTCAAAAACTCTTCATTGTTTGTGAGCATAATGCCTATATAAATGGCATACACACATTGTGCTGTTAAGTACAGCACCATGCAAAATTGTTGGTTGCACAAATGGATGTTGTGAAGGCAAGTACATTGAAACTCAAACCAACCAAAACTCATGTGCATAAGTTGGTACTCTAAATGAATGTTTGAAAGTGGTTTATGTACAGCCAAATATTTGGCCTTGGTGAAAAAGAAAGTGACCTTGGATAGCCACAAGCAGATAAAATTACCTGGGCCATTTTTGGCTTAGGATAGGAAAAATTAAATTTGAGCCCTGTAATTCCACCGGGAACGATTTGTAAATAATCCTGCATTTAAAAATCCAACAGATACTGCAATTCCAAGTTTTAACTTTTGAAGTCTTGGGGAGGAGCATATACTAACTTCCATATCCGACAACGTGGGACAACCTAAGTGGAAGTGCTACAAACTAATGAATGCTATTTTTTTAGCAATGAGAATTACTATGAATGGATATTACTAAGGATATTTTAGGATTTTCAGTGCATTCTAAAAGATTCCAGTGTCCAAGCAAATAAAAACATTTAAGTTTGGCCAAGCAAGAATAAGTGGGTACGGGACAAAGTAACTCATTGTTAAGCACTGTCGTATTTTCCGTATTACCCACATTAGTCATTTACGGTCCAAAAAATATTATGTCAACAGATTACTCATACTGGCAGACGACCTGCATCTCAACCTTGTACACATGTAGTTGGTTCTGAGTGATATTCATGCCATGCAAGAACATTCAATGCGTACTTCAAGTTCTGTGTGATTGAGAAAATTTTCGATTTTGCAGCCACCATTAGAAGCAAGAAAGGCCTGCTACAACTACCAGGGGTGCAAGTAGAGAGGGGGTTGGGGGGTTTGCAACCCTGCCATTTTTGTGGGTGGTTTTATTTGTTCCCTGTTATACACAGCCTTTTGCCATCATTTCCCAAAGCCACATAGATCTACTTCACTCAAAATTATCAAATCGCTCCTACAGTATTTTGAAACAACCATTTGACCTTTTGCCTTTTGAAATTTCTGTTTGCACTGGTGACTGCATTAAGAACTTTAGCGTAGCCAAGGGGCGCAGGGGGCTGTTGCCCCCCCCAGTTTTCGTCCTGATTAGGTCTGTCGGTACATCCAATACATTTGTCAGTACATTAAGCCTGTCTGTCGCGGATTCCGTTTGCGTTTGAATTATCAAATTAAAAATTGTTAGATATGCTTGGGAAAAAAACGTTCAATACAAAATGTTCGTAAGGAATCCTGTTTTGTTTTGTGTATTTTTTTAACCGGCAAAAATGATAGATCCAGTCAACTCTCAGGACAAAGTGGTTATGTCAGCAATGATGGCCGAAAAAGAAGATATGTTGGTATATATCATAGCTCACGTGATGTGCGCACTTTTGCGAATCATTTTCGAAATTTAATACCATTATACCGGCCATAGCTAGCCAAGTAGAAATCATTTATTCCTTTATCGAACTTCAAGTTTCTCATGCTCTCGGTTTGGTTAAATTTGATTTTTCCTTAATATTTGTCAGTACCTCGCTAGCATCTTGTCGGTACATTTGTCTAAAATTACCCCTGGGCGCCCCCCTACTTTCAAATTCCTGGCTACGCGACTGATGAAGAACAACCATCTAATTTTTCAAAATGAGTTTATTTTACTTTGAGCGAACCTAATCACAGTTTTCATTGCTATGTCACTGGATAACAAAGACATTTTAGATGCTGCTACCTTAGTTTTCATTGAGTGAAGTCCACATTTTGGGAAGTTAGAATAGTATGAGGTAAAACCAAGCAAACATTCAAACTAGTGTTATAGTTGTGGTAAAACCTATAGCAAGTCTGATGAGTTTTGACTGCAGTAGTCCAAGATTACTTATATCATTTGATATGTTTTACTTGATTTGTTGACTCCATTTGAACCAACATGCTGCAACTTATTTATGATTACCTCGGCGGGTGGGTTATCAACCATTTGCACGACGCTTTTTAGTCTGTTTTTTGTATCTACTGCGCACGCGCAGTACTTAAAAACATCGGTTCGATATTTCACTATTAAAGACCACACGCTTGGTCAATATTTAATAGTACTCAACTCACTGTATTAATCTAGGATGCGAGGAAAATTGTAAAGTTAAGATTACGTCAGCACCTTTGGGAAAGGGGGTATAGGGGGGGGGTGCAGCACCCCCGAAATTTGAAAAATTGCAATGTTCGGAAAATTGGAAGATCTATTCCGAAAACATCAACATTACCATATGAAGCAATAATGAATATGAAAAAGCTGCAAAAACCGTTAATTGAGGTGTATATGTGAAATTTGTGTCAGTAAACTGTTTTAATTCATGATAACATAGTACTGTGCGAGAAAAGTTAATCAGCATTCCTGTTGCTTTCGTTTATCATTGGAATAAGCCGTTCATAACTGAGTCATTTTACTGTTAATTTATTATTGGAAACGTGGATGAAATGTCGAAATTGAGTAATGTGATTCGGAAATTTAATGATCCAATCCGGAAATTTTCTGTCGCCATCCCCCATTTTGGGTTGGTTTGCTACGACGCTGCGTTGTCCATTTGCTTGTTGAGTTCTGGTTTGAACATGCAGTCCTTCTTTTAGCTTTCATCGCAATTCAGTAAGGGCTGTGTTGAGGATTTTAAAACAGGTTGGGTTGCAAGCTTCTTTGCAGCTTTATGAAGTTTGGAGATGTTTGTAGATGTAGGAGTTCCTGTCAATTTGGAGGTACGCATATATCCTTTTGTGGAGGTGCCTGCTGGTTTCTCCTACGTAGCGAACTTAAAAGCTTGCAGATTCAAAGTGGTAAATAACTTGAAACTTCAAATTTAAAGGAATTCTGTCTTTTTTACTGAAGAGGTTACCAATCTTAAAAGTCAAAAACACAAGTTTGATATCGATGTTTTTACAGTAATTGCTGATTATTTGACAAAGTTCCTCCGGAATTAATTTTAGACTACCTGCCAATTTAAAGTAGTCGAAAGTATATTCTGTTGGTGTTATCGGAAGATTGCTTAGTGGATTGATTTGATGTTTCAGTACGCTTCTGGAGGTAAATTGTCTAGTAAGTATTTCGGAAATTGGTTTGTGATCGGAGTTGTAGTGGGCTCCCTCAGGTCTTATCTTAAACTTCGCCCGTTATTGTTAATTTTAAAGGTCCTGTCTCTGAGTGTTTTCATAAGTCCAGTTTTGTATTGAAATGGAGCGAAGCTGAAGAAATTCATAAGTAACTCAGAGTAAGTTTATTGGTAATATATGGATGTTTGGAAGCAATTATCCGAAGGTTTCTTTGTAAGAAGTACATCCAAAAATGGAAGAAGGCAAGCTTCCAAACTTCCAACAAAAGCTAAATGAAAGATTCCATTTTCATTTACTTAAATCAGAACTCAATAAGCAAATGGACCACGTAATCTAACTCTACCATATTTGTCTCATCCTGGCATATTTGAATCATTCAAGAGTCTGTGGAGGTTTCATTTATATCAGTTAATTCCTTGATTAAATCAACTCCTTCCTTCGCAGTACAAATTCTTACTTAGAACTGGCGCAATGGACTTTGTCGTTAGTGCACAAAGCCAATTCAACAGTCTTCAAAAATTCCTGAACAAGGAAGGCTGTCTACTTCCGAAACATGTCGATAAATAATGAAATCAGACTAAAGTGTTTTGCTGTTCGTCAAAGTTACACGTATACGCCAATTCATGTTTAGAAGACCATTTAAATACCAACTGATTTGATATCAGGTAACCTGAAGTTCACTACAATTGGAAGACTTGCTGAGCATAGCTATTGTATAATTCAGAAACTAATAATTCAGGAATAATACACTGTATCGTGTGACGTTTGCGACAGTCACTTACAACAGTGAAGTGTAAAACATGCAAAAAAAAAAACCCCAAAAAAACCCAGCTACAGTAGATTTTGAAATTTGTATTTCTAGAAAACAATTTTCAGCTGTACGTGTAAAGGTTCAGACACAGAGTGCAACGTTTTGTTTTTCTTTCTTTTCACGACATTTTTGTCCATAGCTGAAAATTTCTGGACTGAAGTAAAATTTCTCAGAATCAAGTATGCTAATGTGTAATTTAATTCTTGCCCACAGAAAATGATTTTACTCTTTTTCTAGTTTCTCTGAACCTGAAGTAAGAAAATTATCCAAGTTGTTTGCCAAAACACCATGTAATAATAATTGTCTATTTCTCGTAGTTACAGAAGCATCTGATTTACTAGATGGACTAATAGCTGCAGGATTTGTGCCACATGTACGGGAATTGCTGGAAAATATAAAGAGCAGTGCATGTAAGGACACAAAAGTTTCACAAATGGAACACGACTTAAAGAGTAAGTTTACATATATTTTCTATCATGACATGTACTGTATAATGGTACTTTAGCACCCTAACGATTTAGCACATGTAAGGGGCTAGATACAAGGAAGAATTTCAGCCGGACTAACCAGGCTGAAATTTTTTGACACTGGAGATGCCTGATATTTTTTTTATGTCATGGATTTCCTGTGATTCTGAGGTGAAATTCTTCAAGTAATCCGCACCGTAGTCGTGAGTATGAAAAAAACCGAAAATAATTTGCAGTTTGTACAAAAATGATGATTGTTACATTCATGTTTTCAAATATATGTCGGAGCAAGATATTTCCTATTTTCACTACCATGTTATTTGTGTCCAGCACGTTGCCCGTTACAGTTGGCTGAATGATTATCACGTAATCGGCCATAATGGCCAAAGCAGCAAAATAAAGAACTGTTTACATCGCCCGGTCTGACTGGTTTTGTGAAGATAGCTGTTAATGACATTAAAAATAAATTTATACTACAGGACTTGATTAGTTTGGCAACAAGAACTGCCCAAAGCTAATACAAGTAGCCTTTGTGGGCGAGAGAGGATTTTTGTGACTTGAGTGAGCTCGGTTACTAGGGCTAGTCAGGCTCTTGTAAACAGGGAGTTTAAGATCGCGCGACGCCAACGTCAACGTCTAAACCGGGAAGGGCTGGGGAAAGAACGCCGTCGAGGACGCGGCACTGCAGTCGTTAAGATTTCTTACAACGCTATCACAACGACGTATAAATAACTGCGATATTATTGAAATGACATCTCTTAAATTCGCCCCCGATTTATTCCCGGGTGGTGTACAGGAAGGCTTCTGCTTCCGAGACGAAGAGGAGTTTTTGTTGCTCTGTGACTGCTATAGATCTTCAAAATAATCGAATGCCGAATACCCTTATCAAGACTACGAAAGGTTTCACCTACCATCGAAGAATGAAACTAAGTGTAATGTTATGAAACATGAATGTAAATTTTAATCTGCCTGTACAAATAGTAATTATGAAGAAGCATTGGTGTTTACGTAGTGAGTTATGAATCATTGTGAACTATATCCGCTTGTGCAAATGCAGTTGCAACGTATGGCTTGCAGTTGGCTTTCTGGTTGAACTTTCAGATTGCATTTATGGCACTGTTTGTACAGATGCCTTTGGTCAATCTTCGTTGTTTAGGGATTTCGCTAGGTTTCTCGTTGAAGCTCACATGTAGTTTATTTACTTAGTTGACAAAGACTTAATCCTTTGCCGTTTATAATTCTTATCAACTAGTGTTAAAGTTTTACTTGATGTCATTGTTTTGTAATTAAAAATTATAGGGATTAAATCTATTTATTGTATTTAGTATTGAGTTACTAGAACTTGCCTAAATTTGAATGAGTATTGAGCCTTCTATGTAAACAGCGTGGAGCCTGGCTTTGTTCGCTCTCCACGACAGCCTCGTATTTCTGCCTTCTACGTTGCTGAGGAGATTGCAGAGGGAACTTGAAATTGTATTAATTATCTGTATGACATCGAAGAGTATAAAAGAAGCTCCAAACCTTAGATTCATCTGTAGTGAGCAAAAAGGCTACGGCAGAAAGAACAAAGATATTTGGAATGATTTTCAGCAGAAAGATAAGAAAGAAAGAGTCAGAAGACTTTCTAACTGTTGAAAGCTATTTACAAACTTTATTGATCCCCAAGAACTGATATCTCTATTGTAATTAATTACGTTTAACCTGATAATAAAGCTCTTGTTCTACCTCGCGTCGAGCTAATCATCCCCAGTCCAACAGTAAGTGCGAGTACCCGTAAACTAGGAGATGAAGTGTTGTGACTTACCGATAAATGCATTTAGAAATGATTGTTCGCTCCTTCCAACCGTTGCGAAACCAGAAATAAGTGCAAATATAGCACAAATCTTAACCAACGTTCCCACGTTGTGACTTCAGACATATGGAAATTCCGCGCTTCGCATGAAATCGATCTCTTCCGGCCGCGCAATTTTGAAGTCCCTGACAGCTCCTTTGTGCCAACCTCGTTCGGTTTGGACCTGTTGCGTTACCACACCATCGTCCCAATCGCTTGAACATACTTTGAGACGATCGAAAAGGTTGTATGGCAAACTGGTTTTACGACTCTTCTGCCGATGTTGACTAAATCGTATACATCAGAACGGAGAGTTGGATGCGACATAGATCAACTTTCACAGGTTCTAACGGAAAGTCTGCATGTTCTTCTCCCTATGTCGGTGATGCTTCAGAAGAAGGTCGTGGTGAGAATTATTTGATATCGATGTAGAACGTATTCGCGAATGGCTATCAATTTAATATTCTTTTATATGCGGTTAAGTTGACCTTTCGAACCTCCATCTTGAGTTTTGTTTTGAATTATAAACACAAGAACGAGCTTTGAATGGCTAATTTGAATGAACGTAAAAGAATGCTAACTTGGAGGCTATTTATGAGTATGATCTATATCGATATTGTTGTCATGATGATCTTTTAAATTTTTAATCCATCACTGTAAGTGTAATTTCGCGTATTGACAGAAAAAAAAGCTGAGTGTTAACTTCGATTTTTCTGCGGGGAAATTTAACTACCCAGAAAAATTTTAGTGCGAACTTATGTCAGTATGAACACTCCTACATCCACACAGGCAAGCATCTTACCTCATTCATACGTATGCTTTGTTTGATTATATTTAGCGCTTCGAACTCAAATTCAGGCAAAGAAAAGGATGAACCAGCACCTTGAAATAAATGTTAAAAAGAAGGCTAGGGAACTGGAGAAATTGTTTGAAAACCTGAGGAAAGGGAAGGCTCACTGTGAGATGCTAGAAAAGAAGTATAAAGATCTGGAGCGTGAGAAGTCAAAAGTTGATGCTAAGCTGAAAAAGTGCCTGGATATTTTGAACTCTGTTGACTGAGAACTTCCGATGAACGAAAAAACAACTTTTTAGTGACAGATTATTTTGCAGTACATCGGTGTTTCCTTTTCAATATGTTTATTAGAGACTATGTCGTATTCTTAGCAGTGTGATCACACACTACTAACAGTGAAATTCGTAGATACCTGTAACAAGATACCTGTAGTGCGTGGTTTTTAATCGCTTGAAATTTTAGTGTTGATGAGAAATTTCGCAGTGAACAGTCGGTAAACAATACCTAAATATTCATGAAGTTCAAAATTTGTTCATTAACGTGCTTGGATATTATGTGATTAATGGCATTTATGGTTGATGAGGTCATGAAGCAAAGCTCATTAAACTATTCACAAAAATTAAATGACTTGGTTATGAAAATGTTGCTGTTCACAGACGGTTTTTCGTGTTTACTTGCACAAACATTGATGCGTTCTTCGATCAAACCCGTGATGTTTGAGCAAAACTCATTGGTGAACAGTTCATAAACTTTATGGAACAAGCGATGTTTGGCAGTTCAAATCATTCAGGTTATATATGTATATATACTGAACCGGATTTAGAGTTTAAAAAATCTCCTTACGAAAAGATTCACTTGTATGTTTACAAATCTTTATGGTTGCTCCAAATATGTACTCTTATCGAGAAAAAATGTCATTCTCACGTTTGGTTTTGAACGAATTCGTTTTTGATGAAGGACAATAACTGCTTCGTCGTCATCTACGGAATTGAAGTTGTCAATGGCCAGTTCAGGCAAGTGTCTCACTTGTACCATCGTATGATACCTACGTTACCCCTAGGACGATACATATCAACCGCGATTCATAAAGGATGGGACACACGAGGCGTGAAGTCGCGGAGACATGCCATGGGGACTTGTTTTGCTTGATTGACTTGTTTTAATTAGTGATTACCTATGGGGAAGAAGAGGAAGTGAGTCGAGGAATCGTTGGGAATTAAATGACGCTCAGAGATTGGCTATCTTTGGACTTATCGATAAAACTTGTCGCATGAACTGTTCGCACGTAGGGACTTGTCGCGGATATACAGGGTGTCCCAAAAAGAAACGAGAACTATTGAAATCACCAATAACAATTTAATTGTTAGAATTTGAATGTCTTAGCACTCTGTTGGTCCCCACGAGTGCATAAATGATTGATATAAGTAATTTTATACATAATGAAGCTGTCTAAAACAGTAAAATGTTGTTAGTACGTAGCGTTTATTTATGTGAGTTTTATGGTGCGTAAACACAATGGAATCAGATTGTATTCATTATCAACATGTGCTTATTGTGCTGTTTCAGGCTTTTAGGAAGGAAAAGTATGTGCATTAAAACAAAACTGTTTTTATTTGCAATATTTACAATTTACAACTATGGGATACAATCAAGCACCGTGACCTTCGACATGTCCTCCTTCTCTTGCAACACAAAGAAGTGTTCGCCTGTGCATATCACTCACTGCCCTTGAATGAAGGCAGGCTACTCTCGTAAGGCATCGAACTTTCTGACGATCCTCTGGCGTAACTCGTTAATATTTTGCGGTGGAGTTGCAAATACTTTATCTTTAACATATCCCCACAAAAAAAAGTCGCATGGTGTGAAGTCAGGTGAGCGCGGTGGCCATTCAACATCATGACCTAAACCTATGATGCGGTGATTTCCAAACACATCGTTGAGGCGATCTCTAACTGCGATAAGGCGATGTGCAGGAGCACCATCTTGAGCCCACCAAAGACCCCGAAACCTTCCCTCCTAATATTGGTTATTAAAATGTTCAGCGAGTTGTGGAAAGACAAATTCGTTGAGCATTCGAAGATAGGCGATTCCGTTAACATTCCCCACGAAAAAGTAAGGACCAAGCATTAAACCATTACCGCAAAGTGCTGCCCAAACCGTCAAATGTACGCGAGAATCGCTCTTTTCAAAATTAAATGCAGGCGGGTGTCCTTTAGGTGCATATTGCCGTACATTTTCCGTATTGACTTCGCGTTCATCACAAACGATGCTTCGTCTCCAATCACCAAGCTATCCAAAAAGTTTTCCCGACGACAGCGTTCGTTGAACCATCTGGAGAAGTGCAATCGACGTGCAAAGTCGCCTGCAAACAACTCATGCCGCACATGCATTCGGTATGGGTGCCATTTAATTTCAATTTTTGTTATCCGGTTAAAGCTTGTTCTGGAAATCGGAATGGGGTTGCGACGAGCACTCACGTGAGGATTTTGCTGGAACAGATCTCTTACAGCGTCAATATTTGGCGCAGTCCGAATAGTTCTTCTTCTGCCAAAATACCCTTTATTAATGTTTAAACCCGTGCTTACGTTTAAATACTTTCTGACGTTCCTCAAAATTGTGCTTCGCGAAGGTGGATTTCGATCTGGAAACCTTTGTTGAAAAGCGTTTCGCACTTCCGTTGTACTTTAGGTACGCGTATAATTTATCACAATAAAAACTCTTTGTTCTGTGGTGAGTTGTACGATTTCCTTTCGAAGAGATGACAGTACTAATTTGAATTTTATCATTTTCACAAAGTTTTTCTTTGTTAGAATTTTATAATTTGCTTTAAATTCCCACGGGCAAAAAATCGCGCACTTTACAAGGCGATTTTCTTACCTAAATTTTAATACATGCACCTTGTCAATATTTTACGCATCATTACGTTCAGCTTTTCGTAGGGCATTCAAATTTTAACAATAAGTGATTTCAATAGTTTTCGGGTTTTTTGAGACACCCTGTATACTTCTGTCTCTGCGACTTGTTGCAGGAATTTAAATTAATTTGAATGCATACAATAACTCTCGGGACAAAACTTTTTCCCAGAAAATGATTTTTGAGCCCCAGACGGGGATCGAACCCGCAACCTGATGACCGGTGAGACGCTCTAACCATTGAGCTACCGAGACTCAGATGGTGAGCTAAGGTGCAAGTTCGATATATATGCGCGACCTAAGCGGAAGCCACTATATTTTAATAATGATGAAGGCAGTTTATGATTTTAGAAATTTGAGAACTTGGATATATGTTAAGATAGATGAATGATCTTCAAGCTCTGTACTCAGAAAATGATTTCTGAGCCCCAGACGGGGATCGAACCCGCAACCTTCTGATGACCTGTGAGACGCTCTAACCATTGAGCTACCGAGACTCAGATGGTGAGCTAAGGTGCAAGTTAGCTCACCATTACCAATAATGGTCCGGGCGTAAGCAGGGCCGCGCTGTTAGGGAGAGTGGGCACATAATCGAAGATGTACGGCAAAACTACATAAAACATGCTCTTGCAGTCTACGTCACTACTGTGTCCATTAACTTGATGAACACAATGGTGAGGCAGACTTGTTATACGGATTGCATTCGTATACAGTCTTCTTTTTTTATTTTCTCTTTTTTTTTTCCCTCAAACTGCGAAGTCTGACATTCATTCAAAAACACTGCAACAAAAGGAAGAGAGTATAAGGATGAGTTCAAAATAGTAACTTTCATAATCCATGTCGTTAAAGTAAATCAGTAAGTGACTCAAAAAGCTCAAGTAGAGATCGTCGGAATCTTTTCAAATAATTAGAGTTTCGTATAAAAATTACGATGGTCCACAGGGGATATCTTTCAAATTAAAATGGTGCTGCAATTTAAGTCTCGACTTTTCGTTGCTGTAAAGTTAAAAGTTTCATCGATGCAAACAAAAAGTTTGTTTGTTGCAAATTAAAATTATCGTTGCTGCAAATTGAAAGTATCGTTGCTGCAAATTTGAACATTCGTTGCTGCAAATGAAAACTTTCATTGGGGCAAATAGAAACTTTCGTTGCTGCAAATAAAAACAAAAAATCATGCGTGCTCATGGGCGAGTTAACCATCACGCCAAGATTCTATTTAAATCAAAGATTACAACTACCCTTATTTAATTTCATAGAAAAATGTTCTGTATCTGTTGTGCTGTTGTTTGTCTGCCTGATGCCAACTTTTGCTTGGCGTGTGGACAAAGGATTTACTTGAACGTCGTCGTTGGGAACTCAAGAAGCAGCGTGGAAAAGTTAACAATGTATTTTCATCGTGGTTATCCCTACAATGTAATTGTAGGTTTGCTTGAAAAACATGATGGAATATAAATGCATGTGCGAACGCTTAAAAGAAGACTTACAGAATTAGGTCCTTTAAAGAAAGGATGCTAATTATGCAAACACGGCACTAGCTTAACATTCTTAATCTGATCTTTGTCAGGAACTGGCAAAATAGTAATTGAGCCTGCACTTGCTTCATGATTCGATTCATTAATGTCGGAATCAGAGTTAGAATCATCATTCCAGATGCTGTTCAAGTAGTAAGAGCATGGACACAAATAAAAAGTAATTCTACTATATGGCTTATCGATTTCTTCTTTATACCTTCTGAGTACGAAAGGTTTCGTCACTACCAGGTAAAGTATCTGCTTTGTTTTTTTCTCCATATAGAAGATAGTAAAATGCTTTATTACCGTGTTTTACAATAATTTGGTTAAAACGGTGGTGCTTTTCAGCAATCTTGCTTAACAGTTCATCCGACGTTATATCGTCTAGAACCGTTACTGGTAGTAATGCATCTCTCTTAATGGCAAGACCATCATCCTTTCTCACTATTACACCAATGTTTATTTTAACATCGGTGGCCACACCTGCTTTCCTATCAAGTTTGATCTTTTTGCCATTTTTTTCTTGAAATATTTGGACTTATCCTCCTCCTTACGAGCACAGAATTGGGCAAAGGTTAAAGTTGCCGAACCACTGCTGCCACTACCATTAGCTCTTGTACCATTTTCTCCTCCAGGGCCACTATCTTCGCGTCCATTCACGGCCAACTTTTTTACCCTCTCAATGGTATTTCAGTTATCTTTCTCCACACACATGGCAATTTTTTTCCCACACACGTAGCTATTTAATATTTACTGTTGGAAACACAAAACACTCCACAAGAAGAACAGAACATCTTATCGATGGCATATATAATATTCCGCCGAGCGTCTTGTCAACTAGCTCCAGTCTTCTTCGACTGTGATGCGCACGCATGACTTTTTTGTTTTTATTTGCAACCACGGAGTTTTTATTTGCAGCGACGAAAGTTTTTATTTGCAGCAATGAAAGTTTTCATTTGCAGCAATGAAAGTTTTCATTTGCAGCAACAAAAGTTTTAATTTGTAGCAACGATAATTTCAATTTGCAGCAACGATAATTTCAATTTGCAGCAACGATAATTTTAATTTGCAGCAACGAAACGTAATTTGCAGCATCATTTTAAATTTGCAGTATGTCCCTAGTGGGCCACCGTAAAAATGTTTGTTACTGGAAAATAAAGAAGGAAGAATATCTCTTTGATATTTCACCAATGATGTACCGTCGGTTTACTCGGATGTACCGACGCCACGGTCTTGAAATGATCCTGGCTTGGGAGCAGGGTCCACCCAGGTTCTCCGCCTGGATACACTGATTATATGACCAAGATATGCTTTATTTGCCGGTGTCCACACGGGAAGACTGGATTGTGGGCAGGTAGATTTCAATTTACACCATGTTTATAACTGTTTCGAGCGAAAATGCCTGTATTCTTCAGTGGAATGGGCTTCCTCCCCCAGAATCACGCATGGATCTTACAGTGCTCAAGCCACTCTTAAAAAGCGTGGTTTTATAATTCAGCGTCTTGGGAAGGAAACGAAATACTTGTCCCACACTCAGTCAGGTTGACTTGAGCCTTCAAATTACTTAGCCAGCGGTTGTAGTATTTTTGATGTTGCCTAGCTACCAGTGATCATACATGTCTCGAAGCAGAATATGCTCCCCGTGTACATACAACCAGTTTTAAAGTACTGTAAGATAATCGAAAAAGCGCGGAAAACAAGAAGTTAGTGCATAACTACGATTCGTGATGGTAAGTTGTTTTGTGTCATTTTTATGACCTGTCTCTCCCTTGTACGCTTGATGTCGTGTGTCAGATGTCAACACGTTTTATATCACACCATTTTTTCGCTTTGTGCTTCTAGAGTGTTGTTGGTTCGGTCGATTCACGAGGTTCCAGTGGCTCCCGGCGTTCTCTTAACCGCCAGTATCGCACAGTGAACAGAACCTCCACTGTTGTAAGCAGCTTTCCCAATTTAGTGGTCGACATTAACTTTATACAGGAAAAACTGACTATTTCGAACACAAACAGTACGTTGACAAGTGAGTTGGTACGGACTGTTGATTAAGGATTTGATGTTATTTCACCATAGGATGAAAGTCTCTTTGGATCCCCAAACAAGACACGTTCAAAACAGACTTTAGATGATGATTTTTCTCTGAAGAAAACACAAAGATCTCCATTCTCAAGTGGTATGGCATACCGCGACGTTTCTTATAGTATCTTTTCGCTTTTTGTACTCTCGTATAGGGTTAATTACCTGATGAGTGATGAAAGAAAGTTAATCACTAAATTTTCACTGCAATCCATATTTAACTACCGATGTGTCTATTTTCAGGTCCAAATCCTCATTCACATCCATAACCACATCAACATCTGCATTTATACCCTTATTTACAGTACACCTTTACCTACTGTACACCTTTACCTACTGTGCATCTATGCCTACCCGTGCATGTACATCTATATTTACATCTTATTCACTTATCTACATTTAAACCTACCTCTAAAAACTTAACCTACACCTACTGCTACATCTACTGTACATCTATACCTGCACCTAACCTATATTAGCACTCACATCCACATCTAAACCTCCCTCCACATGCACACATGTGTCATCCACATTCTCACTAATACTCTGTCTACATCTACACTGTAGAAATGTATCAACTTGTATACCTACATTTACACTTTATATCTATATCTCTATTTATTTCTACTAAAGCACAAACAGCAGATAGGTCTCAACAGTAAGTGTTCTTCCAAACTTGCCAACCTGTTGAACCAATTGGAAAGATTTCACCATATAATACACAGCCTGAATGAAATTAGCCAAATTAAATCATCAAATATGATTTTCACATGTCAACTTTATTGTATGACAATGCAAGCAAAATGCACTCAGAGTACTCTTAAAATGTTAGACTAACCATCTATTATAACCAAGCTGACCATTTATTCTAATAAATTCTACAGCCAAAATAATTATAGTGTCATAAGTATCTCCCAGATTATTGAACCATGATGTATCAAAAAGATACCTGATGAATTAAAAGCTTCAAGTAAGCCACATATTGATCATGAACATTAAACTTTCCTTGAGGTACTGAATTGGCATGATTATAATACATAACAAAATTTGTTAAAATTTATAAATGCTTCACTATCCATGGGCCATTTCAAGAGAAATTAAACATTTTTTTCTTAAATCCCAAATGTATTTGGAAAGTTCTGTTTCATTAGAGCATTTTTATCATGAAAAGATTTCTAAATGATTACTCTCTCATTATTTGAAGGAGTTGACTGTGTGTATAGAGTTTTAGAAGTATATGTTTGGGTGTGTATATGACAATGTGTACAGGTATGTCTATGCATGTGTCTTGAATATCATCTTGTACATTTGTTCATTTTACCTTATTTCATGTAGGAAAAAGAAGATCCCAGGAGCCTGAAGTTATTGAAATTATTACAAAAGACATGATCAGAAAACTCAAGTAACTATTAAACTTTTT
Organism: Heliopora coerulea; assembly: GCA_030142905.1. Lineage (NCBI taxonomy): Eukaryota > Metazoa > Cnidaria > Anthozoa > Scleralcyonacea > Helioporidae > Heliopora > Heliopora coerulea. Next base: position 132,629 of record JASJOG010000004.1, read on the forward strand.
AAGTTTTTAAATTTCATGTTTTTGGGGGTTTTTTTTAACAATATGTCTGACAGCTTCACATGAACTGGTGCAACTCAGACCAGCAGTACTAGGTAGTCCAAACCTTCCTGGAGCTCTAAACAAAATCTTAATAGAAGGTTCTGTAGTGTCTGTCAGTCTCACGTCAGGGATGACACCAGAAGGGGGCAGAGGGGGCTGCAACCCCTCCCTTGGGGAACCTAGCTACCCTGTTAAGGAAAAGTTAACAATTTGTTGGGGAATTTTCACTGATGATAACACATTTATATAATTGTACAAACTGAGTTCTTGTTATTGATTTAGCTAAGAAAGATAATAGACTCTTCTCATCATATCAAATCTAAAAGTAAACCGCTTCTAGTCAGTTGTTGCTACTACTCTTGCAAAAAATAACATGTTTTTGTCCTTTAAATAAGGAAATTATAAAGGGGGCATAGTTCTGGCCCCTGTGGTTTAGCCCTTCTGTTAGGGAGGTTAGCCCCTGCATCGAGGAATTCCTGGTGACACCCCTGTCTCATGTGAACTATTTCACATGTATTCAGGAATACTTCCAGCAAGAGTGATTAAGACCCTACTGTATATCCATGCAGTGCCCCTGTATCATGTGTGGAAACTCTCAAAATTTTGCATTATGTGTGTATAAAGCTATAGCAAGCTCTGCAGACTAGTTACTTTATATACTGTACTCAAACAAGCACTGCACTTGAAATAAGCAGAGTAGCAATTCTGTCACACAGAATTCGTCTTGTTTTAGGGGCACAAGTGCAATAAAATGCAATTGTTTAGGTGCACAACCAAAAATCTAGTCACATATGTAACCAGCTGGTTGCTAACTTTGAGCCCTGATGTTGTGCAGCATTAGAAATAGGCACATTTGTTAACTATAGATTGATACTTTAATTATTACTTATAGGAAAAGATTGCTTTTAAAGTGAGTAAAAAAACAAACCTGGTCACTTTAGTTTCTATTAGCAGGCCTTTTTGATCTTGTGCTTAGCTGCTGGCTCTCATGGTCAGCTGTTGGTCCTCTTAGTCATTGATATAACCATAATTTTATAAGGTAAAATTATAGATAGCTTTTTTTCCTGTGTGGTTTATCAACAACTTTGAGAAAATGATATTTTGAACTGTATGTAATAAACATCTTTTCCAGTTGAAATTGCACAATTTTTATTCCAATAATAGTGTAAACACATGGAAACAATTTTCTTCTTGAATTACAATTCTGTTTTGAAGTTTAAGGAAATTATTTTCCTGACATGTTGATATACATGACAAAGACTGATATTACTAAACCATTTTTGTTGATATTTTTACTCAACAGTTGAGCAAGATAGAATTTGTAAATTTTATGTTGTTCTTAGGGTTCCTGAAACTGACCCCTCTGGTCGATCTGTGGTTTTGGATAGCTACGATTTTGAACGAATTAAGGTACAGTAAGATGTGAAAATGTTATTGAGAGGAATGTAATAATTTCAACAATTTTAACAGCTGCATGAATTGAATTATCTCTAGCTAATTCAGTGCCACCAATAAAAATGGGTTGAGCTTGCAGCAAAAGGCATGCCTCATTCTGTGTATTGGTAGCTGAGAAAGTTACAGATATGATTGCTACTTAGGTCTCAAACACATTTTTTGAGGATATGAGCTTGACAAACATTGTGATATCATCTGTCATACTCAAAGTCCACATATGTATTGTGTATCAATGTGCAATGTTTATTAAGTTGGTTCAGAATTATTGGCAAATTGAGGCTTCCTCTTGGACACCACATACATTGTTTGTCCGTCAATGGAAGCAGCACACACATATCACTGCTGCCCATCTGAGTCTTGACTGCTAAGTGGCTGCAATGAACCAACTAATTATTGGGGGCACAACCCACCTGTAGAGGATACAAGGGGCATTTGCCACTGATATATTTTTGGGTTTTTTGAGGTTTTCAAATACTATTTCCTGCATTTTGAGAGCAGTTTCACAAAAGAACATAAAGATAATAAAATGATAATTAGAAATATTAATTTTGTAATTACAGCTGATTTTATAGTCCAACCTCATCAAAGACATTATAAAAAAGGGCAACTGTCATAAATAATGGGGGGTATGCCTCCCTCATTTCTACTATTGGAAGGGGCACATGTCCTTGCAGCCCCCCTGCTTCCTATGCCTGGGGGGTGGAGCCCATCTCACTGGCCATATGAAAGTTATGCGTTCAAGCCCACCTGGAGTCCAGAAACATTTTCTGAGGATTTGATATTAAATGCCTCTTATTTTAACCTTTCACCTTCATGTATCGTGTTCATGCACCACTACCAGATAGCGGAGCCATTTATACTGTTGGTGTACACTACTGAAAAAACACCTAGCTTTATAGGACATGCCTTACATTATGCACAAGACACAAAGCAATCCTTTTATACTTGAGTATGACTCATGCATCTTGTCTTGGATGTGAGTTTTTGTTGCACATGATTGTTTGTTGTGATGTATGCAATTCACTCATCAGGGTATCCAGGACCTATTCCAACATTAGTGAACTAATCATTAGCAAGAATTGTGCTCATGAGGAACAATTGCAAATGGCACAGTGAAGAATCATATGAAGAATAAACAATTATAAAATATTAACAAGCAAAATGAGAAGAAAGACAGCACTATCATATACAAGATTATTATAGTATAGGTATATGTACAATAATGGTATTAATGTAAGGACAGAAGTAATGAACATAATAAATGAATGAGCATGATATTGCAGCAAGTATTTAAGGAAGATGGTCAGTAAAAAGCTCCATTGAGCTTGTAGAAGGACTGATCAACAGTGGCAGCATCATTTGTTATTAGGATATGTGTGGAAAATTATAAATAAGAAATTTTCCATATAAAACTTGCCCAGTTCATTTCATTGAAAAGTTTTATTTGTGAGTTTTGCCTGAAATACATTTAGTGAGGGTGCATAAGTAATTGAGGAGTTTAATGAGTTCCAAAAAAGAAATGCTGCACTATGTCTGAGAGCTGATTTCTAGTCTTGTACTTCTCACTTTGTTGATATGAATTTTGTTCAAACTTCTTGTCCTCATAACTATGCATATTTTCATTAAGTATATACAAAGTAGTTTTTAAAAGACAGAGGAAGCATAGATGACCTATCAAAACATTTAAACACAAAAGATCCAGTTCCAAATTTATTTATGTCATATATGTGAACTGGGAAATTTACAGAAGAGAAATTTAGTGTATTCTTTTTATCCAGCATTAACAATGATTCTAATGGCTCATTTTTAAAGTTTTAGAATTTCTGCAAGGTTAGTAGGATAAGATTTACCCCATACAGTACAATATTAAAGTACTGAAGAGTAGGGAAGCACTGGAGAGCAATATAGATTCTCTTTGTGGGGATAGAGGTGTAAAATTTTATTTTATTTATAATCTTGATAGATTTAGAAATTTTTAATGATACATATGTTTGATGTGGGGTTTTCAGTCCAAGTGGTCATCAATACAGACACCACAAAACGTTGCTGTGGGAAACTAGTAGCTACTGTACATATGTGGCATCTGCATGTAGGCTAATCAAAAGCTAATCAATACAAGTCAGACTGGAAAGGGGAGAATTGGTCTGAACTGACATGGACAATAATACATCTAAAACTATTGTTCATCGGTATACATAGGGAATTTTACAGCTTGTCCGCAAGTTTTAGTGAATTTATCACTGAGAAAAAAAGGTGGAAAATAGTAAACAGAAAAAAAAGAAGTCAAAGATAGTTTCAAGACTTGTATTGTGGCAAAAATTCAGTCACAAAATTTTTGACGTTTTGGTTTTTCTAATCTTCCACAAGAAAATCACATTTGTATGAAGGAGGTCGCATTATGATAGAACTGGTCATAGACAAGGAAAAGGTCGGTAAACTTAAGTTGAGAACTTACGACATTTCAAACTTAATGGATAATAACTCGACATCTCAAAATAATAATGTAAATAAATGAGTCACTTTTTACCGCAGTGTGAGCTTATGATATGAGTCCATTTGTGAATCCAAATGATGTAAAATATTCCATGAAATTTGGTTGTCTTACGTTCAATAGCTTTTCAGATAATGCCCACGACTGTTTTGCACTCCCCTGCCCAAGCCCATAAAATTAAAACAAAACAAACAAAACACGCCAGCATGAGTAGGATCAGTGGTGTTGCTAGGGTTAACTTATTGGGGGAGCCAAAATTGTGGCATACCCTGAGGTTTTATTACAGATTTTTAATGATGAAATTTATCCAGTGCGCATTTCCATACAAAAATCGTTGATCAAAATGGCAACTTACGAAATTTATGGTATGAAATGGGGGGCATAGCCCCCGGGCCCTTCTCGGGACGCCTATGAATGGGATTAATGTAACCTTATCAAAGTTTCGTGCACGTCCAACTTGTCAAATGTCAGAAACCACTAAGGGTTTGACAACCATATTCTTGGTTTTTTTTTTTTTTTTTTTTTTTTTTTTGGGGGGGGGGGTAACTTTTATGTTTTGTGAATTCCATCTTGTGACAGTGGTTACGTTGTTTTAGAGTGCTTCACGAGTGCTCACGAAAGAAGAGCAGCAAAGAGTGGTGGAGAATGCCAAGATAAGAAAAGCAGAACTTCAGCAAGCTTGTGAAGAGAGAAAGAACTTCATGCAAACTATGGAGGTGAATCGCAAAGAGAATGAAAAACTTTCAGTTCTGGAACAGGTAAAAATATAAATGTCATGTAAAGTCATACGAATAAATAATATTTGACAAAACAGTCCTGAGACATTAGACATGTTTACCTATAACCCATCGGTTTCTTTTAAATGAAATCAAAGCGTTCGAGAGTAATTAATACACAATGCCTCAAAACAAAATGCATCATTATCAGCAAGTACCTTTTTTTGCTAATGCCCGTTGCTACAACAGTACTTTCCTCAATCCCACCACTCGAATTACTGAATCCAAATCTGAGTTCCTCATTAGGTATCATTTCACATGCACCACCTGTTACACAATTTACTGCATCTCCACTGATCTCCTGCTGTAACTGCTGTAAACTTTACATCTGTGAAACTGGCTGACGTCTCTCTGACAGATTTGGTCGAATATCTTCACTCTATAAGGTACCATGATGTTGACAAACCTGTTTCACTTCATTTCAATAGTACCAACCACTCGTTTCCAGATATGACAGGTTGTACCAATTCACCAATTTTTCGGGGTCATGATAGCCGTAAACGACAGGAAAGATGTCTAATTTTTAAGCTTGGAATTATTCATCCTCACAGTATCAATGGTCGTGTTTTTTTTGGTTTTTTGAGGGGTTTTTTATTTAATCTCTCGCAAAGTTAATTACTTTGTCTACCATGTGCGCATAAAAGCATTAGTTTGTGCGCTTTATTCCATAAATGTTAAAATTTGTTTTATTTATTCCTATAGAAGCTCATGATCTTATGTAGCGCAGGAAGAGAAAATCATTGGCCTGCATTCTTTATTCTTTTTGGTTTTTCTATTTCTTATTTTAATGTTTACGCGTTGGCATTCCCTGAGGTCCTCTGTCTGTTCCCCCCTTTTCCGGTTTGCTGATCAACATTTAAAATAGCTAATAAGTTTTCGTCATTTACCTCGTGTGTTACTGACTTTTTAATCCTGTTGGTTATTTTTGTGTCACATGATTTTTGACCTATAAAAATACCACCTAGCTTTCATTTTAATTTACGTTTCATTCCGACGAAAGACCTTCGCTTGAAACGCCAGTTTTTTATCTATTAAGTTTTGACCTGACCCTTATGGGTTTTTTTCACCCCATCGTTCAGTAATGCTGATGCAGCAATCTATTTATATATCAGCAAATTAACCCTCTATGGATCAGAGTCCTGTACACAAGACATCAAGAACAAAAGAACAAGTGAAAGAACAAAGCGAAAACAATCAAATAACAATGAACAGAAGAAATCAAATTCAGTCCTTGAAAGGTTAACTAATACTGCTACTTCGCTAAACAAAGCGTTAAAAGCAATGAAATTAGAACAAAAATATGATAAATTCCTTATTAACCTCGTTTGTTCAGTCTGCACGGACAAGTATTTGCCTTCGCTTTCTTCGCACAGACTTCTCTCCTTCGTGTACGAACCTCACACCGGATTAATAAGTAACCACTGAAACCTGTGACATAACTCGAGGGGGAACAGGAGGGTAACCGTGCACCACACCTTTGTGGGGTTATAAGTCATAATAGTGAATTTGGTCGAGAACTTTGGATGTTTATGGGCAAGTCAAAAGAAGTTTTTGATTTATGTTTAACGTATCCTTGTTAACGTTTACAAAATTGCTTGATAATTAAGTTGAGCTCAGACAAGTTTGTCGAAAAGGGTTTCAAACAGGTAGAGCGAAGAGCTATGGACTATCTTGGGATAGTCATTATATTAGGTGCTGTTCAGCTATGGAACTTGTCTTCCAACCTGTCTCGCAACGGCTGAATCCGTTTCATTGCGGTTGCATGATATGTGGTGCTATACCGGGCAATGGTCTGTCCAACTTGTCTCGCAACGCCGACTGAAGAGGACTGAGACTGGACCGGTCATTCATCTTCAATGACTGATCACGATTACCGTCACGAGACAAGTTGCACGAAGGATATTATACTGTGCAGTGCCTCAAAATTCCGTTGCAGCAATGCTGCAATCGTTGTGAAAAGTAGAAATTGATCAACTTCGTGTAGAGCTTGCAACAAACATTTTACAAGGCTGTGTGAGTACAGACTAAGTTACACAATACAATTTCTATTGCAAGTTGTCTTGCAACAAATTTCGGAAGAAAAGCTGAGAGACAGGTTGCATATTGTAAGAGCGCGTTTATGTACTGTATATAGCAGTCTGGACACCATTGCTTGCACTCTAAAATTTGAATAAAAAGAGAAAAAGAAAATAAAGGTGATTTGTTGTGATTTATTTTGTCATTAAATTTACAATAATTTATCTAATAACAGGAAGCGAAAGAAAAATCCCAATTTCTTCTTGAAAAGGCTACAGAACAAATGGAAGAACAAGAGGACGAAATTAAGAAACTTAACGAAGTAAGTGCCAACTTATCAATCAAGGATCAAGAATCTAAAGATAACTTGCCACGAAAATTCATCTTATGTTCTAAATTTGATTCAGTTGTAGTGACTTAATATTTTTATTGTACAGATGTGGTCTTATATGTCCTGTCTGATTTGAAGTTCCACCTTACATTGTTCTTTCTATTTGACGTGATATGAATGAATTACTACGCTTTATGTCACTGAATCTTTTACTACAGATTCAATGACTCTACGCTTGCAAACATATATGAAAATTATTGAACAACAAACAATTAGATACAATATTCGACAGTATGAAACTCTGCTCAAATACTTTATAAACCTCGAATGAGCAACAGATATTTTGGAAGAGGGTGTGTCAATATACAATCATCAGACTAACATAGGAACCAGGGAAACTAGGTAACCAGGTAAAAGATCCATGATAATACTACTTAAAGTCAGTAAACCAAGCGAATTTGGACGCACAGCCTTCGGATGTCAAGTTGAATCGATGTTCGGTTTGTTGAGAAGCTATCGAGAGAAGTTATTACTTCAGCAGATGAAAAATCACGCCTTTTTCTCGGCTATTTTCAACACTCAACTGGTGGAGAGGCATCATAGAAACCGTTATGGGCTCAAACCATACAAGTCTGGTCGACTGGTTTCTCAAACGATCTTTCCAATAAAAGACTATACTGCGAAGTTATATTTCTCGTCATACCTCTTTGTTATGGGCAATACTTGTTGGAGACGTGCTCCCCCCAGCTATCCCCATCATTGGTGAGAATTCGGTCACGGTAGTTTTTATATGGACTATTTGGGCACTTAATCCCAGAATGATGACCTATTTACCCATATATACTTCTTTTAAACTCTTTCGTAGCTTATTCTTAACGCTAAGTGTCATGCTATCCGGGATGCACAGTTGATTGAAAAGGTCGAGATAAAAAAAGAAATGTTGGAAGAGGAAAACAGGCTTGATGAGTTGATGGAAGTGGAGCGACGTAAGGCAATACAGGAGTACGAGGAAAGAGAACAAGCTCGACAAATCGAACGGATCAAAGGTGCTCAGGTTATTCAACAGCAAATAGCGGAGAACGAACAAACACGGCTTCTTGATGAACAGAGAAAAGATCAAGAAACCCAGGTATGTAATGGAAAGATATTCTGGTATATGAACTGCAATGTACTCTACTTCATAATATGCCTTAACTCTTTCCCTTTTCTTTACTTACCTCTTCCCATGTCCCTTTTCTTTGTGCTGTTTTCCCATGTCCTTTTTCCTTTCTCCTATTTATTTTTGCTTTTTTTAGTTCTCCTTTCCTTTCCTTCTTTTTTCCTTTCCCTAATTTTATCTAATTTATTACTTCTCCTTTTAACTTTTCCTTTCCCTTTAACTGTTTCTTTTACTTTCTCTTTCTTTTTCCTTTTTCATTTTTTCTCCTTTCCTTTTTTCCCGTTTCTTTTCCCTCTTTCCTTATTTATCTTACTCATTCTTCTTTTTCCTTACAATTTTTTTTTGCTTTTTCTTTTCTGCTTTTCTTTTTTGTTTTCCTTTTTGTTTCAAATTCTTTTTTTCTAATTTCATCATCTTTACCTTGTTCTTTTACTTTTCTTTCACCTTCCTTTACTTCTACTAATTTTATACTCTTACTTTTACACTCCTTTTCTTCCACACCTTTCTATTTTTTGTATTGATTTTGTCCTGTTGCTTTCTGCGTTTTGACCTACTCTTTATTTCCCTTCAGCTTGCTTTTTTTCTCTCAATCTTTTTTGTGCTCTTCCCTGTCATCTTTGCCTCCCCTTATCTTTCAGTTTTGTTAACTTTCGTCCCTGGCCTTACCCGCATACTTCCCCCCCCCCTTCCTCCACTCATTGAGCCCATCAAAACTTTTTGTCTCTTGTAATAGGCCATGCTTCAGTATCTCGAAAAGCTACAGCAGGAAGATCTTGAAAACTTGATTAAAAAGCGGGAAACTCAGAAACAACTAATGCAGGATGTGAGCAAGGCTAATGCAGTAAGTGCCATCTGGAAAATTCTAAGGTGATCCTAAACTTGTTCCCCACAGAGAAGAAAAAATAAAATAAAACCCCAAGTTTCCACTATAAATCATATGACTCGGAGTGTCTAAAATGTTCGGAAATTATCGATATTGTTGTTCCACAATTGACATTTGACATATAGAGAATGGTTTAAAAAAATTGAAAAAGAAAAATGGAATTAAATGCAAAAATTACTACGATGTTGTCAGACAAATCAATCACGATTGCGACTAAAACTGAGAGTAATTTAAATTAACATACACGTTAAAAGAACCCGCTTCAAAATTTAAAAAAGTGATGTTGAATAAGCGATTTTTTGGTGTGTCATACACACCAGTATGTAACTGACTAGAAAATTTCAGAAATGTTTGTTTTTAAATGCAATGTCTTTGCTCGTCGGTGGTCGTCAATGAATGTCTGAACACTTTCAAAATTTTGTTTTGCATAACAAGCCTTGCTTCCATACAAATCTGCCGTTTATGAAAAACGTCTAATGGCTCCATTCCATTTAGCTCACAGATTTATTAAGTTGGTTCATATTTCCTTCTAGGACATCCAACAATTAAAGAAATTGAAAGAAGAACAGGAAAAACTCGCCGACATTAAAGTAATGGAATATTTGAAAGAAAAGGCGGTTAGTATCTTTGCACTGTTTGGTGTGCTTTTCCATTCCATGTCAAACATTATTTTATAAGCACACGTTGTAGGCTGATAGAAAATGTAGGAATATATAGTGGTGAGAAATTCGGAAAAGATGTCGGTACAATGTTTAAAAGTCATTCATGCCAGGTAGCTTTGCATGTTTTAATAACTAATATTTACTTTTCAGAATTTCCCTAAGTTTAAAGTTTGTATCACACCGAGTAAATATTGTTCGTCAAAAAATCGTAGTGTGTACCGTTGGTTTTAAACACAGTCCAGGACCTGTGTCCCTGTAGAACATCAGGATTCGCAGTCGTAATTCGCAGTCGTAATTCGTCATTCGTATCGTAAAACTCAGAACATGCACTAAGATGCACTAGCTCTGGCTCATTCGACAGGGCTACACATAACAGTTATTTTATCGACCAAAACTCAAAACAAAGAAACTGAAGTTGACTTTAATAAATTCCCAGGTGATTTTTCAGTTGTTTGGGACTTTGGGTCAATGAGACAGCTCGGACAAACAACCCGAAATTGACGATGCTAAAGTCATCTTTTTGCCTTACGGGGGTTAATTGTAAAACATCCCTGTCATATTTGTTAGATCTCTGGCAAGAGCCTATCCAGACGGGTGGGAGGGGTGCAAGACCGTCGAATTGGTCCCAAATCCGACGTTTTTTGCATTTTGTGCCTTTATTTTACAGTGTTTGGGGTCCAGCGCCTTAGCCAGTCCTGTTATATCTTGATTAGTTTGATTATAATTACTCTGATTAATTTTGCAACAGCTGATGTTGTGTCGATAGAGTTTATTGGTGATGAAGGAAATTTCTGAATGTCATAATTTAACATTTTGAGACCCACCAGGGACCACTTGCGAAAAGTGAAATTCTTGGGCCTCCGACTGGGAATTGAACTCATGACCCTGCAAAGTTTGGGCCGTGCCCTGGAAACTGAGCTACAAAGGCCGTTGCCGAGTACTTGGCCACGATTTCTGTATGATAATGGTGGTAATTTCGGTGAAGTAATGCGTATGATTATGTTGCGAGGATGTTGATATGATATTTGTTATTCCAATAAGCAATCCAGATTTTTACTTGATTCTGTTTGTCTACCCCTAGTTTATTTCTTTCATAACATTTTTCACTTAGGTTTTTGATAACCGAAGTTATCTTCTGTTTTTTGCGTTAGGCACGTGAAGAAGCTTATCAAGAAGAATTGGAGAAAGCACGTATAGAAAGAGAAAAAGAAATTGCCAGACTAAGAGCACAACAAGAACGAGCAAAGGATAAACAAGCAGAAAGAGTAAGGCACTTCATTGTTTAGGGAGCGAGTTTAACATATAAGATTGTAGAAAATTGAAAAATTCGTTTCGCAGTCCTAAATTATTTGAAACAGTTTTACCATTCAGGAAAAATCGTTTCCCGTTCCTGAATGGACGAAATAAAGAATAATACATGGGCGCGCGGAGATATGGAATTTATTTTCGAGTCTTCAGTTTGGTCTGCCACGAGGATCTGCAATCAGGAAAGTTTTTGCCTGGTTTTGCTCTCTCGAAAATATTCGTTTTGTTTGTAGAAAATAAACGTCCGGCAAACAAACTGAAATCTACAAACCGCCCCCGAGATACGAATTATAGGAACATTGGATCTGATTGATCTAATAAAATGTCGTGCGCGGTTTTTCATTGGAACGTTGAACCAATATTTTTACATGTAAAAATATCGTGTCTTTTACGTGTGATAAAATACGATTTTCCTCAGTGACCAAAAACGTTGTATCATACTGAAGTCTACGAAATAAACATTTTTCCCGACCACTGAGAAAGTCGTATCGCCCTGCTGATTGGTTGGAGAATCTCCGAACAGCGATTTCACGCAATCGATGTTATCAGCAAGTTTCAGTACATATGAAATAGAAGTTCTATCTTAAAACGGAGAGTTGAATTAATATCGTGTTTGTACGTGAATTTAAACACTCGTTACTCAACCATTTATATGGGACCAACGAATGTACTGAAACTACTACATATTACGCCAAAACAAACATTATTACAATTCCTCTGTTGGTTGTGAGAAGGTAAAGAAAATGAAAGAAGTGTTATAAATATTCAGTTTTAAAACTCTACAGTTATTACACGGACTGCTGCTTTTTGTAATCACAGCATACGGAAACACTGCTTATGTTTTAACTTTTCGCAAAAACCCAAGCAACTTTCCATTACGGGAAATGCCTTTTTACCGAATGTAAAGAGAAAACATAGAGTAGCTATATAGAATGGTGCAACTAGCTCTCAGAAACTAGTCAAAAAATCAAAGATGGTATGCAGTAAATTCTCGTAAATTATCTGTGATGATTTCGATCATAATCTTTAGGATGTCATGAAAGTGTTTTGTGTCAATGCCGCTCTAGAAAACCAAAAATTGTTCGTCTGGATCAGGCAGAAACGATGCAAGAACGTGCGTTTTCTTGTGCATTCGCCTGGGAAACTTGTGAATTCGAGTGGAAAATAGTCTAAACCTAATGTGATTGGTTAGTTCTAAGTGGGCATTTAGTGTACACTTTACCTTGGTCAGAAATCGTTCTAAATGGCTGATATATGTTAATTCTTATTACTATGCACTAGTCTATATGCCCGAGCTTGAGTGAGGAATATGTTAGTGGCTTGTCAATGTGGAATATGACCTGGGCTTCTAATACTGTATACCATCGAATATGTAGTGTATAAATAGTGTGGAAACTGAACACGAAAAAGGCTGCATCCACCCCTGCAAATTGGTAATTCGTTCATGTTGGACTTGGGCAAAGACCAAGATATCGCACGTCATTGCATCGCTAAGTTTCGTATTCTTCTTCAAATACTTGATGATTTCGGTCCCGTTCGTTCACCTTCCATACACGTTCATGACATGTCATACTGGTCTAGTCGATGAAAGAAATATCATCTGTAATTTGCATGAAAACTGAAATTTATAAGATGAGAGTTTTGTTAAGTTATAAGCTTTATCCTTCTTTCTAGCCCGTGCAATAATATAGCAAAACAACCATTTCAGCGTCTCCCGGAAATGCAAAATCAATTTACCTGGGAAAATTGGGATTTTATCGGATCGGGCGGACATTTTTCAGTTGTCGGGTTCAAATGTCGGGTTGGACTGGAAAGTGGAAGTTTGGATCGCATTCCGGCTGCAAATTTTAGCAAACCTTCGGATTGAAGCAGATCCATCCAACTGCACTTACATCTATTGTGTTGTTCACTTTGTGAGCATGCATCACACAATTGTTCTGTTTGATCTAGGATGCATTAAGAGCCAAACGAAATCAAGAAGAAGCGGAAAGAGAGTGGCGAAGAAAGGAAAAAGAGGAAGCGGAAAAGAAGTATGACTTATGTTGATTTTTTCGATGTTCATATTTGGGTAGGTTTTTAGGGTATTTAGGAATAAAAAATCATAATCCCGCATTGGGCTCCGTCACAGACACTGTTGTCGTGTATGATCAGTCGAGATATCTTATTAAAACCAGTTTTACTATTGTGTTCATTTCCAGGGTGGCAACTGAACAGATGTTGAAAGACGCTCGTGAACGCCAAGTGAAGGATAAAGAACACTTTTTAGCAGTACAAGCCGCTTGTGACAGAGCAGAGTTTGAAAGAGTTCTGAAGTAAGAATAACTCTCGAAACATACGTAAAGATATCAAATGTTACTACAATAATATAGCTGCCATTTGCTCGTATTTTAAAGTGTCCCATAACCTCATTTTATTTTGTTACCAACTGATTTTACATTGAATGTCGTACCCAATCACGGACCCCAATATTTCTTACAATTATTATGTTCATAATACCTCTAGCAATTGATTACACTTATACAGACTAGGAAACTGCAACCATTGCTGTCACAAAAGGCCAAGGTTATTCTATTTAGCGACTAGAATTTTTAAGCCAACCGCAAAATTGCGACCAGAATTTGCTTGATCATTGTTGTACTTAATTGTTCATGATTCTCTGAAACTGCCAAAATTTTCCATTCGAAAATCAAATGTCATGACGAGTTTTTCCAAATTTTTTGGTCTTTTTAAGGCGACGGATTTTTCATGAAACATAATTTTCGATGCAGAGCTAACGCTGTTTGCAACTTCTGGCAGTCGTAACTGGTCACAAATTATGCAACAAAATCTGTTCTGCTAACATTTTTGCGACAAGATATTTTTTTCTTACTTTCGAGCCTTGTAATACTACCTCAGATGGGGTAGCATTAGTCTGTAACAACCTTACTATATTGCATTGGGTACGGCCTGATGAGGTATTTGAAGATTATGTTGATTGAACGCAGTTTTGCTAGTTTTTCGCACTCCGTGCTTCCCTTTAACTCCAAATTTGACTGAGTAGGAAAGCGATGTTAAGAGTTAAAGCTGGTGGGGTTGTACTGGCGTCAACAGAAATTGAAAACAACCTCGAAAACTTAATTAGGTTTAGCTAGTGGAAAATCTAGTTATTAAAATTCATAGAAAGTTGGTGGGATTTTTGTTTACTTCACATTTCAGTGCACGAAAACTTAAAAGCGTTAGTGAAACGTGGAATTCTACAGTACTTTTTGTTGGACACGAAACCACTGTTTTTTCATTGAATTGGTATTAAAAAGTAAGGTTTAATAAAAACTTTACATAACCCCAGGAGAAAAGTTAATGGATGGATTTTCTGCTGACTTAAACCCGCCCCGAGAGTTTAGTAGGCTATTTTCAATTACTATTGTTGCCATGGAAACAAGGAACATTCTTTATATCACCGCGTCAACTCAAACTCCAATTTTTTCACCAAATTTGGAGCTCTGGGTTATAATCATTCCAGAGTTATTTCTGGGGAGCATGAGGTGTTGGGAAATTTAAGGTGATTGAGCGAAGTAGAATTGTGTTTGGTAACAGTAAGCAAAACTGAGATAATCATTGTATTGTCGTATTAATTTTTACTTTTTTATATTGGGATACATTTACTTATATAGTTTATGTTTAATGTGCTTTCACCCTTTTTCCTTTTTTTTCTTTAAGAAAAATATATATCAATCTTGCTCCCTGATATGTTGTCCTGCACGACGTGTCAGTTCTCATTTTCATTTTCTGTCGTAGAAAACCAGTGCTGGCATTACTTTCGGTAGTTACCTAAAATCTTCCACTGTATTTGACTTCGGTGTTTGTAAACCTCATGTTTCATTTTTCATCCAGAGCACAAAAAGAGCAACAATTAAAAGATGAGGATGTTGAGAAACAAAATGCATCTCGAAGACAACGTTATGCTCAAGATATTCGTGAACAAATCTCAGAAAAGGAAAAAGAACGAGTACACTTAAGAAAGTCTTACTTTGAAGAGGGGGAAAAGCTTAATAAAGAAGCAAAAGAAAGGTATATATGGTAGAAATTGTGCTGGCCTTCAAACATACACGTATCCTGTCTAAATATCTATCCACTTGATTTTGTCAGTGAAACGTTTTGAAATTCTGTCCAGATTTTGCATTCAAAGTTAAGTTAAATCCATGCCAAAATCTATTCAAAAGAAGTTGGTAAGGTTTAGGTAAAACTTAAAGATGAAACTTTTAAGGAGAGAAAGTAAAAAATAAAATAAACGTAGAAGAATAACAGTTAGTAGACTATTTTGCATTGAGTTAAAAAACAAGACGATAGACGAGTTAAAAATAATATTTCGACTCTATTATAAAGTCATTATTAAACCTGCACTTATTCTAGCTGTTGTAGTGGAAATACTACTTTTAGCTCATCTACAGTCTTAGTTTTACGAGATGTTATTTTCAGAAATTTGTTTTATTTTTCTACTTTTTGAAACTGTTGGTGGGCGATGCGTTTTGAAGGAAGAATACACTTAAAAATCACAGTTACGCGTCTTGTGCACTTGTGAGAAAAGCCTGCTTAAGGCAGGGAAACAAAGGATTAGTCGGACCAGTAACATAAAGAGACGACACAAGCATAAGGCTTGCTATCTATATAATCGTAAGATCGGCTGGCTTACTGACGAGTGTTCGCAACGTTGCCTGGGTATGTCATGGACGTGGGAACACGCGAGAGCTTCGGGCGCTTCCCATATCCACTTTTTGGACGATATGTGTCTCTGTAAGCGTCCTTACATGGAAAGCGATGAAACAAATTACCGTGATTTTATCATTTGTTAGTGGCGTATAAAATTGTTCCTGGAACGAGTGGAGTACGTGTAAATGCCACAAGATATCCAGCCATTGGGTCATTTTGAAGATAATCTCACCAAGAGAGATTATATTCTCTTTTATAAAATAACACGCGTCCTACACACACTCATATCGGACGAGCTTCGTTTTCTCTCAGAGTACAGAGAGATGGCTGCCATCATGAAAACTCAAAAAACCCTTGGTTCTTGGTTATTTTATAAAACAAGTGGATAAATAACATCTTTCATGTCTCTGTACTGTGACAGTGACATTCACTACGCCATTTCAACCAGAAATATACCAAAAAACACTCGGCTTTTTCGGTAGGCATTTTCCGGTTCAAATGACATCATTCATGTTTCAATCACAGCACAGAGACACTCAAGTAAGTTTCTATTTGTTGAGAAGTTGAAAATTCGTAGGGCGAAAGAAGGTAGTGCCTTCGATATGCTGTTTAACTGACATCCAGTAAAACATGATTTTTGTTGCCGTTTTGTAGGAGACAAAAGTTAGACGACATCAAACGACGAAAATTAAAGGAATTGCGAGATGCCGGAGTGCCTGACAAATACTGTAATGAGGTAGCCCGGCGTATAACAGCACCACAACTTCACTGAATATATAAAAACAAACGGATTGAACTTTAACAGCGTACTTTATTCTTGAACGTATAGTACTTTGAATCACTTCTTCAGCTGAGTCTCTTGTAATTCTTATTAAACATAGCTCGTGAACTTATGTATATAATGAGTAAATATGAAAAAATTAGAACTGAATTATTTCTCTGTTATGTCTATTAATAGTTAAGGATCGGCCTTACTCCAAATCAATTTTTTTTTGCAATATCGATATCGAAAACGTATCGAGGGGGGAAAATTGCTTTATTTGACGTTCTACTTACGAGACCTGGGAAGCAAGCTGAGGAGCCTGATGTTTGTCTTGATTATCTCTCACCAACACTACGTTTTTGCACCAGTGCCCTTTACGTTTATCAATGATATCTAGGTAGGTTGCAGAGGCGTAGTGAACCCACTTTTGATGGGGAGGTACCAGAGAAATTTTATCGAATTTTAGCTCGTGTTCAGCTTTTGTAAGAGTTTTGTGGCTTGGCAGGACGATATAGATATCATATTTCGTGAGTACGAAAACGTCAGGCAAATACTTTCCCATACAGACCTCACACTCGGTTAAGAAGTAATCAATATTTATATATTTATATGTTCTATACCATATTTCAATAAAATCTAACAAGTATAAGATCTTATCATACGTTCGTAATCCATCTGCGCTGATGCAGTCTGTTGCTATCATGCTGTGATCAGGGATTGCTGCAGTTCTCCGAACAGACCTAGCAACAGGCTTGACATAGAGGGTGTTCTTGTGTGTGTAAAACAAAATTTAAAAATTTAAGGTAGAAAATCACATACATTCCTTAAATTTATAAGTTGAAACCTTATTTAATTTACGGAACTCACTTCGACTAAATATATAATTCCTCTGCACACAATTTATAATTTTAACGTTACATACAGTATCTCTAACAATTTCAACATTTTCCCATCTGAAGATACTTGACAATCCCTCGAAAAGAAAAATGTACACTTCTCCAAAACAACGGGAATTTTCCGTTAATATTATCAGCTTGATAAGATTTCTTTATCTCAATGAAATCATTTCTTCCTATATCGATCGGTAAACTTTATTTTAACGGATCTAGATTTCGCATTACATACGCCTGCCAGTTCAGCCCAACGGACTTCCCAAGCAGACTTGATTTTACACATTTTGCTGTTCATTACCAGAAAATATACTATCATTAACACCAACCTCAAACTCGTTAACGCAAAAATATATTCATTTTAATCGACTCTCATCAATGCTTTTATCAGGTTCAATTAAAGGTTTTGCATAGAAAGTGACATTCATTAGGATATATACGCGACCATTTGCAACAAATGGCATTCACTAGTGCTAACAGATAACATTAACTTCATTCTACTCTACATTTGGGAAAATAAAATGTCAACTACGGAAAAATATGTAAAATGTCAATTTGTCCAATAAGTATTGTAATGGCCGAAACAAATATGAGAAACAGAATTCGTTTGGAGCACCGCCAGAGACTTGTTGGGGCTTTCGAAAACCCAAATGAAGACTTCCTTACGGTAGCGGATGCCTTGGGAATAAACAGGTCAACAGCCTGGAGCACTGTTGCAGGATATGTTGGAGAGGGCAGAGTTGAAGAGATTCCACATGGTGGCCCAAACAATGTCCGAATCGATGGTGAGATGTGAGAATGTTTAAACATCATTAATGAAAACTGTCTTCAAAGTCTAAAAGAAATAAACCAAGAGCTTCGACAACGTTTATCAAGAAAACCTACAGTTCATGACCAGACGTTGGCGAGAGCTGTTGATGGAATGCTTTGGCGTGTAAAGTTAACCAGACCAATTCCAACTGACAGAAACAGACCGGACGTAATTCAAAAGCGGATCGAGTATGCAAACTGGTTTATGGCAAATGAAGTTCTTCAGCACTGTATTTTCATTGACGAATGTGGGTATAACATTTGGACTGCCAGAAACCACGGTAGAGCACGAACTGGCGAGCGTACTTACAGGTCTGTGGCCAACGAGGTCGAAATGTGACTGTAACGATGGCCATTTCGCCAATTAGTGGTCTTGTTCTACACTCAGTGATAGTTGGGGGTATGAATGTGCCGAGATTTAACGAATTTTTAATGCAGACAAGGCAACGACTGAATCTGGACGAACATATGGTGTTTATATACGACGGTGCACTCGCACATCGAAGTGCTGACAATCAAGGTGAAAATACAGAGCTAAAAAATGCTACCGCCTTACAGCCCTTTCTTGAACATTGTTGAACAGGCCATAAGTTCCCTTAAGGCGGCCATTAAAACCAATATTTCTCGCCCTTAAATCCAGGCTCAGATGTGTAACCGAGCTGAAGCAAGACGTCAAGGAATTGCTTTAGGGGAATATCGACAGCAGTTATTGCTTACGGTGTGTGAGAGAAATGTCGGAACGTTAACTGCTCACAAATGTGCCCAGTGACTACCGACTTATGCACATTTACTTGCCACGCTGTTTAAATGGAGAAGAAATTCGTGGATAATTTGGACAAATGACCACTTCAATACATGTAGTTGTACAACGTTCTACTGTACTGAACTCTACTGTACTCCTCTGTAAGCTTCAATTGTAAAACGTTTTTGCTAAGATGCGAAAATTGTTGAGTGTTGGAAATTAACGTGCAGTGAAATAAAGGTTTTTTTGACTGTTTGATATATACCCGATTCCATATAACCTTAAATGGACCCTGCAGCATAATTGACAAACGTCTGTCGTAAATGAAATTTTGTCCCAAATGTATAGAAAAATGAAGTTAATGGTCGTCTGTTGATGTTGCTGAATGCCCTTTCATGCCAATGGTTGCTTTTCGACGCTAATTAATGTAACTTTTTATGCAAAAAAATTTAAATGAGTCAAAAGCGTTAATGAGTGACGACTCATTAAAATGAATGTATTTTTGCGTTAATGAGTTTGAGGTTGGTCCAAATTGTTAGATATTTTCTTGTAATGAACAGCAAAAGGTGTATTATTTGCAGTAATCCTCGACACCTTCCATTTCTCCAGCCCTTCGTCGGTCACAAATGAAATGTTTCTCTCATCCTTCAGATTACTTATTGACGAATTGTCATCTTTTCCTTCCTTTAATTACTGAGTCATTGTTTGCAATTCAGCAGAAACCTCTCTCATTTCAATGAAATTCGGGATGAATATTTTGCTCCGAAAACACGATGTACTAAACCTTTTAATTTATAGCTCTCCTTACTAGCGACTCGACCAAATGCAATAACTAGGATCTGTAAGACGTCCCCCAGTAAAACAAATGCACTGACATTAAAAATCACTACTTGTAAAATCCTTTTAGGATATACTTTAACCTTCTATTAAATGCCAATCAACCATTTTATTTCCGTCCAATGTTTATACATTCACACATGTCAAAAACATGTTTCCCCAAATGAAATCCTTTGGTTAGAAAATGCATGTAATCATGAAGTAAGCTGGGTTACAACATGGTCACCCCCACTCAGCCAATCAGAAGCGAGTATTTCCGTGCTCTATATGCCACTGAACCACTCTTCACAGTGAGCCTATGCTTCAAACAAAAAATAACAATAGCCTCATTAGTATGCTCCATATAGAGCATACTAATGAGGCTATTGTTTTCTTTTGTTTTAAAGACTCATTAGTATGCTCTATATAGAGCATACTAATGAGTTACATATCAGCCCACCATGAATGTTAATCAATGACAATGGCAAAAAACATGAGACAAAAAGCCATCAAAGGCGTCAAGACAAAGTTATTTACTGAAAAATTTTATTACCAAAAATGTAACTCAACAACAACGAAACTGTATTTCGAACATCACACTCAGAATCTTTACACACGTGCACACACACACACGAAATCCCAGAAATCGTCCAGTATCTCACAATAGAAAATGAAATGAAATACGAGTTTTGCCATGTTTAATGTTAACTGAACAAGAGGATGTTCAAGCGGTTTCTTTACCTTCCTCGTCGTTTTCTTCCTTCTCCTCCTCGTCGTTTCCTACCTTTTTTCTTTTTACCTTCCTTCGGTGTTGGTGAAATATTATACAAAGTATTGGCTGGGTACAGATTGCCATCCGCTCTTCTGGCTTCCAAAATAAACCTCGTTAGCAAATAGTTGACCTCTTTGACGCTCGTCGTTACAAAATCGAAGGGAACCGAAAATATTAATCTCCGAGTGTTCCAATTTGACCATTTCGGTGTTCAGCCCAAGTTCGACACATGTTTACGGCCCACGCCGTATTTTGTCTAGTTTTCTTTGGAATTCTATTTCTTTCCCTTTGCCGTATCGGTTCGTCTGTAGCAGGTTTCTCGAACCTAAGAATTTCCCTTCCTTCGTCTTCCAAATATTTTGAAATATCTACTGATTCAGAAAGTAGCAAATCTTGCGTTGCAACAATGATTTCAAGTTGCTCCAGCTGCGACAGCCCGTCCTTGCTTTGAAAAAAGCCTATCACTGAGCACAGGCATGCGAATTAACGAAACCCAAAACACAAAGCAAGACCATTGCGGTTCAAATTCTCTAGGGAAAACATAATGTCCGAAATAGAAGCCTCGCTCCGACATAATTATAAATAGCAATACTAATTATCCCTCAACAAATCATGTAAATAAATTCTTCGCGGGTGTGACCATGTTCTAAGACGGATAGAGAATAATAATAATAATAATAAACTTTATTTCTATAGCGTCTATATCAATAACTGTTCTATGCGCTTTACAATATTACAAAATGTAGTAAGATAAAAATAGATTACAGCAATAGGAATAAAAATAATACTAATAATAATGATATCAAAAATAACAGGTAACTATCCAAGCATATAATTATAACTGTAACTCTAAAAATCCAACAACCAGATGTATAAGTATGAGAATTAAATAAAAATCTATTTTACAAATTAAGAAAAAGCTTGATGAAATAAATATGACTTTAAGTGTTTTTTGAAAAAATTCAAAGAATCGGCACTTCTTAAAAATGCGGGTATGCTGTTCCATAATTTAGGTCCTGCAATAGAAAATCTTCGATCACCATAAGACTTTAGCTTAGATCTCGGGACTTGAAGTACCTTATTTGAACAAGAACGCAAAGAATAAGAGCTGTTACAAAAACTAAGCAAATTGGATATATAAGTTGGTGAAAGTCCATTGATAGCCTTATATACTAACAATAAAATTTTATAAATAATACGGTATTCAACAGGCAACCAATGTAAGTCTATTAAGCTGGGTGTTATATGTTTATACTTCTTGGTAAATGTTACAATACGCGCTGCTCTATTCTGAACTAGCTGTAGGCGGTTTAAGAGAACTTTAGGTAGTCCATATAGAATCGCATTACAGTAATCCAAGTTGGTAGTCACAAACGCATGAATAATTGCTTCAGTAGATTCACGATCCAAATATGTTCTTATCTTACTAATATTAGTTAGATGGAAATGACATGTCTTGCATATCTTTTTAATGTGATCTTCCATATCAACACTGGGATCGAGTATCACTCCAAGATTACGAACAGAAGAGGACGGTTGAATAATTTCACCCCCAACACGAACAAATTCCAATGAAGGACTAGGCCGATAACGTGAACTAAGTAGAAGCAGCTCGGTTTTTTCCTCATTTAGCTTAAGACCATTAAGAATCATCCAATTATTGATTTCCTGCACACATATTTCAATGCTAGATTTTGCTGAAGAGAGAAGATCATCACTTCCTAATTTAAACGACACATAGAGCTGAGTGTCATCAGCATAAAGATGGTACGTAAGATTGTGTCTTTTTATGATATCAGCCACTGGTGAAGTATACAAAACATATAATAGAGGCCCAAGGACAGACCCCTGCGGCACACCAAAATTAAGTTCACGTAAAGAAGATCTTGAACATTCAATTTGAACAAATTGTGTACGAGATGACAGATAAGATGCGAACCAATCTCGTACAGACCCTGCAATACCATAACGTTGAGAGAGCCTATCGAGTAGTATTTCATGGGACACAGTATCAAATGCAGCAGATAAATCTAACATGAGTAGTACAACGGCTTTATTGCCGTCAATTGCTTGCAGAATATCATCTTGTACCTTTACCATGACAGTTTCAGTGGAATGATGTGCTTTATAGGCTGACTGAAAGTTCTCATGTAGATTATTGCTCATCAGATAATTGTTTAACTGGAGAGCAACACTTTTCTCAATAATCTTCGATAGCACTTTCAAATTCGAGATGGGTCTAAAATTCTTGAATTGTAAAAAATCCGCATCTGGTTTCTTGAGCAGAGGTGACAATACTGCAGATTTCAAACACGTAGGCATGCAGCCTTCACGAAAAGAGAGGTTGACGATGTTAGTAATAGTAGGCAGCAATAAGTCTGTACACTGCTTGATGATAGAAGATGGTAATGGATCCAAGACACAGGACTTCGAGAGCAGTGTTGCAGCCAATTCCCTGATGTCATCAAGTTTCATCTCAGTAAAAGTTGAAAATTTAGTCAAAGACGTAGTGAATACCTCATCAGTAACACATTCGGCCGAATCAATGAGAGCCTTCTTTTTAACAAAGAGATCATTTTGTAAAGTATCAATCTTAGTAGTAAAAAAGGTAGCAAATTCATCAGCTAGCATACGATCGTTTTCGAAAGGTGGATAGTAGTTAACAGTCGGCTTTTGAAGCTTTTCTTTAATAATAGACGAATAGTACTCTGACTTGAGAGATTTGATCAGATTGATCACAACATTACATTGGTGTACATACTGCTCGCGGTCAGCAGGGAGTCTCGATGCTCGCCATTTACGTTCAAGTTGTCTTCGTTTCTGCTTCTCAGCAGTAACTTCAGCTGTATACCAGGGCGCGGATGGACGGACAGTGACAATTCGTTCTTTCACAGGAGCGTGCTTGTCCAATGGTGATCGTAAAACTTCATCATAGTTATTCACAAGTTCATGGAGATCATCCTGATGTTGGAGTAGAACGGAACCTTCAATATCACTTCGAAAAGAAGTCATATCAATACCACGTAGTTTTCGAGAAGAAACAACCTTTTTTGCGAATCTGGGCTTTTCCAGGTGTAGGGTTGAATGATCACTTGTGCTCAGTGGGATACAGAGTCCCTCGAATTAGATAGAATTCTCGGGACTCTATATCCCACTGAGCACACGTGATCATTCTCTATCCCTTACTTAGATCATAGTGCCATTAGCCACCCCCCCCCCCACCCCCCATTAAGGAACCGTCCCCGGCCTTGAGCATATTCCATCATTGCCTCATGGTACATTTCCTTACAGACTGCAACAATTCTGCAGACATATTACATGTATCCATCTGTCGTAACAAACTGAGCGTCATAGTTCCGACATCACACACCAACATACCAAACCGGCACAGCACTGACAAACAGACCGCAGCCGTTGTTTGGTTTTACAATGCAGTACTAGTTCGATGTGACAGCCTAATACATGTATATTTTCTGCAGAACTGTTCCAGTCTGACACAACAGATACGATAAAACAACAGCTTTGACAGAATACGCTGTCACATCTTGGCTTCGGTTCTGCAGATATACCATGTCATATTTCAACACATCTAATATTACAGACGTGCCTAAACGATGTTTTCACAAACTCCTTATCCATCAGCCATGATGCAGTTTGTGGCCGTCGTGTTGTCATCACTGGTCGTTACGTTCTGAACAGGAAACTTCAGGTCCATGCAATTTCAGGCTTGACAGAGAGCGTGCGTTTTTGTTTGAGTAGGTTTCTCATTTTTAACACTCACTTCCTGCTTAGCACGCACATTTTTAACCACGTTTGTTAAGAAATTTTATTAATTGTGGTCAGTTAATAGAATATTACAAATACACTCTAAATTAAGTAATTCGAATTGACAGCTGAATCAGCTAAATTAGTTTACATCTAAGTCAATTAGGGCCAATGTTTAAAATACCTATCTATTTTACTATCTACTATAAATAGGTAATCGTTTCTCACCAAAGTCCATACATCTTTACATCTATCCACACAGATGTCCTCTACAGTAATTCTGACCACGAAAAACACGCAATAACATGTCAATACATGACTTCATATACGTGTAAAAGATTTTAGACACATTCACCACAAGCCCAATAGGCTTCCACAAAGCATGAAAAGCACTTTTAAGTTTGAAGTGAGCGGGAAGACTGAGTGAGACAATAAGGCAATTTCCTCCGATGACAGGACAAATCCTTTCTCTTCATAAAATATTGTATATTCTTTCAAGTAAATCACGTCTTTGTTTTTTTAAATATTTCGGCCAGGAAATGTATTTCTGGAGCGTTTTACTTCACAGCAAAATTGACCTGTTAAAACTTTGCATGTTAATTGCCCGTTCCAAACCATGTCATGTTTTCATTCTTTATCATTCAAATCACGAAGTTGTGATTCGTATCTGAATATCATTAAATTTCAAACAAACAATTCTCCTGAGTGACGTCACGTGATCTGAAATGGGTAATCAACTTCGAAGCTAAAGAGGTCTAATAGACCACTTGAATTTATTTCCCTGTTGGAAGAAAAATACTTATAAACAAAAGAATTTCATAAATTATTCGATCTGTTGAATGTCGAAACTTTGAAGTTTTCCTTTTGATGGGGTGTTTTGCATGTGAGTGCAAGTGGTCTATAGCTTGCAGCGATTTCTCTTCGAGAAATTTGCAAAACTACGAGCTTGTGCGATGGCACTGTGTGTCTATAATTTTCGATTTAATGAGTATCAACATTTACTACAGAAGTTGAAATTGTAACCGTCGACGTAGTCCGTTAGTCCTATCATAAAATGTCAGTCACTGAGTGCGAAACGATGGATGTCTGAAAACTTATCGGACTTAAGTACCTGGACTTAAGTACCAAGAGCTGGTGGTTCAGAAAGTGATTATCTTAACTTGGGATCAGTGAAAATGTTTTAAACATAATTGCAAGGAATTCTGAAGACGATGAAAGAGAAAGTTGCGTATTTTGTTAAACAAAATTTCCGTGGATTCAAGAAAAGTGTTATTGGGTTAAATTTGAATTCGACCGATCAGCAGGATTATGCAAAAATAACAGAACACACTGAATCTACACTAAAGATTAGCTATAATCACATTTTGAACTTAGCACTGCTAGTGGCAGGTGAGCTGGTGGTAGTGGTGGTGCTAGAACAGATTGTATCGTGGTGGTGAGGATGGTGGTGCTAACGATAGTAGTGGCTGGAGTGGTTATGGTTGTGGTGGTGGAAGTGCTGGTGCTGACGATGCGGGAGTGGTGGTGGTGATGGTTGAGATGGTGGGTGGCATCGGTCGTGGTGATATGGGTGGGCGATAGAGGCCGAGAAAGAACTAAACGTTCTTACCCGGTTTTACTGGTGTTCTCTTCAAATAAAATAGAAAATCCTCACTTTTCAAGCGAAGGTCCTTGATCTTATGAAGAGCTTTCGCTCATTCTTGTTTTAGTTTTCGAACGTTTCTCAATTATTTTTGGCTTTCAGTACGTCGTCTAACACCGCCTAAGCAACTTTTCATCTTTTTTTTTCTTTTTTTTTTCTTTAAATCTACCATAATTTTTACGGTAGCTTCAGCAAAGCAAATGTCAAACTTAAATTTCGGACCGAAATATCACAATTTATCCACATACTTCTAAAATCCCTTTATCTTTTCAGCCAGAAATATCTTCTACTGAGTTAATTGAGAAAGTCTTAATTGAGCGTTTTAACTTTTTCCAAACCAAAATGTCTCCCATTGACAAGTAGAATCATCTGGCGTTAGTCAGAATAAAATAACCAAAGTCGCATTTGGACCAAAGAGTTAAATGCCACGATTCTAACTACTAGTGCAATATTTCTCTACAACAAAGGCTAACTTTCACTAGGCATTAAAAGCTGCACAGGCGACGTTTTCTGTTGTAAAAGTTGACAAGGTTTCCACCGGCCGAAATTTTGCTGCAGCAATTATTAATTAGACTAAAAATAAACAATCGTCAGTGCAACATCTCATCCCTTGAGTAAATTAGCCAGAATACCATTTTCACTTCCCACAGAAGGAGCGCGTAACAAATTTGAAAATCTTGTTCGGAAGGATGGGGTGTTCATATGTCAAAATCCTCTCTGTTGAAATTCACGAGGGTTAGGGAGATCTTGTTCCACAGGTTGATAAATATTTCAATCCTCTTTCCATTTCCCGTTTTTGGTGTTAGTTGTTCTAGCCATGGAGCTTCTGTGATTATACTTGGTAATATCTGTCATAGTCGGACTGCATTGACAAGTCTGGAGAAGAGCACGGTAAAATCCACGAAAGTGATGGGCCTAAAGAGGGTACATTGCAGTCTTTTAGGCTCAGTTCAAACGTCGAACTTTTCATGTGCCGAATCTAATGTTAATGAGGAAGATCCTTTGTCCAAATGATTTGCATTTGGTTCGGCACATGAAAAGTTTGAACTGGGCATTACTACACTTAGATTACTAGATTCTTAATCAACTTCTATGTACATAACTAGGTACATTGCATCTCATAACATTTCAAAAATGGACAAACCTTAAAGCCTGGTTCACACTTGAACATAAGCATAAGCATAAGGACAAAACAAAGGAACGAAGTCAAGCCTGCGATATAAGAATCGTCGTAAGCATAAGCATAAGATCATAGTCGAAGCATAAGCCAAGAACCGAACAAAAAACCTTAATGACCTTGTCCTTATGCTTATGTCGCTCGTGTGAACCAGGGTTAACCTAGAATGGCAAACTGCTGTGAATGGGACATTGAATTTGCATTCATATGAACTAGTAAAAATAGTAAAGTTTGTCACAAGAACTCCAGTACTAAATTGACCAGCGTTTTGTATGTTTCATGACTGTCCTTGTACGGTATAAAATCTACTTTTCGAGAATCATATGTATTCGAGTTTCACGTGTCTACAACACGATCATCAGGCAAATGACAGTTCGCTTCTACTATTCATTTACATAATATGGGTCAAATTGTCTAAAATTAACTGTGATGCTGTAGTGCCCGCAATCAGCTGGCCAGCGAATTATAAGATGTATGTCTGCATGAAGAGAATAGTTCAGATCTTTTGTTCAGCAAGTTTTTCTTGTTTGATTTCAGGATCAACATTTTTTCTTCAAGGCAAAGATTGCATCTTCTTGAGCAGTATTTGTATGAGCTTGCGTGCTTAATGATTAACCATTTTATTTGGTATTCCCGGTTTTCCATCTTCAGTCGCCAAATGTATTTGGAAAGTTCTGTTTCTTTGGCGTACTGTGTGTTTCGGAAGGACTTCAGGTGGTCGCGGTAACCATGCTTGAAGTCGTTTGCTGTCATGCCGATGTACCTTTTCGTTGATCCATTATGGGGGGTCTTTACTTCGGCTTTGTAGACGACGCTTTTTGCCAGGCAGTTTCCCAAGGATGGGCATTCGTTTTTGTGTCTGCAGTTGCATGAATTGTCACTGTTGCTGTCGATACCGTTCTCACGTGTGTTTGTGTTGGTGTTGGAGGTTGCGTTACCAACACGTCGTTTGCGTTTGTGTCAGAGTATGGTCTGTCTGTGTCAGTGTTTGTGTTATTCTTATTGGTGCTTGTACGGTGTCTATTTCGAAGAATGCGGTTGTTGTGTCCACGTATAACGTGTTTAAGATTTTCCATACAGCTATAGCTTATTTTCACCGTGTTTCTGTTAAAAAGTATGTGAAGTCTGTTGGTCGCTTGGAACTGTTTGTCTATTAGACTAAGGAATTGTCTGCCGATGTTCGATTTAACGTTTTTGGTGTATGGGGGATTGTACCAGATCACGTGTCTGTTTCTACTTCGTCTGTTGTTGGTTTGGTTTGCCGTGTTACTTCTGTCCGGGTATGTGTCTTGGTCATGGGGAGCGTTAGTTGAGGTGTATGTAAGCTGTACGTTAAAGTTGCTTTGTTTGAGAGCATTCTCGTATAGTGGAGCAGCGGAGTCAAATGTTTCTTGGTCGCACGATAGCTTAGATATTCTGTGGTTAATTGAGGCCGGTAGTTGTTTTATGATAGATGGAGGATGGTTAGAATGGCGGTGAATGTACAGTGGATCGTCGTTCGGTTTTCTGTATGGTTTGTGTTTGCCGTCGTTTAAGTTCAGAGTAACGTCGAGAAAGTTAACTATTTTTTGGTTCGTGTGCGTCGTGATTTGTAGCCCGAAGTCCTTAAAGATGCGTATAAGGTCCTTTCTCGCCTTGTTCGCCAGGCGACCAGAGCACGTATTTAGGGCAGC
This sequence comes from Heliopora coerulea, assembly GCA_030142905.1. NCBI lineage: Eukaryota > Metazoa > Cnidaria > Anthozoa > Scleralcyonacea > Helioporidae > Heliopora > Heliopora coerulea. Next base: position 161,482 of record JASJOG010000004.1, read on the forward strand.
AAGGCCATCGTCTCTGTATAAGCCGATGTTCTTGCCAAATCGCTTTTCCAGGGAGTTGAGAATGAACAGTCCGACGAGCTCACATATCTCTGCGCCACCTAAGCTTCCCATGGTTACGTCGAAGCTGTTCGGGGTGTTTCGTTTTGTCCATGCTTTCCCGTTATTAAAAAGCAGTGATCTTCGTGCGTGTTTGATAGTTTTGACAAGTTCATCGGGAATGGTTGTATATTTCGTGGCCCACGACAATGCGTCGTCGAGCAACTCTTCCGATATTGAGGGGTAAAAATCCACGATATCGAATGATAGAAATGTGTGCCTGTTTTTGTCCCTGATGTTTCTAAACCAGGCGATAGTTTCGTCAGTATTGCGCCACTGATTTACCGCGGTGTGATGTCGTATGTTTGGGTTGATTTCATCCAGGATTGCTTTACTAACCTTACCAAGTTCACTTTTGGCTGGATTGATTAAGCGACACTTGGTATGGTTTTCAAAATCGTCCTTGTGATCTTTTAGTGTAATGAAAGCAGGTTTTTGTACCATGGGCTCAACACGGTCTGCTATGTTAAGTTTATATATATACTCGCTCCCTTTCTGTGTATATATATATATATATATATATATATATATATATATATATATATGCATGTATGCATGTATTTATATATAGTTATATTTTCGATAAAACTGTTCGATCAATCTTCTTTGGGAGTTCAATGTTTTTCTATCTAAACGCATGATTTTAGGAATGTCTACTTCTCACAGTTTTGTGGTGCACAATGAAACCGTGGTCCACTAAGATATCAAGCTCACTTTTCTATACATATTGGCGGTCTAAAAGAACTGCTCACTTGTGGCACAGATAGTAACTTGGTTTGTGGTCGTTGGGACAAGCTTCTTTTAGTCTTCTTCGGGTAGTGGAAGTAGAGACACTCGCACCATGTTCACTCTGCATTTCTGCTTAATTTTCCAGTGCAGTCTTAGAGCGATCAGACTTGCTTTTCTCACCATGATTCTGTCCTCTCTCCTCCGTAGTTTTCCTTTTTTTGTCCAGGGATCTTCAAATCTTTAACACTTCCAGTGAGCCTCAGCTTCTTCAAAATATTGCTGACACTCTGGCTGCAGCCCACTTGATCAACAGTCTCCCGTTTTGAGTAACTTTCCATCCATTTTCAAGGTTGATCCTTGGCCTTAGACTCACGATTTTGCATGTTGCTTGAAATTCTTGTTTTACCAACAATTAAAAGTAATATCCTGGGGAACCAGGAATACATCTTGACTTTCACATAAAAATTCCACAAAATGACTGGAACTCTATCAAAAATTGTGGGAGATACGTTAAAATTACCTGAAATTTACTGTTTTGGCATAGGAGTGAGCAAAAACCATTGGTGCAACCTTTCATTACCCAAGAAATGGAACTTGAGCAGTTCTTCTTGACCGCCTGTGTATATTCAAGAGCCCGCTCCAAGGGTTTTCTTTATTTTCACTTATTTTTTAGGAAGAGAAGTAGGGAAGCCTCGAATGGTCACAGCGGCTCTCAAAATTTTTGTCATTAGCCCTTTGGTTACGAAGCCAATCAGTAGCTATGTACCATCGCATATGAACCACGTTGAAAACAACTTTTCGCTCTAAGATGTGAAATTACCCACAGTTCGACAATCACTGGCTCAGAGTCAAGACCTCTCTCTCCGCGCCTCTGATTTTGCCAGAATGTTTTGAAGGGACGGCAAAAGACGAGGCGTCCACAGGAAATCCACGAATGACTACCGGGTCCACATAGGGGCGTCGCCAGCTTGGGAAGAGTAGGGAAACTAAGTGATGACTTCACAGTTGAAACTCTTCGATAGAGGAAGGAGGCTTGAAAGTGAAGCATAACGGCTCCTGGCCCAAGTAAAGTGATTGGGTGGACAGATGTATATCATCGTAGTTGCTAACAGCTTTTTAAAATAATTAAAGTAGGCTTGTAACCAGGTGGGTACATAAGATAAAAACAAAGTTACTCTGGTTAAAAAATAAGTATATTTCCAGTAAAAATCCCGACGTTTCGGCTAACACGCTAGCCTTCTTCAGGGGAAGTGCCTGTGAAATATTTGAGAAGTTTCCTAATGACCTCTTGGCGTCTTTACTTGTCACACTTTCTTTGACCTCACCACTTTCTCAACGGATTTAATTTAAAAGAAATGAATGGTTAGTACTGAAGAAAAATGGGGCGATCCGCATCCCTCGACTTCTTAATTTGGCGCCACCTCTGTATCCACAAGGAAAGGAACAGATTCGAACTCATACCATGCGTAGGAGAATAAAATAGATTGAAAATTCATTTGAAGAATAGCGCTAGCCTAAGCACTTCCATTTACAGATAATCATTAATTGTAACTATTATTTAGGTCACTATTTGGTTGCTTATTACCTTAATGTTGTACAGTTTCCTGGCATATAATAAAGATTATCCTATTGAAGTCGATACTTCGATGATTTTACTTCAGAACTGGTAAGTTATGCTAAGGGGCTGCCAGAACTTTACAAAAAAGAGGGCAACTAACTGATACCCCATACAACTAACAAATATCAAGATAAATCAATAAAATAGATTTTAATGAATTTTACCTTTCCCAAAAACATCGGCTAAAAGTTCGACACTAGATTTCTGATTTGTTTTTGTTCTTTTTTGAACATACTCCACTGCTGTCGTGTCGGAACAAATTGACGAAAACTGGAAAAAGTAATAGTGGTTTACAATTAATTTTCAACAGGAAATAAGGTAATAAATATGTACATTATACTATTTTTTCTGAACTGCCTGGGCATTCACATTTACGTTATAAAATTACCGATAAAATGGTGTCTTGCACAAAAACTGATGTAGCGCAACACCGTCAGGAACGCAGTCACGTAACTTAATAAAGATGTGATGGTAAAACCGGATTTCCGTCAAACGCTTTATTAATGCTGCATATCATATTTTTTTTGTTAAAAACAATGGAATTGTCCGCAACAAAACAGTGACAGTACGTTTTCGTAATAAAATCTTTGTCCTATCATAAGTTCATTTGAAACAATAGAAAATATAGCGACAACTCTTAGGTCCAAGAGGATATTTGCTGAGGGTATTTATTCCATGTTAATTGTTTATTTTAGGTGAATTAAAGTGGTGGCGTATTTTTAACGCCTCTTGCGGACTGATTAAAAATATAAGACCAAGTGTCGTGACGAGGCGAATTCTTCGATTGAGACAACTAGGCTTTAAGACTGACTAATCATATCGGTCGACATAAACAATGGATTTTTAATGAGCTTTATTTGTCACGTACACCAACGTAGCCGCTATGACCTTTGTCATTTGAATCTCTCAGGATTGAGCAAAAACGATCAATTAAAAGAACTGAAATAATTAATTTGAAAATGTACCTGGTCACATAGTAAGGCCACAACAAAGATACCGAACAGTAGTCCTTCTACAATCAGTGTTATTGTATAAATACTAAAAAGTGGGAAAAATGTAAATTGTACAAGGTTGTAAGTTTTGATTTCTTATCAGAAGAGAAATCATTACTACATACATGTATTTAGTTAAATTTAAAAAAACGCTACTCATAGGTCAATCAGGTCAGTCAGGATATTCAGGACAGTCAAGTTAGTCAAGTCAGTCACGTTAGTCACGCGACATTAGTCACTAACTAACCGACCCTTCCAGTCGTCCACTCTCACACTCAATCGGTGCCAGCATTCGGTCACTTTCGACATCACATTTACCGATCCTTCGCCACTTCATCCACTCTTCCGCCTGTGCTCTTTCTCTTTATCCCTTTTTCTCCCTCTGTCTCTCTCCCTCCCTCTGTCTCCCTCCCTCTGTGTCTCTCCCTCTGTGTCTCTCCCTCTGTCTCTGTCTCTGTCTCTGTCTCTGTCTCTGTCTCTGTCTCTCCCTCTCTCTCCCTCTGTCTCTGTCTCTGTCTCTGTCTCTCTATCTATCTCTATCTCTCTATCTCTATCTCCCCCTCCCTCTCTCTCTCCCTCTCCTACTCTCTCGCTTTCCCTCTCTCTGACATTCCCCTCACACACTGTCCCTCCCATCTTGATTTGTGAACGAAAACAGTCATATTTCCCACAATTTTCAACATGTTGAATGACTTAGGCTAGTCAGAACAGCAAATGAAACTCCAGGAAGTAAAATAAAAACGGACAAACTTCAAGAAGAAAAACTAAAACATTTACCTACTGTACACTACACTGTAGTCAAAGTATTGTTCACGCCAGTACCATACACGTGGATTAATTTCCGTATGTGTTTTAAGGTTAACTGGCCCTGTTGATAAATGGGCAGAGCACCAGACCAAAGAACCAAACATGGGTCAAGTGCAGTTTAGCGGATACCCCTGAATGATTTAGACAAATTGCGGGCTCAACTTACTAAACCCTAACCCTGTACGTAAATCTACCCTTACTCCTACCTCTACCCTTATCCAAAACCCTAACCCTATTAGGCTAACCCAATCTAACTTTAACTCCAGCCTTACAAGGCCAGCGGGTTTGTAAGTTTCCGTTAAACTACACTCTGGCCCTAAATATCCCTAAGTAATTGCTTCATTATTACAAAACATACAAGAGAAAGCAAATTCCGAAAACGAAGGCCATCTTTCAACTTAAGGTTTAAGTTAACAAAAGATGAAAACTGTGAAATGGTGATATTTCGATTTTATTGCAAAATCATCTTCAGACGAAGTGGTCTGATCTTCAGACCACTTGGTCTGAAGATGATTTTGCAATAAAATCGAAATATCACCATTTCACAGTTTTCATCTTTTGTTAACTTAAACCTTAAGTTGAAAGATGGCCTTCGTTTTCGGAATTTGCTTTCTCTTATATTTTTTGAAGTTGTCGGCTGGTCAAGGTTTTTATTACAAAACAGCTGTTGTGCTTTCAATTTCATGGAACTAAATATTAACACATATGGTTTTCATGCAAAAGTTCAGAACTAACTCAGATTTCATAGTTTCTTAAATAATTTAATGTGCACTTACTTTCTGGTTCTGGAAGCATACTCGTTAGAACAATCGATACAAGGCAGTGAAAATGATATTGACCCTAATAAAATTGCATGTAAAGATGAAAGACCTACAAAAAAATAATAAAAAGAAAATATAACAAGAAATGTATGACCTGGCTAAGGTCGACAAAACACAATTTGACCGCACGATTTGGCCCTATATATGATTACGGGAATGTTCCGGAGTGGTTATTTACAATCGTATATCACATTAAAGCGCCGAAGAAAGTCGTAAATCTAAAAATTTAATAATGTTCTAGCCATGCTCAACTTTATGTGTACGGTTGATGGTCGAATAAAAAAAAGTTTCACAGCTTCACTCTTCTAAATTAATGATGAGGAAAAGACACGGACTGCTGTCTACTTAGCCAATTTAATCATTAAACTAAAGGTCTGCTCAAATGATCGCAATATTTGGATGCAACAACATCCAACATTGTTGCTTGAAAATGTTGCGACCATTTGACCACCTTGTTGTGTACCTCGTAAAATGCTGCGTTGTGTTGCAATATGCTGCATAAAGTTTGAGTCAAGTCAAACTTTCAAGCAACATTTTTTTCCAAATTTAAGCGTGTTGCAATCGTTTGACCACCTCCGTACAACATTGTTGCAGTCAAGTCATGGTAGCACCAAAAAGAGAAGATTAATGGTGGTGGGCAGTGGAATAGCTAGTTTTTCATTGCCGGGCTCCACGTTGCTTAGGCCTAATTTAAAATTGTGCTGAGCTGTGCCAGCGCTGGCACAGCTCAGCAGTGAGTACAGCTCATAATTTGAGTAGTTCAGCTTTACCGAGCCAAGACTTTCCCAATTCACACGGCTTATACAGCTCGTGCAGGTCAACTTATAAATCGAGTTGAGGTGCACTGTAGCACGCCCACTTATTTACTACATTGCTTCATGAGAAGCACAGGTTTGGCATCCTTGGAATTTTTTCGGTGGTATTACAAATAGAGAGCAGCACGGCACAGCACGACTTTATAAACCCAAGACGTAACAAGCGCGCTAATGAAGTATGCAAGCATGGCTCTGGATGGCAAAGTTTCTAAACTAGGCCGTAAGCGCAGCCATTTTGTATTTTTTTGACATTCGTATCCAGGTCCTTTATTGATAAATCGTGCAAAATTTCAAAAGTTTGCGTTCAGTTGTCGCAAAGGTTTAGCCACTTTTCACGCAAAATAATAATGCAACATAGTGCGACATTGTTATATCTAAATGTTGCCATCGTTTGACCAGGCCTTAAAGTAGAATTGTGGTGTCGCGTATCAAGTTGTTGATTCTGTCAGAGGCACTGCAGGGATGTTTTCATCAAAAGGATGAAGAGATACTTGAAGCAATCGAAGCTTCTTGCCGCCATGAAGAAGGAAGGTTCCTTGGAAGAAGTTCGTTTAAAATTACATGGTCTACATTTCATAGTATCTACGGGAACTCTTTGGTGGAACAGCTAGAAGAACTACCAGTTGCGCTAAAACTGTATAAAGCAGAACGTTCATTACCCTTTAGAAAGGTCACGACACAGTCGCCCTGACTCAGGGTCTACCATGTCTAAGATTCGAGAATAGCCCATACTGTAAAATGTTTCATGCTGTCCATAACGAACGCATTGACAAAGTTCATACCAAGACCATAGCAGAAGCCTTTATCAAAACAAACCAACAACGGCGAATTTACTTCTGAAAATATCAAGTACGATTTCGTACGAAAATTAAAAAACAGTACGTGCGTGGGAAAATTAAAAAACTGTAAGTGCGTTGGAAATAGCGAGTGAGAGACTTGAACAGGGACTGTGTTGTCTCGGCTATAGTATTGACTAAAGCTTGAAGATGTTCATGGATGATCGTTGGACGTTCGTGAAGCGAAAGCCTCAAAAAAACAAAACAAAAAACGATTTAAGAGCCCCAGACGGGGATCGAACCCGCAATCATCTAATGACTGGCGAGGCTGAGCTTGACGAAAGTCCAAAGATCATTCACAAAACATCAATCTTTAAAAACTGTTATTTATTGCGTGCATCTTCCAGTTATTACTATTGATTTAATAAAGACAGCTAGACGGACTACAGAATCAAAAATTTCCTTTTGCTTGTTTGCTAGGTAAAGTGAAAGTAAGATTCTACGCCCGCTACCCTGGTTTATCTCAAACGAGTCTGTTTTTAACAGTCTTTTTGTAACGATCCCAGCGACATTTTTTAATGGCATTTCGCTGATCTCAAGAAATACTTCAGTTTTTTTTACTGAAAGATTGTTACACGTACAAACAGATTTGTCTCTAAAAGACTAGCAGGCATTTGTGTCCACAGTTAAGGCTCTTTCTGTACGAAACACTAACACTCCAACTTAATGGTGTGAAAAACTGAAAGCACTTTCCTAATTCAATTTCCAGGGTAAACTCCAATGCTTTAGCCGAGACAAGCCCTGTTCAAGTCTCTCACTCGCCATTTCCCACGCACGTAGGCTATTTCGTTGTATGTTACCCTAAGCAAACATTCAGACCATTTCGCTTTCATATAGTTAGTGCCTAGTTTGAATTGAGTATAGAAAGAAACATTAAAGATTTCAACCTGGTGAAACTAAAAAACCGAATTTCAGAAGGTGTGTTACAAACGAAAATTTGTATCAAATTTCAAAAGAGGCAAATTGGATTTTTGGTTAAGATGAGATGGATCTACTTTGGACCTTCTTTATATGAACCTCTAGTTGGTAAATAACGTACCCTCTGACCCTAATATTGTACGTCTAATGTTTCCTGCTTACCGGTATAAAAGAGGAATAAGACAAAATATTTCTGATTTCGTTCACCAACACAATTATTTATCCTGAAAAGCAAAAAAGGTAAAGTCAAAGTTATCATAGATAATTTGATCCAATAGTCAAACAAAAATGGTGGTTTCTACATTAAAGTTTATGTCATGGTTGCCATATAGCATTATAAACCAGCATATTGGTTTAGTGACTTGGTATTACTTAGTTATAACAAAATGATCATTTCCATTTCAATTGTTCTCAATGGGAATTTGATTTGTAAATTCCTTTAAAGGAAGAAACTTCCAATTTCCCATCATCAACATGCACAAACGAACATTATTTCCTCTGCTACGCTTGGTACAGTATTTATGACATAAATTGCTAATATTTATAGTGTTTAATACCATATAGTGTTTAATACTATATAGTGTATACCATATATAGTGTATACCATACCATGTAGTGTTTAATACTATAAGACGTCCCTGAAGCCCAGGTAGACTTTGAAATGTCCTGCAGGCCTATGGTCATTTGAATATCCACAAACCTTCCTTTGGCTTTCGGGGACACATAATCACTAATACTCCATTATCATGGCATTATTTTTGATGAACTAAATATAGACACATTATCCACATACTGAATCCAATAAAGGTTAGGGAGCACGATCGAGTACTAAGGTTTAAATATCGTGTTTAAAATAGCTTTTTTCTGGCTCAAACCGGCATGAACAGCAACGCTTACACTGTACATCAACAACAAAATCGAGTAACCCACTGGAAGTTGGAAAGTTTTATATTGTTATTGGCTTTGCATTACCCAGATGTACAATATATCGTAACTGTACAATACATTTTTACATCAGCATTTCTTATATACAAATAGAACAGTACAGTACTGTACAGTTAGTATGGAACTTGAACATTTGAATCCTTGCTCAGGTCAAATTTTTCCATTTGCGTAATTCAAAATGACAATTTTACTCAGACTCAGGCAAATATTATTCACAGATTGCATCCCACAATCAATATCCCCAGCAATAAAAACGACAGAACTCGCCGCAGTTATAGAACATACGAGAACTTAAGCCATTAAGGGGCAAGGGCACACTCTATCATTTTACTCTGGCTAACTCCAGACGATTTTACTCGTCAACAGGATTGGCCCTGCCCCTTAATGAGTTAATTAGGAAAATGTCAACATAAATACGACCTTTCTGTAGCCGACTCCGCTCAGTGCATATCTGATTTTATAGGTATCGCAGTAAACATTTGGTAAAGCAAAATATACCGGATCCTAAAATGAATTGTCCTACTAATTTATAATAAAAACGAAAAAAAAATACGGAACAGGACAGATCGCCAAACGAAGAAAAACCATACTTGTAAACGTAAGTAACACTGTTACTGATGTCATTTTAAGTTACATGTACATATAAACAATATGAACTCAAAGCTTCGTTTTTTAGGCTTTCTTCCCTCTATTGCAATTGATTATTGGTTATTTGAGTTTTTGTTATGGAAATGTTAATTGGAAGGTCAAACGTCAGACGTGTGCTTATTAATTTTTAAGTAAGAGCCAATGTGATGAGAAAGTGATTGATTTACCATGGGCAATGATGGTCCATTTTCTGTATACATCTGCCACAAACTCTTAAAGATGCAGAATAAAAAATGCATTAAAAATGAGACATCTACATAAACATTGTTTATCTCTTGTCAATCTCTGTCTGTATAATTTATATGAATATACCTATGTTCAATACCTTGTCCTGCATGATTGTCGCGAATGACACCACTGTAGCGCTAGTCATGCCTTATTTATCAAGCCTTTCATAACAGTAGGGGAATTCATACTTTTCTATTGGATATCTAATTGATCAAATGGCAGTTTTACCACACCAATGTTCAGTAACAATTTAGTTTTCTTAAAATTTAAGTGTTTCTTAATTGATCAAATGTGTGATCGCGTTTTTTCACGGCAGATGCGCCTAAATTATACGTGACAAAAATAATATCTCATGTTAATCAAGCTGTCAAGGGTCAACGAACACAAATGTAATAAGATCTTAAAAACTTTAACTTGTTGCAAAAAACGCCTCGGGAAAGACGCATTAAAAGTTGGACGTGCTCAAAACGTTCACGCAGTCGACCGCGGTTTTACCGCGTCTCTCGTCGAATGTGGACAGGTCTAAACCGCGTCTGGTCGGGGAAAATTTACGGTTTTACCGCGTTCAACAGCTGCGAGAAAACAGCGGTTAATGTTCTTATAATTTCGGGCGGTACCGCTTGGACTACAATAAAAATGACAAAATGTCTTGAACTCATACCTACAATGGTGTGCCCTTGGAGGCCGGTATGTTTCACAACGAGAACACACTGTCCAATCATCTGCATCCTAGCGACATATTATCCAGTTATCAAATGGAACATACATGTTGTAGTGCTCAACAGAAGTTAATTTATTCAAAGTACTCCACTAGTTGATTTTATGTACTGTACCTTATTCAACAATGAGCTTCCTTGATGCATATCAGAAAAATCAAGAGTTGTGCTTGGTAAAGGTACTTTGCCTAATGGTAAAAATTCGTTTTAATTACTTTTGTACAGATTGTTTATTATACCTCAAGCGGGGATAATTCAACATGATTCATTTGCAGCCCAGACAAGCAGTAGTAGATTTAGAATCTGGGAGTAGGATGGGCAGATCACAACTCGTGGGTGTCATAGGAATATAGATACCAGTCAGTTTTAAACCTTTTGATGTGAATCACAGAACTACAGTCCTTTCCTTTCACTAATGATTAATACACACTGCATATGTGTTGAAAATAGAATTAACATAATAAAGTAAGCAGTATGCTTAAATCGTTTATGTTCACATCAATTCATGTTTGGCATTCTCAGAATTATGGAAGATTTATTTCCGGCAGAGAATGGCTTAGGTGACACCTTCGTTGTTGTGATATTAACTGAGACTGTGCAAGACAGTGTATAACCCCTCGCCCACCGCGCGAAGCACAGTGCGAGAGTACTAATCTCGACGTGCGTGGAGTCCTGTTACACGCGCGATGACCAGGGAGAAAAATTTTCGCTTTGTGCATCTATGTTTATATATATATATAAAACCACTCAGTTTTGTCTAAATGACTTTTTATTTCACACAAACAATTTTGTTGTCAACACAACTTTTACCTATAGATTTACTTGTGTTCAATAATTTACTCTCTATATATATATATATATATATATATATATATATATATATACATATACATATATATATATATATATACATACATATATATATATATATATATATATATATATATACATATATAGTATATAGGTATATATATATATATATATATACATATATAGTATATAGGTATATATTCATGGATTCCGATCACTCAAAAGTGCCGTGTGCAAGCTCGGGGACTGGTATGTCGTTGACCAAACGATACTTAGGTACCGTATTGAAGCAAATCGATTTCGTTTCGTTCTTTTTTCCCTTGTATGGATCTCTCGCAAGTTGTTTACATTATTTGAACACTGAAGCCAGTAAATGATTTAAGACCGGCAAACCAAATGGCTTTCTTCGTGCCTGCGGCTGGTTTCGCTTTTGAGGGCCACCTCAATAACTGGACAATTTATGACTTGACAGAGCAGTTCTCAAAGTTAGCTCCTTGGAATATGCATTTGCCAACTGTTCACTTTTTGCAGCAACACTTTGTTTTGGTTTTTTCTGATTTGATATGAACAAAAGACGCAAGGGAACTCGCTTGCTGTCAGGACATTTGCTAAGCGACTAAGTGTATTAAAACCACATTCTTCGCTGAAGTTGAATAGATGCCGATTTGTATAAATCTTGGGACTTTTCACGTTGTAGTAACCACTTACCTGAGCTACACAATCACAGGTACGTCTGAATCGAGTAGCTCTGAAATACAAGTTCTGCGAACGGAATTGTTTTGAGCAGCTTTCGAAAGTAGCTTCCCGACTTCATTCTTCCCTAAGAGAGACTTCTTGTACCAAAATTATCGCCTGGATTTTGCTGGTGTTTATTGGTAAAGTAGAATGAAGATTCCGGTTCATTCATCTCTCTAGGACGATTACTTTTGAACATTTTGCAGTATTTAACCGGACAGCGTTCTTGGTCAATTGTTTGAGAAGTGGGATAGCACACTCGTCGTCCAGAAGAGTTGTCCAGGCCATGACAGTCTTTGGATGCTTTCTCCGCTTTCCACACAAACATTTCATCGCCTCAATCAGGACTTTTTTCCCTATGAAATGTCGCCCCACTGAAGACGTTAGGATGTATTTTTGGCTCGAAACAATTTCATCGCCTCAATCAGGACTTTTTTCCCTATGAAATGTCGCCCCACTGAAGACGTTAGGATGTATTTTTGGCTCGAAACAAAAATGCAAGGTAAACAGCCATCAGGTAACTCGCTGCAAAGCTACGTGTTTTTGGTCACCAAGTTATCCTTCGGCAAAACAATTGTCCGCTTTAGTCTTTCTCACTTCGAGAGTGATTTGTGCATGATGACCTTTACCATATTCGACCAGTAATGCTTTCATCAGGATTTTAAAACCTCTCAAGAAAGTTTAAAGTCGTCTTTATATAAATTTACCGTTAAACCCTTTGTATTGAGGTGGAACTGAATGCTTAGTTGAAAATATGCAAGAGTTGCAGGTTTGTACGCCATTCTTCTTTTTTCATTGATGTTTTACCGAGTAAAAAGTACGTCTTTTACTTCCCTCTTCTCGTTCTTCTTTCGACAAAACTTGCAGAAGGTTTGCTTGTCGTATTTTGTTTTATGTTTCGTATTCTCCGATTTTTGGTTAGCGATAAAATGCAGAATTCGTTCATGTTTTCCTTGTTTATTTCGTCGGTTTCGTAATTCGTTTCATCTTCGTCACCGAAGTTTTGTACCTCCGGATGAATACTTAGCATAAATCCTTATCATAGCACATCTTAAAGACATTTGTAACCAACTTTGAGATAACGTATAATTTATCAATTTTTTAAGTCAAAAAAATGTCAAAAAAGAAATTCAATCATGAGCTGTCCGTAATGCCGTTATCCGTTTGATAACCAACGAGAATGCTCCACTTTTAAAACGGAAAGTCTAGTCATCTAATAAAAAAATCTTTCTTTGAGGCAAAATGAGTGAGAAGTCTAATTGGAAAACGACACGAATTACCATAAGCCGGCAACTAATTCAGGGTATTGATCCTATCATTCATTGTTTAAAGATTCAATTGTAAAGATGGATATCTTACCATTTGTTAAGCCGTTGAACGTTATTCTCCCCAAACGTTTTGTTTTATTAAAGCAGAATTGAAATTTTAAACGTAAATATGACTATAAGCAGTTTAAATATAAAATAATTTCCACTTTGGATTGTTGTTAATTTGCGGCCAAATTCTGTGTGGATTTTTTTTTTTTTATTGCATTCACTCTTCTAGTTATAGTAAGGACGATTTGTCTCTTTGACAGTTTTGAAAAATTATCAGTCTTACTCAGATTCTCGAGAGATATAATGGAAGGGTAGGCGAGGGTTTGTTGCGTGCACGTATTTCTAGTGGTAGGCATATTTTGAGCGCTTTGAAAAAGAAGAAACCAGTGAAATACACCTTTTGCTGTTCATTACCAGAAAATATAATATCATTAACACCAACTTCAAACTCATTAACTTCATTCTACTATGCATTTGGGAAAATAAAATGTCAATTACGATACACATTTGTCCAGTAAGTATTGTAATGGCCGAAATAAATACGAGAAACAGAATTCGTTTGGAGCACCGCCAGAGACTTGTTGGGGCTTTTGAAAATCCAAATGAAGACTTCCTTTCGGTAGTGGACGCTTTGGGAACAAACAGGTCAACAGTTAAGAGCATTGTTGCACAATAGGTGAGAGAAGGCAGAGTTGAAGAGATTCCACGTGGTAGCCCAAACAATGTCCGAGTCGATGGTGAGATGTGAGAATGTTTAAACGACATCATTAATGAAAACTGCCTTCTCACTCTAAAGGAAATAAACCAGGAGCTTCGACAATGTTTACCAAGAAAACCTACAGTTCATGACCAGACGTTGGCGAGAGCTCTTGATGGAATGCTTTGGCGTGTAAAGTTAACCTGACCAATTCCAGCTGACAGAAACAGACCGGACGTTATATAAAAGCAGATCGAGTATGCAAACTGGTTTATGGCAAATGGAGTTGTTCAACATTGTATTTTCATTGACGAATGTGGGTATAACATTTGGACTGCCAGAAACCACGGTAAAGCACGAACTGGCAAGCGTACTTACAGGTCTGTGGCCAACGAGGTCGAAATGTGACTGTTATGATGGTCATTTCGCCAATTAACGGTCTTGTTCTACGCTCAGTGATAGCTAGAGGCATGAATGCGCCGAGATTTAACGAATTTTTAATGCAGACAAGGCAACGACTGAATCTGGACGAACGTATGGTGTTTATATACGACGGTGCACTCGCACATCGAGGTGCTGACAATCCAGGTGAAAATACAGAGCTAAAAAATGCTACCGCCTTACAGCCCTTTCTTGAACATTGTTGAACAGGCCATAAGTTCCCTTAAGGCGGCCATTAAAACCGATATTTGTCGCCCTGAAATCCAGGCTCAGATGTGTAACCGAGCTGAGGCAAGACGTCAAGGAATTACTTTAGGGGAATATCGACAGCAGTTATTGCTTACGGTGTGTGAGAGAAATGTCAGAACGTTAACTGCTCACAAATGTGCCCAGTGACTACCGACTTATGCACATTTACTTGCCACGCTGTTTAAATGGAGAAGAAATTCGTGGATAATTTGGACAAATGACCACTTTAATACATTTAGTTGTACAACGTTCTTCTGTACTGCTCTCTGTAAGCTTTGATTGTAAAATACTTTTGCAAAGATGTGAAAATTGTTAAGTGTTAGAAATCAACGTGCAGTGAAATATAGTTTTTTAACTGTTTGATATATACCTGATTTCATATAACCTTAAATGAACCTGCAACATAAATGACAAACGTTTGCCGTGATTGAAATTTTGTTGTCCCAAATTTATAGAAGAATGAAGTTAATGGTCGTCTGTTGATACTATTGAATGCCCTTTCATGCCAATGGCAGCTTTCCGACGCCAATTAATGTTATTTTTTATGCAAAAATTTTAAATGAATGAGTCAAAATTGTTAATGAGTGAGACGATTCATTAAAATGAATTTATTTTCGCGTTAATGAGTTTGAGGTTGGTGCTAATGATAAAATATTTTCTGGTAATAAACAGTAAAAGGTGTATTAGCAACTTATTAGCAAAGGCGTTCTTGTGTCATAGTTAATAGGCACTTTCATGGCACTTTCTAAGACCAAGAAACAGACTTTTGGGCGCTTTAAAATGAGAAACTTAGTAATACAGGGGTATATAGATGAATTGGTGTCCCACTGACTTTCTGGGCACTTTCTTTGACTAAGAGACTGAATTACCTTTAACAAAGTGATTCGTGAGTTAAAATAAAATGATGTAAGCACTTAACTTCATCCCAAAAAGCCAGTGGTGCCTGTATGTAAGAAAAAGGGTGCACTTTATTGTTAATGTGTTGGATGGTTGCCCATCCTACCTACCCCCAATATCCACCCTTGCCAACAAGTTAAGTAATTGAGTGAAAAAAAGAAAGAAAAAAAGCTTAAAAATTGTTCAACACTCCTCACTGGTCTTTTTTTCTTTTTCCTCATACTTATTACTTGTGTGTTGTTGTAAGTGCCTCTAAATCAAGTTTTGACCAGACATAATTATTCTGATTAAACCATATTTTAAATACTGCAACTCATGAACACATCTGGAATTGAATTTTGAATAGTATCAATTCATAAACCTTTAACAAAGGACTTTAAATTTATATAGCTAGTTTGGTATGTTTTCCTGTCTTAATTTTTTCTTCTTTTATCTTTAAGTTATTTAATTTTTTCCTTGTACATGTAATATTAAAGTGTATTTTCAAAACACAACCAATATTACCTAATGAGAAAAATGAGAAACACCAAGAGCAGGATACACTGCAGATGGTTGTGTATAAAAAGTTGAAATTTCATTTAAACAATCTATTACACATCTTTTTAATCAAATCGTAAGTAGATAAGTACGGTATAATGAACCTTTCTGGGACTTCTACCAAAATTAACTAACAATGCCTGAACTAGTATAATCCTTATGTAAGTTGTGACTGGATCTATACCTTATTACACAGATGTCCATTAAATATTTGGGAAATCCAGACAGTCATCTCATCAGTTGCCCATTGTCATTGCATACTTCCGAATCTCTGACATAATGAAACTGTTCTGAATTATAGTTATGATGCTTACCTGGATCTGATGTTGTTGCTTGAAAATGGGAGACTGCTAGAAGTATTATGAAAATATTGAAGACGAAACCATTCACAACACCCCATATGCTGGATGGAAATGAATATAAAGACATTAATGAAATTAATATCAGAAATTAGCTCATTAGTCACTGTCCAGTAACTCAATTATTCATTAAAGCCAAGGTGACTGAAGTAAAAAAATATAATACAGGTGTATTTAGATTATGCTGTATTTGTATACACAACTTCTCATATAGTTTATCAATAAATTACTTTTTAATATTTAAATGTTAGAGCACTAAATCAGGCAAACAGCAAAATGAATGAGATCAACCCAGCATTCCTCTTGTCTAGGGTAATTACTTCTTTACACATCTGGCTATAAAGTAGATGTAATGTGCAGTACCAGCTACTGTAAACTTATATCATCACTTGAACAATCACAACTCAAGAGCCCATGTAATGAACATTTAGCTTGTAAGCCTACAAGCTACTCTAATAATTATCACTTAAAAATATAAACATCAATAAAATAAAATAAAAAATCCCAGCAACTTTTTGATTGCTTCATTCATATACATGGCCATGGATAGGAAGACTTTGTAAAAGGTGCAGATTTCCTACTTAATCTTTATCTCAATGCACCATCATTGTATCTGTTCTATCATTTTTGCTTGAATTTTGACAACAGATGTGGTAATGACCAAGGTTGAATAACAACTCCAAAATCAGTGAAGTCTTGTTTTTGATAGGCAAATGGAAGCATTGGTATCCAACATTTCCTTTTCATGCAACAGTTTGTTAATGATGAATGTGGGCAATAATTTAAAACATAGCTTGATTCATGGTGCTAGAACAGTGTTTGATTTTCTATGACCCCAAAAGCATTTCATTACAGAACTAAAAGTAGTTCTAGGTAGGAATGGTTAGTGAATCAACTTACCAATAGGGTATTTGCAGTCTCAAACTGCTGTTTTCAACATGATATTTTGATAGACAGTGTGTAATTTCTGATGTATCAGGACTAACAGTACAGTACAATATAACATAGTCACAGAAATACAATGCCACAGAAAACCAGTTTTGGGATACAAGTATAGCATGTCATACTAAAGGTGTAAAAAGTCTGCTTTGAAAATCATTTCTTCATACTGTCTTTACTGCAAACAAGAAGCAGTTATTAAACATTTCATCAAACATCAGTGGACTTGTCATTTGAACAAGGAAATATTACACCACATAGTAATTATTTAGTAATCATTGAAGAAACACAAAAATAAGAATCAGAGAAAGAAACTAGCAACAGTGAAGAGCTTATGATGACATGTCTGTGACTTTTTGTGGTTCTTTGCAGCCCATACAACATATATATCATATAACTCTGTACTATACTGTTGTATCAGAAAATACTTTTACCAGTATAGCATACTCAAGTGTACTCAAGTCTATTAACACGTAAGTTATATTATGATACTGAGTGTAAATTACACATGCTGAAAATTTCTTGATTTGATGCCACAATACTTTAGTAGAATGTCTAACTTCAGAGTTGCAATAATTACACTACTGTGCAAAATTTTTAAGCTCTTCAATAATCTTTAAAGTGCAAGGAACATTTGAAAATTAGTGGTATAAATAATTCTTACAGATTTGTTCATGCTTATTGCTTAAGTAACACTGAGAACTTACAAGCTGCATGAACAGGGTGTTACACATATATACATACTTATAAACTCATTAAGAATTCATGAGGAAAATGCAAAAGAAAACCATAACTGTGTCATGTCTGTATATGTAATACAGACACATGTGCTTTATCCTGAAATTCTCCTCAAATTCTTCTCAATATTTTTTGCCTTAGAAAACATAAATTACCAAACTTTCAAAGGGAATTAGCAGATAAAGAGGTTTGTCTTATAAAATATTTACAAAACTTGCAGTATGTGCGTTATCAGATCCAAAACACTTGGCTATCATCTCATGTTTTATATCCTATAAAGCACTCCTGTTCATTTTGTAAATAGTACATATATACATAAATATATATATATATATATATATACATATATATACATATATACATGTAGATATATGCACATATATGTATACATATACTGTATATATATATATATATATATATATATATATATATATATATATATATATATATATATGTATACGTGTACAGCAAATTGCAAAGATTATGGCACAAAACATATCAACATATAAACATATCAAGACCATTGTATCTTCGTTTTATTCCCACCTCAACGGTCAGCGAAGATATGGTATGTATTTTTTGATACATTCGATGGCCAGTCTAATGTATTAAAGTTGATTAAAGTATTCACAATTACAGATTTACCTATACATGCTTTTTCAAATACTTAGGTTGTATGTTGACAAGTGATGGATCTAGCCAATGGGAAACCAGAACCTGTATAGCAATGGCAAAGGAGGCATTTAATAAACATAAAATACTGAAGGTCAAAGGAGCAAATCGTTGACTGAGAAAGAGATTAGTGAAATTGTTAGTGTGGAGTATGCTAGATGTGGACACTAAAAGCAGCAGATGTTAAGAGGCTGGAAGCTTGTGAAATGTGGGTGTGGCAAAAAATGGAAAAGATTAGCTGGACAGAAAGAGTGTCAAATGAGGAAGTGTTGAGGAAAATATCAGAGGAAAGCTCTTTGATAAAGACTATTAAAGAGTGACAAGTGAGATGGTTAGGACATGTTCTTAGACATGATGACTTTTTAAAGACAATTATAGAAGGAAGACTGCTGGGAAAAAGAAGTAGAGGTAGACCAAGAAAGGGTATCTTAGACAATATCAAAGAAGGAAGATCATATGACAGCCTGAAAAGAATGGCTTGTGATAGATCTGGATGGTGGCCAAAGAATGTACCAAAAAACACATAGTAATCTTCACTGACCGTTGAAGTGAGAATAAAATGGAGATACAATGGTCTTGATATGTTTATATGTTGATATGTTTTGTGCCATAATTTTTGCAATTTGCTGTATATATATATATATAATAGACTTGGATATGTCCACTAGATATCGACAGTGCTCAACATGAGTCATGGAGCTACGTATTATATGTTTAATGGAAATTTAATAAAAATATATAAATATAAATATATAAATATAAATATATATAAATATATATACAATAATATATAATATCTAATGATATAATATCAGTGCAGTGCTGACGAGCAGGATGGAGAAGCCTACTTTATATAGGCAACTCAAATGTTCCATGCTTGTGGTACATCTAAGCCATGCCAGAGTGCTCTAACTAGAGACTAGTGAGCATGTGCAAATATGTATATATGTACATATATATAAATATTGTATTAGATATCGCTCTATGGCCTCTTGGTTCATATTGAGCGCTCTACAGGATGAGTTATGCCGCTAGCGGATTTGCGCATGCTCACTAGTCTCTAGTTAGAGCGCTCTGGCATGGCTTAGATGTACCACATGTGTGGCACATTTGAGTTGCCTATATAATGTAGGCTTCTCCATCCTGCTCATCAGCACTACACTGATGAGGCCCAATAGGCCGAAACGGTTCCGTCTGTAGTTATAAATATATATATATATATATATATTTTTTAGATGTACCACAAGCGTGGAACATTTAAGTTGTCTATATAATATAGGCTTCTCAATCCTGCTCATCAGCACTGCACTGATGAGGCCCAATAGGCCAAAACGGTTCTGTCTGCAGTTATATATGGATATATATATATATATCTATATATACACACATATATGCACACATATATGCACACATATATACACACATATGTACACACATATATATATATATACACACACATATACATATATCTATCTACCTATCTATCTATATATATATATCTATATCTATCTATCTATCTATCTATCTATATCTATCTATCTATCTATCTATCTATCTATCTATCTATCTATCTATATATATATATATATATAGATAGATAGATAGATAGATAGATAGATAGATAGATAGATAGATAGATAGATAGATAGATAGAGATAGATAGATGTAGATAGATAAGAAGAAGTTCACATATAAATACATCACACACACACACACACACACATATATATATATATATATATATATATATATATATAACTACAGACAGAACCATTTCGGCCTACTGGGCCTCATCAGTGTAGTGCTGATGAGCAGGATGGAGAAGCCTACATTATATAGGCAACTCAAATGTGCCACACATGTGGTACATCTGAGCCATGCCAGAGTGCTCTAACTAGAGACTAGTGAGCGAGCGCAAATCTGCTAGCGGCATGACTCATCCTGTAGAGCACTCATATATATATATATATATATATATATATATATATATAAATCATCAATATAAGTTCAAACTTTATTTTACTTCCTATGTTTTGGGGCCTGCCCCTTTATCAAGATTCTTGATAAAGGGGCAGGCCCTGAAACGTAGAAAGTAAAATAAAGTTTGAACTTATATTGATGATTTATATTGTTTTAAGTTCATTGTTTTGCTGGTTGTTTAAAGTTTTATATATATATATATATTGAACTTCTTCTTCACATATAAAGGCACATGTATCTTTATCACACATATAGATCCAACACGTTTATGATTTTCTTTTGTCTTTTCCTCATGAATTAATAATGAATTTTATAAGTAATATTTAAAAACTGAGCAGGAGTGCTTTATCGGGATGTAAAACACAAGGTGATAGCTAAGTGTTTTAGACCCAATAAAGCACAAACTGTGAGTTTTTTAAATGTCTTATGAAATTCACCTCTTAATATGCTAATGTGTGAAGAAAGTTTGGAAATTTATTGTTTGTAAGCCAAAAAAATTGAACTTCTTTTTCACATATAAAGGCACATGTATCTTTATTACATATATAGATCTGACATGCTTATGATTTTCTTTTGTCTTTTCCTTGTGAATTTTTAATGAATTTTATAAATATATATATATACATATATATATATATATATATATATATATATATGGTCATATGAAGCAATTTCTTGATTCTGATTGGCTAAGAGCAGTGGAATTTCAAGGTAACACAGTGCCATAAAAAAGTGATACACAAACTTTCACTGAATTACCTTTATTGGCACTGTATTTTTTTTTTAATGTATATTGTTAATTGGTAATGTTTCAGTGATGGAGATACCAATTACTAATTTGTAATAGCATGATTTCTCGCGCCATTTGGCAGAACACGGAATCATGAGTTTTTCAAAGAAATTAAATAGCACTTGTCCATAGAATTCGTGCTCTTTTGTTTTGGAAAACCTCACTCATACGTGTTTCACCAAATTGCACTCGAAACCATGTGATTACTTATACTTGTAATGCTTATCAATCATCACGTGTGATGGTACACTAATTATGCTGACGTTTGCAATAATGATACATTTATTTAATATTGTCTTTTAAAATTTAGTCTTCAAA
The DNA here is from genome assembly GCA_030142905.1 of Heliopora coerulea. Taxonomy (NCBI): domain Eukaryota; kingdom Metazoa; phylum Cnidaria; class Anthozoa; order Scleralcyonacea; family Helioporidae; genus Heliopora; species Heliopora coerulea. The sequence goes on from JASJOG010000004.1 coordinate 183,129, forward strand.
GTTCAGGTCTTCAACAGTTGCCTCATCGACGACTTCATTGTCATCAAATTATCCATAAAATCATAACATTTTCAGATGAACTGCATGTCTGTCTTCGTGGCACGTTTTCCGAATACTTTCCTTGTTTAGTTGACACTCGTCTCATAATCAGTACAGTGATAAACAAAGTAGACAAATGTGAAATTCGAAGATCTGTCAAAAAAACCCTTACCTGTTTGACATTGTCGGTACGACAACATGCTTAATGAAGCAGTAATCTGCATATACAACACAAATATAAGTCAATAGAACACAAAATATTCCACAAGGTTCCCTCAGAAAGGACACCATATTGTTATACGATCAAAAACCACGTTTAACTAATACCAATCCTTTTGCAACCATAAACGCTCCATTAGTCCCGTGTTACCCTTCACATGTACGGCTGTATCTCATCCACGGTCAGGGTTTCCACTTTGAAGGAAATTTCCTTTCAAAAAGAAATTTTTGCGAAATGAAGGAAATTTGAAGGAAATGCAATTCTAAAGGAAATTTGAAAGAAATCCTCAATATTTGAAAATGTGAAAACAGCACAGGTTTTCTATAGTTTGTTTATTCACAAGTTGACAAGATTATGCACTACAGCCACCACAGTTTTAGTCTTACAGCTAAAACGACATCAAAAAACTTAAGCAGCCACTGCGAGAACAGCCCTTTATGAACAATTGGTTACAACTTGTTGAGTTCAAAAGCTGGTTTGTTAAAAGAATGTGAAACGATAAGAAAGTGAAGCCGTACTGTAGAATTTGTGAGAAAACGCTCACTTGCCCAAAAACTGCTGTGAAACGACATGCGAGCAGCAAAAAGCATCAAGAAAAGATCAAGACGGCGGCTACAACGAGTTCCCTCAGCCAAAATTGCCAAATGGTGAATCACGCAACAAGCGCTGAGGCTACGACTTCCATGGAAATGAAATTTTTTCCTTTTATCGTACAGCACAATTTATCTTTATCGCTTTCGGAGAACGTAGTCGAGCTGCTTCGCTCTTTCTTTCCAAATGATGCTGCTTTAAAGAAAGCAACACTTGGAAAACAGAAGGCGACAAACATTATCCGTCAAGTACTTGGGTTTCATTATCTCGCAGAAATGGTGTCATTGCTGCGATCACGCGTGTTTAACATAATCAAGTCACCGACCAAAGCACAAAAAAGCAGCTTGCAATTGTTTCCTCTTTCTTTGACGTCGCAAAGTTTGAATTGCAGTACTGGCTGGTGGATATGGTGGAAACGGAAGACGGTAGTGCCGCGGGAATCTACTCCAAGATTAAAGAGACGTTTAACAAACTGAACATATCAATGGCTAACATAATGGGCTGCTCTTCGCATACAACTAACGTGATGTTCGGACAGTACAACTCTGTCTCTCATTTTTTAAAATCTGAGATCAACCACGTTCAAGTTGTCAAATGTTCTTGTCATCTGATCCGCTTTGAAGTTACCAAAAAGTGTGGAGGGTCTGTGCAGAAATGTATATGCCCATTTCCATCGTTCAAAAAGGAATGGACGTTTATAAAGAGTTCCAGGCCTTTTTCGGCGCTGATCCACTTAAGCTCTTGTCCCCCGCACAGACACGTCGGCTTTCTTTAAAAAAATGCGTCAACCGACTTCTCGAACAGTACGAAGCCTTGACAGACTATTTTAACTTGGCTGCCAATGAAGATCCATCTCACTTCAACGATTGTATTTTAGCCTCACTCCAGAATCATTTTATTCAAGCATATTTACAGTTCCTAAGTTTTCAACTCCAGCGTTTCAACGCATTTAATCGGCTTTTCCAGAGTGAAAGACCTCTCCTTCAAAATCTAAAACAGGAAGTAGAAAGACTCATCAAATCAATTGCAAGTGATTTTATGAAAGTTAGTATAGTGAAGACAAGGACAAACTCGCTTTTCAGCGTGTTTCCTGGTGGTTGTTTGCCTTGCATTCTTGTTTACAAGCCAGAAATAGATTCCGATGTCTTCAGTGGGGCGACATTTCGTAGGGTAAACGGTCCTGAAAATAGCAATGAAGTCCTTGTGTGGAAAGCGGTGAAAGGATCCGAAGACTGTTAGCCCAAGACAAGTCTTCGGGACGCTGAGTGTTTTATCTCACTTCTCGAACAATTAACCACGAATGCAATCCGGGTCTGTACTATAGAATATTCAAAAGCCATCGTCCTACAGAGATGAATGAACCAGAATCTGCATTCTACTTTGCCATTAAACACCAGCAAAATCCAGGCGATAATATTTGGAAGTCTCTCTTAGGGAAGAATGAAGTCGGGAAGCCAGTTTTGAAAGCTCCTCAAAACTATTCCGTTTGCAAAACTTGCATTCCAAAGCTACTCGATTCAGACCTACCTGTTATTGTGTAGCTCAGCTAAGTGATTACCAGAACTTGAAAATTCTCGATTCGTACAAATCAGCATCGATTCAACTTCAGCGAAGAATGTCGTTTACACTCAGTCGCTTAGCAAATGTCCTGGCAACAAGGGAGCTCCAGTAACGTCTTTGTTCATATTTATCAGAAAGAACCAAGTCAAAGTGTTCCTCCAGAATCTGAACAGTTGGCCAATGCATATTCTAAAGAGCTGAGTTTTAGAACTGTTTTTTCATATCATAAATTGTCCAGTAACTAAGATGTCCTACGAAAGTGAAACCAGAAGCAAGTACCAAGCTTTAAAGCCATTTAGTTTGCCGGTCTTAAATCATTTACTGGCTTCAGTGTTGAAATGACGTAAACAACTTCCGAGAGATCAATACAGGGAAAAAAGAACGAGACCAAACAGATTTGCTTCAACACAGAGATAAGGGCCCGTTCACACTAGCTAGTTAAATCGATGTCAGATCGATCTAACTAAAAGTGATTTAAGTGTGAACGCTTGAATGCGAACTGAGATCGATCCAAACGAGTCCAGACATAATCGAGTATCAAGCAGCAGGCAACAAAGTTCTTGAGAACCTCCCCCAAAAAATCAATAAACATTCGAGCATTGATGAAAATCGTACATTGTTTGCTACTGCAAACCTTTTTGTCTGCTTCGAATCATTCGTGCAGCTGATCGCCTGAATGGCTGGATCGGAATCTACCCCAGACAAAAGAACAAAAGAAACTGTTTGAGTTATAAATCGGGGAAATTTATTTAAAGTTAATACTATAATCCAGAGAAGATAAATTAGTTGTACAAAACAATCCTATTCGTTTAATTTTGTATTAATTATAACAATAACGCACTGATCTGCTCCAGTACTGTTGAGTTCCCAGAGTCATCACAACTGTAAGAACAACTTGAATAACGTGGCAGTCAGGGGTGGCGCCAGGAATTCCCCGACGCAGTGGCTAATGTCCCCGACAGGGGGGCTAAGGTTTAGGTGCAGGAAATGCATTAATTTTTTTGGAAATGCATGCATATGCATGGCTAAATGAACAATTTGTTTTTGTACCGACTACAGTAAGACATATTATATTAACGTATTATGTAAATAGCAATAGGCAGATTTTTAATCTCATCTTTCACTTTGTTGATAACCATCGTTTCCGTTTGTCCTTTGTTACCACGGAATTCAACTTTTGAGTTTAGAACGTACCAGTTATAACAGTAACGTAGGCACAAAGTAAAGTCTGAATTCGGGTTTGAATAGTCCGTAGTGTTCTAAATTCGCAAAACTACAAGGGAATAAAGGTCATAGCAATAATTAAAGCTTTAGGCCAGCTTGCCCAGCCACATCAGTGTCAGTTCGCTTTTTCGTTCGTTTTCACATTATTCCCCCTGATTTTCTCGTAAAATTTCTTCCCCGCTTTTATTGTTCACATTTAAGGCAGATAATTCGTTTTTCCTTTTACCAGTTTGAGAAAACAAACACGAATATTTAAAGTTTCCCCCATGTATCTCGTTCCCCGACGAATTGTTCAATTTTCCCCGATGGGGGACCAAGGTTCCCCGACAGGGGGCTGTAGTCCCCCTTTTCCGCCCTCTGGCACCACCCCTGGTGGCAGTATAACTGAATCGCAATTTTGGTGAGTAAGAGAAGAACGTCAGACTAGAACCAGAATAGGGTTGCCAGGCCATTCTTCCTTTTTGTTGCCAGGCGCCCTTGTAGTAGTCAAGTATGATGGTTTTTATTTTCCTTTACTATGTTAAACCGAACCAGGGAAGGACTGTTGTTTATCCACGTATCCAATATGAGGTATATCTCAACAACAAAAATATATTTGCTAAAATAAATTTACTCAAGTCGACACAGCAGTATGTTTGTTATGTATATATAAACAGTCCAATGGAGCAAACCCGAACAGAGATGATGAGGAACCGAAGAGGACGTGGTGATGGGCATCAAAAATAGCTTGGACCCAGTTACATACCACCTACGGTCTATTGTACTATGACAGAGCATTGTACACTGAACTAGATCAGTTTAAAAATATACGATACGAAAATTCAGTTCAAAATTTTACCTTCAAAATATCCTGCACGCATTGTCTAATTGATGTGTTGGCGGCTTTGTTTCTTGTTATTTACAACATTTAACGATATCGAGCATGCTGTGCGTACGTTGTTTTAAAGGTTTTCTTTTACGAATGCGATATTACCGTGATGAACGGTATATAACCCTACAAAAATAAATTAAAACTTTTTGAGGTGAAATGTTAACGAAAAATTCTCAGTTCGTCACCAACAACAGGGACGTTTTGAGGTAATGTTTTTGAATGTTATCCGGTGGCCAGTAAATATCAGAGTAAACCGTAATCCCCTGGGGGACAACGTTATGTGAAATACTTAAACAAATTTCCTGTTCTACCCTTCTCGACCAATCAGAGAACCAATAACCGCGCCCCCGTTTCCTTTGGAAATAAGAAACCGAACAAGTAGCCAATAAAAAGCGAAGAAACCGCATAGAATGCCTCGTTGTCTCTCAACGTTGATTTAAATTGTTTCTCTGCTTTTGAGAGCTGTATCCAATCTACATATATTTTTTTAACCTCAACTTGGTATTTTGCGCAGTGGGGGACCAACTTACTCAAATTTGAGGCATTTTGGTGAGCAAAGTCCTCTGATTTAAGATCATTCTTCACAGGATCCCACGAGACGAAATAACAAAGCAAGAAATTAACTGGCTTTGTTTGGTATTTGTGTCTCAAGTCCTTCGCCATGAAAAACCACAGTCGACTAACAGATCGAGATCGTGACAAAAGCGGTGGTGAAGAACTGGACGAAGGTGTGATTGAAGTACAAGTAATCCCTCAAGATGACAATTGGGGAGAAACGGCCACGACAATCACTGAAACAACAGCAACTTCTGTGATAAGTGGAATAAGTGAAACAAATTTAAGCGATATTGGGAAAGAATTTCGACCATGTCGTTTCAACTTTCGTCGCCACTGTGGTTTCGCTATCACTGTTTTGCTTGGGTTAATGGGAGTTCTCTCACCTGTTGCTTTTGTCGTGATACCTATCTTGCTGTGGCAGCCCGAAGGATGTTTGGACGAGTGCGTTGGTTTGTTTGGAATGTACATGAGTTTAGGATTCAGGGAAGTCATTTTAATTGCCGGTATCTGGGCACTTTACTTTCGAAAGCCTCGTATTAATTTCCCAAGAGTAAATCATTTGAAAGTCAGTGTTATGGGACTGGCATTTATCATCGTTCTGTCCTACTGGGTGATCTACTGTTTCCGAGTTATCGAGAAAAGAACAAAATCATCCGTGTCAATAGCCCAGTTCGCTCTCTCCCTCGCAGACACGTTGTTATTTGTACATTACTTATCCCTCGTAGCTCTCTGGTTTCGTCAAAGTAGAGTTACGTTTACTATGAAAGTTATCCGAAGCATGGATGGTGTGAGTCGCTTTTATAACGTTGGTATCATGTCAATACAACAAGCGTCCGCTTTTGTTCTTAATCATTATTACAAAGATTTCCCAGAGTACAACCCTCTGCTAATGCATATCCCAACGGGTCGTAACTCACAAAAGAAAGAAACAACGAACATTAAATTCTACGACATCGACGGTAAATTAGCCAACGATTCATCCACTGCCAATTCCCGAGCACGAGCAGTTATTGCCGCGGCTGCACGAAAACGCGAGTCGAGGCATAATGATCGTTTTTATGAGGAAGAAGAGTACAACAGGAGAGTGAGGAAGAGGCGAGCTCGACTGATAACAGCAACTGAAGAAGCGTTTACCCATGTCAGGAAATTGAAACTAGAAAGAAGTCCTTGTGTTCCTTTGGATGCTGAGGAGGCCGCTCAAGCCATCTTTCCTTCCTTGGCGCGGCATTTGCAGAAATATTTGAAAACGACTCGACAACAATATCGATACTCTATGGAATCTATACTTAAGCATCTGGCACACTGTTTGATCTTCGACCTGAGTCCCAAAGCTTTCCTTGAAAGGTACGTGGTCGATCAACCGTGTGTTCAACTGCTCGCCGAAAATATCAAAGCGTGGAGTTTGATTTGTGAGGAAAAACTTACTTCGAATATTTCGAAATCGACCGTATTTCAACTTCGTCGAGACGAATACTCATTAGTGGTCACCGTAAACGAATTACCACAATACGATATCATCGAAGGAGACTTCGATTTTGATGAGAACCAGTTTGTTTTGCGTCTCAACTCGGAAACTTCCGTTTAAAGTAATTCAATTCCAAGGTTTCCAAAACATCATGTTTTTAATATTTATGTATAGGAATAGGAATACTCTTGTGAAGTATGTCTGTTAAAAATCTCACCCTCGAGCCTGCTTGTGCAGCTGCTTGCGTTTCACGGTATAGCGAACCCTAAGCCTTGTAGAGAATCGATTGGAAAATCGGGTCTTTAACAATACCTTAGAAACGCTGGGTTGAGCAACGACACGGTTAGTTACCTGGAAAATAGAGCCAGAGAAACCTGTGAAGCTAAAATTACTGAACCATTTTATTGGCCTCTCGGGAATCGGTCACCTGCCGTTGTAAACTGTCTGGCTAGATAATACTTAATAGGGCTTTTGTTTCAAATAGGGCTGGGTCTTACCGCGTTCAATTTTAATCTTGAAAATTTTACCGACTGCTTTTCAGCTAAAGTGGACGATTAGGATTAAAGTGAACGTTATTTTACTGAATAATCGAAGGATCAGAGGCACTGAACTGTCGGCGTGTGGGCGAAGAGATCATCCATCGAACAACTTGTCATAATTCACGAACATCCGTAAGGGCTATTGTGTTGTAAATTTCACAAGGATTTTTACAGAAGATTGAATTTGCATTGTGTGGTACTTGTCTCCTTCTAACAACGTTCGATAAAGACTTGGAATGTGTTTGATCAAATGTTTCAGGTTCACAATGTACCCATAATTGGCTTAAACTAATCAAATCTGATCGCATGACTATAAGCTTGATTATGAGACAGTGACCACGGGTCGGGGCCCTTGTGGAATATCGAGCGACGAAAGCATACTGCCAAATGTAATCACGCTGCTATAAATCATTGAATGCGAAAAAAAAAAAGGCAGAATCAAAACTTCGGTTGCCTTCAACAAGGAAGATGGGATCCCCATTTATCAGAAAGGTATATGATGCTTGTGCAGAAAGCATACATGTCTTCTAAATCAGTCATTGGGGTGATTGCCAGAAAACCATACAACATCAGACTTTTATCACAGCGTCACTCGTTAACAGATGTAGGTTGATTTAACAATTCCCCCTTGACCTGGGTTATCCGAGGTCTTGCCATACAAAATTTCGCATGTGCAGCTAACCAGTTTGTAGTGGAATAGATGCTTTATTAGAAGAGGTTTGATTGTGTTACCTTTCGGACAGGATCACACTGATCATTGTTAATGGACAAAATCTTTTGCAGGTAAGTCAAATTTATGGAGAAAAAGAATAACCATTTTACTCATTTGGATAAACAGTTTGTCAATATCCATCAGGATCGCCTATCTACATAATAATGTTCGGCATGTGGTAATACATATATGGACAATTTCATTAAATACTGTATCACAGGTCTGTCACGGTGGGAGCTTGGACATTTGTTTGTCGCTGATGGTTGATAAAGCATAAGTCTATCATAAACTTTCGACCACGAAGCCAAGCCCTATTAGCCGAGCTGGCGCTATGTACAGGTAATCGGCCCCCAAAACAACTCAAACACAGGCATTTTACCATTTGATTTAAAAGTAGAATGGTGCGTGGTGTAAAAAGCCAAAAGTATGAGGGACTGCCGATAGCCGAAACCAAACTAAAGTAACTGGATTATATACCGACGTTGAGAAAGCTGCTCCAACATGTTCCACTTCGACAGAGATCCTTCGCCATGAACGTCAGTTTCTGCTCTTGTTAGTTTTGCCAGTCCCCTCACCCATTTGGCTTACATTTTGCCATTTACCTCTTATCAGCAATTGTTCGTGGTTTAAAACTGCAAATGTTGACTTTTTCAAGTGCATGTTAAATATGAAGAGTCTGGTGCGTTTGTCCAGTACGTGGCTGAAACTAATGTTATAAATACGTAATAAGTAATTACAATTCAATATGGGACTCGTCGACCTTTTGGAGAATAAAAATTGTTCATTCTCTTTGTTTTGCATGAAGAATTCTTTTGTTTCGAAGGACGTGTCATTGAAGTTCAAGTCGTAGATCCTAAGGTTCTTAATGTGTGTTGGGGCTCCTGCACCCTAAAAAAAGTCCTGGGCTGCCTCAGAGGCCACTTTTCAAAGCAAGATGTTAGCCTCGAAGATTCACTAACGCCTAATCAAGTAACTCTGACTAGAAATCTTGTGGTTAAACACTGCATCATAACTGTCGAGCTTGAAGTGTTGGTCTCTATTACATGAAATTATCATATCTTATCTTGTTTTATCGCAATCTGAATATTTTTGAAGCAAAATATTTCAGGTATGTGAGTGGATAGTGTGGTTATTTACGTCGGGAGTATCGCGGTTCGGTAAATAGCTACCATAATCCATGCACCAACACGTCTGTGAGAAGCTGTTTAAATACCTCTCATAATCTGAAACAAAAATTAATATATTCTGAAATTAACATTCAAGCCTGAAATTAAATAATCTTAAAATTAAAATTGAAATTCAAACAAGAAATCAAACTGAGGGTTCGATATTGATAGGAATTTGCATTTGTTAAGTTTTCGTCAATTTTTCATTGGTTTCTTTTCAAATGTAGAAATTGGTTTTCATAACGAATTTGATTCACTGGCATCGTTAGACTCGGTTTTGGAGCCTCAGCTCCAAATCGTTCTTGAACAGCCGTGATTCGCGCGAATCTTGGAATCAGGACCAGACACTTGCTCTATATTAACAAATTTTCAGCAAATCAAGTTAATCAAGATGTACAATCGTATGCCACAGTTGTAACGAGAAGTTCAGTCTTTGGCTACTTCAAATTAGACTTCACTTTTTCGTCCACGTCACCGCCGCGTCTCCAGGGAATAGACGAATAGACCACGTGGTGTGTACGTTATTGCAGTCCTGTGCACACTATTTGCCTCTTTAGGAATCCAGGATAACGACTGGGCATTATCCTTCGACTTGATCTACTGTTCCACCAAATGTAAACTAACGTGAAAGAACATCAAATTGTTGCAGCTTTTCGATATAAGTTTAAAAAGATCTGTTCTTTAGTTGATTGAACTGCAGTAACCGCTAACCTTCACTAAGTATGTCTTGGCGTTGAGTACACAAGGGCGGAAATGGCTCCCAGAGAGTTGGGGGGTACAGGTGACAAATGGCAGGTGTAATCCAGCACAGAAAGCAAATAACGCCAGATACCTTTCCAACTGATCTAATGATCTTGCAACAAAGCGTGAACATTCCGTGACATAACTACAGTTGTCTCACTACAATTTTAGTTTTCTTTACAAATTCTTCTCCCACTTTTTTCACCCAATGTTACACGAAATTCCCTCCAGATATTAATTTTTCGACAGAAATTGAGGGAGCTCTACCCCCTAATTTTATAATTGGGGCTCAAGCCCACCTTATTCCCCTCCCCATATATCCTCCAACTTAATAGTATACCACGGTAAAACTTCAATTGACAGTTTTTGTTCTCCGAGTGGTTTAACATGTTTCAAGTTAGAAAACGTCCGGGTTTTATCCGCGTTATAAAAACACGACTAATCGTACTTCTCAAAGGCTTCGTTTCAACTTTCCGACGCAGGCCAGATATCTCCACACAAATCTGACCGGTTTACTAATCTGTGCGAACACTGATTTTTTTTAAGAGTCTGAATCACATAGGCACATTCCGATACACCTACGAAAGGTAGAAACACGTTACCACCTTCCGAAGAACTACATAAACCGAAATGAAAACAGACATTCATTCTACGATAATATTTGGGTACTTCTACAAAGAAATACAGCATGACACAAACGACAACGAATTGAAAAGATGCACGCCCATTTAGTCCTTAGAAAAAGCTAGACGACAAAACCAAAACAACCAGCATTATCAGAACCCAACTCAACCGAGACACTTTTAGACGATGGACCGAAGGCCATTCAATAAACATATAATAATAATAATAAATTCTTTATTTATACTGTTAAAAAATCCCATCAGCAAAGCTGGTATTAACGGGAGAACAGTGAATAAAACATAAATTAACTAAATTGAATAAATAACCTAAATTAATCTATTAACTACGAATATATAGATTAGTCCTTTGTTCCCTCGAGGGTGCACTACGGGCTACCGTTGGACGCGTGTTTTCTTTGCATGGAGAACTGGACCGAGTTCACGACTGCAGCAGACAAAGGAAAAAAAATTGGAACAAATCACTGGAAACTGGTACTTTTTCTGGTGCTAACCCTACCTTGCGCAGACTTATTGACGGACTGAGTACACAGTCTGGGCGTCGTCTCAAACTAGGTTTTCGAATAAAACGGTGCTCGAGGCATGAAATTGGTGCTCGATTTCATACCTCCGTTATCGGTTTGCAGTTGTTCAAACCACTGATCTGAAAAATAGGACTGGATAGAGCAACCCAGGGTTGGAGTGCGGGAGAAAATGAAGCCCGCAAAATTCAATCTGCGCCATATTGGAGTGACCACTTTCTCGGTAACGTTGTTGTAAGGCTATTATGAAAATGAGGAAACTCGTACGTAGGGCTGTAGTAAACGAAGAAAAAATGTGAAAGGAAACGACAACACATCCCAAAGTGGTAGTGAGGGATCTGACGATGAAGAATCCAGGTTAGAAAGAAAATTTTCACGGACATTTCACTGGTAAGTATGGGGGGTCATTACCTTCAAAACTATTATGTTTCGTTAATATCTACCGATTCATTATTATACAGTTTTTCATTATTATTCCCAAGTTCATCATGATCATGCAATGTCTACTTATTAATTTGCATTTCTTTGTTATTATTATACACTGCTTTGTTAGTATTATGCACTGTTGATTTGTTATTATTATGCTCCGTTTCTTTATTATAAAGCATTGGTTTGTATTGGTACACACTGTTTCGTTATTATTGTGCAATGTTTCATTATTTGTACCGATTTGTTATTATTAGGCACTGTTTCAGTATTATTTTGCAATGTTTCGATATTATCATGCACTGTGGCATTATTATGCAGTGTTGTACTATTAGAAAGGCAGAAAGACAAACGAACATGCCGACAGATTTCACTGCCGAGTTGAAAGACGTAATAACATCCAAATTAAGGGAGATTGTTTCTAGTGTTCATAGTGCTGATAATTTCGACATAGCAGAAGAGCTTCAAGAAATTCAGAAGCTTGTCATTGTCTTAGACTCCTTGACAAGAATACCAGAAGAAATATTCAATTTGTTGAGCAGTGCATGGTCAATTTTAGAGTGCTCAAGGTTGTGAAAATGCTGTTTTCACTGGATAACCAGGTAGACCAAAGTATGCAGTTAGCAAGGAACAGCTCGAAATGCTTGTAAAAACCAGGTTTAGTATCCGTTTAATTTCAGAGTTACTTCGTGTGAGTTCATGGACTGTAAAACGACAAATGCAAGCATACCAGGTTTCTCAGTAGGACGCGCGCGATCGCGCTGGCACGCGCCCCATTGATGTTACGCGCGTGAATGATCACGCGCGCAAATGTTAATTTCCGCTCGCCTGTCAAACTGTTTTGTTTTCAAAACGCTCCCGTCTTGAATGAAAGCCTTATCGTCTATGGAAACAACCCACTTTGGAGCAGAGAAGGGAAAGAGGCCATATAAGAGCGTGCTGTTGAAATATAGATGACATCAAACAGACGGAAAAAGGTCTCTCAATCAAATGAAATTATGTCAGTGTGAAATATCGTTGACGTTGTTGACGAGGTCCACGCAACACTTGACCAAAACGAAAGCAGTAGGGAAGACAGTGAATTTGAACTTTTCCAAGAATTCGAAAGCGACTCGGACTGAAGCAATATCTTAACGTTTCATGTTCCTTCTTTTGTTATAAAAAACGTTGATATGACATTGTATTCATATCGGAATTAGATTACTGTAATTACAAGAAAATTGAAAAAATTTTTATTTTTTTGACCATCCCCTCCCCCAATTTGTTAATTAATCGCGCATGCAACGTAATCTGCCCACGCAATGGACCGCTAACGCCAAATTTCCAACGTGAGAGGCGTGAGAGTACGGTTTTTCAGTGCATTCCCTTTACACAGAAATAGAAGATAATCAGATGACATAGTGAGAGCAACTAAAAGAACAAATCCAAAATGTGGATTAAAAATGTTGATGGGACACCTTGGCTCAAGGGGTATATTCCTCATCAGACATCATATGAGAGAAGCTCTTTCATGAGTTGATCCCCAGGGAATGGCTACTTGATGGTGCATGGCAATTAAGTGATGTATATACAATGGAACAAGGCCACTTGGACTCTGGCATTTTGATGGCAATCATAAACTTGTCAAATGGTGTTTTGTTGTTCACGGGTGGGAGGATGGCTTCACACCTGTGTATTTACCCTGCAATGTTAACAATGAAGCTGCCACAGTATTCTAAAATTTCATAAAAGCAGTATAAAACTGGGGATTGCCCTTCAGAACCAGGTGTGATGTTGTTAGGGAACTGAAAATGTGGATGTTGTCAAGAATAAGTCAAACACTTGTGGTCCAGGTAAGGGGTCAGCTCTTGTGGGTAAGAGCATGCACAATCAACAAATTGAGCACCTCTGGTGGGATGTATTTAAGGATGTTTTAAACAATTGCCACAATCTGTTTTCATTAATGGAGGATCTGAATATCTTGGACTATTAAGCAGAGAATTTGTTTTATAGATCAACAGCAAAACAGTTTCAGCACAACTCTAAACACAACTGCATTGAAAAATTAAAATTACTTCATATAACTAAACCTTTAGACACCTTTAAATGGCAAGTGTTATCAAAGCAAAATTTGCCTCAAATACCTTCAATATCTATTTTAATGGTATATTTCTTTGAAAATTGCTGAAGCAATGGCATTATAACATTATATTGCAAATATGTGCAAAGTACAAAGATTCTTTACCAAATGTAATTTATCCTGAGAAACATTTTCCTGTTTCAAATGACTATGTAGAGCAGTTCATTTAAAGGTTCATCAAAGTTTAAAAATCCAAATATCAATGAAACAAGCATAACTGAAACAGCCACCTGTGAATTGAGGTAAAACTGTTAATAAATTACTTTAGCATACTGGAGACCAGTTTAACAAATTACATGTTATAGTGCAGCTCAGGAATCTTCAATTGGCAGCTTGCTGTCTATATGTGGCCCATGAAACCTTCTTGAATCTATCAAAATTTTGTGGCTTGGGAACGCCAACCAACCACGGCCTTTTCCATCCATAAGACCGGGCACTGTAAAAGAAAAAAACCTCTGGCCTCCACAGTGCGTAGACTATGCAGTAGATATCGAAGTGCAGTACACGATCACTCGTTGCTCAATAGTCGATTATTTATCACGGGAAAATCAGTAATTTTAAAGAAAATTGGACAATTTTAAAGGCTATCGTCTCGCCTCGGCATGTTTTCACTTAAAATTTGACAATTATACGCCAAGAATCTACACACGTTAAAAGTTCTCCTCCAATTTCTTCTATGTAACCTACACAAAATATATGGCGCACCTTGAAAAGTGGTCACTCCAATATGGCCGCCACGGCTGACTTCCGGCTTCACTTTTTGAACAATAGTTGCTCAATCCAGTCCTATTTTTCAGATCAGTGGTTCAAACCGACTATTCGTTTCCAGTCACATAATGCGCAAATATTTGAAATTTGAACTGACTGAACAGCAGGAATATTGGAAATTAAACCATCACGAGTAGCAGAATGACCAAACACGTCAGACTGTGAGCATTCAGAAAAGACCTCTAGAAAATACCAGAAACGCCAATGGATTGTTGGAATTAATAGATTTTGTTAAACTACACTTAGAACAAAATAAATCCACGTTCGGCTCTTCGACACAATGGTAAGATATACTTCTGGCATGCAATCCCGATCCCGATCCCTCCACTATTCTTGACCTCGCCCATATTGCCAAATATTCAAATACTCAGAAAAAAAATTGAATTTTCGAAAACGTAATATATGGAAGTTGGACAGTAACGTATTAAAATATTTGACTGTTTGGTACAATTGAAGATTCGTGGCAGTCATTCTCAACAGCTTTTCAGCTTTTCTCAATTTAAGGTTTTTACAAAACTGACATATTCCAACGACATCGAGATGAATAGATTCGGAATGAACTACACAAGTGAAAAAACAAGCTCGCTTTCTTTTATTTTTTTTTAACTAAAACTGAATAGTCAGAGGAATTAATATGACATTGATTGAAAACAACCAGCAAAGTTTTGCCGAATCTGCTACTAAACAAGTCAAAAAAAGTGCTTTTGAACACTGATGCACCAAATGTTGTTGCCTTTTTTTGTGCTACCTAGTACAGCTGCCTTGTTTACGTAAAAAAATTTTGCTACGCTTACTGGAGCGAAATGGGAAACAGTGGCGGATCTAGGATATTTAAAAGGGGGGTGGCCAAGGGCAAATCCTGGGCTTTTTAGGTGCAGTCTGTAGTGCTTCCAGAGCGGTTTTTAAGAAGAGTTTTAGTTTTAGGAACATACGAAATACAGTGAATATATTTGGACTATTAAAAATATTCAATGCATACACTTTTAGGTAATTAAAAGCTTTAACTTCAGTCATTTATAGAATTGTTATAAACCGAACACAACAGTCAGTTAGTACCTTTAACCGATTGTTGAAAAATATTTGTTTTAATTGTCTATGAAAAGCGAAGATGCATTCATTCTTCTGGAGTGTAGGGCCATGAAACGTTCACAAATCTGGTTTCTGTTGATCGGAATTGTCGTGTGACTGTGCATGGCAGCAACAGCCAAATTGGAAAGTCGGGAGGTCGTCATGGAGCTCCGAAGCCAAGTATGAATTCTACGAATGCATGAGAATGATCGCTCTGCTTCTGTGCTACCTATGGGCAAAACAGCAAGAATCTTCAGAAGTTCTCTCACGTTTGGGAAGAATATGTTGTCCGCATGTGTTGCCAGAATAGACATAACTGAGCTGCTTGCAACTGGCTGCGGTTGTCGTTTCCAGTAGTTCATCCAGCGTAAAAGTTCACTGTCAAAAGCCGATGGTAGCGGCATCACGTGATTCCATTTCTCGTGTAAAACTCGGCCGAGTTCTACTACAGCCTCCATTCTCTTTGTGACGATAACCTGAGGAATCAAGGCACACAGCTCATAATGCGCTCTTTTGTCCTCACTAAAGCGACATTGTAATTCCGAGCAGATAACATCAACAAACGGTATTGCCACCGTTCGTCTCCAGTATTCTTGTACTGTCTCAGCTGGGCAGTTTTCTCGATTCCTTTGTCGACTGCAAACTCGCGGGCGTTGTTCAGTCGACCCAACCATTTCTGCCAGAGTCTTGACTTTTTCATAAATGAGCTGAAACCATGCATTGATTTCACTGCGTATCTCTTGGTAGCAACAGATGACTTCTTCAATTTTCTGGAATCCGAAATATACTTCCATGAGTTCGCCTTGTAGGGCGCAGACAAGTGGTCGCATAGGCTCCAGTACTTCCTTGGCACAAACGAAGTTGACAATGTGTCCAAAGTTGCTCATAATGTGCCGCAGTCCATTTGCCATGGTCTTGGTTTTGGCGTCCCAGTCCCATGTCTCGTTATTCTGATAAAAACGGTCATCGTTTGTGGGCTCACATATTTCATTCAGTGTGATGACGATATACTCATACAAGTCGAAAATGGTTTCAAACGTGGAGTGCCTTTCGATCCACCGGGTCTTGCATAAACTCTTTAGCTTTTTCTTCTTATTTTCTGGCGAGAAGGCGTGGATGATAACTTCAAAGAATTTTTGGCGTTTGGGGGAGTTGTCGAAGAAACTGTATAGTTCTCGACATGAATCCATCATATTTTGAATTGACGGAATTTTGCAAGCTTGACAGATCACAAGGTTAAGAGAATGAAGGCAGCAACCTTGATATTCTGCATCTGGTGCAAACTTGCCTATTTCAGCTTGAACGCCTTTCTTATCTGAGCTCATCGACGCAGTCGTGTCGTAAGCCTGGCCCCGACAATTTGCGAGATTGATTCCTTGCCTCTCTAAGCTATCTCGAATTGCGGTGGCTATAGCCTCTCCAGTGATTCTACGCAAATCACACATATCGATTAAAACTTCACGCTTTGTTGGTTTGGATGGGTTAGCGATGAAGTCAAGTAGGCGGAGACACACCGACAAAACTTCCCGTCCCTGAGATGTCGTCTCGTCGCCAATTAAAGCGAAATGGGGGCTCTTTTCAAGGCACTGGCGGAAGTAGTCACGAATCAAGTCAGCAATCACTTCAATGAGTTCGTTTTGGATGGTTTTGCTTGTATACCGTGCGTTTCGTGGCCCTGAAGTAAGATACTCTTTTAGAACAGGGTTGCTATCGGCCAGGAGTCGTACAATGGCGACGAAATTACCTTCATTGCTTGTAGGCGGTTGATCAAATTGTACGTCATCGTCCCTGTGTCCGCGCAAAGCAAGCTGCTGCTTCACACACAGCAGAACAGCATCTACGATAAAAGGCAGTACTGCTTTATTTCTCTGGACATTCTGCAGAGCTATTGTATTGATCTGTGTATCGATGCGGTTTTCAATATTTGCAATCTGGGCCCGAATACAACCAGCACGTTCGATACATCTCTTGTGGTACTCTGTAGTTTCGTGAGCATCAAGCTTCTCTTTGGACTTGTGATAGTTTGTAAATGGTGTTTTCACAAAGACTCCTAATGACTCTTTCTCTCGATCAGTTAGAAAGAGAAGACATGACAAACACCAACCTCCTCTAAATTCGATGTGTGCACTGTAAGCCAGCCATCTACGTTGATCTAGCCATTTAAGTTGAAAGCAAATGGTCTTCTTAGGTCCAAACTGTCGTTTATCAAGATGGTCAGCATCGGATGCTGCTGGTCGCCAGCATTTGTCGAGAAAATCTACTTTATTAGCGTCACTTAATGTTCTTCCCATTTTCTGAGCGATAAGAATTTCACTTACGTCATAGGGCGCGACAAGCATCAAGACATTTTGGTCAACTTCTTTTGAATGACCAGCTTGAGCAGTCTGAGGGACTTGTGCAGCCAGTGGAGTTGCTGTCGAGTTTGAATCGAAAGTACTGATACGATCTTGCTCCGGCTGACTTTGACGTTCATTAGAAGTTGTTGAATTGTTTGAGCCTTCTCCTTGTCCAGGAACTTCTTTTGTAAGAAAAGCATCCAAAGTGTTCTGTCTACGTCGTTTCATTGTGATCGAAAAGTCAGTTATGCAAAACAACGCTAATTTACATGTTTCACGCCGCCATGTTTTTAACACACGGCGGCATGTAGGGCAGCGGAGCCGAAAGTTCTGAAGAAATTTATGTTAGCCACAATATCATGTACTGTGTGATAAGAAGTATCAAATATCAGCAGGTGACAGGTGTAGTTGTATCACAATTTACTTTATCGTATTTTATTGCTTATGTGTAACACATATGGAATTATTAACACTGCCACAATATAATATTTTACATAAATTTGGGCATAAACTGGGAAGAGGTAAATGGTAGATCAACGTTAGTTGAGTCAAATGGGGGGTGGCTAGCCACCCAATCCACCACCCCCTAGATCCGCCCCTGGGAAACCTTTTTGGCTTGCTTGAAGGTGATTATCCTGGAATACTCTGAGCTATTGATTGCGACGCAAGGTTAAAAACAGGTTTAAAAATCTATTCATAATTTCTTGAACTGTGCCGTAAATGTAATATTGCACACAACAATTAATGTAATGTATTACACGATGTTAAAGTAGTATTATACGAAAATCACTAAATATGTGCGGACAGCAGGCTAGATTAGCGAAGAATGCACGGCGAATACATTCTTGTTTATTCAAAAATAAAGGAATACTCCACACAATCTTTTCCACTGACATTAAAAATAACAGATGAGATGCACTTTTATTTCAGCTGAGGGAAGTCTTCTGGTAACAGCGCATGAACCCGGCATGTTGGGCAGGTGCTTTGTTCCCCAATTAACCATTTTTTGATGCACTGTAGAAAAGACAAGAAACACACAAATCTTGAATGTCATGAACAAGAACCAGTTGTTGAAATGACGGTTAAACTGAATTAAAAAATTTATCTGTCCAATTAAATCTACCAAATAATATTTCAAAAACATGTTCCGTGACCAGTTGAAAGCCATGTTTCTATAATTCGGTACGAATTCATTCTAAAATAGTACCTATTAGTTTGTTATTAACTTTTTGATTCAGTTGGTTATTTTTGCGCCACATGACCTTTTTAACCTATAAATATGAAGCTGTTAAGGACAAAATATTGAAGTCGCATAAATCGATGTTATGTGTAATAAATCAAATACCAAAAGTCATACATCGCTGTTGTTTTTGATAAATCTAGTGTAAAAGGTCGTTCGTCAATGTTAGATGCCTTGTATCAAGTTTGTCAGGAATATAACTTGATCAGGGCCCATACAACTAAAAGATAAAGAAGCGAAAGTATTTTAGCGCAACAGGAAGTGACGCTTGATACCTCGAAATAATCAATTATGTCCTCAGGCTCCGCGCTATACAAATCCGTGTAATTTCGGCTTGTTGTATTTTGCCACCTCTTTCGGTGTAACAATGTCGTCGGTTGATGCAAGGATATGGCTTCCAGATAAAGGTTTATTTCAGATCTCTGTAATCTGATCCTAAGCGCCAAACGTCAACGGCGTCTCAGTCATTGTGACTCTCCTGACAGTCCTGAGGTTTACACAGGTAGACTTGACGAATGCAAAAGAACCTTAAACGTTATAGCCGTAAGAATTTGAAAATCATTCCCGCAAGGAATTTGCATATTTGACAACTTGCGCAGATTTATTTCACTCTCTACTGAGGTAAACCGGTCAACGTTTGCTTCAGATTCTGTAGTTTTGTTTTCGGGAGCACGCGGCTATAAGTTAGTGACGGCGGTTAACACAGTTCTTACAAAATCTTGAACTGTTGTTGACGTCGTTTCACCTTGCTCTGCCATCTTGTTTTGGCTCGGGTCAAAAAACGTGGGAAATACGTCACTTTCTGTTGCGCTAAAATACTTTCGCTTCCTAATCTTTTAGTTGTATGGGCCCAAATCAAGTTTTATTCGTGGCAAACTTGATATAAGGTACCCAACATTGACGAACGACCTTTCACACTAGATTTATCAAAAACAACAGCGATGTATGACTTGGTATTTGATTTATTACACATAACATCGATTTATGCGACTTCAATATTTTGTCCTCAATAAAGCTTCATATATAAAAGCATCATCAGTTTTTGTTATATCACTTTTCAGCTCGACGAAGATCCTTTGCTCAAAACGTCGGTATCTCATCTCTAACGTTTTGGCAGTTCTCTCTACCTTTGGCTTTTTACATTATGTTATTTAGTTGGGTAAACATTCGTCGACCAGTTGAGTTCAAGTTCACAGCTTTACGCCTTTTTAAATCCTGTCCCACGTTGGACATTTTAATTTTTGTCCGCAGTTCTTATCGGGATTTGTTCGCGAAGTTCACAGTAATCCAGGATCTAGCTTATTACCTTCCGAACAACCGAGCCCAGGCCATTAAGCAGTGGTAAACACAAAACACCAACTGACTGACAAACGGTGAAGTTAAACTGCCAGAAAAGCTCTTTGAAGCGTTCTCCACGAGCACTTTTTAACACTTTCCCGTCTGACGACAAGCTCTACAATTTTGGTTTGGGGAGAACTCCAGTCGCAAAAGGATTAAAGACTTTCTCACGCCGACGTAAAACCACAAAGTGCATCATAAAGTGGGGAAGAAGTGATTTAGGATTGTGAATCCAAGTGCCATTTTGTTCCTCATAATTGATTTGCATAACTACGACGTATAAGGTATCTTTCACTGAGCTGCAAGTTGTGTACAATAGCAGCCAATTTTTCGCACAGTCGCCGGTTCCCCTAATTACGGCTGAATTCAAGCATCAGAATACTTTGCGGTTTTTCATTTTTATGCAAACATTGAATTTCCAAGCGAATCGAAAGACAATTGTTCCGATTAATGTTACAAACAAGATTTCAAAAAGCATTCTGGTAGTTGCATTCAGCCGATGTATAAAGAGAACAAAACAATTGTCAAAGATGGGGATATTTGAGGGGCAGATCAGGAACGCATGACAACCAAAGATGCTGACGTGAACCAAGATGAACCGAAGAACACAAAACTTTCACCGCTACTGTTGAATATGCAACTTACATCATGATGAAATTTGTGGCCACAGTCCAAGGAAACATTTCTCGTTGCGTTAGTCATCTCGTCATGACAGATAACACAAGGATCTTCTTCGTATAAAATTTCACTGGACATCTGACCAACCGGAGTTGCACCAAGGGAGGACGAACGGTCACGTTTTGTGGATTTAGTTAAGGTACCAGTGGGCCTGGGTACATCAGACATGGATGCAGGTTGTTGAGGCTTACTTGGTAACGCAGCTGCAGCGTTCTGGGAGGCCTAAAAATTTCAACAAAGACTTAAGGCTTCATAATTGATTAGATTGACTTGAGAATGATCAAACTTTTAGGGTTTCTTTTTTTCATAGTCGGTAAAGGTATACTTGTTCTTATCCATCAATACAAAATAAAGTAAGGTTTCACAGTCTTTCGAGGCATTGGAAAAACACGCTCGAATCCTTTCAATTTCAGTAAAATTAGTTTACAGTATAGCTAATCCGCTATCGTCTCATTCAGGCATTAAGCTACATTATACTCATGCGCCCATTTTAAAAGGATATTCCACTGTAACTCTAATACAAAAAGGCTAATTTCCATGAATAAAAGGTTACTATGGGGCCATTTTGAATTTTGGTTTCACTTTTTGATAGGCAGCGAGGCCTCCCGACATTCCAAATCTCAGCATAGTATTCTTGATACCAGGTCTCTTTTCATGTAGGCCTAAGATCTGGGGCTGTCCGAGTAATACAGTTTCGCATAAACGGCCCCGGCCGAGCGGAAAAATTTACATTATTGTTTCATATACTGCATCGGAGTAAGACTTTTTTTTTGGCTCAAACAGACTTCTGGTGTTTCGACGACAAATTTCACCAACAAAGTAATTCGTTTTGTCTACAATGAAACTGAAAGTAAAGTTACCTGGGTTTCTCTTGCCTTTACTAGTTGTGTGACACATGCGACGATATCATCGAAGGAAAGGCCTGTCAAAGAGCCATTCTTGCTCGCCCGTACTTCTTTAATGAAATTTGTCATCTGTGTCCTGAAAAAATAACATCATTGTACAACCTTTCAGAAATCAACGAGAAGAATCTCGTCTTCAAGTTTTGATTTCATGAGAAAATCACTGTTAAAGTGTGTTCGAAACAATCGTAGGACGGCATGCCAATTGTTGGTTAACAATAGCGTGGCCAGACTAACATTTTTAGGGACCTTCTGGGAGCTCAAAGCGGCTACAGAGAATTTAGACTTTGGGAGTAAAAGGAACTGGTTAAATTTGAATGTTAGGCGCCCAGATACTGATATGAGGGCCACCTAAGTTGTTTGGTGCAATATTTCATGCAATTATGTTATCAGTTCAATGACATTTGGGGGCACAGGCCCCCAGCCCCCCATTCCCCCCGTTGGTTAACATCTAGGAAAACGTGCAGCAAGAATTTAAAAGCCAGCGTAAATGGCTCGAAATAGTTCGTCGGATGCTGTATGCAAGTCTAAATTGGAGGAAAAGTTGGAAATTTTATATGTTTTGGGCTTTTGAACGAGGCAACTTACAAGGACAACTTAAAGGTCCAAACAACAATGTCGAATGACAGTGAAATCATGGGCGCCGACAAAAAGATATATTCTTTCTTGTCGAAATTACTGGTCATTCCCCCAGTTTTTTCATGCATTAATTACAAAGTAGGCAGGAAGTTAAACTTGGTCGATCATATTTTAGGGCTTTGGGAAGGTTTTAGATATCGAAAATAAATGCACTGTCAGGCTTGAGGTTTTTTAAACTTTTTACTCAATTCAACTAATGTTCTTGTGATCCACAGGTTTGGTTTCGCAAGCTATACACCTGGCACGAACAGGTAGTTGTTTTGCAAAGGAAGTTTATTGTAAGTGTAACCTTCCAAGATCAGTTTTCACGATAATTATATCCTCAGCCGTTGTTCTTTATAGCCAAAATCAGTGAAAATTGGTTGCCATTTTTTGTAATTTTATTCTTGCAATGGTCGTTAATGCAATAGCTGAAAGACCACAAAATTCGCCGTTTTTTCCGACTTAGACATGATCAAAGCTGCACAGCACCAGGGAACTATAATGATCGGTTTACACCTGGGTATTTACTGGCGATTGCCAATCTGAACTAATATAATATTCAAATAATCATTATAAACCAATCTTCCGCCAAGTTTGAGTTATGCCTTGACTTTGAGAAAGCTACATAAACCATAAACAAGGAAACCACAAGTAAAAAGAGAGGGTAGTGAGTGAATATTACTTATTAAGTCATTTGAAAACGACCATATATCGTTCATAAATTGCGCTAAATTTCCCGAAAGATTTGCCAGAACAAACATATCTCTACAGTTTCGCCGCTCTGACATGGAACCGTGGACATGAATTGGAAATTACTCGGATATTGCTTGGGAAACAATTCCAGTCAACATTAATTAGAAAAATGGCCAAGTTTGACTTGATGACAGTAAAGATTGATCGCAACGTTGGACCCGCAGCAACATATATCGACTAAAATTTCTACTTCAGAAGTACAAATGTACGTATTTTCATTCAGGGTATGCAGAATATATACTTCTAAAGAAGATTCTTATAACGTGGGAAAAATTCAGGAAGACGATAACAAACCTTGAATAATTTGGAAAGAGTGTTGAAAGACGCAACATGATTTTTTCAAAACTGTTGGAAACTTTCAGTGTCTGTTCTGAAGCTTTTCTCAAATTATGCCCAGGTGCAACACCAGCTGCTTTTTCTGTACGACTCGCAGTAGCTGGCTGGTTGGTAGAAACTGGATGAGGCACCTGAGGACGGAGACCTTCAGGCCTAACCACCGGTGGAACGACCTTAGAAGTACTTGCGGCAGGTACACTTGTCACGGCAGGAGACTAAAGAGTCAGAAAATGTGATGTGAAGACCTCCGTAATGACTAACTTGCCTATTCACATTCTTTCGTTTTTATTAAAATCAGGACAGGTAACAACAGAGCTGTACCGAGGTGGTAATTCGCTCGAGGCAAATTCTGTGGAAGGCGCCTCTTAGACCCTCTCTAATACACCCCAAATCCTTATATTATAGTTATTGTATACTTTTACTACCAGTGTACAACTAAATGAGGTATTCCAGTAGAAACAATCATTTAACGACGAGAGGTCCAGACAATGATTTAACATTTTTTTGAGTCTTGCAAAATATTTTTAAATCTAAAAAGGCAGAATGACAGAAAAAGTCGAATTCTTGTTTCTGGGAATGTCGCCTGATAAAATTTTGCTCCCAGGGCAAGCGCCTCAGTGGATCTACCCTAGGGGCGACATATACAAACACCAACCACCATAACAGCCATCTGGTGAGGTAACAACCCCAACAACAATCACGATAGTGACGATAATTGCGTTGACAATTCGAAGGGACTAACGCACTCGAAAATTAAAGCTTTCTTTTCTTTTCCCCTTCCATTTATACATACCGCAGCACAAGTGGTTTCTGGCCTGACAACCACGGGAGGGGGAGCAGGAACAGGTTTAGAGCCAGGTAGGACTCCACCAGGAGGCTGCAATAAACAATAAATTTATTACATTAACAATTTTACTTCGAGCATTCCAGGAGAACCACAGAGAAACAGCACGCAACCTTTAGTAGCGCATTAAAGATTCGTGTCGGTACTGCAGCGTTGGAAGGACCAGTGTCAGAATACTTTTATACCGCTGATATTTAATATTTTGGTGTATTTGTGCAGTAATATAACCAGATTTGGTAAGAATATTTCCCATCAAAATATTACATGAAATTAAGTGAAAATGAACAGCCTTGGCAAACATATTATCAGTCTCGAACTCATTACCCTTCCAGATTTGATGGGAATATTCCCCATCGATTCAAGGAAATGAACACCTTGGCATCTATCAGTCTCATTGTCATTAATAATTCATGAAAAAATAGAAACAATATCAGTACCGAGAAACTGGTTTTAAAAACACAGTTTATTACTGCTATCGTTTTGTTTTTTAACAAACTTTTACATGTTTTGATATACTTTATAAAATCATTTTCCTCTGTGATATATTACCTCAAAACTATTGAATCCTGTGACGAAGAAAACAAAATGGTCGCCTCTACTTGCAGTTACATAAAGTTTTCCTCTACTTCTATTTAGGAAATTTTGTCACTTATTTTGAAGGAAGGCAATCGAAAACTTTAGGAGTACTCCTAATATGTAATAATATACAAAATTTAATTATGGTGCAAGTGACTTTTACTTAAGCCGGTTTTCGCGTCAATCCGCGCGAATCGAATTTTTCTTTTGTCTCATGGGCTGTCGACTGCAACTAGTGAGAAACCTATTCAATTTATACAAAGAAATGTCGATTCGCGCGAATTTATTCGCAAGTGGAAATCCGGATTAATCAAAAGCTGAAATTTTACGATAGCGTAAACAGAAAAGCAGACACTCTGCTCTTCTCAATCTGCGCAAAGCAAGTGAATCTGTGCGAATCGACGATGATGCCACACAGCACATAACTTTGAATTCGCGTGATTTCGGCCAAATTAATAATTGACGCCTCGACCTCAATATGATGGATGACAATGCAGTCGTTGAGTGCTTCAAATTGTTTACGGAGATTGTTCCTTTGTACTGTTAGGTCCCAAGAATGCGAAACCATGGAAATTTTACCAAATTGCAGGCATTATCAATTATCCAACGTCAAAACATATATGTAGGCCGAAAGTGCCTTGCACACTTACGAAGATAAAGTTGGAGCAGGGGCACAACAAACAACTTTATAGACTTTCGCAGTGTTTTCCATTAATCAGAAACGTCAATGTCAGTTATCAAGCATCGCTTACCTGTTCCTAAAAGCCTGCCAGCTACTCATTATTCAAACTCAATTTTTACGTTTTGTTATCCTAAGCATCTTAAGGATCATTCTGTAACTCCATTCATCGAAATACATCCAGTTAGTGATTACAGCAATGCAAAAGTTGAAAATACATTTCAAATTTCAATACCGCGTAACAAAATTTCCTTTACGCTAAAGTCAAATTAATTAACAGTACGTAATTAATATTTTGCGTCTATGGAAAACCAAAAAAAGGACGTCGTCCTAAAGTCATTGATGTTAATGGAAAAGTCGATAACACAAAACAGAATTGACAAATACAAACTCGAATTTTAAAATTCCAATTTTAGAAAATGCCAATTTGATGGTGAGACAACAGTTAATTTGGTTTTCAGCAATCTAAATCATGTTCTGGAATTTATATTTGATGTAGAGAATTTTCAAGTGTCACAATCTTGTATTTTTAAGACAAATGCGGGACCAGTTGTGAGAAATGAAACTCTAGGGCTCCCCTGCTAAAAGTCCAACCCAAGACACTTATAATATAGTGGAGTGATCTGGAAATTGATCTATGAAGGCAGCAACAACAGAGTTTAGCTAAACATTCGTTGAATATAGCACAGTTCTTCAGTTTGGGCATCAACATCTGGCACAAATTTAAAAAAGATCCATTGGCCTTCCCTTCCATAGGGAGTTGTAGGCTGATGGGTTAACGAATAAAGAATTTATATGGCTTTTGGCTCCTTAATTAATTGCTTTTATCGAACTTTATGTTTTGCAAATTAGCGGCCAAGGTTAACACCTGCTTGTTTTTACCAATTACTTTGTGTTTTTTGTACCTAGTCATCCAGTTTTTTGCTTGAAATCATCGATGAGAAAATTTAACTACGTCTTTTCCAGTTTGTTGTTGTTAATCTTTTGTAAATTTGATTTGCCTTCATATCAAATCGGAAACTTTCCAGCCAAAACCTGCCGGTCTGGACGAAAAACGTATTCCATAGCAAGGCAGCTAAACAGTGCGTGTCATTTTGCGACAGCCACATAATAACTTATACGGTTTCCTGCAAAACCCTTGGAATATGTATCAACTCACCAAGTGTAAAATTGGTGGGCACGGGTAAGGTCCAGGGCGGACTATACGGAGAGATTTTAAAGAGGCCAGCGGTTTTCCTTCTTTCAATTGTGGGATGAAAGTCTCAAACTGGGCCTAAAGATAATTGAAAATTGGAATGAATGAAATTATGAAGTGATATGAAATTACCAAAAATGAAACAAACTTAAATGAATATAACGAATGATATGAAATGAAGGGATGGATAGATAGATAGACAGATAGATGAATGGATGGGTTGTTTGCTGGATGGATAGATGAATGAATGGATGAATGGATGGATATATGGACGGATGGATGGATGGCTAGCTGAATCAATGGATGACTTATTGAATGATGGACCGGATTGAATCGATGTACAGAATGAATGAAAAGAATGGAATTAGCAAAATAATGGAATGAATGAACCAAGTGAACAAACGAACGAACGAACGGAGGGAAAATGAAATAAAGTATTTGTTCTTTTACAAAACCATAACTAACCTTGTTGTGATTCATTTGTTGTTTGCACTCGGTGACATATAGTTGCCACTTCTGCCTTATTTCAAGAAACTGAGGAGATGGGCTGATGAAGTGAATAGAATGACGTCTCAGAGATAATAGTTAACTGTTTAAGTATTTAATCTAAACAAAACTAAAACTAAACTAAACTAAACCTATCTAAAGCTAAAGCTAAACTGAAATGCACTAAACTACATTACATTACACTGCCCCACACCACACTACACAGCACAGCCCTGCCCTGCCCTGCCCTGCCCTGCCCTACACTAAACTACACTAAAGAACACTAAACTACACTAAAGAACACTAAATTACACTACACTTCACCACACTAGACTAGACTAGACTAGACTAGACTAGACTAGACTAGACTAGACTAGACTAGACTAGACTAGACTACACCACACCATCCCACACCACACCACACCACACCACACTACACAGCACAGCCCTGCCCTGCCTTGCCCTACACTAAACTACACTAAAGAACACTAAATTACACTACACTTCACCACACCATACTATACTATACTATACTACACCACACCACACCACACCACACCACACCACACAGCACAGCCCTGCCCTGCCCTGCCCTGCCCTGCCCTACACTAATCTACACCAAAGAACACTAAATTACACTACACTTCACCACACTAGACTAGACTAGACTAAACTAGACTAGGCTACACCATACTACACCGCACCACACCAAACTAAACTCAACTCAATTTAAACTAAACCAAACAAAAATTCTAAGGGTTTTGTTTTGTTTGTATTCTTTTGCGGGGACGTGGCGGTATACTTCCTGAATATAAGGTAAGCGTTCCGATTTATCATTGAAAAATATTAGGGGTATGTGCATAACATACAAAACCTAACAGGAACATCACAACATTTATTGTCACGAAAAGTACTCTTTTTTTCACATTAAATCTGTCCATTTATACATGTGACATCTACACATTTTTCTACAGCTTACCTCAGAGCAAGGATTTGAGAAACGTTATGCAAAGTAACTTCTGCTTCTTGTATTGCTCTGGTGTAGAAACTAAAACTAACGTCCCGTTGGAGCTCTAACAGTTGCACCTAGATAATGTAAGAGGTAAGGCACAGTATATTTTAAAGCAGGAAGGTACGACCATTGAAAACTTAAACTAAACTATGACAGACCAGCTGGATGGCTTCCTTGATTTGTTTCTTGGACAAAGTCCAGATATAGTACAAAAAATCGTCTGAACTGCGGTGACTTCATTTCAAGATACCTAGTGGTGACATTCACGATTTGGCTCTCAGTTCAAATTACACCTGTCTAAGGTTTATCCGGGTAATTTGAAATGACTTATCCAGTGATGGTCCAACAGAGGTACGCACTCCGACCGTTGTAACGGGGGAGACGCTGGCTGACCAAAAGAACGACTTTTTACTTCATTTTACCTTCAAGGAAACGTTTTCCCCACCGACTCATTTCCAGTTTACCGACCAATTTATTGAAGGTCAAGATCAATATCGAGAGGTCTACAGTCTCTTGATATTTGAAGTGGTATACTTTTGTTTTAATTTGTCCTTTATGTACAGACGAGTCGTTCGTCAACAAGCCTAAAACACTGAACAACATCCAAAATGCACGAATAAAACATTACTCAACGCAGTTACATAAACAGTTACCCTGTTTCTTGTGATATTGACGTTTAACGTTACAAGGCTTCACCTCACCTCAGCAGTACATGCTCGTTGCGCTTGCTGTTGAGAAAATGCTTTCAACTTCTCAACATTTTCTTTTTCTGTCACCTGTAGTTCTCTGAAAATTAGGAAAATGTATTTAAAGCTTGTATAAGCAACGAACCTCACTCTCGGAGTATTGCACCGGAATTTTTCCGGCATATTAACTAAGGGGGATGATTGGAATTCGTTGTATAGGTGATTTGCTCGTGATGTCATCGCGGCCATGTTGGTATGGTATCTCATAAACTACTGCTGTATGTGGCACCAACATGGCGGCGTCTTAGCCCTTTGAATCTCAACGGGTTAATTGGAACATAATAATAACAAGCATGATGTCGGGGTATTGCTCATCACTTCTCAACAACAAATTGTAAAATACTGACCAAAGATAGCATTTCAAAACTTTTCTGCATTTCTTAAAAATGTGGATTGAAATTTAATTTTAAAGAAATGTTAAGCAGTTATTAAATGTGGTAGCTTGGGAGATAATCCCGTCAGGGACTCGGAAAGGTTTTCTGAGTGGAACAGCTTGAGAACGTGCGTATAAAAACATCATATATCTACCAAGCTACCACATTTAATAACTCATTGATTAGCACTAAATAGGCGACATATCGAGACTTGCAGACTGGCAGTACATATGTCTACCATCAATTCGAACCAGTACATAAACCTAACCTTCGTTCACCATCTAAGTCTATGTAGCTCAATGGTTAGAGCATCTCACCGGCGATCAGAAGGCTACGGGTTCGATTCCCGTCAAGGACTCAAAGTTTTTCTGAGTAGAATAGCTTGAGAACGTAGTAAATAAGTAGATATGTAAGTCAGTCAGTAATCAACTAAGTAGGTAAATATGTAAAGTAAAAATAAATACGCAATTATCATATATGCATAATTATATATATTATAAATCATACATGTTATATTATATATATATATATATATATGTATATATATATACATTGGATTCCCGTTGGATTCCCGTTGGGGAGCTCAGAAATTTTCTGAGATAAAAGCTTGAGAACAAACTTTTCATCATATATATATCCAAGCTTACAAACATCTACACTTAGTAAGATGAAATTTACTTATACATATATGTATATATATATATATATGTATATATATATATATATATATATATATATATATATATATGCGCATAATTATTATATATATATATATATATATATATATATATATGCGCATAATTATTATTTAATTGGTTAGTTATTCAGCTTGTATTATAAATATTCAGCTTATACATACATACATACATACATACATATATTTATATATATGTATAGCCAAATCCGAGTTGGGTAAGGTAAGCAAAACAATCCTCGACCGAATAAACACTGACACCCGAGCTAGAACAGAAGTAAACCAATGGCGAAATTCATCTGCAGTTACAGAATGGTTCAACGGCATCGACAATAAACCATCGCACACTTTTATTTCCTTCGATATAGTGGACTTTTATCCATCTATCTCGGAGGATCTTCTAAATCAAGCAACATCCTGGGCGAAACAACACACAAACATCATCGAGGAAGAAGAAAAAATCATCAAACACGCACGAAAGTCTCACTTGTTTCACGGAGAGAAACCATGGATCAGACGAGAAAGGCAGAACAAGTTTGACGTGACAATGGGTAGTAACGACGAGGCTGAAGTATGCGAGTTGATCGGTCTATAAATGCTTGAATCACTGTCACAGAAATTTGACAAGATAAACATCGGCCTTTATCGTGATGACGGTCTGATTCTGTTGAAGAATGTTACCGCCAGGCTAGCAGAGAAAGCGAAGAAAGATCTAACTAAAGCCTTCCAGACGTTTGGACTAAAGATCACCGCCACAGCTAACCAGAAAATCGACAACTTTCTCGACATCACACTCAACCTCCAAGATCAAATATTCCAGCCCTACCAAAAACCGAACGACGATACCCTACCCTTTACATTAACAAGCGATCCAACCAACCACCATCCATAATCAAACAACTCCCAAAATCCATCAGCCAAAGAATATCCAAATTATCCTCCGATCATGCCACATTCGTCAAAACGGCCCCCATATACAACGAAGCTCTTACAAAAAGCGGGTTTACCAACAATATCGAATACCTACCCAACGACCACCCTAACAATGCAGCCAATCAAAGACGGAAACGCCCACGGAACATAACTTGGTTTAACCCACCCAACAGCCGAAATGTCAGAACCAACGTTGGACGAAAGTTTATTGCTCTCATCAACGAGCACTTCCCATCTTCAAACACCCTTCACAAAATCTTCAACAGAAACACTTTGAAAGTAAGCTACTGTTGTATGCAGAACATGAAAAGTGTTATAAATAGACACAACACCCGAATCCTTACGGGACAACGACAGACGACGGACGAAACCAACTGCAATTGCCGAAATAAAGACAAATGCCCGCTTTCAGGTAATTGCCTTGCGCCTAATATCATCTACCAAGCCGAGGTGACAAAAACCGATGACAAGGACAAGAAACTCTACATTGGTATGACCGCACATCTATTCAAACACCATTTTAGCAACCACATGAAGTCATTCCGCGACCCGAAATATGCAAAAGAGACAGCTCTCTCCACTTACATGTGGGACCTAAAGAACGAAGGGAAGGAATTCATAGTGAGGTGGTCCATCCTGAAACGAATGAAAGGGTACGAAAGTGGTGCGGTACGATGCAACCTCTGCCTGGAAGAAAAACTGTACATTATTAAAGCCGATAAGAAATACTTGTTAAACAAACGAACGGAGATATTCTCGAAATGCCGACGTCGCACCAAATTCTCCATAAAGAACTTCAAAGACGCTAACACCGGAAAGTGAAAAAGGCACGCGGTGGTGACGACACCGCACATTCCATTGGAATGACGTGATGCCACACATATAAAAGGAATAATTTAACCGAACCTTCCTGTTGTCTGAAGATCGTCCTCTCAGTGGCGTGAAACTCTGAGTAACAACAAACAGTTTTAAGTTTATAAATTATAAACAGCTCTACTGTTCGAAGTATCGAGCACTCTAACAAAGGTCAACCTCTCACCACTGCTGTCGAATATATATATATATATATATATATATATATATACATGTATGTATGTATGTATGTATGTATAAAATTCATTAATAATTCATGAGGAAAATACATTAAACTTTCTTCGCGAATTAGCGTATTAGGAAGTTCATTTTAGAAGACATCTAAAAACTCGCAGTTCGTGCTTTATCGGATCTAAAACACTCGACTATCGCCTCGTGTTTTAATATTATATATATTTATAAGCTAAACATTAATATATATATATATCTTAATAATACATTTATATTTATATAATACTTATGCAACGAATGAACCGACGAACGAACGAAGAAAAGAATGAATTAACGAACGAAAAAACCAAACAAACGAACAAACGAAAAGAAGACTTCATGGACTTAGGCTTTTTTAACGAACGAACAAAGGAACGAGCAAAGATATATGTAAATGACAGTCCAATCAAAACAGTAATCAAGAACGTTTACGAAAAAAAAGCATAAAAATACTCACTTTTCTTTTTCTAAACAAGTTTGCAGTGCAGAAATTTCACTTTCTAACGATTGCACTCGTCTATATCAAACCATAAACAAGCTTGTATTATTGCATGAAATAAACTACAAGGTGTGGCCAACGTATGAGAGTTAAAGCTTGAAATAGAAACCTTGCCGACTTATATCACTGGACTGGGATTTCAGTAAAACTAACAGTTACTGACAAATATTGGCCTAAACTAGAACACACGTCGCTACAAGTTTTAAAATAGCTCTCGTATCGCTACTAATTTGTTTTAGCTTGACTAGACTTGAAGCAAGTTTAGAAGATGCAAACGTTCAGTTAAAAACATTGATCACCGATAAACGTACCTTTCTTCAGATTCAGATTTTGCGCTTATTTGATCGTGAAGTTTCTTAATCTGCTCACTTTTCTCGCGTTTCTCCAGTTGAAATGTTTTTATCTCTTGTTGGTGGCGAGATGCCATTTCTTCGCAACGTTTTTCAATAACCTATTGTCCAAAATAAAAAAAAAGTTCTTTGCTTCCAATCTGACCTTACATTGTCCTGTAAACCTATATATAACTAAGATCCCGTAAACTAGACTGCTTAGTTTTAAACATCGAAAGACTTTTGGTTAACCATCACCTCAGGTGCAGTTTTGAGGGCCGATAGGACACGTACCCTTCTGCATCATAAATTCGGGTACAAGCAAAAGACGTTAAAGACCAGTGGGTTTCAGACTTTCTGCTAAAATATTGAGATTAAACATACTAAATAGAAAATTTCGTATAAAAAGTATAAATGAATTCTGACAAAGTAAAGTAGTTTTCATGTAGTATGGCCAGATAATTCTTGTACGGTGCTTTTTTCATTTCACTTTGGTACACTTCACTGTATTTTCTTATGACAGGAACGAACTTACAACACCCTAGACGGTGAGGACATTTCTTTTCGATTCCCCACACTGAACCATAAAAGGTACCACTTGGCAGCTCTCCATTTTACTCGGCTGTGTTTTTATATCTGAAGATCTCATGTCTCAAGGGCTGTATACACGTGCGATTTTGTGCCTTGCGATTGACATCTTGGAGTATGTGTTTAACTGATGAGTGTCAAGGACAAACTACAGTGAATATCTTGCTTCATAGACTGTCACGAGTTTATAACATACACCAGGATGATAATCGCAACGTGCGAAATCTCACGTGTAAACGGCCCCTAACGGTGGAAGGTGACGTTTTTTACGGCCGAGAGTGTAACTTTCGTGCGTCTTTTTCGCACATGAAAAACATTCTTACTGTTTGATGTCTACAAGTCCCTTTTTTTAATGCTCATACAATGTTAAAATTCCATGTAAGGGGAAATAACTCTTTTCCATATTGGGTTAAAATTTGTGGCAGTGAAATAAAATGGGTTACAGTTGCTTCATTCAAACGAGCTAGTGTTAATAGTTGCTTTCCAATCCTTTTTTTATTTGCTCCTTTTTAGCAATTTTTTGTATCAATCAAGTAATTTTGCATGACTGGGTCATTGTTTCTGCTTGTTTATAACAGCTATTTTAGTATTCTGCAAGACAACAATTTCACAGATGACCAAGAGAAGGACGTCATCAAGTTTAGCATGACAGAATCCCCTGCCGACTGATGATTCAATTAGTCTAAAGATGACTTAAAGTCGGAAATTTATAATTAAAATTGTGTTTTATTAATCTACTTTTGATCATGCACACTATATTTGGAAATAAAGGCATTCAATTCCTTTCCAGGTGGGCTAAAGCGTTCAGAAATTGAGTATTGTGTTTTTATCCTCTGAACTGGTAAAAATTTGTTCACGGCATGTTGCGAACAGTTAGTTTTTCTGTATAACATTCTCTGAAGTACCACGAACATTATTCTATACCTTCTAAAGCGCAGAGGCAAGTGTCTATCTTTTCTTCACGGACTTTTTGTTACTACTCACTAGTTGTTTCGGTTAAAAAAATAAATTTAAATATTGAAGTCGTGGAATAAATATTTTCACATTACCTGAACGAAGCAAATGTAAATGAACAGGTTTTGTTGAGTGCAATGGCAAACAGACTCAAAGTTGTGTCGAATTGTTTTGTTGTTCTCTGTTTTGACAGCTACATTCATTCAGCTTTGTCAACACGAGGTTGTTTCATTATTTCATCTTTAACCTCGGTATGGTAATGTGAGGAGTCATGTTTCTTTCTGTCCGTGCAATATGCCCTACATAGACTCGGACAGTGACCTGCGTGTTGATAAAAACAAAGTTTCGAATCCTTCGCTGAAACACTTGATAACAACTGACAGGATAACAATAGTCCCGATTCTCGTCAATTAACTTCTCATAAAATAACTTGTCAAATATCTTCTTGTCCTACTTGACCAATCAAAACAATGCGTTGTTACCTTTGAAGCGTACTTCATTTTTAATTTCGTATTCTGAAATTTTATTACACTTAAGGCAGACTTACAAGTTACAATCTCCCGTCATAAAATCAAGAATAAACATTCAGCAAATACCAGGTGTCTACTAAAGTTAAAGTAACTAAGTGTAAACAATCACTCCAGTACAACTACACTAATATGATAGCACCTCTTTTCCACTAGTTATTGGCATGAGGACAAGGTAGTATTGGCCACAGAATAATTTACTTTAATTTTATTTTTCATTTTATTTTCAGTTTCTTATTCTTCTGTTATTTATTTTCATTTTAATTTCACGTTTCTTCTTGTTTTTCCAAATTAAAAAAAAAAGGTTAAAAATGGAAAAACTCCTTTATGGCCGTCTTAGGGACCATATACAAACAAATGAAATACCTCAAAACCGGTGGTGTGAATGCATTTACGCAAAATGGCGGCTACTTTCGTAAATGTTGCTGACGAATGTTTAAAACAACTCGTTCACTACTTTTTCAAATAATCACTTGCGTAATTATACTAAAACAATACTAGCAAAACTTTATTCAGCCACCTCACGCTTTTTGCGCTAGAAGCTGAAATGAGAGGGGGGCTCTGAGACAGGTTGACTGAGTTACGAAAACTGAAGAATGACTTCGAAATTAAAATCGAGATATTATCGTCTAGTATTCGGCTTGTTTTTCGAAACTCGAATATCACGTTTAACTAGTTATTTTTGAAGTTTGTTTCTTATTTTTTATGAAATATGGAAGTCCTCGCTAAGAACAATATCCCCAATTAATATTAAAAACATTTCGGTGTATTAGCTATCAAACGTCAAACAAGATTGAGGTGACTCAATAAAATTATCTAAATTTTGGTGTATTACCTATTAACTCCATTCTATCCAGCTAAGTTCTCCCTCTCAATTCGGTTCATTCAGTAAAGCGTACCACATAACCCTGATCGTAGATACAATTAATATCTTTGTGCCCCATTCAATAGAGAATTTGTACAAATACCATGATACCTCACTAGACAATTGCAAGCCTCAAATCCATTCTTTTTTAATTCTATCAAGTTTTACTCATTATTCCAAACTTCCACCGTTTTTCATCAGAATTCACAAAAGGGAGATTGAGGGTGTAGAAACACAATGATGCAGTGAGGGAATGGGTCTGTGATTTAGATTCTCTTCTTTATGTTGATGGAGAAGGGATGTCTAACGTTATTCGTACTAAGGCATACATAAAGCTTGTTTTTCGTGTTCAGTAATGTTTAAAACATGAACAGTGGTGTTTTATCAAGCCTAATAATCCGAGCGCAGAGCACGAAAATACATAAATTTGATAGAACACATGCGTGAGTGTGTTAACCAGCTTCAAAAACAATCATTTACTGAAGTAAGTGGACATCGCTTGGGGGATTGATTGCATTTGTACCGTTGTTGGTTGATCTAATAGTATTTTTAAAGGCGTCGTTGAATTAATAGGGAAGAAAAGAGGCTACCAAAATAACGTAACTTGATACTAATTAGGATAACAATTTTAAAAAAATTCTTTATATAAATAGTTTTATGAATAAGTTTTAACAGGTATAAAAGCCTTTGCACCTGATCAAATATCAAATTTTAATGAATTTTTGTAGTTCATTTAGTTTTGCCATCTTAAAAGTGTTAAAAAGTTGCTGAAACATACCTGTTTCTGTTTTGATACTTCCTCTAATTTTTTGTTTAAATTCAAAAGCTCTAAGTTGTATTTCTTTTGCAGTTGAACATTTTTATCTAGAGCTTCTTGATGCCTAATATTCCAGGATTCGCTCTCCTGCAAAAGTTTTTCGTATTCCATCTTATATGGTTCAGTCATCGATTCAGTCGTCACTGCTTTGTGCTTCACTGTTGCTTGTGCTTGAATACCTTTCTCTTTCGTGGACTTCGTATCCACCACTACTGCACTTCCCTCCGTCATAGTACGTTTGCTACTTGGGTAAATGTCATGACGCTTCGCGCGTTCATTTTGTTCATTTTTAGTAATTTTTTTATATAAATCGTTTTTCTCGCGGTTAGCAGCTACGTCCTTGTCGGACATGGTTAACGACACAATATCAGTAGAGTCACCACTTGTATAGGTGTTTTCAGTTCTCAAGGTCTTTTCATCGTTAAAAGATTTCTCAAACCCATTCACAGCATCATTAAGCTGACTGAGATTGGCTTTTGTTGGAAGAAAACTACTTTCCACAAGATTTGGCAGCGAGTGACTACTCCCGTTATTTAACGTTTTGTCAACATTTTCCTTCTTATCCTCAGCGTTGCGAGGTTCTTGTAGAGCATACTCCTGCTGTAATTCCAACTCAATCTGGTCGCTCATCTCTTCATCCCAGTTAATGACTTCGCCTGTTTCTTGTGAACTGTGTTCCTCATTACTCACATCATTATTGCTGGATAAATTCAATCTGCCTGTCTTACTCCTATAGTTCAAGTCAGGTGATTTAGTTGCGTAAATACTTGTTTTCAATCTACTGTCCGCATGGGAATCCTCTTCAATATTGGATAGTGAGTTCATAGACTCCGGTTGGTATTCAGCTGAATCCGAACGCTTCAACAGGGGGCCCAAATCCTCCACTGACGTGCTACCATTTTTCTTTTCTGTGACAGCGTTAAAGCTGGCCTCCTGCGATTTCTTGTACGATTTAGAGAGATCAGTAAATAATTTTTCCTCAAGATTTGTTACAATGTCCGACTCGACGGCAAATAAACTGGATTGTGAGAGAAACTCGCGTAGTCCTCCTTCTTCCTCGACTAGTTTTCGAGCCTCTTCTGGCATAATGCTCAGGTGTGTTGTCATAAGATTACTGTCCACATGGAGTGAGCCTTCCACTTTAAGTAACTGAATAAATGATCTGAATGACAACAACAACAACAACAACAAAAAAGTTATACCCATGTTATCCAACACTAGAAAGAGAGAATGAAGGGGAAGATGATTTAAGGGACAGTAAGGCAAGGGAAGGAACATGGAAAGGGTAAGGAGTAGGGGAAAGAGAAGAAAATGGGAAAGGAAAAGGAAAGTCAAAATATTATAAAGACGTAACAACAGATCTTATTTTTCATCAAAAACGCCTTTTCCTTTCATAAATAACGACTAATAAATGCAAATCTTATACTTCCATCACAGGACTGGTCGCAAAATAGGGGGGAGAAATATTCTGGGCGATAAGTGCCCCTATACTCGCCTCTTCGCGCTGCCAGTGATGGAAAACGGGATGGTAAGTGGCAATGGAATGGGAAAGAGCAAAGGAAGGCCGAAAGGGGATTGAATAAGGAAAGAAAAAGGGAAAGGGGGAGGGGAAGAAAGAAGGGGCGGGGTGTGGGCGCAGGCGAACGGAATGAGGAACGGGAATGGAAATGAGAAAGCGAAGGAAAAGGGGGCAAGCAAAAGGAAAGGCAAAGGGGAAAGGGTAGTGGATCGGAAAAGGAATTGGGTAAGAGTAAAGGTAAGAGCAGGGGCGAGTGTAAGGGTAAGAAAAGACAGGAGGAAATTATGCGGCAAGGAGATGGCTGAGGGAAAAGATAGGGAAAATGGAGAGGAAATAGACTTCTACCACCCTAAAGTCAAGAGGATTGCTAGGTCATGTAGCTTTCGTATATATATCTTCGTTTCTCATCTAAACGGACCTAATATATGATCTAAAATAACGGATCCAAAATAAGATAGACAGTCACTGAATCAAGTTAAGATTTCGTCCTTTGATGTCATAGTAAGTAAAAAGATTAACTTGAAAAAAGAGAGAACCAAAAACTATCTCGAACCATTTGTTTGAAGTAATCTTCAACGGCAGTCAATGATATGCAAAGTTTCATTTCAATATTGTATTTTAAGTGCAAAGTTTGCATTTCGAAAGTTTCAGAGATTCAGGCTCATATTTCTACGTATGTGCTGTAGACAAAGCTTTACTAGTTCCCTGGCAAGGACCAAAGAAATAAGATTAATAAGTAATTTATCATATGGCACTCCATGTTAATCAAGTAATTAAATGGCATTCCAGAACTCTTAGTAATCGCTCTGAAAATTCGTCATCTTCGACGTTGGCTGGATTTTGTTTCACCCTCACGTTTTTGAAGACATTTATTTAACTATGGAAAATTTGAAATTATTTCAGCAGCTTCGCTCTCCGTAATAATTTTTCTCCTTAATTCCCTCCCGGCAGGATCAATTATCTAAATTAAAAAGGCGTAATGCGCTTTTAGTTCGAATTTTTCCAAAGTTTATCTACTTTCCAAGATTAAGTTTTTCGAACTTTCACTGTCTGGACGGCCGGATACAGGAACATGTGGGATATGCCCAAATATTAACCAATAAGTTCTCAGCGTCTCCGTACTTGGAGCTATCAACACCATAGCCATATAACAAATATTTTTCTTCCGTATGATACTTGCCATGAATGTTAATTTCTATATTATCAGTCTAAATATGGCTGGCGCAACAAAGAAAGGACTCATTTCAAAATATAATTCATTGCAGTATTTCGTTCCATAAGATTTTGTTTAAAGTAATCCTCTGGAACCTCTGGAAGCCATACAGGGTCAAATTTTCTAAAATATTTTACGAAAGCAATAGTGATAACCAAAGAAACTCCACACCTCTACTGAGTTTCAATAATTTCAATTCGGCAAAATTTGGCGAAAAAATTCAATGAAAAATGCATGTGACGTGAGTGGACCGTGCTTTGAGCTGTATATTTTGCACACTTGTAACGTTTATTTAAAACCGTTAATTCATTTAGCTTAAATTTATAGCAGGCTCGTTTATCACGAACTTCGCAATATCAATAACTTTGCTATCAAAGTTTCGGTTTCCTCTACTGGCGTACTCTAAATTGTTACACCTCAAACCATCGTAATTCTTCTGCTTAAGATATATCATCAAAACTACGACTACTTAACCGCATCTACACAATTACTCTCACCAAGCCTTAAGACATTACCACACCGCTACTTGGTCCTGTCGCTCCCGATGTGCAGCCAATCACCATACAGATGCAAATAATCAACTTACGAGTAAATGAACTCTCTAATTGAGTCTGCCTTCCAGGGATCATTGCTGCGATACATATTGTCACGAGACGACGAATATGTGCTCAAAGAACTCTCAATTTCTTGTGCATCATTGTGCAAGTGAGCTGGAATGGTGAACGGATTAGACATCCAGTCCGGCGGAGGTTTGCGAAAACTGAAAAAAAGGAAAAAACCGGTACAATTATCAGTGAATGAACAACCAGAATACTATCAAACGAGTTTACGGTGGTGTTACATGAAAATTTTCGGTAATATTTTCAAATGTAGCGCTGAATAAAAAGGGACGCATAAAGGTCATCAACACACCATGAATTTTTGGTTACTGTTGTCGCAACGACGAATGCAAAATTGCTGCTACCACTAGTTTCTGAATGTCCCTATACGTTCTAAGATCTCTCATGGGTGAACTGTACATATGCCAAGACGATTATCAAAAAGTGCAAAATCTAAACAAACCCTCACCACAGAACCCTCACGTACCAATTTTGGGGAGGCGACCGTTCACAACTTTCGAAAACAAGTAGCAAAAAGCCTGCAGTAGGAATCGAACCCACAACCTTGGAAATCTTATCCAATGGTCAACAGACTGAGCAATAAAATGTACTGGCAATAGTCAGGCAGTAAGTTCAGTATATACGCTGGATGGTACGGTCGACATAGAATACTGGTATATCAATTATGTTGATATTTACACTCGTTAAGAATCATTTTAGAATGACCCTCTGGCTTAGGGTATCATCAAGAGAAAATTTCATGAATATCCTATACTGCGAATGTCAACAGGAAAAATTGAGTTAACTTTAACGGCATTTGAATTCACATCTTACAATAAACGGACCGCTGGTCGACCACGATCGCAGAATTCAATTTAAGTGCACGAAAGTTTCTCTCGGCAACTGAACGCTTATCGTGTAGTGTTTCGATTTCCAATTTCAGAATCACCCTGAGGATAACATGAAAAGATATACCACAAATATTCCACTATACGAAAGTCGACTTGAATATGTGATCCCGGATGATTTGGAAACTAAACGAGACTTACCTGGAAGTTTGATTGGAATTCTAGATTGTATCAGTCGGGAACAAAGGAGTCGCATGCGATGGGCCTGCGTCCACCGGTCAGCCTGCAACGTGAGTTGGTGAGGGAATCCCCAAGCACGGAGGATATGGGCAGGGAGTGGGATTTTACTTTAGGACATCTGGCTCCTTCGTTCCTGACTGATCGCAATCTAGAATCCCAACCAAACTTCAATTTACACGTAAGTCTAGTATAATTTCTAAATTCTATCTTAACAGTTTGTCACTCTGAAAACCATTTCTGAGCCCAGACGGGGATATAGCTTGACGAACGTTCATCTACCATTCACGATATCTCCAAGCTCCCACATTTGCAAAATATCTCATTACATCACTAACATTTAGTGGCTTCCGCCTAGCACCTTAGCTCGCCATCTGAGTCTCGGTAGCTCAATGGTTAGAGCATCTCACCGGTCATCTAAAGGTTGCGGGTTCAATCTCCGTCTGGGGCTCAGAAATCGTTTTCTGAGGACAGAGCATGACGAACGTTTATCTATCTTTCAAGATATCTTCAAGCTCTCACATTTGCAAAATATATCTCATTTGAGACATCTGTCGTAATTTTTAGATCAAATTGCCTATGAGTTAGAATATTGTATGAAGTTGTCACACTGTTATCCACCAATCTAACTCTTTCCTCAGTTTAGACGAGAAGGTCCTACTGGCATCCAAATTATCATGGTTGTTTCAAAGCAATAGTTTTAGCTTCGCCACGATGTCTTTAATAAAGGAGTCTATATATCACTCTTGTGCTCCAATGATTTAAGCAGTCTTAAACAAACACACGGCTAGTTATCTATTCACTCCGTCGTAAACCCGCACCACATCAACTAAATGTCCTTCAAATTACCCGAAATATGGCTACCCAACCTTAAATCCACAAGAGGATCAAAACCAGAGACATCCCACGCACGCACATGACTTCGCAGAGATCCGTCTCCTACCTATCCTATATAAACCACTATGTGGATAATTCTCACCATGCCAGAAGATGGAATTAAGAACCTCCGAAACGTCCCACAGCCAAAACAAACCTGGTTTAAGAATAGACAACTTACAAACAGTCATTATAAACACTGAACCGACAAGTCAACCCTCGATTTTCCTTATTTTTTTTTTGTTTCAGCACTTGTTCCCAACCATGTTGTAGCTTATCAGTTTTAGCAGCTGTCATTCGGATGTTTATAAGTAAAGAGTTTATTGACAACCCTTAAGACGACGATCTCCTTGTTTAGGTACTAAAGCTGGTCCATCTTGGATGTAAAATAAAACCGGCGTTATCAAAGACTACCAATAATGTACACACTGACAAAAAGTTTGCCTTTGAAGGTGTAACTCGATCATCACGATTTCCCCACAGAGATGTGGGCTTTATTTCTGCAAGTAAGTTCAAAGCGTTTTCAGAATCTTTGTGGTTCACATGTCTACGCTTGGCAATAGAGTCACCGCTTGTGCTTGCACTAGTTTCGTATCTGTCGACCTATTCCCATCAGTCCATTCTTCATTCGCAAAATAGCTTCTTGGTCATCTGTCGCAGGTTGGCCAACTGCAAGTCCGTTTTCCTATTCTGACAAATTAACTACTGTATTTATTCCAACAGACACCCTGGGCATTTATTAAAAAATTGAGCTCTAAAGGGAGGCATTTCTTAGAGAGGGGCGTTTATTTCAAAATCTCATATTTCAACCTTAAAAATAGAAAATATTCACAGGATATCACGCAAATGTTCACACAATGTCAATTTCACCGTCATCACCGGTAGTTGTAAAAGATAGAATTTTCGTTAACTACGCCCTTAACATCAGAATGAGCGATTAAAAACAAAAAATTTTTCACACAATTCAACAATGAAATTTTCACACAATTTCTATGTCACCGCATCAGACTCAAAGACAGAAAGTTCGTCATCTGCGTCCTCAACATCTGAATCAGCGATGTCCTTGAAAGGATCGGACCTAACGCATTCTTGCAGGACAGGAAGTTGAGACTGGAGCAGTCTCACTCCAGCTTCACACGGCTGTCCTTCCTTGAAACAGTGAATAAAGTGATCCTCAGATCCGTCGACTGGAATATTAAGCGCGCAGGTTTTGAAGGATTTCACAATTTCACAAACGGCCCCATTTGGCTTACTGGAGCGTGTTTCTTTGAAAGGGTGCGTTTCTTGGAAGGGGGCGTTTATTAAATATCTTTATAAGCTGAGGGGGCGTTTATCGAAGAGAGGCATTTATTAGATAGTGGGCATCTATTGGAATAAATACGGTATGCGAATATCTCGGGTTTTATTTTGACCTCTGTTAGGTCTCCACAGATGTAATACCGTTTGTATTTCCCAGGCAGAATTTTTACTTGTCTCATGTTTTTCCCAGTGTCTTACTGCTACGCCCGCCAATTACTGGTCACCGCTTTCGCCAACTGGCTCATTTTCTTCGAGTTGGTTGCTTAAATTTCGCAGTATCTTGGAGTCTGAATAGTCGTTGACCACTTTATTTCGCTGGCTAAGCAATGCAAAATAATCGTCTACATGATTCTCTTCGCTATTGCTCGCCGAGAGACTAATCTGATTGTCGTTGGAGCGGGAACGGTTATTCGTGACCGTCTAATTTGCTGGACTTTGACGATGGATTCGCCGGTAACGATACTGAGAGGGTTGGGCAATTGTGTGATCGTCTACGCATCTGTTGTAAAATAGTGGCTATTTGGTTCATGTTTTCAGTTAATAGTTGTATGCATATCAGCGACTCTGGTTGGTCGGCGAGATCAATTTGTCGGTTTTCTTTCTCGTTGCTTATGCCATCCATGGTAGAGGGTACCTGTCAATACTTGGAAAGATAGTAATAAATACTTAAGATTTGGCGACGGATGTCTGTAATTAACCGCATGCTCACGATGTCAAGGCTTCGGCAACTAAACAAGCACTTACATGTAAAATGCTGGCGTATCTCATGTGACTCCAGAGTGACCTCGACTGTTGTCAAGATAGTAGAAGAATTATGAAATTTTCTCTTCATGTTACCTTGAGGATGATTCTGACAAAGAATCGAAATACTGCATATCATGACGACTAAGCTGTAACATGTCAAAAGAATCTCAAGTACACTTAACTGGATTATACAAGCACATTGTTCGCAGTAGACCGAACAGCCCAATTGCTAGTGTTGCGTTCCGGTATTAAAGACAAGAGGTG
This sequence comes from Heliopora coerulea, assembly GCA_030142905.1. Classification (NCBI taxonomy): domain Eukaryota; kingdom Metazoa; phylum Cnidaria; class Anthozoa; order Scleralcyonacea; family Helioporidae; genus Heliopora; species Heliopora coerulea. Next base: position 227,362 of record JASJOG010000004.1, read on the forward strand.
AGAACACACTAAAATGTACTTAATTTGTCGAGGTGACCTTTCCCATGTAGGATGATCAAGAAATCGCGTGCATTAAGGATAGAAAAAGCCCTCGACAAAAATAGAAATTAATCAGGGAATCGAATGCCTTAAACCCGTTATACTGGTGATGCCGATAAAAGAAATGGGTGTCTCATGATGTTTTGGCTTTGGTATTCATTCATATTTTTTCTCTTATTTATGAACGTTATGTTTTTTCTCCACTGAGGACGTACTCTATTTTACTCCGGCTACGGCCATGGAGAGACATCTGGTAGGGAATGGTTCGACATTTATATCGTGCGAACTTGGAGTTGCAAAACCCAATATGCGAAGGCTCGCGTAACCTAATTTTCTTCTTTATGTTGTTAAAGTGCAGGCATTTAAAGACGTGAAATTCGAACGTGAAATTTAAAACCAAATCGATACACAGAATACAAATAAGCATGACATACAATGGCTCCGAAGGAATCTCGTCGTAATCTTCATCATTTAAATACATTGGACGGTGACGCACATGTTCGTTGTCGCGACCAAGAAACTCATCCAAAGATTGAACCTTCTGCAAGTAAGTAAAATATACGTAAACTTCTTTAGTAAATGTTTCTATGAAAAGATAGTTGATCACAACACTTACTTTTGTCTTCTTCTTCTTGTTTTTCCCCTTCCCTTGTTTGGATAGCTAAAATATCCGAAGAAAGGATGTCAATCATTACAAAAACTGGGATTCATGCTAAATCATTCAGCGACTCAGGGGTAAGCCGACAGCGTATGGAACTGAGCTGAATATCCGCCACCGAATTGAATATCCGCCACTGAACTGAATATCCGCCACTGAACTGCTGAGACAAGTGGTTCCTAACCTTTCTTAACTTCGCTTCTCACAAAATAATAGTAAATGTCGCCTTCCATCAAATTCTAAACCTAAGAGACCGCTGCTCTACATTTACTGCGTATCGTCATCCGTAATCAATTCTTTAAGTCGTTTCCTTTAAGTATTGAAGTCAAATAGACAGTAGCAATTTATTCCTGGGCAGTGTCATGCATTGACACCCTTTCCTTCCTATCCCCAACATCGCTTTTCTCCCTACGTAAACAGCACTAATACATCGCACCAACGCTCGGAAGTACAACAAGAGCGGCCTAGCACGTTTTACGTAAGCTCCATTCCAGTTAGAGCACTCAACACACAATCAGTATTTTGCACTCATAATAAAATTCATGAAACAGTGTGTATAAAATTACTTGAGAAATATCTTGATCGTCCGTTTTCTTTAATACAAACATGCCAGTATCTATAAAGACAAAATATTACATACAACTTATAATTATGTAGCATTCAAGCTACTTGAACTTCCAAGTCAAAAACGCAATATGAGCAGAAATTCGACTCAGCAATGCTACGGGCTCCCAGCATCCCGCCAGGTAAGGTCGCAATAGACATTGCACATTTCAGGGAATTTGTGGGGAAAGGAAATTTTACCATCAATATCGATTTTAAGAAACACCCACCGGGCCAGCCCTTACTCGCCCAACTTATCCAGTCAGGAAGGAGTAAGAAATGTACAGCCCTTTAAAGTCCCTGAAAGTACTCCCCAATTATTATTATTATTATTATTATTATTATTATTATTATTACTACTACTATTGTTATTAGAATTATATTCATCCTCCTCATTATCATAATGATATTAGTATTAATTTATCATTATATCATCATCATTATCATGTTTAACAGGATCATCATCATCGTTATGATTACTATAATTAATGTTGTAACTATAGACTAAATGATTTTAATGAAAATCATGACTATATTGCACCCATAGTATATGACAAATTATGACTATAGTATGACCATATTTTAACTGTCGTAACTTTAACTATTCACTACTTTTATCATTTCTTCGCAACAACTTGGATACAGCTAGGTTAACTATAAACCACGTAAGATATCACCAGATCCATGTAAGATAATATGAGATTAAGACTACGGTCAGTGTTAATGCTGTGTGTCTAAACGTTATTTGTGAAATGCGATGTCTACGTAACAAAATAGGGGACAACATAACCGCCTAAACAGGAATCAGGTGTTGGACAAGAAAGGACACTGAATGTTTCAGAGCAAGATTATTCCAAGGGAATAGTTATTTTTACGGATTACATTACCATTATTGTATATTATATATTCGATATCATATATACTATTTTATTCTATTTCGTATTACACCATCACGAATAAGGTGCATACGTCGCCAGATGAACAGTAGATACCTAAGCGATTAGCTTGTGGTGCCATGTGAAAATTGTTTAGTAAGAATAAATGATAGAAGAGAATCAGCAACAGCCCAAATATTACCTTAAACTTCCTAAATTTCAGTTTTAATTCAAGACAATATTCTTTAGAAAGAGTTAAAATGAGTGGATAATTTCAATGGAAAATTATGTGAGACCATACATTAAAATGCAAACTGTTTACAGTTATTATTTGAACCTAAATCTTGATCAGTTTAAGTATAGGATAAATACCAAGGACGGAAGCTTTAAGCCATGTACATCCCAAGGGACCGAAGGCCTCGAGGTATTTATCTGGCTTAAAGCCGACGTTCAAGGTATTCATCCGTCTAAAAACACGATTGAAGGAGCTTTTCTTCGGGAAATGTTAAACGACATGATTCGCTTTTGCTTCGAGAACTAAAAAACCTGTTTTCAAGTTTGTGTTCCTTCTTGAATTAATTGTTGTCAGGAACTGTATATACAATCCCAGGAATTTCAGGTATTGCATATAAGGTTTCCGCCAGCTTTTCAAAACTCTTTTGTTTAGATCCACTGGCGGTCAAAAAGAATCGATCATGTTAAGATTTGTTACTTTCTGCTTACATAGGCAGACAAGAAGCACATCCTACACCAACAGCCTTCAGGGTTATAGTAATGAATGTTTTGGATAGATTCAGATGTATCCCATAATATTTGTAGAGATATTCTGTTTTTAAGCATTTTATAGCATACGCTAAATGAATTTCAAGTCTTACAAGAAAGGGTTGTTGGCCTGTCACAAATTGGAAGATACGGAATAATGGATCCAAAGAAAAGAACCAGTTTGGAAGATTGAGGAAAAGTGCTGGCATTATCCGAAGAAGGCTATACACAACGTGAAATTGCTGCTCGTGTGGGTTGTACTCAAAGAAGTGTCAGTGAAATCCTCATGAAGAAGAGACTCACTGGTAGTGTGAAAGATGCCAAGATCCCTGGACGGAAACGAAAGACATCTGAGAGGGAGGACAGGCTCACGGTAAGGAAAAGCAAGTCAAATCGCTACAAGACTGCACTGAGATGCTGATTGAACATGGTGTCAATATCTTGGTTTCCACCACCCAAAGAAGGCTTAGAGAGACTGCTCTAAAGGGCTGCAAGCCCAGAAAGAAGCCTAGGCTTACTGCTCGCCATAGAGAAGTCTCGATTACAGTTTGCACAAGCACATAAAAATTGGACGGCTGAACAGTGGTCCCAACTTATCTTCATCGACGAATCAAGGTTTCTTCTTCATAGGAGTGATGGGTGAGTGCACGTCAGAAGAATGGCTGGCGAAGAACTAAAGAAAAGCTGCATTCAGACAACTGTCAAACATGGAGGTGGTGGCATCATGGTATGGGGCTGCATCAATGCAAGAGGTATTGGCTGTTTTTCTAAGATAGATGGAAAGCTCAATGGAGAACGATACATTGATCTCCTAGAAAATTCGCTTATTCCAACCACACACACATGCTGACCATACCAGATGGTTGGATATTCCAGCATGACAATGCAACTTGTCACACCTCCCGCCTTGTCAAAGGATGGTTCAAGGAAGAGGGCATAACTTTTATGAAATGGCCAGCACAGTCACCCGATCTCAACCCTATTGAAAATCTATGGGACCAACTTAAGACAATGGTCAAAGAGCAAAACTATACCAATGTCACAGAACTATGGAGTGCTGTAAAAGCTGCATGGCAAGGCTTTCCATTAGATAAGCTAATTATTTCAATAAATAGCATGCCTTGAAGATGTAAAGCAGTGATCAAAGCTCGTGGAAGAGCCACTAAATATTAAGATTTGTTTTCTGTTTGTTTTCGGTGTAATTGTCATGATAAGATTTGTTACAAATGTTTATGGCGTCACCATCTTTAGCTTCTGTGTGATCGATTCGTTTTGACCGCCAGTGTAGGTGTTTTTGGAGGATAAAGCCCTCAAAAGAACACAGAAAACCGACTTAATCTTGTTTTTATGGCGAGATATTGCCCAGTAACTTCGGTCATATTATTTCTGCTTGATGCTAGTTTTCACATGTGTTTTATGCTCAATATTTTGATAAACATTTAATGATTAAATCTCCACTTACAAAGCTAGAATAATCTCACTCTATTCGGGCCCTTTTATTTTTAAACTCTCCCCACTCTCCGCGCCCGAGCGCAACGCAATACCAACAGTACTCATGACCAACAACATGCAGCACAGCATAAAATTCTCGTGTATTTACGGATAATCTGCATTTGCACTGTGAGGAAAAAAACAAAAACTGATGTCTAGTAAGTTATCTTGTAGTTCAGTTCTTCGCGACATTGATAATCTTCCAAAACATTTTATCTAGAGTATGAAGATACATAAACTACTCGCACCTGGAATTTTGCTAACGTCTTTCAAATTTGTCGACACCGATTTATCTTCTGCCTGAGTAGAAAACAAACAAAAACAGTGACTATGAAGCACCGTGATATAATGTTATAGAACAGTAGATATATAATTTCTAACTTCAATTCCACTTATACGAGACAACATTTAAGATCAACATGAGGAAGACTTTCTTTTTCTAAATTCTTTACTCATCAGTTACGACATTATAGTTTAGTTGATTAGTTGCTCAGAAAAAATCAATTATTAATTTGCTGTAGTTTACAAGCTGTTTTAACCGAATGCAGGACTATTAGCAATTGTGCAGTCGTTGACAAACAAACCGAGTCTACATCAGCGCTTGACCAAGTTAGGAGATGGTCGTATAAACACAGCTAACACGTGGAGTAGATCTTGTTGTATTTGTCGAATACTTGGCATTTACACTCGACCACATGAAATGAAGTTTAAATGTGATGAAGGAAATTTTTCGAGTTGATCAGACATAAGCTTCATTTCACGTGATTGAGTGTAAATACCAAATATTCATTGAGTATACTCATTACTTCACCGGCATCATCTCCATTCTATGTATAGAACTCGTGGCCAAGCTCTTGGCAACGGCCTACGTAGCTCAATTCGCAAAGCCCCAGTTCCGAGGGGTCGCGGGTTCGAACGTGTCGGTATCCGAGATTAAAAATTGATTAACTAAATAAAGTTCTTTACCAGCTTTCAGTTCATGTTTTTACTTCGTTATATAATTTTCCATGTGTTATCCATGATTTATTTTATGCTTGCTACAGCCAACTGTTTTGGTTCCGCCAACGCCCATATGAAGACGGTTCAAAATATAATTTAAAAAAAAAAAAAACACTACCCGAAAAAAACCATACAAAATTAACAAATAGAATAAGCCATAAAATTAACTTAAACATTATCAAATTTTATCCATGTAATGCAATACGGGTATTATAGATCACAAATTTCCCACAGCCAATTAGAAGCTGTTCTACACACATTTCAGTTTTATTGAACAGCCCAACTTTAGCCCTTCCGACTGTGATGAAATGAATGTTTACGGGTGTAATAACGTTTAAGGGTGTATAAGGTTTCCATGGTAACAACATAAATCCAAATGATTAAACCAACTTCAAGTTCGACGAAAATAGTATTGGGCACTGCATTAATGAGGTTTTACCGTTTTAAGAGTAACTCAGGATTTTTTTATTAAATTTTAAAATTGTTCGCACGACTTTTCCAACATAGTAGAAATTTAACATAAATCGACTTTCATCGCTTGGGATGGTTATTTTTCCACCTTATGTAAATAAAAAAAAAATATGTTTATTTAGTAACCTTATTTTCTTTCTCTTCTTTTTCTTGGATGACTAGAAAAACAAACGCAGCGTACATGAAAGATCAGAAGCCTACCTCGTAACTTTGAGGTGAAGCGTAACAAGAAGTACCACAATAGTAACGTGGGATTTTAACATCACATTGGATCTACTTGAAAGCCAAAGCCAAAGGTGTTCAGACGTATTGCATTAACATGTTACAATTGCTAAGGACGGTCAATTTTAGCAGTTTACTTAGGTAGAGATGGCGGATTTAAGGAATAAACACTATACTGTATACGTGGAATATATGGGCGAAGGTTTTCTGTACGGTGACGTATTGTAGTAATGTCACAAAAATGACATCTGAAAACTTGAAACTCTGTAATTTTCGCAACTATTAGAGTCATGCTATATTTCTGAAAGTCAATTGAAACAGAGCAACTACCTATGAAAAAGTATGCAAAGGATTATCCATCATTCAAATTGTAACAAAGCCATTACAATTTCAGTGTACTTTTGGCATTAAAAAGGTCGCTTTTTCTGGCATTTTTAAACATTCTTAAAACGCATGCAAATTTTTGAGGATAAGACGACCCAGATTTTAATCACCCTTAAAAAGTCAAATGCATTAAAAACATACGAAAATTATGGGATTATTCATTTTTCGATGACGTCATGATGACATTGAAAAAGCACACCATCAAACAGCAGAAATTTACAAACGTATCTCATATACAGGCTGTAGTGGATGGCTCTGAAATCTGTAAAGTGTTATAAGTATTTAGGTTTATTCTAGCCTCCCGAAGCAAGGCGTAAATGTCCATGAATGAAATGTGATCAGGCGAACGAACGGTGATTGGAGAATATAAAAGAAAGGTCGGGTTAATTGAGTTCACATGGAGTATACGACCGTAAAATATGAAAAATACAAATGTCAAACCATATGAAGGCGCACTATAACGCTTTCGGAATTTTAAATTAACGATGGGTAGATGTAAAATATGTCATCAAAGAACTTTACGTAATGCCAGTAACTGTAAATGCACTGATTTTCGTACCCTCTTGGCTACGCTACGAAGTACAAAAAAAAGTTAATCAAAGTTGGACTTCTTCGCTTCATCGAATGCAAAACATAGCAAAACGTACCCCAGCGACGGAATTCCAATAATCCCTCCCTCCCTCCCTCAAGCAGTCTGTTTGTGCAGGACATCTGTTGTTAAAGTTCGTCGAGCTTGTTAAAATACTTGACTGTCCACAATACACTCATTAACATCTTTCGGCCAGTTCACACTAACCTGTCTTTTCGTCCGATGCACGAGGCTTGTTGGATGGATTTAATCCATGATTTTCATCATTAGAATAATTGCCTTCTTTCTTCTTGGACCGTTTCTTTTTCTTTGATCCACTATCAAAACACGTACAAGTACAAATAAGAAAGCATAACATATGAAATCACGCAGCGGGTTCGTAACATTAATGTGTGAATGGACGTCACGTTTTTGAACTGCGAGATACTTTTCTATAACTTTTGTTAATCGTGGGTAGCCGAAATCTTTGATTTTCCCGTAACTTGACCGGCTTTAGCAGAGGACGGCTTCCCCCCCCGATATTCAGCCATAGTCAATGGAATCCTCGCCCCTGAACTCTTTAAAATTGCTATCCGCTTTTCGTGTTTGTTGGTTTGCATGCTTATGGTAATTATTCAGTCTTTGTTTCGGCCGTTAATAAACATACATTGTACACCAAATTCGACATCCAACTCCCAGCGTATGATATCAACGTAGAGTAAAATGTCATTAACCAGTTTCGGCAAAATTTCACGATTGGGCCGGATAGGAAAAATCACTACGCGGTGCACAAAGTTTCGACTGGAAAAAACTGTTAGCGATCCAAATGGTTTACTATAGCACCCGACGACTAACCTTGTTGTTTCCGCAGTGACTTTTTTCCCTGATTTAAGATCTTTTTTACCTTTGTTCTTCTCAGAATTTACCTATCGTAAGAGTTTAAAATAACATGTGACTATCACAGCACTAGCAACCTGGTTATAATATACAATAATCAGATTAGTCTCGTTATTTGCGCGCCCACTCATGAACGCTGCCTTTGTCAATATTCCTTTATACACATAATTAGCCCCCTAGCCTAGCTGAGTATGAAATTCGAAAGTCCTTTTGCTTTCAAAAGAAGCTCAAAGGTTAAATGACATGGATAAAGATGAATAACAAATAAGATAACATTTATGAAGGTGTTTTCCAACAGAGGGTTGAGCGTGACTTTTTCATCCTTTTGACGAATATGAAAACTTCCAATTCCAAATTTTTAATCTTGAAATAAGACTTATACAGTCGTCTCTCAACACCTAAAAAAGCTGTATTATAGCAGCCTTCGTTATGTGAGTGCTAGCCAGATCACATTCAATTGGTCGACGTCTACTCTCCGACTCAATCGCTATTTTCATGAATGAATAATAATGATTTACACACTGTTTTTCATCACCTCAGTTTTAAGCCCTTCCTCGTCATGAACTTGGATTGCCACCACGTGGCCAGAACAGTCCACGGTAAAACAATTACTGTCCAGGAAATCCTAACATGAAAACAACAAAAAAACCCTGCGGGTCAACAACGACCGCGTAAACAAAAATAACACACAACTTTAATATTAAAGTGTAACGATGCTCCCGACATAAGTGACTCTGACGTCACAGTACAGAATTTGAATTTATCGATACAAAAACTCATGACGGTCAATTAAAGACAGAGTTGTGACCCTCAAATAGCTTTCGATCTACTGCGTACTAAACAACAAAACTAATTTTAACACAACATGCATTTGTCTCTGTTATTAGGTAATTTCTTAATTATTCTCGCTCGCGGTATGCTCCTTTTCTCAGTCCAACAATTTAAATTTACATTACTTTAAACAGATGTAAAACCTCGGAAAGCTAATGCAATCAACCTAGTTATTGATGATTAAAATAGCATTAATAAGAATGTTAATTCGTGAAATTATTTCAAATGCCATTACAAACTTTTTAAAAATATGTAGTTTCAATGTCTATGATTCTTATATTTTTGTCTTCAATTTTTGTTCGTACAATTAAACTTCTTATAAACGGGTCTTCTTGAAAACCATAAATCCGCTGATTTTCAGTACAGCGTTGTTTCCAGGTACGTTCACGTAGTTATAGAATGCGTAGACGCACAAGCTTACGGATTCTAAGCACCCCGTATGTAAAACGAAACCAGTTTTAACAAAAACGAAACGTAAGAAAACTTATACAAAAAAAAATTGTTCCTAGTCGTGGGGGGTACGGGGGTACGAGAGTATAGAGATGGGGGGTACGAGCACACTTGTCCATTAGGTGCACTTTTTTAGCAATTTAGAGGAAATATGCGTTTTCCATGAAATGGGCCCTATGTGTCTTCTCATTGAATCTGCTTTTTTAAAATTGTCAAAATTATCCACCTAATGGAATAAAACATACCCCCATCTCTATACTACTCTTTGTTGAGTAGATTGCACACTTTTTTCCCATGATTGGTTCTTTTTAAATTTACTCAATTATCTTATAATGACCATACGCATTGCTACTAACGCCATCACCTAGCAAATAACGTTTATCGTCAAAACAGGATAGAGAAACTTTATTGATCTCATTGGATGGTACAAAACAAGGGGGGTAAAAGGTTTCATCTACCTTATTTCTCCTAACTATATGGAACAAAACAAGAGGGTAAACGGTTTCATCTACTTTATTTCTCCTAACTATATGGAACAGAACAAGGTGGGTAAACGGTTTCATCTACTTTATTTCTCCTAACTATGTGGAACAAAACAAGGTGGGTAAACGGTTTCATCTACCATAATTATTAGTAATTTTTCCTTATTTTTTCGAGCACAGTTTTCTACAACTCCCAGAAGATTTTAGCTACTATTATCTTTAACCTTGCTTTTTACATAGAAATAGTTGCTTCTTTTTTCTTATTTTTAGTTGTTTTAAAGCATATTAATCTAAATGGTATGGTTGTTATATTTTCCATATTAATTTCTTTTTCTTCCATAAAAGTGTTACTTACAAAATAACCTTCTTCTCTTTCTATTTTAAATATGTATCTCTTTTTACCTCTATTTTATAGTTTTAATTGCAGTAATTTGGTAATCTTTTTTGAATTCCAATGTTTCTAATCTTTTACAATCTTTAGCTTTTACAGATTCCGAAATACTTTGCATCTTATATTTATAGTGTTTACATCTTTATTCTCTATGGTATTAATATTGTCCCTATATTTCCATTTATAACAATGATTTCCTTTATTCCGATATTCTTCTCCTTTCTCCACAATAAAGATAATATCCATGTTCTTATAATAGTAAATTAGATCTCTCTTAAACTCGTATTTTATTTATTCTTCCGAACAAATGTTTTTAATAATGGTATTAATATAAGAATTACTGTAGGAAACTTTATTGTTCTGTACATAAAGTAAATAACTTGGTCCATATCTAGTCTTTGCAAATTTAATATTTTATACAAAAGACTTTTAAGTTGTTATTACGTAAACTTTCTGTTGTTTTTTTAGAGAATAAATCTAATATTTCTAAAGCATTTTTAATTTCTTCTTCTATTTCTTTTTGTTTTCCTCTTATTTTACTTATTTCTTCTCTTACAATTATATCCTGCTCTAGCTTATTTTGTTCGTAATTTAGCATTTCTTCCAGTGCTTCTCTTTCCTTTTTACTTAGAAATTTAATGTTCTTTACTTTTTCTTCCAATTCCAATTCCAGGATAACATTATTGCTCTTACTTTTTTTATTAAAACTTTTCTTCTTAATGTAAAATTTAATGTTTCCAAAGTTAAGACCATAATCTTGGAATCTAATATCTTTATTTACAGTTGTATTAAATGTTCTTCCTTGGCTAATACAAGTGCCACCTTCTGTCTTTGTAAAACATATTAAGCATGTAATTATTTCTTCTTTATTGTGTGTATATTCCACTACATAAATTGGCAAATCTTTATAACTAAACTCAATAATATAGTCCATGCTGTTTGGACATTTCGCAGTTATTCCAGTTGCTTTATTAGTAAGAATATTTAAGTAATAAACCAGATAATAAACATTCTCTGTATTATCTGCCAGAAGTAAGCTATTAGTTATCTTTTCTTCCTGTGTTTTCCATTGTTCTTTAAAAGGAGTTTTATAAAATATCTTTGCACAACAAATTGTATCTAATTCTTCAATGGATTTTTATAGTAAGAATAACTAAATATCTTCTTACTGTATACAGTTACTTCCAACCTTGTTACTCCATCTTCTTTTCCAGACAAAAATGCTTCTTTTAATCTTTGGTTCAGGTAGATGAACGATCTTCAAGCTCGATACTCAGAAAATGATTTCTGAGCCCCAGACGGGGATCGAACCCGCAACCTTCTGATGACCGGTTAGACGCTCTAACCATTGAGCTACCGAGACTCAGATGGTGAGCTAAGGTGCAAATTCGATATATATATGCGACCTAAGCGGAAGCCACTATATATTAATAATGATGGAAGCAGTTTGATGTTTGAAAAAAGCGAGAGCTTGGACATATTAAGGTAGATGAACAATCTTCAAGCTCGATACTCAGAAAATGATTTCTGAGCCCCAGACGGGGATCGAACCCGCAACCTTCTGATGACCGGTTAGACGCTCTAACCATTGAGCTACCGAGACTCAGATTTGCACCTTAGCTCACCACCTTCTGTAGAAATACATCTTCTCTTAGCAAAGCTTAAAGCATTATACTATCGCAAAAGATGTCTGTAATTGGTTCTACCTTAACATTTTCTTTTAATGCATATTTATCGTAATTTACAGAACTTATGTCGCTTACTAAGCCATTAAAAACACATTCTTTTATAAGTTTAGCAGATATCTTTTCTCCAGTATAATTTTTTACAAAATCTTTAGTAGCCAGAATTTTCTTATTTTCCATGTTTATATAATGGTATAGATTTTATTTTTTAAGCTACTTTTAATATTGTAAGAAATTAAGATCTATATTGTGGTTTAAAAGTAGTCTAACTACTAAAATACCATTAAATTTGTAAAAATAACACATTGCTGTTTGCATTTCTTCTTTTAATCTGGGGTACTATTAATATTAACTGTATTTTCTATAACTTTCTTAGAAGTAAGATTAATTAGTCCGTGATTGGGTTTTAAGTGGACATATGGAATCACACTCTAAATGGAAATATTATTAAAAGGAGTTGGAATCATAAATCCCTATGTAGTAATATAAATAAATCATCTGTTTAGAGTATGATTTCGTATATAGGTTATAATATGGAATTATTTAGAAATGATAAATTAGGCTTTTATGTCGTTGTTTTTAAATACAAAGAACAAATATGGATCCGCGCCGAAGATATATGCATATCAATGGGTTATAAAGATTATAAAAGAGCGATACAAAAACATGGAGATTCGAACGATAAAAAGAAACCTAATTGCCAAGATAAACGATACAGATGCTATTTCCTAAATAAAACAGGTGTTCTATCCTTGGTTAATAAATCAAGGAAAATAAAGGTAAAATACTAGTTTTTAGAATGGTTAGAAAATGAGATATACAGCTGTAAACCCCATTGTATTATGCGAGTAATTGTAAAGGATTGTAATACACCATTAAAGTTTAAAACGAATGCACATAAAAGTGGCCATTATAAGGGAAGAACAGAAGAAGAAAAGGAAACCATTAATTTAGCAATTAAAGAGGCCACAGAAGATGCAGAAATTAATTATGGGTTAGATGATTATCTTAAACCAGGGGATAAACAATTTAATAAGGTCTTTTCAAAGTATTATATAGACACTTATACGAATTAGTGGATCCAGAAAAAGAAAGCTCTATTAATGTATTTAATTGTCCATTTTAAATGGAATATAAAGTACACCAATGAACCTGACCCGGCGTTTTACCGGGTAAAGTTTTCTTGTCCTCCCATTTACTTTTTACAGAAACATTCTATAGCTTTACTACAGCCACATTCTTTTCTATTACGATACTCTTTTACATCCACACAAATCTGTTTAATGTTATCCACACAATTGTTTTCTTTTGTGGCTATTTTATTACAATAACAATTCCATTTATAAGATATAAATAAAGTAAATATAGCCCCACCTAAGAAGGACAATAAAATATAAGCGGCGCCTTTTATCTCTTCTTGTGGTTCTTCAAGTATTTCTTCCTACTCCTTTATATTTTCTTTACAATATGCATTAAGATGTCTTTTTAAGGAATAAGGTCTTGTAAATATTTTATCGCATTTTTTACAATTTCTTGGCTTTTTTACGAATGTGTTAAAAAGTGATAAAACAGCGATTTTGTCGTGGTAACAAATTTAAACACAGTTTTTAAATACGTAGATACCATGGTGAATGGTAATTTAAGATAAAGTAGGAGAAGATGAAGAGTAATATACGCTTACAGAGGTATACACAGTTACCAAAGACTGTTGGATAGTTTAGTTCTTAACAGAACTGTTTGAAACTTAAAGAGTTAATATTCTACGTAAAGAATACGCCTAAAGAATCAGAAAAAAGCACGATGCATTTCGGCAGACCACTTATCAAGTGCTATACGTCTGCTAGCTAAAGAGAAAGAAAGAAACATATCGCCTGCTTATATAGTCTAAAGAAAACTCGTGACATCAACCCAACAGGAATTTGTTTTCAAACAAAGTGGAATTTGTTTTCAAACTATCGCTATTTTGACCCTCCCACATTCTGTTGGGTTGATGTCACGAGTTTTCTTTAGACTATATAAGCAGGTGATATGTTTCTTTCTTTCTCTTTAGCTAGCAGACGTATAGCACTTGATAAGTGGTCTGCCGAAATGCATCGTGCTTTTTTCTGATTCTTTAGGCGTATTCTTTACGTAGAATATTAACTCTTTAAGTTTCAAACAGTTCTGTTAAGAACTAAACTATCCAACAGTCTTTGGTAACTGTGTATACCTCTGTAAGCGTATATTACTCTTCATCTTCTCCTACTTTATCTTAAATTACCATTCACCATGGTATCTACGTATTTAAAAACTGTGTTTAAATGTGTTAAAAAGTGTTAGAATTTGTTAATAAAAGTGTTAGAATTAGTTAATAAAAGTGTTAGAATTTGTTAATAAATGTGTTAGATTTTATTAATAAATGTGTTAGATTTTATTAATTAATGTGTTAATATTACTTTGTAGATTACTGCCAGTTACCTAATAGACCATTTAATAGGTTACTTATAGACCATTTAATAGATAACTAATAAGTTATTTATAGGTCATTTTACAGGAGAAAAAACTAAAAGTTGTTTGTTAACTTTGAAAAAGTCGTGTTCATATAATGTTGGTTGTAAGCCTTATCGAACCACGACAATGAGCACAAAGATACAATTGTTTCAGCTAGGTTCTTCATGTAGTCAGTTTCCGAAGAACGAATTATTTAAAATTTGTAAGTTTAGATCATTAAGAGACCAATTCAAACTCAGGTTATGATAAAACCGAAACTTTAAGTTGTACTATCGTTTGTTATTTGTATTTCATAATGCAGTAGAAACATCTTGGACTCCCATATAGTGTGGTGAATATTTGAGGTCCTACACTTCCGAGATAAGTTGTCCGATAAATTCAAAACAAAAAAGTTAAAGGCCTGGCTCCGTCATACATCGAAACCGTGACATGGTGTGAACGAAACAAATGTTCAAACACCTCGTAGACGTTCCGGGTAGACATTTTGCTTTGCTTAACTTCCGTATTTTGACGGGAATAACGTCGTACTCTTCCCAGACCCACTCTGAGCTTCGTTGCTTAAATTTCGTACTTCTTGAAAAAATTTTAAAACTGGGTAAGACGTAGGTTTACCGTCGCCGGGGGTGATTTTACACTAATCCTAAACCTGATCCAAATTCTGACCCAGACCATAATCCCACCTGTAATCCTAACCCTTATCCTAAACCTAATTCTCTTCCGAGTTTCCCCTACAAGGACGATATTCACCTATTTAAACACATTTTCAAAATTGATGATATTCATCTTTTTGGGGGCGAGACTGCAGTAGTACCCAAACATCCAAGTATCCTGCTTCAATCAGACCTATCACGGTCACTTTTTCGTTTACTTCATTTTCACTCTACTGAAGTTCTACCGATTTGCCGTGTTACAATCAGGTTTGCGGGTCGACATATTAAAAGTCAGGTATTTACTTTTTTGAGGGCTAAAATGCCTACACAACACAAACAAAATGATAAGAAATCGTGCCAAAATCACAGTACTTTTATCGTATAATTGTTACCTTATCTGAAGATTTTTCTGCGTATTCTGATTTTAGCCTCTTCCAGCAATGAACGTGATATTCAATCAAACATGACTCGGTACATACAATCCGAACATATCCTTTATAATCTACAAATATATAATACAACGAAAAATATTTACTCCTTTGTTAAGCCAACACTAACGTGTTTGAAGGATATTGACATGGGTAGTAACACCAGTAAAAACGTAGATGAAACGACATCAACCTTAGAAGAGGTATGGACTCGTGAAATTTACCACACAGAAAAAACTATGTGGGTTTGGGGTCAACACTATAGCTCACTTTCGGCATTTTAAGGATTAAGTTTTATCGAAAGTTTACATCATCAACTGACGCGTTATTAACTCCTTTCCATAAACTATATTAATCATTGAACAGTTCATGAGGCTACGCCAACTGTGAAATCAAAATTTTATTAAAACAATGGCGGGAAACGGAAACTTCCTCCAAAAATGCAACAAAGGCGACTGTCGCTTGAGTGTCGCAGAAAAGGATAATGGCAAAAGTGTGAAGCACATAAACGTAAAAGCATTTTTCTTGAAAGGTGATTAGATACATCTAAGCGGTAAACCTCAAAAAGTGTATCAATATAGACGACTTTCATGACAATTTAGTTTATTCGGAACGATTATATTTCAGTTGATGCCGATTATCTTATTTTAAAATTTTTTTTTCGCCGTCTTCGACGAAGCTGCAAAAACAGAAATATATCGCATTAGCAGCAAACCATGGGCATTAATTTTTTTTTTCTGTAACCAGAAGAACTCTATAGTCTTGAATACTATCTTCATTGTTCACATCCTCGTTTAACAAATTGCCAATCTACCATGACTTGTCCGAAAACTTTTTCAAATGTCGAAAACTTGTTTGGTTTTTGAGGTATTATCCCAATATCGCTTCGTTCTGTACAACGGTCCGTTCCGGAATATACTATGGACATTTAATTGGTCATTGATAATAACCCGAGTCAGCAATAGCGGCCAGTGGTTGCTACCACGAATACAAGAACCTATAAACGACGCCATCATTTTGGAGACTTTTCTGGGGGTTTTCTGCAGTCCAGTACTGCATAGATCAGTAATCCCGAGAGACTATTTTCCTCCCAGCCATGACTTTGAAAATACTAATTTAAGAACGATATCAATGGTAATATTTATCTGTTCCAAATAAGTCGTATCTCATTCGAGTCCTCTCCATACCGTAGACTTATATTAAAATTTTGAGCTACTGATTGAAAATTATGTTTCTGATAACGATGCAAGTGAATATTTATGAAAAATTTGGTCTGGATGTAATTTAGATTTATTAAATGGAAAAAGACCCTCTTGTATTGTATGTTTAAATGTAGTGTACATTTCTCAGGCCATTATCTTATGAGATTCCTATTTCAGATGCAATGTGATCTCGAGTTGTGACCTTGTCCCTCAAACCACATTGTTGATCCGTCAATTGTCCCACTGAAATTATTTGACGCATCGTTGCAAAAGTTAGAGGGCAAAAAGTTTTCTTTCCTCTTTTTTTAACAAATTTATAATTTGAAGTAAGATAATAATGTTGTTCTCTTTGTGAGTAATACACTCAAGAAATATGGCGTCGTTAAAGAGCTGAAATAACATTTAAAGACGCTATAAACTTCAATGTAACTTTGTCCACCCACAAAACACCGAATGTATGAGGTGGACTCCTGCTTTTGACCCCAACTGTACGTTATCCATTAAAACAAAGCGAACATGATCAAAAACTTCGTTTTCTCAACGGAAAGAAATTAAGATAAAGCTAAATCTCCATGAGAATATCGTTTTTGTTGAAAACAAGAATATTACTGACTCTAAATGGCTCGAAATTCCAAACAAATATTGCACGAAAGTTATGCTACGCTGACTAAGCTTATCTGGCATTTCTGAAGTCGGAGATTTCAATCAAAATTTTGGAACAAATGCTTGGTCCGGGAGGTAGTGCAAGATTACAGAACAACTGTGGAGCGTAGTACTCCAGGCGGTGGGGATTCTGCACAGCTACATTCATCATTCTGATTCGATACCATGATGCAGCGTTCTTGTAAAAGGGTTTATTCTCCACGGTTTACGAAGAGATAACCAAATCCTACCCTCAGCATTTTGAAGAACAATGAATTTCTCCCCAATTAACATCTACAAAGTGCATTTTTCAGGGCAACAGAAGTGATTGAACGTACCTGGGTCACTACCATATATACTTTTCTTTAATTCTCTACACTTATCAAAACGACAAATTGCATCAGGTTTCGGGGGATATTTACAAATTTTTAAAATTCTTTCAAACGCAACCTTCAATTAAAAATAAAAAAAAGTTTCTATTAGTACTCTAGCCATCATAGTCTAACATCATACCAGCACTAATCGTTAGATGAATAATTTATCAACGTCTGTTCACGGGCAGTACAAAAGGAAATACACAGGCTGCTGACGTAGCTGAGTGAAAGGCTTTTACTTAGCTACGTCAACAGCCTGCATGTTTACTAAAAGGTCTGGTGACTACAGCTGCTTCACAGTTCCATACTAGCACAAAATGGATTGATGTCCTCAGTTTTAAGGTTATACGTTCTGATTGTACAGAAAATTCCGCACGATCAAACTAAGTCAAACGAAAGCAAATCAAACTAACTTATTCTCTATTTCATGGAATGGACTTGCTTCGCCGTTTCCATCAAAACAAACACTGACAAGAACGAACGCTTTCCGAAAAAGTATTTGAACCATAATACCCAAATCACACCATCAAATGACTGCATAATAGTCTCACACGATCAGACCAAGGACATTCAGTAGATGATAGAAAGTGACTGGCAATGAGTTGTTCCCCTAGGTTATGTAAAATTAAAAATACCAAACGAAATACCGGGATTGCAGTTGATCAAACCTAGGTAAGGAAGTGGCTTACTGTAGAGTAGTTGTTTGGCTTAAAACAAACCTTCGGAGAAGTTCACCGTCCACGATTGAAAACAAAAATAGCGAATCCTGAAAAACTGAGGGTAAAACGAGGAAAAATATGTATAGTATTCAAACCTTCATATTTTTATTCAGGGTTTCTTCAATCACAACATCAGTTCCAGGCCAATAAATACTATCAAATGTGCGATCTTGTATCACATGTAGACCTTCTTCTAATGATTTTATCGCTTCTTGGAATCTGAATGCAGTAAAAGAAAACCGTGTCAATATTCCGTCATGTAAAATCTGAACGGTTGATGAAGTCCTGAAATGCGTTATGTGCTAGAAAGAAACCTTCTATTGCTTTTAATTGTCCATTTTCTTTTGTTTAATCCCCTTTATAATTTTTTAACCAGCTATGTTTCCACAGTTCGCTTTTCAGTTCACAGAATAAGAAAGAAAGCAAAGCAAACTACTCACTCGATAGACAAATATAACCTAATAAAACATAAAATAAAAAAAAAAAAAGCAAACGAAAAACAAAAACAAAAACAAAAAAACCCCAAAACTTGTTATTGCTATGAAACCCACTAACCTGTTTTGCCGATGGTAAACTCTTCCGAGACCATAGTAAGCTAACGGGAAGTCCACTGTCTTAAAAGAACTAATTATATTTTCAAAGGTACTCTTTGCCGATTCAAGTTCCTAAACGAATAGCACGGAAACTCTTAAAACTGTTATCTTGAATACGTTTCACACAAATATTTTACGTAAAGTAATTGTACAGGAAACATTGGAACAGATGTTATATACCAACACTGCATAACCGTACCTAAAGCAGGCTCAATCAGGAATTTTTAATACATGAAACTTTTGAAAATCGTGCCAAAACTGCAAAATCTCTCCCATAACCTTATGCGTGCACTGTCACATTTATATTGATATTTATCAACCTTTCTGAGTGCATGTGCGCGCGCCTGTTTTCCCGTATATATCACAGAAACGTTCTCTTGCTGATGAAACAAAGCTGGAAGGAATCGATTGCCATTTTAAAAGTTACTACCACTACGAAAAATATTAGTTTGTAGTTTCATGGGTGACGCTGTAACGTTTTAAAACGCACTCTTCTTCACCAACCAGAATTGGGTAATTTTGCAAAGCACTAAATAATGGGGTTAATACAACTTTACTTGTAGTTTTCTTCCAATACCGATGAAAATCTCCTCTGTGAAATTTGGGTCGCAAAAGTAAATGAAGTCCCTCTGAAGAAAGACTACCCTAAGTTTAATGAACGAGTAAGCACTGAACTTAGGTAAAGGGTGAGCAGAAGAGAACTCTGCTCAATCGTGCTTGACATTGAAAACTTGTTCCCTTTGGTTTACTCGTCCGACGTTGAGCCTCCTGACCAAAGTGGAAGTAGACTGGGGAGATCGTATTAACATCTTTGAAACCCACTTGGAATTGCTCAGTGTTAAAAGACAGAACGGCAAATCTTGACGTGTAATCTGTACCTGATGTGAAACGAAAGACTCTGTATGTGATAAAGTATGAACTCATCTTTATCTCATACTGGACAGGGCGTCGAACCAGTCAATTGGAAACCTTGGGTCGAGCACCATGGCGTCCCAGTCACGCTGGGTTTTTCCCAACCCACTCACTTTTTCCCACTTGGAGTGCATGGCATTCAGAACCTTATGGAACCCTGGCTCGCTCGTGTAAAAAGTATCTTGTGTCTTACTTTCTGGACGCCCATTCCCAGCATTGCCGTTCCATAAGCGTACAAAACAATCACATATTTTTGGTCACCAAAATCTAAAGACTAAAACAGAAAAGGAAGTAAAAACACTCATTAGCTCAACGTAAAACTTGTCCGATTAATGTATGTACTAATTTTCTTGAGCTACACTATACTTCACCCGTCACTCATTCCATTAGTGATCATTATTAAACTATCGGGAAAAACATATATTAATTCCAGGCATTTTTCCCTCGCACTCTTAAGGGCTGTTTACACGTGCAATTTTGTGCCTTGCGATTGATATCTTGGAGTATGTGTTTAACTGACAAGAGCGTCGAGGACAAACTACAGCGAATATCTTGCTTCATAGACTGTCACGAGTTTATTACATACATTAGGATGACAATCGCAACGTGCAAAATTTCACGAGTAAATGGCCCCTTACTCTCTTGAAGTACACGCACATACTTCAGTATTAACAACCACTAAGACTTTCCACTAAAGAAATGGTTCATAATTTCGCGAGTTCCATTGAGTTATAGATGCACGGAGAAAGTTGGGAGAGCACGAATAAAACGTAAACGTTGCTCGAGGCGATAGCTGAGAGCAACTCTAGACACTTTAATGGTTTCCCAACTTCCCAAGTCCATCAATAGCTGAATGGAGCACGCCAAATCACGAACCATTTCTTTTATAAAATAGAATTAGACACAAAATAATGGGAAACAAGCTTTTTTCATTAATTAAAAAGCACATTCTCCTTACGTAAGCTAAAATTCGGAACATTTTGTTATTGGCCTCTTGAAGAGCGCGTGATCGTCAAGAACCTTGTTTTCGATGTTTTCCCGCGCCTTTGTCCGTGATTCATTGAGAAATGGAGTATGCACGGCAGCCAATCAGAAGTGAGGTTATATTACATCTATGCTAAAATGATCATTCTTGCCCACATCCAGACGTTCACCTATATCCAGACATAAACTCATGATTTAACCTTTAGCCATACAGATGCCACTTACACTCAAGGTACTAAATTGTAAGTAATATCTAGATGTACTCTAACTCGTCATTTGCACAACAGTCGATGTTCGGTGATTTTCTTAAGACAAACCTGTCGAGATCCCGTCTGTATGATTCCTAATGCTTTGCTATAACTTTCGGAAGCCGGGTGATATAGGTTTTTAAGCAAGGCCTTAGAACCCTATCACGAAAGGAAGAGAAATTTTTAATGTTAGTTTACCAACAGAAATCAGACATCAGAACAGTTGTATCGACCTACTGCACTGTTTTACAGCACTGGGGGTACCACCTCAGTTTTACCGACCAATAGAAAGTCATCCGCGGCGCGTTCAGCACGATTGTAGTCAAGGGCTAAATATATTAAATGAAGTCATGTACGTGGGTCTTTGGGCATGCTTTCCCCAAATGTTTTGAAATTAATGGACTACCACAATAAAGTGTTTATTCCAGATACGAAGAGGTCTGTCCAACAAGATTTGAAGTACATGGGTCAACTGCTTCACTTGAGTTGCAGATAAGATCACAAAAACATACCTGTCGTAAAATGTCTTCGACTTGAGTTTTTCTCCAGGAGAGAGGTATCAAAGTTTCGACTTCGTTACTCTAAAAACACAGGGAAGATTAAAGATGATGTTTGAACATGAGCAAGTTATACATGATGACAATACCGCATGGCCTATCAAATACAGCCAGAATTTTTAATAAATACTATAGCCTTATTCGGAAGAAAAAGAAGAACAGCCTTCCTTTCCAAACAAAAAATCTACAAAAGGAATAATAAAATCGCACGCATTCTACGCACGAGCTTCATTTCCTTTCGGGAAACAGATACACGCTAACGTTACGAAAACTCGAAAACACTGGTTGTTATAAAACAAATAGGAAATAGCTTTCGCGTCTCTGTACCATGATTGAAATATTCATGACACCGTTTCAACCTAAACCATAGATGTCATTCATGTTTCTATCACAGCATAGAGAAACTCAAGCAATTTTCTATCTGTGAAACCAATTAATCTTCAAACTGTAAACGAGTTGTACTGGGGGATTGGGCAGAATTCTTAAGCTCTGGCCAAAAGAATGCAACATTGCGATTCAATATCGTTCAATATTGTTGGATGCACTGTCGAACTCGTTTGGCCACCATGTTGCATCACGTCGCATGATGTTATGTGGTGTTGGAAAATGTCTGATTTCCGTTAAACAACTGATGCAACATCGCTCAACATTTTTTTTGTTCTATCCATGAGGATGGATGTGAAACACTGCACATCTATCCTCATGGACAGCGTTAAGTTATCGCGAGAATATCTCGTGCACTTAAATTGGATAAAAACTCGCCTCCAATCCCTGTGGACTCGATAGCTCAACAGGTAGAGTGGCGGACCGGTATCCCGAAGGTGCGAGTTCAAATCCCGGTCGAGTCAACATTTTTCAGTTGACTTCGGCAGTGTAGGTTAATTGTGAAGTTTCGTCACCAACTTGTTCGGTGATTAAACGTCGACCTGTCTTAGTTTCAAAGGAAGTTAGGATTTAGGAAGATATAGAGTTGAAAACATTCCCTGGGTTTTAAAACTTAGATTACATTTTTTTCAAGCACCAATTCTACAGTAGTTTTTAACCTTCAAGCGACTTTATTAAGTCGCCATCGATTTATGTGCAAAACTGTGTATTATTTTTTGTGTATTATTTAAGACATTCCCCTACACAGACACAGCCATAAATCAATTTTCCAACAGTCTTTACATGAAGTATAAAACAAAACATAATCCGAAAATAAACATCTTGCAAATAACTCAAGATATGAGCTTAGGAACAAGACAAAAGTATAGTGATAATATTTCGACTTTATTTCAAAGCCTTCGTCAGATCATCTAATTACACACAGTATATAAGATCTTTAAATAGTCCCAATAAATAGGTTACATTATCAGTAGGAATATACTATTTACAGAATAATTAATGAGCTGTCAGCTGGAGGAAGACGCAGTCGAGAAAGCAGCAGAGTGAAAGAGGATTGATTAGGGAAATACGTTCAATTCGTTGGTGGCTTTTAAGTCAACATTTAATTCTGGAACGTTGTGTTTGATATAAAGAGATTCAAGAATTAAAAGAACCTGCAGGAATGAAGAATTCTGAAATTATGTTTAATATCCGAGTTGTTTTGAAATGAAACGTTGTCACCATTTAGTCGGCCACAAAGGTTGTTTAAGTTGATCAAATGTTGAGGATTTGGCAATTTTGGAAATGTTGAGCAATGGAGCCAGTGTTGAGAAGAGTGCTATGTTCAGAAAGGCACTTATGGAGAAAACGGTCGGTTTTACCAACGTATCTATGGCCGTAGCCAGGGCAAAAAACTTGGTATACGACGTTACTACTTGAAAAATCCGGATGTTTGCCTTTGTTAGAAAGGAGTAACGAAATTTTTATTTTGGTGTTGTAAATAACGATGAAAATAACGAACCCGTAAGAACCCGTAAATAACGGGTTCTTTCAGAGTACAAATTTTCTTAATGAGTACTTTAAGTGTTCACTACGCCTCCCGAGGTATGGAATACGAAACCAAATTTTAGGTCGATCATCATCAAGCATAGCATTGAAAGGAATTCATGAAGTGTGTCTTTTTCTTAATTCGTTTTTTATCGGATTTTGAATGTTATTTGGAAAGCCGTTCCATGACATAAAAGATTTAAGACAGCGACTTAGTTTTCAAAAGTTCATTGTTGCCAGAAATAATATATGCAAGGTTAAAGAGAGACTTCATCCACGCGATTTTGTGCGTTTTGTCTCACATTTTTTCAAATTGTCGGCAGGCAATGGATTTACCATGCAGTGTTTAAATACTTTAATTGGCGAATGAATTTTCAAGACAGGATGTACGTGACATTGAAATTATTAAACTCCTATACTTCATACCTCCCTTGTTTTCTTAGATTTTTTGGGTTTTCCTTGTTTACGTTCAGCGTCCCTTCGGGCTTTTTCTTTCGCTTTCTCCTCCTGAATTGCACGCTGTTCCTCACGAATCTTCGCCACAATTTCCCTTTTTTTGGGCTTTTTCTCACTTCTGCCACAACGAAATTTGAAAGCATAACAGTCCGGTAAAAATATAAAAATTTACTAGTCATTAGAATGGTGGTTCCCTTTGACGTTTTGATAAATATCAAAGTTCACAACAATCAAAACGAAAACAACAAAAACATAAATGGCAGTAAAAATTCATGATTTATTTTGAAATTTTTTAAATAACGTTCCACGGCCAAATAAAAAACACGTTCAAAACATCAAATTGAGTTGTAACTAATGATCGATTGAGCAACAAACTCCATCGAGAAATCGAAGGTTACAAACTTGTGCTGATCTGATTGGCGGACATACATGCCGCATAACTAACGCTGTCTTTATATGCCAGTAATATTACTGCATATGGACGTGATGGGATGCATGATCAGCCTCGATCGTGCCCAAATGGCGTGGCTAGAAACTTGTCAGGACATTAACTACACGACTCGTTCTCTGATCGCTTCTTAAATCAGTTAAAGTCTTCATTGCTACTAAACTTTGTAAGGAATTACCTTGGAGGAAAAAGTCCAATCTTCTTTTTCTCAGCTACGGAAAACATTACACTATTATTTCTGGAACTTTTACCTCTCATATTAAACATAAATCAAACAAAGTTAAAGCGGGATCTTCCGATGTTAAAATACTTAAGTTAAACTATTTAAAAATAAATATTTTTAAATGCTGTTATGCTGTACGAAGCGTTGTTTTAATTTACCTTCATATACTTTAACTTTGAAAGATCCCGTTTTAACTTATAAAATTCATGGAAAACATTATACTTTATAAATTACTAGTCTGCAGTTGGTGCACAAACAACAAATTATTGACGTGATATTATTTGAAGTCAAAAACGCTTCCATTTATTCATCTTCCGTAAGGAAGAATGCTTCATTGTTATTTCAAGACTAATATTTCATAAAATCCGTATAAAATCAAACACTTATTGACTGGTTCCCAGGGAAACCAGGATTAATTCCCGAAAATCTTGATGTTTTCCAAGAGTCCAAGAAAACCTCCAGATTCGACGGGATTAAATCTCACTGTTCCTCTGAAAGACCGTCCTATAGGACGTTGTATAGTCCTGTTTTGGCCTTCTTTGAGCAAAAAAGACATTTTTTCAAAACTTCCCGAATAAAATGTTGATGAATTGGGAAAGACAATTAACTCTTACAAGCAACAAAAACAACATTACATCGTCCTGCCACGATCACATCACAGTCGGGGAAAAATTTCGTAACTCTATCACGCTTTGGACATGGGTATGAGAGGGTATGGCAATCTGCTCTAGCGGGCTACAGCTGTAACATGTCATGTGATTATATATTAACCAAGATGGAAGTGTGAACTACGGAGTAAAAAACATGTCTATGTATCTGTGCACATTAAATACGACACATTCACTAACAGAACAACAAACCTGATGATGAAAGTTCTGAGTCATCCTGTGCAAGTTAAAAGAAAATTTCGTGTCAATGACAAAGAAAAGTCTTTAATTGAAAACGGTGGAAGGACTTGGAAATGGTTAGAGTACAGTAACATATCATTTGGTACATTTCTAATGACTGAATTATTTTTGGATCTTAGGCCCAGTTCAAATGTCAAACTTTTCAAGTGAGAAATCTGTTATTGTGCAAAATCCTTTGTTCAAGCTGACCTACGTTTGATTCGGCACATGAAAAGTTTGACGTTTGAACTAGGCCTTAAGTTTGAACTTAACACGCATGACGCATGCGATTAATCTCTGAAGTTTCGTGGCTGGTTAAAGTGATCCTTAGATTAAAGCAAACTCAAAGTTTTTTTAAAAAGAGTTTGGTGTTAAATATCCTTTAAATGTTGTTTTTAGTACTTTAACCGCTGTCTAGTACTTAACCGCTGTTTAGTACTTTAACCGCTGTCTAGCAAGTAACCCATCTGGCTGGCTGGGTTACTTGCTTTCTAATGATCGGCAGATCATGAACATGTAATAATTCTGACGAACTAGAAAACAAAAGTTAGTTTACATCAAAACAATGAAGGCTATTCATTTCAAATTTCTGTGAGATGACTTCTAACTCGGGCTCGATCTGCGTACACAATTAGTTCAGAAATTTGGAGCTCATAACGTAATAGATGGTCAAGAAAAGAATGGCGACTGTATGTTACCCAAAATGTCTTGCAAACTTAGATATGCTCTGATAACACCTGGAGAGTTGCCAGTTTGAGTTCACGTAACGGTATCTTCCCAGAGTTCAGAAAGATAGCAAGTTTACAATGTGCAAAGGATAATGGTCAAATGCACCAAATGGAACCGCGATTAAGGACAGGCTTTCGTGCCCTGATGACGCAAGTGGTGTAGGCATTTAGATTTGTGTCGTATGTTAACGAGATTGTCTCCGACGTCTGATTGTTAAAAGAGCATACTGACGTACTGGAAAATTATTTATCTTTGAAATTACTTCATAAAATCACTCGAAACCTAGCACTTGACTGCATCATATTATATCACAAGATCTAAAAACACCATTACCATGGTCATATTACCGCAAGCGGTCCGCTTCTTAAAGCGTAATTACTCGTTTCTTTCAGCACAAAAGCAAGATATTCGACTTTTGTTTATATATGGCGTGTAAATTTTTGATGAAATTTTGCTCAACTTGTCGAAGACAAAAATTCACTATGAACTGCTCGACAATAAATCATTTAAATGCAAAAACCATTTAGGAGCCAAAACTTTTCTATGGCAACACCATTTTGACCTATTTGTGTTTAGTTTCATAAACTGTAGCAATGAGCGGAAATTTCACGCGATTTCGTTGAATATTCACAAGGATGCTCTGTATTTTCCAAGAAATCAAAACGTTGCTTCTACCATGTCAAATCATGGACCACCTCATTTAAAAATCACCCAAATGGATATGTGTAATTCATTCAGAACTCTGTGGGTTGTTTCGCAACTTAAGATTTAAGTATAAGAGCTGGAAACGCACAAATACTAAGTTGAGTCTTACCTGAATTTATAATATGAGGGGGGGGGGAGAAAAAACCGCAGATCAGTTCTGGTAGGGAGCAATACATTTGCTTACTAGCTCTCCTACCTCATCAAGGCTTGATTTATCTGAATCTTCATCACCAATAAGTTCCGGCATTTCAGGTTCCTTTCCCATTTTCACACCATCCTCCTCTACGCTGGTGTCACTATCATCTGCGGACACAAGATCTGGCAAACTGTCACCATCGGTGTCATCCTCATCAAAACCACTGCAAAAGTTAAACAAGTCGTTAAAACAACAAATTAGGAAAATATCAAAAGTGATTGAGTTCCTCGTCGCCTGACAAGTCAAGGTCAACCACTAATCTTGTTAGAATCACCTTCCGCGAAGTTTGACATTTTCGCCAAATTCCAGATGTCTGCTTTGTGACTTTGGAAATATAAACTGATAATTACTTCGAATTCTGAAACTATTTGTTGAATATAGGACTATCTTAAACTAAACCAACCGACCAACCCACGAACTCCTGATTTGAGATGCGATAAAGAATCGCATTTGCTTCTCTTCTGTAATTTACTTTGTCCTCGAACTATTCAGATTTCTTTGATACGTAAATGGGATACTCAATGACAGAATTCAGTTGAAGACTTACTGGAAGGTGATGAAAATCTTTGGGAATATTGCACAAAATCACTCAAAATTTTGAATTCACTGCAGCCCAAACATTGGGCATCACTGGACCAAAAATATCATTGCCAAGGTGAAAATACTATCCAGATCCTACTCTGCTTAACGGCAAAATTGTTTTAAAATGTTTATCTTCTACCACAGAAAGGCAGGGTGTTATGTATGTAATGATATTTCATTGGTAAAGCCTGGAAGAAAATATGACCAACTTTTGGGAAAAAAAATAAAATGAAGATTCTTTTACCATAAACAAATATTTCTTTTACGGACTTGAAGCATTTGGGGACTAATATACTATTTTAGTATCCATATTTTTACATATAGTACCAATACTCGCTAAATTAACTTTAACAAAATACAAAGTTTCAAGACATTACACACTTAGTCACCTAGAAAATAAATCAAAGAGTACCTCGTCCAAATATCAAACAAACCTTGAATGATGGATGAACGTTCGTGAAGCTCCAACCTCAGAAAAACGATTTCTGAGCCCCTGACGGGGATCGAGCCCGCAACCTTCTGATGACTGGACCACATTCGTAACATATCACATTGAATATCGTTATTAACACTTTGTGGCTGCCGCACAGGCAGCACATATGTCGATCTTACACCTTAGCTCGCCATCTGAGTCTTGATAGCTTAATGGTTAGAGCGTCTCATCGGTCATCAGAAGTTTAATTAAGTTATATAACATATTACAAAATTATGACAATAATGATTGATAGTAAAACAAAAAAAGTCATAAAACAAACTTAATAAATAGCCTAAGAATATAATCTTTCGACAAATGGTTGACTTTGCCGTACGTCTACATGCAAGCAAGTGGTTTCAAGGTTCTTTGTTCAATTTCCTTCTTCGCAAACAACTAATGAATGATTACTCATTTTTTTCGGTTGGAATTTTGGGTAACACATTGATTTCAGAAACGTGAAGGAATTATTGAATGAGGTTAGGCAGAACAGCAAAGGAGGAAACCGCTAGCACAACTCAAAATCAGTTTCTTACCTATAGTTTAAGCAAGTGCAGTTGTTTTAACTGCAGATAGTACCTGAATACTCTTTTATCTATTTGTTATTATTCATTTTATTACCAGCGATAAGGAGGCGTTAACTATTGGCTACATGTTGTCAACCAGCAGTCAAAAATGGTGGGAAAGTGATAATAGGTAATAAACAGTTAAGCTTATACAAGAGAACGGACTTTCCGTACGTAGAATTACTTTCGCGATTTGAATTAGCAAAGGTTATTTCAGCTGTAACTCGCCAATAATTCGACCATTACATTGACTAGTTTTTTGCATTGGAAATTGCCTTAATGTAAGCACTAGGATATTCCATTACAATTTGATTTCAAGGTGTTCACTCATGAAAGTCGGTTATTTCCACGTAACCAATAGCTGCCGTGTCCGGTCTCCTTAAGCAGTAATTACTTAGTTCTCGATCATAAGGCTGGTTCAATAGAAAAGATTCCGAATCTGAAAATGAGTGTAGGAGACAAATTTAATATACCAAACCTACTAGAGTACTGATTTTCTTTTAGATCTTTCTGAATTCTTGTCTTTGGTAAGTAAAGCAGGATTTTCTTTCCCTGGATCTAAGAAAAGACAGAGTACAACCTAAGTTATAAAATCAAGCGCCGGTTTTACGAGGCCCAGATAGCTTAACTGAACGTTAACTTTGAGCAAGTGAACAGCGATACCAATACTTTGAGCAACTGCATTTGAATATTATCGACCATATAACGCTATAAAGTGGATTATTCACGATTTGACTGACAAACTTTAAATTCTCTTGGGCTAGAGTACAGTTTAGCGGACCTTAAAAAACCGCTGACCTTTTAGGATTAGGGTTAAGGTCAGGATAAGATATGCTAGGGAAAGGTCAGGTTGGGAGAGGTTAGTTCGGGAGAAGTTAGCATTAGGTCAGATTAGTTTAGCACGCGATTGCCCCTAATTCAGGGGTCGGCAAACTGAACTTTGAACCTTCCTTCAGTAAGACTTGGACAGTGCTGTTCACTCACTAGGCCTTATCCGCCGGATTAGCTATCCGGGATTCATAGAAGCTGCAATAGATCTACAAATGAGACAATGAAAAATTATGGTACTATATGTACGGGTCTGCGTATAGTCCAACTACATAAATATCACAATGCATCATCTTACTAGCATACCCTCAACTTCACTCTTTTGAATTTTATTGAAAAAAAGATTATAGCTCTGAACAAAGAGTAACACTAGAAAAAATTCAAAAGAATGAACTTGAGGGTAATTAAGCGATTGGTCCAAGCATATCGATGAAGCCTATACTTTCAACGAGAGGAACGCCCCTCCATGTTTTGAGAACAAAAACATAACTGAACTTTCCAGTAACTGCCACCTCTCCATAACCACAACCAACATGCACATCTCCGAAGGGAAAACGTTCGATATGATGCTTGATATGAAAATTCACATTTTGTGGGTAAACTGTTAACTTGAATGAGAATAATTACACCATTTGCACAAATAAATCGGGAAATATTTCACGGAAACACGAGGTGCTATACGATTTAAGCGAACAGTTTGCTTTACGTGTGTCCTTCCTAAATGTTCAGTGTAATTCAGAGACGTCGGATACTAAAGCTTGGTATATAAATGAAGACAGAATAATACTAACATTCATTACTGAGAAAACGTCGATCCACAAAAAATGACAAGAAAGTTGCCTTTTCTCCTTCACGTTTACGGAGAGCTCTTACTGCTTGTTTAAACCTGTACTGACCCTGAAACAAATATCTCCAGTCAGTGCTGGAACATCCAAATAGATGAACAAACTAAGAAACCACAACATTCAGTTAGACGTTTCAACAACCAAAAATTTAAATGAAGGATCGGACGTAGAACACACGCTCATGTTAACTGGGACTTGACTATCTGATAGTACAAAGTGACTTTAATTGGTGCGATTCTCAAAACATCTTTCCCTCTTCTTCACGAGTGATGACGGGATAAGTGTCGTGCCTTTTGGGTATATGTGTGGAGGAAAGAGGATGCATTGGTAGTCTCGACAGGCGGTTTTTGTGAAGGATGTGAATCATTACGCAGTTTATGGCAATCACTTGAATTTCTTTTAAGAAGTATTAAAAAAAATTTAACATCCACGGTCGACGCAACTACATCAAGCTTTCTCAAATGCCGTCTACGCTCAAAAAATTACCCAAAAATATGTTATAATTTTAATGGTATTACTACAAAACAAAAACTGGATGTAGGACGTGCAACGGCAAACCTGTCGTTCGTAGCCAGACCTTAAGGAAAGGTCTTCTTCAAAGATACTCGAAGCATATCAGCTGCTTGCACACAGAGCAATGACTCAAGTGAAACCAGTGTCGGCTCTTGCATTTTGTGAGTCTCAAGGAAAATTCGTCTTTAGATCTCGCCCCACCCATCCATAGGCTACCCTGTACCCCTTAACTGCCATTAGCTATCTATTTAGTGTTTCTGCTAACCGTCGAACCATTCTGTGACACACAGAACCAAACGACTTTAACATGTTCATGAAATAAGTGAAAGCAATCACCCAGGTCGCCAAGAGCCCCTTGCGTAGTCTGCGTTTACAAAGGCAGGAAAATGGGAAAGAGAATTTGTCGTCAAGATGAAAGAGTTGGCGAAGTGTTCTTCGCGTTTAGCAAAGGATTCAAGTTCCCAACCAAGTACAGATGTTCCGCGAGATTCGAAACTACCGGTAGATAACATTTATGCGAACGAAGGACGTGTAGGATATTTGTTCCTTGAAATAAGAAATACTCGAATCAAGTCACGTAGCTATCGATATTCCGGGCGGGAAGCGTAATCGCATTGAGAAAAATTAATGTCCAACATATTCCCAAAAGAGCCATGGAGAATGAAACACACGGAGAAAGTTTGCAGAAAAATATTTAACTAACTGCTGTTTTGTTGTGAGTATGACGAGGATGTATATTACAAGATCTCGGCTTAAATGCACAGGCCATTTAGAAATATAAAGGACTACAAAAGCGATAAGGAAATTAATAATGAAAAGCCTTAGCAAGTCAAGGTGAGAAGATACAGTGCACAGCGAAAGAAATTAAAGTAAGGATAAAGGAATGGATCTGATGTTACAACTGAGAAAAGGCTTAATCTCAGAAATAAGTAAGCTTCGTATTAAAAGAAGTTTGAAACTGGTAGGAACAGGAATTTAATATCGAAAAATCGTTCGTTTATCTGATGTGATAAAAAGCTCGACAAACAGTTTTTTGGTATTAGTTTACCAATAAAGATCGAAACACCGATGCGCTTACAAAACGTCTGGTTCAATGGAAGCACTCGTGCTTAAAAACTCGTGAGTTTAAATCGCGAGAAGCTGATGAACACACATGTCTGTACTATTTTACTACAGCTTACTTATTTCTGAGGTTAAACCTTTCAATTGTAACATTATATCCATTCCTTCATCCTTATCTTAATTTCTTCTGTTACCATTCTCTGTGTCTTCTCACCATCACGCAGCGTGCCTTTTCATGACTAATTTTCTTGCCACCTTGCCAGTAAATCCTGTTTTTGTAAATAGCTTATGCGTTTAAGTCGAGGGATGTCAGATCGTCAAACTCTTTTATGCAAGCCCTCTCCAAGTGTTTCTCTCTCTACACGGCATATTTGAAAATAATTTACTGGGGATTTATTTTTCTTACGTAAATCGAGTCAAATTATCCGACTTCACTATCCCTCTTCATATTTCCTATAAATTCATGTGAAACAACAAAAGAGACTGTGATGTAGAGTGAACTAGGATGGCGCGGAGCTAAACTAGATGTTTCCCATGTGATATTCGCGTGGTAAGATGATTTTCCAATGAATTTATAGAGGTTTTTCCAATAATTTACTACTTTTTTAACACTTAGCAACATACAGTTTTCATACTCCAAATTCACTGTTCAAATGTTAATACAAACCTTGTCCCATTCTGGTTTTAAAACCACAGTTCTTTTTGCATCAATCAAGGCTTGCCTGAACATAAATAGACACATGATTATAGAGAGCGATGAGAATTGGGACCAAATGCCAAGCCATCCTGCTACTGGAGGGATTATCTATTTTAGAGAAGCAATTTATAAATACTTGACAGGTGTTTTTCTTATCATTTTTAAGTGGTTACTTTTAGTAAAACTGAATATCCAACAACCTTTTTCATACATAAACTTAAAACTAAGCAGATAAGTATTCAGAATATGTCAAGGAGTCTTTCACAGTTTTTAAGCATTACGGTAATTCAACGGAATAGTGTTCAACGGAACCTAAAATCCATGCAAGTGCAAACTGGCTTAAATACACGCAGCAATTTTTTTTCGCAGTGCAATTTTATATCTACTACTCCACTTCGCAGCGAGAGGCAATTTGTAGCAACAAAGTTCAACAAGTCAAAATATTTTGCCGCAACATTTTCAAAATTGAACGTTTCTATGAATCTTAGTAGCAGGTACAATGGTTCTACACGGACCACCATTAAATATATGAAAAGGCTGAGTATCGAATTATCATGGGAAAACCAAATCTATAAAATGCCTTGCTATACAAAATTTATTAGGTGTCCACGAAGATACTATAAAGAGTAATATGATTAGTATTGTATAATGCCAAATCTTCCTTCAACATACCCGTTACTACGAGGGTATTTCAACTATTATATAATATTAAAACAGAACTCGGGGCCAAGTTCTCAACAGCGGTCTTCCAGAGCTGGCAAGGCTCTCCAAACTGCAGGGGGAGTTTAGTGACAGGCTGATTGGCATCTTAGCCGTGCAATAAGTTTTTCGTACAGACCGGCTAGTTTTGGCAGGAAAGTTTCCAAGTTGAAAAACAAACTAAATTCAGGTACGTTTTACTGAAGACTTAAAATAACCAACCACCAAAAAAGTAGTTGAATCGTCTCAACAACAGCAGAAAACTACATGAATTGATACAAAAAATCCCCAAAGTAATTGGTAAAAATAAGCAAGTAAACCTAAGCCGCTCACTCAGGTACTAAAAAGTTCGTCAAAAGAGATGAAGAAAGGAACCAAAAGCCATATAATAGATTCCTTATTAACCTCGTTTGTTCAGTTTGTACGAGAAAGTCTTTGTCTTCGGTTTATTCCGCACAGAAAACCTCAGGCAAATACTTTCTCGCACAGACCTCACACTCAGTTAACTGGTAATCAGTATATATATATATATATATATATATATATATATATATTGATTACTTATTAACCGAGTGTGAGGTCTGTGCTGGAAAGTATTTGTCTGAGGTTTTCGTACAGACCGAGCGACGAAGGAGTGAGGTTGGTGCGGAAAAAACTGAGGGCAAATACTTATCTGTACTGACCGAACAAACGAGGTTAATAAGGAATTTATTATATGGTTTTTGGTTCTTTTTTCATGGCTTTTAACCCGTTTTAACCCATGATCGTGGGTTAGCGGCTTAGGTTTACTTGCTTGTTTTTACGTATTCTTTCGGATTTATTACATCTATTTATGTAGTTTTCTACTTAAAATTATCATTAGGAACATTTAACTTCTTTTTTTCGTAGCTTATTGCTACAAATCGTCTGTAGAACATACCTGAATCAGTGAATCTGGTTTGTTTGTCTTCAAATCAACTCGGAAATTTTCCCGCCAAAACTAGTCGGTCTGTGCGGATAGCTTATTGCACGGCTAGGTAGCCAATCAGCGTACGTCACTTCGCGTATAGACCGGCTAGCGAGTTCAGCCATATAATATATATGTATATATATATATATATTAAATTCATCTTCCCAAAAAATAAATGAAGGTGGTGAATAACTTCTAAAACCTGACAGTATTTATAAAGACTTCATTAAAACTAAAACGAAAAATATCGCCCTGTCAGGTTTTAGAAGTATACAGTATTTGACTTGCCAGTATAATTTATTACTTTTTGAAATAAAGTGCTTTGATCGATATTTCTTTTTGTCCGCGGTCCAATGCAGCAAGAACTGAATTGCAATGCCAGCTCGAGAAAAAACTGCTACGTGTATTGGGGCCTTAACACTTTTTTGATGGTTTATATTTACTCACCTGTAATTTTCAAGTTTAAGGTAACTTTGGGCTCGGTTTCCATACACTATATGGTTGAACGGACTGCAAAACAAAATATCACTAAAAGTTTAAACAGCATAGTTCATACCGAAGATGAACGACCGGAGATGAACGACTGAAGATGAAGACTTTTTAGTAAACAGTATCTTGCGAACTTAGTTCATTGATCGTCATGAAAAAAATGATCAAACTACTGAGCGTTTTCAGCCAATTCCCTGGGATTCAGATGATAAAGCTTCACACAAGAAACTCGGATATCACTTTGCATTTTCACAACTTTTTGGTGTTTGGGATATTGGATGAAAAACTCCCTCTCGTGTACGTTACTGTTTAAATAACTCTGGTTCAGGAATTGTCTTCGTTAAACAAGAGAGCACATTTCATCTGTAGTAATTACTGTCTGAAGATGAAATCTCGAGAAATGTCATCATTAATTTGACTCTTGGCGAGGAATGAAGACGCATAGAGTGTCTGACTGACTTTCACGGAAAAACAAAAATGACAATCCGAAACAGAAACCAGCCAAGTATAAGGGGGTGTTTATGTGGAAGCGAGCCAGCCTTTTGGTAAGGCTAGTCGTAGTAGAAGGGCTGAATTTCACCTCGCCTTTATATGGAAATTTTCTAGCCCTTCTAGCAGAGTTGGATCTGGCACGCACGCGTTATAGGAGGGCCAGGCCTCCTAAGTGTGTTTACATGGAAAATTTCCAGCCCTCCTTTCATGTAAACAAAAACAAATTTTACAAGGGATTTCACAGGGAGGCAAGAACTCGGAAGAAAGGGTCAGTCTTTCTAAGAGGGCTGGCTCACTTCTATATAAACACCACCTAAGAGGCCAAGACAACAAATTTGCAACTATTTCAAAGTTCTGTCAACTCCATGAATGTACCTTTACAAAAGCTAGCTTCAGCTTATACTAATAATATCAGCATACATGCGGTATACCAATAACGGGTATTTCTCGTGAAAGGAGTGCATTCAGGGAGGGATAGAAGGCAATTTGCTCCCCTGATTGCTAAGAAAAATTCGTTGCATCGACGAATTAATTACCTTGCTATTTTTAAACAATGTTGTATCGCCTATTAGAAGTGATTCTTATATTTCACTCAACCGATGCTCAGGAAACGTTGGAGGAGTTGTTGAAACTATATATGCAGGCCAAAAAGCATATAATCGTCAAAACTTAAGCCTGGCTTTCATTTGTCGCCATTCATCGGCGACCATCACCTATGCGTTCGTTTCCGATGGTCGGGGATTATCCCTGATGACCGGCGATTGTCGCAGATAAACCCCGATGATCGGAAGCGAACTCCAATTTGAGCGCCAATTTTTTGAGCGCGGAAAATGTTTTCCAAAATGGTGGCAACACGATTGATTCTACAGGCAAAACGTTTACTCATCATTGATCTGCAGCGAAGAGAAAAATGCTTCTCAAGCAAAAAAAGTACGAAACCAAAAGGTTCTGGGTACGCCAAATATATCTGATGACGATGATGACAACTTTATTTATAGAGGATAACACATAACAGTAACGTAATGATAAACTTGTGGTCCTCTTAATCCAATAATATAAATAAGGAATATAAATCTCTATAATACACATATGAACATAAAAGATTACCTCGTTATTTAAATTAGTGTTAAGATAACAGCTTAATAAATGCAATTAATAAAACAGCTTAATAAATGCTATTAATAAAAATTAAATTTCTAATTATTATCTAAAAAATGTTTTCAAAGAGCACATTTAAAAGAACCTATAAATTTTTTCTTTTTGACCTCGACCGGGATATTATTCCACAGCCTAGTCCCTGTCAACCTAAAAGTTCTTCCACTTTCACGTTCTCTCTGGTATCTTGGACACACTAAATTTATGTGTGAATGTCTGTTAGATTTGTTGCCTAAGTCCACATTTCTAATAAGCAATTGCTCCATATAGCCAGGACATTCCCTGACTATTCTTCTGTAGATTACAGAACACTTGTGAATTTTGATATTATAATGTACAGGCAACCAATTTAGCTTTTTAAAAAGTTTGGCACTTCTTTCCATCGTATTTACGTCAAGAATTACTCGTGCTGCTCGCTTCTGTAACTTATACACTCGTTCGGCGTTCTCGCAAGAGCAAGAACCCCATATCGTACATCCATACATCATAACAGGTTTTATCATTGCGT
This sequence comes from Heliopora coerulea, assembly GCA_030142905.1. NCBI lineage: Eukaryota > Metazoa > Cnidaria > Anthozoa > Scleralcyonacea > Helioporidae > Heliopora > Heliopora coerulea. The sequence goes on from JASJOG010000004.1 coordinate 264,381, forward strand.
TATAATACAATTTTCTCTCTTCTAATAGGAGGTGCCGTTTAATTTTCTTTAAAACTCCAATTCTTTGCCTTCATTTCTTGCACATTACATTTACATGTTCAGTAAAATTACCGTAAATGATCGATTAAGCGCCGCGGCGCTTATTTGCATTTTCCCAGTTAAAGATGCGGCGTTTATTTGAGAGCGGCGCTTATTCGAAAGCGGCGCTTATTTCAAAGACGGGTAAAACATTTAGTGTAAAATGTAGAGAATAAAGAAGGTATGTATTATTGTCGGGCACGTCCCTATAGAACTTTCAAGTCTAACTGATTATTTTCTGAAGGCGGACGAATCAAATAGCGTCTTAGCTGAAGTTACGGGGAAGAGAAAGCGCGAGGTTGGGCTGGTGGTTCCCGCAAAGTTTACAGGATACACCTTATATCCACGACATGCACAGGTGTTAGACTCAGAGTTGAGCAAGAGGGAGGAGAAATTTATACACCAAGAATTATTATACGAACCCAGTTGTAAGAGATATCCTACATTAAAACTTTAGAACTCTCGAATTGGTCGTGATCTCCTTTCACAATCATGTTATGATATCTCGGTGCAGCGTTTATTTATAAATCCTCAAACTGGCGCCGCGGCGCTAATTCGAGAGCGGCGCTTATTAAATTATTTTCGGTAAAGGTGCGGCGCTTATTCGAGAGCGGTGCTTAATCGATCATTTACAGTAAGTTCCTTGTCGATGTAAACTCCGAGTAACTTACGTACATTCACTTCTTCAACTTTGTTCTTATGAACCATTCTATTATGTTCCGGTTGACTAAATTTGTTGGCTCGTCGTTTTCCAGTGACTAACATAGTTTCGGTTTTTAATGAGTTCAAAATCATTTTATTGACGACTGTCCACTTTGTAACTTGATCAATATTCTCTCGAAGTTGGTGCTGTATAACAGTCGGGGCCGATTCCCAATGAGCCGTTGCAGTAATTGTCGTATCATCTGCATATATATCAACAACAGATCTTGTAACAACTTTACGAAGATCGTCAATAAAAACAATAAATAGTAGCAGACCCAAGACTGATCCTTGTGGTACTCCACACGTAATCATTTAGGTGTGGATTTCTGTCCTTCGATATTTACAACCTGAGTACGATCCTTCAGGTAACTGGTAAGAATGCAAGTTCTTTCGATTTAATCCCATACGTTTCCAATTTTGAAAAAAGAACGTCATGATCTGTAAGGTCAAAAGCCTTTTTATAGTTTATAAATATGAGTCCACTTACATCATTTTTATCTAAATCCATAAACAGTTGGTCGATGATCCGAATTAAAGCTGTTTCGGTGGATTATCGTTCACGAAAACCAGACTGAAGATGATAAAGTATGTTATTCTCACTTAGGTAAGTATAAAAGGGCGTGGTGAACATGTTTCTCCAGTAACTTTGAAAGTAAGGGTAATACAGAAATTGGTCTATAATTATTCATGTCTTCCTTGCTTCCTTGTCCTTTATATATGGACATTACCTTCGCAGACTTCCAAATAGATGGAAATCTCGTTATCAATGCAATGATTTACCAAATGGGCCAAGGACGTTGAAATGGAGGGCGCTGCAACTTGAAGGACTCTCGCTCCTGTGCCATCCGATCCAGTGGCTTTACGTGATGGCATAAACTGCAGTAGTTTCTGGATCTTATCGGAAGTAATATACGGCATTTGGAATTGGATTTCTGGATTGGGATTAAAATACGAAGTCACTTGAGGTAAAACACCTGTTATGTCAGTTAATATTGAACAAAGTAATTTTTGTGGTTGAGTTACAAAGAAGGTATTTAGTAACTCGCTGATTTCTTGCTCATTCGTATAGACTTTGTAACCCTCCTGCAGCTGATGAATGTTAGTATGATCGTTAACATCACTTTTTGTTAAGTTCTTAATGAGATTCCATAGCTTTTTAGGTTTGTGTCGATTCTCAGCTACTTTTGATTTAAAATAGTTCTTTTTTGTCATGCTGATAAGTTCGTTCACCTTATTTCTTGCTTTCCTAGAATATGACCAATCACCAGCTTTTTGTGTTTTCTTTGCCTTCTTTAACAGATAATCTCGTTTTTGAATTTCATTTTTAAGATCGTCCGTATATATCTCGCTTGAAAAGAACTAAGACTGTACCATAATTTAGTGCAGGTATTGAAGATGCTCATTATGAACGCAGGATCGATAACTTCGTCGTCAGAGCCAGACCAGAGCCAGAGCCAGAGCCAGATTTCCCATTCCTTTGGCGAAGATATCGACTGAAGTCTAATCTGATGGAATCGTACCTTCTCTTGACTGAATAAATGCTATCATCCAAGTAGCTAGCTATAGTTTTCCAGCCATTTGCTTTTTTGATTCGATCTTTAAAGTCTTTTGACGTCTTGTTACAGATTGTTGGAAATCCTCGTATAAAATACAGAGTCACTTTCCTTGGCCTCCTGAGCGTTTGGCAGTGTCACATTTTTGGCAGCCATAATGGAATGTGTCCCGTATACTAGTAGGTTGTGTTCACGATCGTTCGCAGAAAATAAACAAATGGCGCAAAATGTTTTTATCCATCGGGAAATTCAAACTAGATTGAATCTCGCGATGATCGGCGATAGCAGCAAAGACGTCGGTTTTCATACGTTTTAAGCCATCGGCGATGATCCCGATGGTCGGGAGCACGCGTCGCCGATGAATTAAGGCATTAAAAAAAAGCTTTAGGTATTTTCGGCTTATTGTGGATACTATCATTATAATGAAAGTTTCGCTTGATCAATTAAGGGTAGAAAGTAAAATAACAGTAAAACGACCGTTACCTTAGCCCAACAGCCCTTGAATAAAGGGAGATCGCAGCCCTGAAATTCGTCGATAAAAATTCCGTGTTTCCTTGTTCTTTTAACTCCAAAGCTTTCTGCAACGAAAGGCAAAGAAAATAAAAAAGTTATTAAATGCTGACTGCTTTTATATACATCGAAAGTGTAGAAAGGTTGAATTCCAAGAGCCATTGTAAATCCAGAGATTCCGCTAGACCGCCATATGCCGATTTTTACAGGGAAAAAAGTCATCTTGTACTAGAAAAATTTTAAGTTCTCGGTTTCTTTAACGATAAATTTTGTTTTGGGTTGTCTACGACTTAATATAGACTACTGTCATACTCTGCCAATCATAACATGATGATTGATCTAACTCTGACATCAAAGTTAACCGTTTACTCCAGAGTTGACATCGGTACCATGAGATTAGTGAATAAATAAGTATTGACGACATGTGCCCATGCCAAACGTACGTATACATATACACTGGTTATATAATTGGGAACAATCTACTATAGGATTAGAATACCCACAGTAGATTAATAACAACCGATACACGTATTTTTGAGTTAAAACATACTAATAGAAATGTTTATTAACCAAGCGTTACGATTGTGCTAACAAAGAAAAAGTAGCAAAATCCTGTAACAAATTTTATGTTAAATACACCTCATAAGGTTTACCAATTTTACATGAGTGCAGCGAAAGAAAATCATACCGGCATAGAGTACCGGCTAACTGAATCTCTGCGCATCAAGTTTACATTGGCTTCGGTAACTGAACCTCAAATCTCCAACGACAAATTTATCCATAAACATTTAGTGTTTCGGTGTAGGAAATGGGGTCTACATGACCCATGCCTGGGTGGAAGTCTAACTGTATGAACTTCCGTGGTAGGTGAACAACAGTGTAAGTCAACTTAGCCAGAAAGGGACAGACGGAAAATGCTACATATACATATACATATACATATATTATAAACCTCCTCCATCTTCAATTTAAAAGCATTATAAATCGTTATCGAAAATTGTAAAGAACTTTGTTTCCAATCGATCGGGACATCAACAAAATTTTATCAACACAATTTTCCGACGGTGGTGCATCTCCTTTTATAAAATGTCCGACTTAATTGTTTATACAAAGATATATACTGTTGTCGGAAAATTGCCTCGATAAACGGACTATGTTCTGAATCGTTGATCGAAAATAAAGTTTTTTAAAAATTTTTATGACGATCATATATATATATAATTCATTAAAAATCCAAGAGGAAAAGACAAAAGAAAATCATAACCGTGCTGGATCTATATAAGTGATAAAGACACATGTGCCTTTATACGTGATGCAGAAGTTCAAGTTTTTCGGCTTACGAACGATAAATTTCCAAACTTTGTTCGCGAATTGGCGTATTAAGAGGTGAATTTCATAAAACATTTAAAAAACTCGCAGTACGCGCTTTATCGGGTCTAAAACATGAGGCTACCGTCTCGTGTTTTAAATCCCGATAAAGCACTTCTGCTCGGTTTTTAAATATTACATACATACACACATATATATACAAGGAGTGGGCAAAAAATAAGTGGCCATCCACGGAAAATATTACGTGACGTGTATATGACTTGATCAATTTAGCTAAGTTAGTTTTGGAATATTATTTTTTCAAGGGAAATTATATCGTCAAGAAGTTGGGAACGACTATAGGGTACTATGTTTGCTCCGGGTTTTGCCAATGTATTTATGGATAACTGGGAAAAGAATTTTCTTTCTACCTGTAGATTTTGCCCGTGAGTATGGTTTCGTTTTTTGGATGATATTTTTACATGGCTTCATGGTCTTCAGGAGCTTGAGAGCTTTTTGGGGCGTTGAGCTCGTATCATGAAACTATCAAGTTTACATTGGAAACTAGGAAAGAAAGATTCCTTATCTTGATGTAATGGCGTATTTTGGAGGAGGATAAACTGAGTACTGATGTGTATCATACACCCACTGATGCACATCAGTATTTGAATTTTAGATCTTGCCATCCTCCACATGTTAAGGAAGGCATACCTTATATTCAGGCTTTGAGATTGAAAGGAATTTGTAATTCGGAGGATAAATTTGAAAAAAATAGTGGATTTCAAAGGTTTTCCTCTTAACAGAGGTTATAAAGTGGATGTTGTCGATAGTTAATGCAGTTGGGTGAAGGAAGTTAGGCGTTCGGAGCTTTTAGGTAAAAATAAAAAAACGCGGTCGGGATAAAAAAGAAAGGATAGTTTTAGTTCTTATCACCCTGCTCTGTTGAAAATTCGCCGAATCCTCAGAGAATTACATCTACTGGTTGAATGGTCACTTTTGTTAGAAAGAATACTACCTGAACCACTCATTGTAACCTCTAGACGACCTAGAAAGGACTTTTTGGTTAGAGCTAAATTTGAATCAGAGATTCAATCCGAGAAGAGAATGTTTGGTTGTGGAAAGGTTAAATGTAAGATTAGCAAATTTGTTAAAACGGGTTCTATTTTTAAAAGTACTGTTGAAAAGAAATCTTTCCATATCAACCATCCTTTGGATTGTGATTCAAATGGGGTGGTTTATTTGATTACATATAAGAGGTGTGGCAAACAGTATGTTGGAAGTACGACAACGGAATTTAGGAAGAGATTTAATAACCATAAGAGTTCGATTAATAGATATGGTAAGGGACAAAGGGCCATTTGTGGGGAAAAATTGTATTGACATTTTTTGTAAGTAGGACATTTGGAACTAGAGGATTTGTCAGTTCAAATAGATGTTACGGATAAGAGATACCCTACGAAAAGGGAAAGCTTTTGGGTGGAAAAAATTAGTAGTTTTGTTTCTTTGGGGCTTGATGCAAGAGTCTTGTAAATATGCAAATGACTTCTGTATTTCTTTATAACGACTCCCGTTATTTGCAGTGGGCATCTGAAGAAGGGGCTGTGCCCTGAAGTATTATGTTTTTTAAGGTTTTAAATTAGTGTCAACAATTTTTGAAGTATTGATGTTTTATACGTGGGTTGACTATTTGAGGAGCTGGTTCTTGATGTTTACATATACAGTACAAAAACATATACATATACATATATATGTACATGTACAAACACATACACACACATACATATAGATAGATATAGACACGCACTCACTCACTCACTCACTCACACACACACACGCCCACACACACACACCCATACTCTTCTTGGTATATATATATATATATATATATATATATATGTGTGTGTGTAAGTTATATTATATATAGGTTATAGTAAGTCTCCGCGTGTCTGTGTGCATACTAACGGACAACTAGAACAAGGATGAAGCTAATTGTCGATATTCCAGTTAAGTACTTTTTTACCCATCTTCAGAATTATTTTTGAGAGTGAAGGATAGCAAGACCAATCCCCCAACTCCGTTAAGTCGTAATATCGTATATGCTCGCTCTGTCGTTCTACAGAACTTACTTCTTCTGCTAGTTTACAGTCTTGTTTATATCTTTTGAGTACATCGGTGTCATCACTCACTGACATCTGAACGTGTCCTGCAACTGAGATATTACAGTATATCAAGACAAATACTACAACGCCGTTAAAGAGAGTTTTTTAAACCCAATTCCCTCTTCATCATTGAACCTCAAATTCATTTGTAATTCAACATCAAAAGGTGAGAATACGTCAAGAGGAAAATGCTTCAGAAAACGCTTGAAATGTTTACGCTTAATTAAACCAGCAAGAACTACAGGGTGTCCTTTAACAATAAGTGAAATCACTTATTGTTAAAATTTGAATGCCCTACGAAAAAGCTGAACGTAATGATGCGTAAAATATTGACAAGGTGCATGTATTAAAATTTAGGTAAGAAAATCGCCTTGTAAAGTGCGCGATTTTTTGCCCGTGGGAATTTAAAGCAAATTACTTATATCAATCATTTATGCACTCGTGGGGACCAACAGAGTGCTAAGGCATTCAAATTCTAACAATTAAATTGTTATTGGTGATTTCAATAGTTTTCGTTTCTTTTTGGGACACCCTGTATTACAACAATTATTTCATGATTGACGGCATTTTCTTTGTTATTCATGATCCTTTATTTAACTTACATACTCGTTAAACAATCGAGCGACTAATAGCCCGGGGAGGGAATTTGATATTCAGCAAGGAACAGTGGGGCTGATGAATTAAGTATGTTGTATTATAAATTCAACGGATGTATGCTGTGCTTCCCAGGGTTGTATATGTATACATCCCTAGGAAATCATATACATCCCTTGAATTTATAATTCGAAACTTTATTTAATTTACTAAACTTACTTCGACTAAATGTATAATTCCTCTGCACACAATTTAAGATTTTAACGTTACATACACCAACTCTAACAACTTCGACATTTTCCTTCTGAAAATCCTTCGAAACGAAAAATGTACACTTCTCAAAAACAACGGGAATTTCCTCTTATTATAAGTTTGATAAGATTTCTTAATCTCACTGAAAGCACTTCTTCCCATATCGATCGGTAAACTATTCTTTAACGGATTAAGATTTTACTTTACATACGCCAGCCAATTCAGTCCAACAACAAACTCCCCAAGCAGACATGATCTTAATATTTGCAGTAATCTTCAACGCCTTCCACTTCTCCAGCTCTTCGTCCGTCACAAATGAAATGTTTCTCTCATCTTTGAAATTATTTATTGACAAATTGTCATCTTTTCCCTTCTTTAATTGATTCGTCATTTGCAATATCAGCAAAAAGTTCTTCATTTCAATGAAATTCAGAGTGAATATTTTGGTCCGAAAACATGACGTGATAAACTTTTTAATTCATAGCCTCCTTACTTGCGACTCGACCAAATGCAAATAACTCTGATCATTTGTAAGACACCCTCCAGTAAAAAAACTGCATTGATATTAAAAATCACTACTTGTAAAATCCTTTTAGCAAATACATTAACCTTTTGTTAAATGCCAATCAACCATTTTATTTCAGTCCAATGTTTATACATTCACATGTCAAAAACATGTTTTCCCAAATGAAATCCTTTTGTTAGAAAATGCATCTTATCATGAAATAAGTTAGTTAAAGCCCTCGAACGTCGGCTCTACGCCTGATACAACCCTCGGGCTACGCCCTCGGGATGTGTCTGGCGCAAAGCCTCCGTTTTCGGGCTTTAACTCTTACTAATTTAACAAACGACAACATCATTGCGGAGGCAGAGCTGAAAACTTGAGGAAGCCTCCGTGAAAGTATGCATGCATTCGTGCCTTTGTAGATACGTTGATACGTAGATTAACAGGGTGAATCTAGGTTCGACTTTGTAAACAATAACACAGACCAACAGCTCCAAGACTCACGTCATGACAGAGCAGGTTTTTTTTGTTTTGTTTTATTTATTACAGTTAATACATTTTCCGACTTAGGTGTAAATGTGGTCATTGTCAGATTGAACTCCTTCAAAGCAGCTAAGGGTGTTATTGTTGCACTGAAATTAAGGCCTGTATGGCTTTGCTGAATGGTAATTTTGTTCTACAAGGTATCCAATCGGGTATCGTCAACACTCCTACTTCAGAACTATGTGTTGGGAAATGGTCCTTACGACAAGCTGCCCGAAAATACAAGACAATGTCGCCATTTAAATAAATACTTACAGTGATAGATAGCTAGCAACAGAGACATGTCTCCCATTTCTTTCCTCGAGTCAGTCATTAATTTGACATGGGACCTGAAAAATCCAACGGAAAATATTAAAGTATGTTAGCGTTTAAATTTTAAGGTAGTTGCACCTGTAGCCCTCATAGCTTGCCATTACTGTTTTTCCGGTTTAGTTTTCAAGCACTGAGAGATGTCAGGTATTATATCTACAGTACAAACTTGTTGACAAACTGGATAATTCCGCAAATTTATATGTTATGGATTTTAATGGCCACTTTCGTGTGATAAATCAGTTTTTTCCTCTATATTTACAAAATGTAGGATAACTTTTTAATGAAATTGAATACGGAAATATTTTGTGCGAACAAAGACCTAACGAACCCTCCCTTAAGTTTTATAGCAAATGGGCCCGTCAGTAGTTTCATTAGAGCATAATCCTAGTTTCTATGCTATTTGTTCCAATGTATTCAAACAGTGATGGTTTCCTGAGGTCATGTCACTTTTTAAACGATTTAACCACTTTCTAAAGGTTAGTAGTTTCTATGCAATTCCTTAGCCTTTACAACACCTAGTTACTCAGTCTCAATAAATATCAGTTAGATGACGGTAGGAATGGATAGATGTGACTGGACCAGACAAAAAAAAGCATTTTTTCTCGCCGCACGGGTGTATGGAAGCAGCATTAGTTTCTAAACACCATCCTGATTAACAAAAACATTGTCAACATTCATATGTTGTATGAATGTACAGGTTCATGATAGGCATCACGACAGGGCCTTTTTAACTAAGCAAATGGGTGGACACGGCCCTCCCCAGTCGCCCACATGGCCCCTCCAGCACAATATCTTTTGTTTCTAAAATTAAAAGAAATTCAATTTAAGAACATAAAAGACTTTAATAATTGGGAAAGCAGCACTACGTAGCATATTTTCATGCAGTATGCCGCATGGCTTACAAAAGCTCCATAGCTTCCATCGGTATACTCGCTATACATGCCAACTATTAATTGCCGTTATCATGGCTTCGTACATCAATATCTTTCTGTTATATATCCGTAAAAATAAAGCCGAAAACCTAGTTCTCACTGAGCGTTAACCGTCACCTGTTTCCTTCAGTCAATATCCACTCCAGCATGAATTTGCTACTACGTACTACAACTCGACGATTCCAAAATGTCAGACCCCTCTAACTATGGACAAGGAGCGTCATCATTTAAGTGACACATGCACACCGTAGATATTTAATGTTTGGTCGCCTTGCTTTCGACACAAGGTCCCCTTTAGTGAAAGACACCCCCCACTCGAAAATAGTTAAAAAAAGGCCCTGCGACAAGACGACTTCGTGCTTACTTTAGTTAAGTGTTTGTATATTGTTTGCATATACTACACTCTGTGTAAAAAACCCGCTTGTCACTGGATGAATCAATTTGACCAGAGTGCTGACATCTACTGTACCTTAGTGTCTTAAACCAGTCAAGTTTTTCTGCATGTTTTATAGCGGTTTCAACGGACGAAAGCTAGAACAAAATTTGAAAAAAACAAAAAATTGTGGGTTAATAAACGACTGTATACCGATGGACCAAAATGAAATTATTTAAAAGATAAAAATGTTATCCCAACCTTAATGAACTCGTCTTTCAAGTTCAGAAAATTGATAATCTCTTCCTTGGAATTCTGTAAAAACCAGGGGTAAAAAAAATCTGAATTAAAAAATAAATCAAAAAAATTCCAAGAGATGGATGAGCGAGTGCAGTGGCTAAAAATGTCGTTGAAAATAAAAAATTGCCTTACACATTTATCAGCTAGTGAGCCAAATGCATTCTCCACAATTCGAATGCTTTCAAATGTTTGGTCTGTTGGAGAGAATACTTGTCTAAAAGGAAAATAAACAAAATAAACATGTACATCATGTCAGGTCCCTAGAGAGAGTTAGAAGTAATTTTTCATTTTTCGCTATGTTTTTAAATGCTAAAATATTTCACTGTATTTTTTATCGCAACTTCTGGTTACGAAAACAATATGCTAGCCGCAGAAATACAGATGTATATACCAATAAAATAATTTTGCAAAACCAACTTTTAAGTCTTATCGAACAATTTTCCCTAAAACTGTACACTTTTTACAATTCACGTCTTTTTTAAAAATCAGTTCGTTGTGCTGCATCCAGACACTGAATAAGCTGATGTACAAAGTACACCTACTTTTACTGCTGGTTGCTTGTCAGTCATTAATGAATTTTTGACGCACTTATACCATAAAAATGGTATCCACGATCGCTGATTTAAGACAACCAGTAAATAAAGATATTATCATATAGATGATCGTTACCATTTTTCTCCATTTCTGTGTACGTCATAGCGTGGGTACTCGTGTACCCCATGTTACATAGCGACGAGCGTGCAATGGTCTTAAAAAGCAAATTCACCACAAAAAAACCATAAACAGAGAAAAACAAAAACTCACTGGATGTCTTTACTTGGTAATAAACCACATTCATAAGACCAATCTATCACCTTTCACAAAATAAACACAACAAAGAATATTAATAAATAGTCCACTGAACAATTTCTATAAACTGATGTTTTTAAAGACAGAATAATATTTCTGTAAATATTGATTACTTATCAACCGAGACTGAGGCCGAAAAAATCCGAGAGTGAATACTTTCCCGTACAGACCGAACAAACAAGGTTAATATAGTATTTGTTATATGGTTTTTGGTTTCTTTCATCACTTTTAACGAATTTTTTTTTAGTTTGCGAGTGAGCGGCTTGGGTTACTTGCTTGTTTTTACCAATCACTTAGGGTATTTTTGTATTATCTCATCTAGTTTTCTGCTTAAAATTATAGTTGAGAAGATTGAACTGCTTTTCTGGCTGTTTGTTATTGCAAATCTTTTGCTAAACGTACCTGAATCTGGTTTGCTTGTCTTCAAATCAACCCGAAAATTATCCCGCCAAAATGTGCCGGTCGGTACGAAAAGCTTGTTCGGTGGCGAGGCAGCCAATCATCGTCAGCCGTTTAGCGCACAGACCGGATAGCGAGCTCAGCCATATAATAAAATAAAATATTACTGGCCTGGTAAACAAAGGCAACCTAACGTGACGTTATCTGTTTGAAGAGCGGCTGAGCGTATTTATCAAGCTATAGTCGATGTTCATGGCCATAGCCAAATAAATTTTTTCGTTGTTGCTCAGTCAGTAGATGGCCATTCGGCAGCTCGCGGGTGTTCTTACTTGTTTTTTGAATACCCAATTTAATTTCAAGAAAACCACAAAAACTAATTTCGGTCATCCGTGGCCTCCAAGCAACCAAGATTTCAAGAGATGTTAGCAGGCCCTGAACCCAATCTCACGTCAAAATAGAGAAAAACAGTGTAGCACCTGTCTCCAATTCGCCACGATTTTCTTTTCTTTTGAAATACGCCTTTATCTATTTGTGGTATGCTTAGCAGAGACGTGGCGATAAGTAATAAACAGTTGTAATCCTGTTAAAAATCGAGTTTTGAGAAAAAAGCAATTTGGATTAAAAGCATTTTAAGTGTTTTGCGAAATTGCAAGAGGTTTCTTGCTGTTTCTCCGCAGTACTCCTATCAAAACTAATTAACGATGTAAAAACAACAACCCCTTTTGAAAAATTCTGCGTACACCCCTGGTGCTTAGCACCATTATTATGTTGAAAGATAAAACTTCGACTAATTAATCGCCTCCCAGAACGCAAACATGTTAAATTAAAATCTGCCTGTATTTTTCTGGATAATGATATCCCGTCAATTCTAACTTCATACCAAGCTTCAGTTGATGAAATACAGCCTCAGACTTTGACGTAAATTCCACTGTATTTTGTTCGTTGCAAACAAAGATGTTTAAACTGTTTCCCCTTCGTCTCAATCTTCACTAATTTTGGCTCTTCACTCCGTTGATTAGCATCTCCGTTTTTTCGCTTTTGAACGTATTTTTTAATGGCTTAATCTCATTTCCTTTTCCGAGAAAGGACATTTAACATCGATTGACTCTGCTATGAAGGCCATTTCTGATCTGTGACCTCACAGTCGATGAGCTTACTTGTGTCAAAGAAAGTTGAGCGAGTTCAACAGTAAAATCTGACGTTTGTTCACCCTACCCTTTCAGTCAATGTCTCAATCTCGCCCGTTCTTTCGTACATTTTGAGTACAAAAGGTAATCCTTTTCGGAGATGGCTTACATTTTGCAATACTTTCACTGGCATTACCATCCACGAGCATATGTACGGAACTTTATAGGCTCATAACGTGGTAGTTATAGGGTGCTGGTGGAACAGTGATAGTGCACGCGTCTTTCACCACTGTGACTAGGGTTCGACTCCGACTCCGTGCGGTTATCTGATTAAAATTACCTTGGTGACATGTGAGAAGAGCGTTGTCCAGTTTGACTTTACCAAGCATCGCAGGTTTTCTCCGGGTGCTCCGGTTTCTTCCTGTAGTAACACTGGACCCATTAGGGGTGGCCCTTACTTGACCCCTGGAGAACAGCTTATGTGGCTGATAGGGTTGTCCAGTATAAATGAAGGCACTTTACCTTTACCTTCACTCGACTAAATTCCAAGCATTATGGGTTCCATTCCGACTGAAAGACATTAAGTTGCTTTGTAGGGAGAAGTGTTGGATGGGCCTTACAAGGTTTTTAACTCATTATTCACGATCGTAATTTCCCTTCACATTTTCATGTTGACGGTGCATTTCATTATCATTAATGACTTATAATTAAACCGTATTCACTGGGATAAAGAACTTAGTAATTATATTATGTTACACGGGACATTTTTCACGACGATTTTTGAAGTATCATGTTGCAACAATAAGATTTAGTTGAAGTGCTCCAAACCCCTAAAATGATCTTGACTTTATTTAACCAGACCACTAAACAGAGGAAGAACGATGTTCGATATCTATTATGCAGCAAGTAATCAAATTCTTGTAGAATGTAAATTAAGTACATGATGACGTCAGTTGGTTGCTTTAAAATTTGCAGGTTGTCAGCCATATAGCGTTTGGGAGATTTTTTGCAAGTAAAAAATATCATGTCAGCCTTTTGATGGTGGATTTACAAGTAATTTCTTTCAAGAGTAAAAAGTGAATTTTACCTGGAAGAGTTTTCCCACCGCTACAAGGTCTGCAAGACACTTGGCTGTGGGTAGCACAGAATGTTTTGCTTACTTTTTTTACAGTAAACTCTCAAAGAACAATACAAGGATAGTACATGTATGATAAACTGCATTTTCATATTAACTTTGGCAATAGCTAAAAGTTAGGAGACAATAGTGGCTAGAATGAATATATTTGACAAAGAAAGTATGTTTTGAAATTCAGAAACTGTAATATACAAAAAACTATTTACTTTCAAACCTTAGTGCTTTAATAATAAACCATGTAAATCATGGTTAAGTCTCTGAATACATTTATTTACTTGGAATAAATTACATGTATCATACTTATTCTGCATCATGATGGTAAAGAGGCTTTAATTGTCACCAGACAAGGTTGTGTTTTTGAAAACTTTCTTAATCAATGGATTTACAGAAATATGGTAATTGTTTGTCTTTGAAACAGTTTATATGGTAGTTTTGCAGTTGGTGCTTTATTGAATCTAACACATTTTGTTAGTAACAAATTTTATCGTGGCCATCATGGCCATGGCTTCTGATAAAAGGAAAATGGCCCTGATGGTTATTTCAGGAAATGACACACATATCTGGCTAACTGTTTTAATTTCTGGCTAAATTTGCTTCATTTACAAATAAGGTTTTCAGACAGTTTGCAAGCAGTTATTTGTATAAACCATTTTTGTTCTCATTCTAAAATCTTTGTAGATCAGACATGATTTGATTGTAATGTGGTGGGTTACAAACACGTTTTATATCAACTGACCTGCATGCATACTCTACCAGAATTGGTTTAAGTTTGTATCCAGGCAGTGCACACAGGCTCACAACACATGTTCATGGTTCCAGTAAATGTGGCAATACAATTGGCTACCTTTGCTATTTACAGTACAAAGATCCAGAGAAGACTATTTGTCATCAAAGTGAAGCAACATAAACCTTCTGATAATCCAAGATTCATTTGTAGTGAACTCCCTAATGTTGCTTAGGGCTACATGTACCAGCATTAAGGTCAAGAACAGCTCATTGCTGGTTAGACCTGAATAAACAGCACACATAATGTCAAATTTTGTTCTGTTAAGTTAAGTACCATGCAAAATTATTGGTTGTACAAATGGATTTTGTGAAGGCAAGTATGCTGAGAAACAAATCCAACCAAAACTCCTGTGTATAAGTATGTGCTCTAAATGAATGTTTGAATATGGTTTACATGTATACAGTCAAATATTTTGGCCTTGGATATGCACAGACAGATGAAATTACCTAGAGCACTTTTGGCTCAAGACAGAAAACATTTGAGCCCTACATACATGCATTTACTGACAGGTAACTCCTATTATTTTATTAGTTTACAGTAACCTGTTCACATTTGACTGTAAAGCATGCCATTGATGGGATCCTGTACATCCTAAATATGGGACATGATGTACATCCAACATGTTTAGCTGAGACTGAAAATTAATTGTTGAAAGCATTTGAGTCTACCCACCAAAACACCACCCACTGTGAACTGGGAACAGTTACCTGGTCACTTAATGATCCTCAAATCCAAACTGTACAATCAGAAACAATAAAACCTAAAAACTAGCATGTTTCTACAGTTCAATGTCTCTTCCACAGCATGCATGGAGGTAAGTAAAAAGCTAGGCAAGCTAAGCATCAGCTGACCAGATCAAATACACAATAGTACACAATAGACTATAATACCCAAAAAATGACAAGTGGAAAATCCCCTTACTGCATGTCTACTGTAGCATTGTTATGATCATAATAACCTGTTCAACCTATGTACATACCTTATCTTCCTGCCCTGGTGGAACAACACCCAACAAAAAAGGTGAAAGCAGATGAATTTTAATGCAGTTCATACGTTCTTCTTGCATTTTTTTACTTAATCCCAACCACCAGGAACAACATTTCTCTGGAAAACAGCAATAGAATTTATCAAAAATAATCAAATAGTAAAATTAAAGGTTGTAGCACTCTCGTTAGGGTTTCATGATCAGGATTTACCTTTCTTGAGTTAACTAATAAAGAAAGAGAAAGTAAATATTGCATGAGGAAAAACCAAATGCTGCATTTAATTTTTTTGTTCCTTATCAGTGAATGAGTGAATATACCTGTAAATTGCAACACACAAAAGAGTACTTTAAGAATTTTAATGATCAATTTTGGTGCACTGCATGAAGAACTTATCCACTGTGGCAAAAGTTCCATTTCAAAGTAAAAATACATGATGACTACATCCTGTATGAAGGTATCCAGGTTACAACTTTTGAAATACATGTATCAAGCTTCATTTAACTTCAAAATTACAATGTTATCAAAAACATCTGCTATGATAGCAAGCCATGCTCAGAATAAAATCATCCATAAAATTCATTAAAAGTCATAAAATTCTAAAGTGCAATCTTGACCCTTAATGGGTTAATACCCATGCATTACTGATATCAAAATTTAAATAATGGACATTAAAGCATCATTTGTGGCTCAATGTTGCCATGACACAAGTTTTCAAATGCTACACAACAGCCAATCACTTATCAGCATGAAATATGCTGGTGCATGAAAACTAAATATGAAAAGCATTTACATTGTATTTCACTGACCAAACAGCAGGTTCCTATGAGGAAAACAGCAGGTTCCTATGAGGAAAACTGCTGATGTCTCAACTGAATGGTCCAAAGCACCAGGTCATGGTCCATGCAGTCACTACTGAGGGCCACATTTTCCCTGTATGCATATGGCTATAATCTATTAAATTTTCTCCTGTATATGCTTATCTTTTTTTTTTTTCTTCCAGCAGAGAGTAATCATGGCCAGCCGACAAATAAGAAATACAAAAATATCTGAAAACTATTAATATTTTAGTTTTCAGAGACAAATCAGATGCAAGAAAACAAATCGCCTGACCACACCTTAACATTACCAGACACTTCAATTGACAGTAGTGTTTTCTAATGCAAGTTTTGTTTGACAGATTACCAAAACTGACCCTCAAGAAACTTTAGATTTTCATATACATGAATTTGCTGGGGAGCACTTCCTCACAACCTCACTAACTCACTGAAGAGTTGTTGCAAAATTTGTAATGTACATAATCTTGTAACAGTGTCTCTTGGTTCTACATGTAAGTACTACTGTAAGTCAATAATGGTACATGCTTGGAAATTGAAGTTCATTAACTCATTAAGGGGTAGGGCTTGTCCCTTGGACAAATAAAATCATCTGGCATTAGCAAGACTAAAGTACTAAAATGCACCCTTGCCCCTTGATAGGTTGATACTGCATGTGGTTATGCTTGAGAGAAAACATACACTATTGAGAGATTGTGGTGGTGCATGCAACAGCCCTCTCATGCACCCAGTGTATGCTATAGCCACTCATCTAGTAAAACACATCTAGATATAAGAGGTGGATTAGCACTACTGACATATTTTTAAGAATGTGTGTCAAATATTTAATGAAATTTGTCCATACTGTTTTATATTTGTTTTGATTTATTTCTGAATGATCATACCTACACTTGAGTCTTTCTTGACTCTATGTTGAACTTAATCATTTCTTTTTTTAAGTTTTGGTAAGTGTCAGAACCTAGGTTATAACCAGTGGTCTCCAGAGATTCTTAAGTAACAAACCCATGAATGATAGTAACAGGCACATGACAATCAAGTTACTGAGGGCAAAAGCTTTTATGGAATGTTTACAGGGCTTATTTTACCCAGAAATTTTTTGGGAGCTGTGTGAAGATGTAATGTAATGCATTTTGAGGCAAATTACTTAGAATGATTTTTTCTTTCTGTTTCAAAAACTCTGGTTAAATTGTGAATGTTACCAACATTCCAGGTTGCTGAACATATTGTATATAAAACCCTGAGTAGCAACAAAGAAACTTTAAATTATATACTAAATCTATATGTGTATATATCTATATATCTATAACTCTATATCTCTATATCTCTTTATCTCTATCTATATTTCTCATTAAGAATTCATGAGGAAATAACAAAAGGAAATCATAACTGTCATGCCTGAATGTATATTTAATACAGACACATGTGCTTTATCCTGCAATTCTCCTCAAATTCTTCTCAACATTTTTCACCTTACAAAACATAAATTGCCAAACTTTCATAGGGAATTTGTGTATAAAGAGGTTTGTATGTCTTATACGACACTTACAAAACTCACAATACATGCTTTATCAGATCCAAAACACTCAGCTCATATCCTCGTGCTTTATATCCATGTGTGTGTGCAGGCCTTTTTGTTTGCTGCATGTCACATGTGATCGCACGTGCACGTGTTGGCACACACACAAACCAAACTGCACCTACAATTTGTTGCATATGTGAAACTTCATCTTCACATCTCCTTGGTCCCCTTGCTTATAAGGTGAAACCAACAATTGCACTTATTTTGTGGGAGTTAGAGAACTCCACTGGCACCATCGACAAATTTTTTAACAGCTATCTAGCTTGTTTTAGTGTTTTAGGCTGACAGTAAAATGAGGGGATGTTTTGCCTCTCCTAGGATATATTGAAGGGAGGGGAAGCGTTAAAAGTTGCCAAAAACAGGAGATTAGTTCGCATCAGTTTTGAAAAGCTGCACAGTCTAAACAACCACAACAGGTTGAAAGCTAGTGATGCAAAAAAAAGCACAAAAGTCAATCTGTTCCTGCTTTTAAACCACCAAATCAAAGACCCTGAGGACAGTTTATATGTGATGAATTTTTTTTTCCTCACCCAAAGAACTGGACAGATGAAAATCATCATCATCATCATCATTATCATCCTTGTTTAACATCCATCTTGTCCCACTGCTGGAGTTGGACGTGATATGAGTTGTCTCCACTGTTGCCCATCATATACCATATCTTCCCTGATATTCAAATGTCTCAGGTCCTCCTTCACTCCCTGACTCCAGGTTTCCCCAGGCCTTCCCACTGGTCCTCTTTCCCATCACCTCCAACTCTAAAGTTCTTCTCAATATATGACCTTCTTCTCTTCTTCTAACATGCCCAAACCACCTCAGCCTTGCTCTCCTCACTCTATCTTCCAAATCCTCCACACCACATCTCCTCTGCACCTTCTCATTTGACACCTCTATCTTGCCATCTCACCTTAGCCATGTATCTCAACACTCTATGATCACACCTCACCAAAAGTCCCTCAAGCTTTCCTGTCAGTACCCAAGTCTCAGCAGCATACAACAGTGCTAGCCTCACACAGGCACAGTAAACCCTAGCCCAGTTGACCAAGGGTATGTTCTGACTAACCAACAAGCTCACCAGCTCCCTTCACTTCCTCCGTGTACTGGCTATCCTTGCCCTGACAGCTGCCTCTGCTCCACCCACACAGCTCATGGTGTCACCCATATAACAAAAGCTGTCCACCACATCCAACATACCACCCTCAACTGCCACCTCCCAAGGCATTGCCACGGAGCCCCTGACACAAACTGCACACCTATAGTTATCTCCTGTTCTGTTCATGTTTCTGGGTCCTGAACATCTCTTATGGCACCACCTTGAACATCCCTGGCACCAGACTGAGTTCACTCCAACCCCCCCTCACAAACTCCACATGGGTATCTGCCTCTTTGTGGTCTTACTGCTGGCTCCCTTCCCACTACCATTATTTTTGTCTTGTTCATATTATTTTCAAACCTCTTGTTTCCAACTCTCTTTTCCACTCATTAAACCTCCTAACAACCTCTAACAACCTTTGACTCTGCTGTTATCACTAGGTCATTTGCATTTACAGTAACAATTCCCACAAATGTTCACCTCTCACATCCTTCATTACCTCCTGCATCACCACCACAAACAACAGAGGACTCAGTGCAGAATCTTGATGTACTCCAACTCCTATCTTAAACTCCTCTGATGTTCCTGCCAGTGCCTTCACCTTTGATCTTGAGTTTAGATACAGTGCCACCACCAGTGTTATAAGTCGTTCTGGCACATTATGTCTCCTCAGTGCCCATACAATTGCTTCCCTTGGTACTCTGTCAAAGGCCTTTTCCAAGTCCACAAAAACATGGAATAGCTCCTTCTTTTTCCCTCTATACAGTACTTCTCCTCTAGTTGTCTCATGACAAAGATGGCATTTACTGTTGACTTCCCATGCTGAAAGCCAAACTGATTTTCATTAATCTCCACAATCTCTCTTAATCTTCCCTCCAGGATCTTCTCCCATACCTTCATGCTATGCTCCATAAGTCTCACTCCAATATACTTGTCACACATCAAGGCATCTGCCTTTTCTTTATATATCATGATGGTATAACTCTCTCCCCACTGTTCTGGCACCCTCACTTCCTCTTCAATTCTTTCATACACTTTTGTAAGCTCCTTCACCCCTGTCACTCCAGCTCCCTTCAATAGGTCACTGGTGACTCCAGATGGTCCAGGAGCCTTGCCATTCCTTATATTCTTCAGCAATCCCTCCACTTCTTCCTCAGTAACTCCCCTTATTGGCCCTTCAACTTTACTTTCCTCTTCCAAATGGTATTCATTTGCCTCATTCAATAGCCCATCAAAACAGCTCTTCCATCTTTCCACAATTTCTTCCTCTTTCACAATGATGTTCCCAGTTTCATCTTTTATATACTTAGCTCCAGTAATACCCTTTCTTTCTTTCTTCAACTGGGTAGATGAAAAAGACTATGGAAACAACACTGTTACCAGTTTTGACAATCATTTCCAATCGACATTAACTGCCACGAGATACAACAAAACCAAAGTTCTCAACAAAATTACATTACGTTTGGCACAGTACTGTTGGAATCAGCAATCAATGCATACAGAAGAGTGCAATTAGCATAGATAATTCTGAAGATTCTGATATTTTTTACAATTCTCATCACAATCCTTTTGATGCAGAAAGTGAAGAAGATGATTAACATAAAGATAAGCCATTTGAATAAACAGCATTGTTGGGAAATTTTTCTTTTGCTATAGTTTTAACTTTAACTTTAATAAAATATTTAAACAGGTACATTGATTCAGCAAATGCTAATTTAAATAGAGACCTGTATTTAAATTAGAGACCTGTGTTTTGATTGACTCTTAAAGTGCAGACAATAACCTTAGTAACATAATGAATGATGCAAAATGATCATTTTCATGGTATAGTATTTCCCTGCCATAATGGAGCAATTTAAACACCCATGCAACTTGCACACCCAAGTTGATTTATGCATGTGAATCACCACACGTGTGCCATTTTGCTCACACAAAGGCCTGTGTGTGTATATATAGAAATATATATATATATATACTATTCCCGTGCATACCCGAGGTAAAAATAGGTATGCCGCCAACCTGCATGTGGTAGAAAGCTACAAAAGGGAAACACAGTGTAATGACAAGCTGCAAACATATTAGATAAGTAACAATAAATTATTACTATAAAGCTCTGCAGCTTTGCATTGAGCACTCTGCTTACTGGGAAATTACCCACGCTTATCTATCTATCTATCTATCTATATATATAGATAGATACATACATACATACATACCTACATACATACATACATACATAAACATATATACATACATACATACACACATACACACATATATATGTATATAAATATCGCTCTATGGCCTCTTGGTTCATATTGAGCACTCTACAGGATGAGTCATGCCGCTAGCACATTTGTGCACACTTACTAGTCTCTAGCTAGAGCACTCTGGCATGGCTTAGATATACCACAAGCGTGGGACATTTGAGTTGTCTATATAATGTAGGCTACTCCATCCTGCTCATCAGCACTACACTGATGAGACCCAATAGGCCGAAACAGTTCCATCTGTAGTTATATATATGTATATGTATATATATATATATATGGTAGTATGTATATAGGTAGTCAAACTCTTATTAAGTGGCATCCTATTAACTCTTTAACTCCTGAATTTTTTCCCTTTTGTTCTTTGTTCTCACTTTGTTTTTCCTTTGTTCACTCACTGGTTCTTTTGTTTTTTGCCCAGTCATTTTGACCCCTATTCATACTTAAAGAGTTAAGCAGCCACTCTCTATTCAATGGCCCCTTATCAAAGTCACCTCTCAGAAGTAGCTGTGACCACCTTTGTGATGTCCCATCATGTTATTTTTATTGTTTTTAAATCCAATTAAGTGGCCAGGATATATCAAGTGTGACTTCTTTTCACTTTCAATAATGACCTTTACTGAAGTCTAAGCAGATGCATATAGTATCATGGCATTATATGTTCACCTCAAAATGTTATTTACAGCAATCATTTTGAAGCGATTAACCTTTAAAAACACATGTCTACAGTTCACAGTTGATAAAGCATTTGCTCAATTCATAGCCTTCAATCATCAGCTTTGTTTTCAGCCATTCAATGGAAAATTGGTCACCATTATCAAAACAATAAAGTTGTATTCACATGGGATTTCCAAGCCCTAGCCTCCACTCCTTTTTAAGGTATAATAACTTTACAAGAGACATTAGTGTTGGGACATGTTCTATCACTTGACATTTGTCTGCATGCAGTTTAGGGTGTTCATTTGGTTTTCTTTGTCTGACTTGCTTTCTGACAACTCTAGTAGTAACAGCACCAGACACTCATGCAGGATAATTTTAATTAAAAGAAATTTTTAGGTCTGTTAAAAATGGATTATTAATTGACTGGCTATTTCTGCTTCTGTTTTTCCCATATTTTTGTAGTAGTGCATGTATTTATAGCAGTTCTTTATTAGGTAATTATACAAAATACACTGAAATTTAGCACTCAAAAAAGGGACATTCCAACAGAAAACTATTTTTGTGCTGAACTCCTGTTAGACAGCCACCTTTTATTAAGCAACCACTTTATATCTTGTCCCCAAGCATGGTCACTTGACTGTATTAAAAGTGAAAACTTTGCTGTCTATATTTTTAGAGCCTGCCCCTTTATCAAGACACATGCATACATGTACCATACATTTCCTTTATTTATACACAATTTATTTATGAAAACTTTGCTGTCTACAATTTGGGATCCTGCCTCTTCATGAAGACACATACAGCCCTTTATTTATACACAATTTAAACTTATCAAATATCAAAAAATAAACTTACAGAAAATCTTTAAAATTTAAGTCAGTCAGGAAACATACAGTATAAACAGGTATTAGGTTTGTAAACTGCTATGTTTAGCAAGACAAAACAAATCATCTTTGCATTATGTTCTTTGTTCCCCCCACCAGGATATTACAATTGTTACATGTAGTGATATTGTAATGAAATTTTTATCAGTGCTTTCAATATAATCAGTGTACATGAGCATATAATAACAAAGTTACTATCTCTTTTAGATATCTTTGTTATATTGTTTTCTTACTATTTTTTGAAACTTTTGGAGATTTTTTCCAGATCAACAGAGATATACTTTGTCCTTCTGTTTTATAAAAGTTATTAGCACTTCAAAAATGAATAACTGACAATTACAAGTTGTGCAGGACAGAAAAATAGCAGACCAGAAATTGCTGAATTATATTGTCACTCTATACTTTTAATACCTCATGTTCTTTTAAAGAACATCACTGGCTTCAGTTTTGCAATAATCTAAACAGTTATATTCTTCCATAGGCATCCACATGTAATAATTATTAACATCACATAAAACTAGTACATCTTTGCTACCTGTACATTATACTGGTATAGCAGACTTATGACAGAAGTACCATCTTACCATTAGTTTTGACTGCTGTTTCATCTTCTGCACCTTCAAATTCACTCTATAGATAAAATATTCAATGTTCAGTCAGATACTGTATATCAACATCAAAACAATGATTCTAAATTACATACTCTAAATCATAGGTTAATAGAACAGAGGTATAAGCTCACCATATTTTGCTCGTATATACTTTTTTGCCTTAAAAGATTTTTTATTACACTGTATTTGCATCTTTTTCATGTCTAGATATATAGCAGTGTTTTTCATCAGAAATTGTTTATTCCTGTATTTTGTTCGATGAAAGTGACAAGCTGTGTTGATACAATCTTCGGTTTTGGTGTTTTTTGAAAGTTTCAAAGTTCCTAATGCAGAAGAAACTAATAGTTTCTGAAGGCCACTCCTTAAATACCTTGGAATGCATCAGGTATTTCAGTATTTGTGGAACTGCTTATGAATTTGTGACTTCATCCGAGAAGAATCAACTAATGTTGTCCTCTGGTGTCTTTATACTTTACATTTTGCCAAAATCAGCAACTTAAATCGCTTGACGGAGTCCTGATTATTTATCAGAATAAAATCTTGTACTGGTCGTGGTTCACAAGTTCAAATGTTATTCTACATATATAAAGTTCTCGTTGCTAAAATTCACCAATTCCAAAATTCGGAAGACGATTCGTTCTATCTTTTTACTTGGAAATGTACATGAATATGCTTTTGCGGAGGATAACCGCTCCACGTTGAACATGACACTCGTACAGTACTTGATGTCGTAACAAAGTACAGAGTATGGAACCAACAGAAAGCAAATATATTACTTGCCTACACTTTCTGCTCATGTAATCTCGAATTAAAAATAACAGATAATGAATAATGGAAAAAATCTTCATGTTTTTATCTATTTCAAGTTACGGTATGTAAGCAAGCCAACACCTCAGTTTCATTACGTAGCCTAGCCTGCTGGTCCTGTATTACCGACATTTCAAGCACTGGCTGGATAACGGGAAACCATTCAAACCCTCAAAGGCCAACAATACTGAATATTTGATAAAACCTACACTTACCCTCGGCAATGAACCAACCAAATGAGGTGTTTCGTAGCCGTCGCTCTCATCAGACTCTTCATTGGATTCGTGATTTAATCCTGAGGAAGGTAAGTAAAACACGAATAAAACATTGTACAGGTATTTGGCAAACTCAAACGCTTCTCCTACGAAACGCACGAATGTACGAACTCTACTGAATGATTACCTTCGCGATTTCGTTTCTCAGATCTGGAATTTTCGGTTTTTCTTGAGCCTCGACGAGGAGACATAGCGATTACCAATGTCCGATCAATGTATAATTTACCTGAGGATACTAAAATATCACAAAATTTAAAATAGAGCTCGTCCTTCTACAAGCATGACCCCAAAAGCAATGGATTAACTCGGCAAAATCTGACGAAATAAGCCAGAGTATTGGACAGAGTTCGAACACTGAAGAATAAACACACCATCTAACACACAGCCAGTGAATAGAATATTCCACGCATGCTCACAGTACGGAATTTCCTTTTCATTCTTTCCTCACACCAAGATACACTTCTTATTTCTTGTTTCTTTAAAAAAAAGGAAAACAGCACACAGTACTGTGGGGAAACTTGAATATGTTGGTATAATGTGTCAAAAACTATATTTTGGCTAGTAAAGGACACCTGGTTTGTGGGTAGAAGATGCTAGATCGGTCGGTAAAAGAAGCGAAAAAAGGTGACAGGATGTGACACTGCAGGTTTATCATCCTGATTTATAAAATTAGACCAAAAAGTTGTTGTGAAAACTGATCTCAATATAACTACGTAGCACCACAGTTGGTGGCACATCAACTTATCCTAGTATGACGTAGTTGCGGGTCCCCTAAAGCCTGTAGTAGAAATCATAAAATCAGCGGCTCTCGGCTGACAAAGATGATAAATAGAACTACAGGTGGCATTACGCTTAAAATTAAGTAACCAATTGGTCTTTACGATTCATTAATCGCTTCACCGCCACGTTTCTGAAGCTTTTATCTTTTATTTTTAAATAAGTCGACTGACTTTTGGATTGAGTATGAAAATTAACCATTTCAACCATTTTGATGTTTTGATTCTTTATCATTTTAATCTCGAAGCTTTGGAGCGTATCTATCATTAAACTAGGGGTGTAACTAGAACTTTTCTAGCGGGGGCCTCCATAGCTCCACAATAAATTTGAGGGGTGGACATAGATTAGTTTACAGATTTGAGGGAATATATCTCCAACATTTAAATTCGTCATCTGGCACACCTGCAATTGTAGAAGTGTTCAATTTAGTTGGGCTTGATGATTACATTACTGTTCAATTTGTGAGGGCCCTTGAGGTGGCCCAGGGATTTTTAGAGGGGGCCCCAAGCTACTCCGGTTGTTTGGCCACTGCATTTAACTTAAAAGAAACTTTGCCACAGAGTAACGTCACTTTAATAGTCTGAGGTGGGTAAACAAACTGAAAAGATTATAAGTATCACTGTTTTGTCAGAGAACATCGAACAAGGTCCAATCCTTCACTATTTTCCAAACTAAATTGCCGATATTATAAACTGGTAAGTTGAGAGTATTTTACAATGCTACCCATTAAGTTATGTTTGGATTACCCATCTTACTTTTAACGAGGTTTGCTTGTCAAAGTGTTCGCATGAGTTAACGTGTTTGTAGGTCTCAGATTTCGTACACGTTGTGTGTTTGTCAATTCTAGTGTAGAGGCATCTGTCTGTCTTTGACCCGTGCGGTGGCCGGGTTTAGAATAGCACCGAGGTATCCCTGCCTGTCGTAAGAGGCGACTAAAAGGGTTGGCCTCAGGAAGGACATCCGGGCGTAAAAACCTCAGTCCCAAATATGAAGGTTTCTGATCGGAAAAATACTTATGCTACGGCGTACACGGTAATCGACGCTCAGGGACCAACCCCGAACCCTGTGAAAAGTAAGCAAGGGGTATCGCAGCAACCAAAATTGAAAAAAACGGTTAAAGAAGCAAGTGGAAAATCTGAGAATAGGAAACTGGAATGTAGGATCAATGACTGGGAGAGGACGAGAAATTGTAGATGTGATAGAGAGGAGGAAAGTAGAGATTCTCTGCGTGCAGAAAACAAAGTGGAAGGGGAATACGGCCCGTCAACTAGGAAATGGCTATAAATTACTCTACTCATTTTTTTTAGCCGACCCTGGGACAGTCTGGGACTAGGGCTGTGTAAAAGAAGAATAAGAAGAAGGCATTTGTCTGTCTTTCCTACATAAGATTTTGAGCACCCGGGACAAGAAAATTTGTATACAACAGAACTTTGATATTCTATTGGGGTTTTGTCTTTGCATGATACAAAACAACTGGTTGTGCTGATATCCCAGATTATAATAATTTTACAGGGGCCTTCAAGGAGTCGTGAAATTTTCTTTTTAAAATTCCGAATTAAGTTGGTTCAGCGTTTGCCTATCTATGGTAGCCTTGCCCAAACTTTTGGGTAGTTGATTGGTACGATCTGTGTTGGTATCGGACTGATTGGAGTTAACGTGGTTGGATGTATCGGAGTTGGGTATTAGTTTCTTTCAAAGTTTTGCTGATAAATTCTTAGAGAAACCATTCCAAGACATAAATTTTAAAATGTTATTAATCTCATCTGATAATAGAGATTTGCAGCTACAAATTTTAAAAGCTCTGTTGACAAGTGACCTAATCCATGCAATTTTGTGCGTCCAAAGAGTAAAACTTGTGAGATGAATGTACTGGCCAGTGTGAGTGTTTTTTCGAAAAATTGTCGTGCCGTTAAAAGTAATTTTGATATCCAAAAAGTGGACGTCATTATTATCTACAAATTCTTCATTCGTGAATTGGATTTGTGGGTGATAACTGTTTAATTTATGTAAGATAAGTGTAATATCTGACGGTTTGGCAAGAACTAGCTTATCGTCAACATACGTAATGTACGATTTTATAATGTTGCTGTCCAAGAGGTCTTTTACGATTTCATCTTCCAAAGCAGTCATGATAATATTGGCAAGAGTTGGCCCTAAAGGTGAACCCATAGAGACACCGTCGATTTGGCGGTAACGTTCGCCGTTTACAAAGAACGGAGTATTGGTGCAAGCTTCAAGTAGGAGCTTTTTTAGTGTCGTTTTCCTAAGTGAAGTGTTTCGCTAATTCTGTTTGTAAATCCTATCTAGAATAGTGTTAACTGTTTTCTTGGGTGAGATATTGGTGAATAGTGACTTAACATCAAATGATATAAATCTGTAACCTTCAATAAATAGGTGTTCTGGGATATTTTGGGTTCTGTCAACGGCATCAAAACTGTTTTGCAAACTAAATTCATTAAGAGTGAGCGGATTGAGCATGCAAGATAAATATTTTGCAACTGATTGATAAGTGGAGCTGGTCCTATCAATTACAGGTCGAAAAGGGCGTAAATAGTCAAACGTTTCATGGATTTTCGGAAGGCCATGTGCAGGGGCTGGTTTAGTAGATTGTGGTTGGACAAAATTATACTCGTCATTGTTAATTTCTCCTCGGCTATGAATCGTCGTAAGGTAGCTTTGTAAAGTCGTGAGTTACGTCAAAGTATTGTCTTCTTCAAGTTTACAAAATTTAGAATGGTCGGCGAACAATTCAGTCATGCAATTTCTATAGTCTACCTTATTTAACAGAACTACACCACTTCCTTTATTAGGTTTCAGAATGGCGTATTTGTTGTTCAAGTCCTTAAGAATTTTGATCGGCTTGTGGTCTTCATGCAGCTGTTTGTCATCAAAGTCCAAGAAGTTACACGCCGGGGCTTTGATGGAATGTTTGACCTTTTGTTGTTTGATATAACCATCAGGATGTAGGTTTTCTCGTTTTAGCTGTTCAAAAATTTTGCAGTACATCCTTTATCGAATCTAAAACACTCGGCTTTCGCCTCGTGTTTTAAATCCCGATAAAGCACTCCTGCTCGGTTTTTAAATATTACATATATACATATACATATATACACATATATACATATGCATATACAAATACATATATATACATATAGATAAAATGTTACTAAAGAATGCTCGTTGTTACTATTAGTTTCACGCCCGTAGACGATCTTCAGACAACTGGAAAAAAGTCGGTCGGATTCCTCTCATATAGAAGTTATTACGTAAGTTCCTTGGAATGTTTTGACGTCATTGTGTGTTTGCGGTACAAACATTCAAACGTCAAAACATTCCAAGGAACTTACGTAATAACTTCTATATAGGAGCAATCCGACCGAATTTTTTCCAGTTGTCTGAAGATCGTCTACGGGCGTGAAACGAATAGTAAGAACGAACATTCTTTAGTAACATTTTATCTATTTTGCTCTATCTTCCAGGATATCAAGCACTTTTAGAATCATTGATAGATCATTCGACTATATATACATATAGATATATATGCAAATATCCATATATATATACATATACATATATATATACATATACATACATATACATATATATGTACATATATATATATACATATAGTAATATAAAAAGAGTGCTGCGTAAACAGCCAGAATGAAGAGCCTTCGTTCGAAACGTCCGTTTCCCGCTTATATATATTTTTTGGCAGTACACAACCCTTTCGCTACATACATACATATACAGATAAATATACTGATATACATATCAAGGCTGGGACCAGTTAACTGTTTAACTAGTTAACCAGTCAAAGAATTTTTGACCAGTCAAAGACGTTTTGACTGGTTTAACTGGTAAAACAGTCAAAAAAAGAAAATTCATGTTAAACGATGAAAAAAGTATCGTTCTGAATGGTAAAAGCTAACAATTCGGGAGTGAAAATCGTCAAAATAGCATTCTATAAAGGCAAAACCATGATCATGACGTCAGATTTGGAGAACCCTCACCAAAGAGAGAATCTTATGTTTCTTTTAAATTTCACTGAAATATTTGACGTTCTGTGTTCGATAATGTTTCTTCATTTTGACTGTTTTAACTGGTTAACTGGTTTTCCTTTGACCAGCTAACCAGTCAAAGGAAAGTTTTAACTGGTCCCAGCCCTGATACATATACATATACATATACTTCTAAAATTCATTAAGAATTCCTGAGGAAAACACAACAGATAATCATAACCGTGTTGGGTCTTCATATGTGATAAAGATACAAGTGCCTTTACATGTAAAGAAATAATTAATTTTTTTCAGTTTACAACTGATAAATTTTCCGACCTTTGTCGCGAATTAGCGTATTAGAAGGTTCATTTTAAAAGACATCTAAAAAACTCGAAGTACGTGCTTTATCGGATCTAAAACACTCGGTTATCGCTTCGTGTTGTCACCGTGAAATCCCGATAAAGCACTCCTGCTTGGTTTTTAAATATTATATATACATATACACACATACACATACACACACACATACACACACACATACACACACACATACACACATATACATATACATATATACATATACATATACGTATACATATACATATACATATACATATATATATATATATAGGCATGTAAAGAAGGGGATTCCTTATGGGCAAGCCTTGAGAATTAAACGGATTTGTAGTACGGATGAGAGTTATAGAGATAGATTACGAGATCTTCGTAGTAATTTTATAAAAAGAGGTTTTAAGGAAAACTTGGTAGATTCGGAATTTGAGAGGGCCAGAGTTAAGACCAGGGAGAGTCTCCTTTGTCAAGATAGTAATAGAAGAAATATTAAAAGAAATAAGAGATTGCCATTAGTTATGACGTTTCACCCTGCATTGTCGGGGGTGGGTAAAATTATTGATTCACTCTGGCCTATTTTGCATTCCTCGGAGGACATGAGAAGTATTTTTGAAGAAAAGCCGATGGTAGTATCCCGAACACTAAAGAATTTAAAGGATAATTTAGTGAGGTCTAAACTTAAGGGAGAAGGTAGTGGGGATAAGGGAATGCGAAAGTGTGATAAATCACGTTGCCAAATTTGTAATTTTGTGGAGGAAGGTTCCACATTTTGTAGAAATGGTCGTATATTTTATATTAATTATTTGTTCGATTGCGATTCGGCAGGAGTGATTTACCTTATAATATGTAAAAAGTGTTCGAAGATTTATGTGGGCAGTACAATAACATCTTTCAGGAGGAGGTTTAATAACCGTAAAAGCAGTGTTAAAAGGTATGGTAATGGCCAAAGGGGTATACCGGGAGAACATTTGTATGCCCATTTTTATGAGGGGGGTCATGAGGGAATTAAAGATATGCTAGTAAAAATAGTTGATAGGACGGATGTATCAGACCCAACTGAAAGGGAAGGTTTTTGGGCACATAAGTTGGATTGTTTTGTACCTAAAGGTTTGAACCTTAGGGACTTCTTTTGAGTATTTTTAACGGATTTTTTAATTATTAAGTAATGCTATGTATATAATGAGCATCTTCTATCTTGTAGTTCTTATTCTTGACAAAAGGGCAGCGCCCCGAAACGTTGAAATAAAGTTTTTTTAAAAGTTTTATCTTGCCAGATATAAATGGTTTTAAAACTTGGGATAAGGAGGTTTTTGATAATTTATACATATATACATTTACACATACACATACACATACACATACACATACACATACACATACACGTATCAGGCCCGCAGAGAGGCAACAGGAGGCCCGGGGCAATGTGTTCATCCAGAGGCCACCCAACCTTCAGATTATGGCCTTTCCGCCAAAATGAGTTTCATTCGGGATTAAGGCCTTTAAAGCATTTTGAGGAATTCTTAAGAATAAGGCCTTTACAATCTGAGGCATCTCAGTATACGAGGCCCTGGGGCAATCCGCCCCCTTTGCTCCCCCCTCTCTGCGGGCCTATACATATACATATGCATATGCATATGCATATGCATATACATGTACTGTATATGTAAATATAGATATACAGTGGAACCCCGTTAATACGACCACCGTTGGGCCGAAAAAATTTGGTCGTACTAACGGGGTGGTCGTATTAAGGGGGGTGGATGAGATACGTAACAAATGTTTTTTTTTAAATGACGTCATGGCAAACGTAGTCAGATTTCAATCAGCATAACGATAAAACCACAAAATAATCCACAAATAAATTTTATTAACTGAACACAACTCAACAAAATTAACCAAATGAGATGAATAACCTTGATAATAAGCCCCTATATTAGTTATTTAAATTTCTTTAGGTTTAAAAACGTCTGTAAGCTTCCGTTGGTTTTTCCGACACTAAAGCCAATCGGTTTGAGCTTGGCAGATTACTCTGGCGAGCTCATTTACCGTTTTTGAATTTCCTTTCTGTTCGAGAAAATCCAAAGTATCCTGCATTGAGGATATTGCCTGCCGTTTTCGCTTACAATTTGAAGACATGATGACTGGTCAAAGTGCTTATACACAAAGCTGTGAAGCGTGTTCGGACAAAAGGTAATAAATCAGGAAAATCCTCGAGACACGCGTGAAAATTTGGCACTGATTAAATTAGAAAAAGTGTGAAATATGGATCGATGACAGATTCGGCGCTTTTCATAGCCTGCACGTGCATACACTCGTATTTCCGCCAGTAACGTCGAAGGAGTCATGTCTGGCCCGATGGAAAAATATTTCTAGCACAAAAGTAATTGAAGTTCCTTCTTGGATAAGGGGATATCGTGTCTACAAAGAATACTGGAGAATCAAGATTGATGAAGTTCTTGAACTAAAGCACGAACACCACAATGAACAAGACAAGAACGCTACTGCGGTGATTAAGGAAGGAGATGTAGTTGGTCACATCCCAAAGGCACTAGCTTCTACAAATCATGGAAATGGGATAGTTCGCCATTTTTTAGCAAAGAGCGGCAGTAAAGCAGAAGCTAAAGTTATTGGAACAGCTGTCAATTGGGGCGGGGGATATGGAATGGAGATTCCATACATTTACAAATTTATGGGGCAGGAAAAGAACATCGAGTTGCTAAGCAAATTGCTGGACATCCCGAATAACCTATCCGTTAAAGTCGAAATGGAATGTGGCCAAAAGAGAACAGCAGAGGAAAGTGGCAGAAAAAAGAAGGCAAGAAGACGATAAAACGACCCAAAAACATATTTAATCACGTTCTGTTTAATAAAAATTAAAATGAATATTGAAAACGTTTAAGAGTTAATTATTTGCCGTATGTGTAATTGATTAAGATAATTATACACGGCATATCAGAATTTGATATCAAAAACGGCATTACTCAACACGTTGAGTGGTCGTATTAAACAGTAGGGGACATCAAAATATGGTCGTTGGTCGTATTAACGACGTGGTCGTATTAACGAGGTTTTCAGATGAGAAAAAAAAATTAGCTCTTATTCGGGGAAAAATAAGTGATCGTACTAACGGGGTGGTCGTACGGCGGGGTTCCACTGGACATACACATATTCATATAATTATAGCACAGGATCGATACGTGCGACGACCGCTTTCAGCAGAGCTCACCTACAGTACACACAACCATAATCTTACCTGAAACACACCGGCTGAAACTATTAATAAACGAAAAAGTTTTGTCCATTGACTTGCGTGACTTGCGTCATGAAAAGACTGGAACTACCAGTGTTCATTCGTTACAAGTTAGCATTTCCGGTTCTAACGCGGGGGCTCCCTCTATTCAGGGACTCCTGACATTTGCCGGGATTGCCTTAGTGTTAATCCGCCTCAATTTTCGTCCGATCGACAGTAGAACGGACTTTTGGAATTCTAAAAGGCAGGTGGAGAATTCTTCTCAAAAGAGTCGGATAGCAGGTTTCATAATGTTTTAGAAATTTTTCTTACCTGTTGCATCTTGCACTATTTTTGCCAAGAGGCACAAGAAGAATTTGACGACGAGGAAATTCTGCAAAAATCATTGCTGATGAAAGGGAATATTTACCAAACAGAGATCAGCAGAATACTGCTGAAAACCAGTCACTCATGATATCCGTCAGGCCATTAATCAGAATTTGCCATAAATTAGTGTTGATGCATTTTCAGAAACACTGCGATCAAAATAGAATTTTGTGAACCGACGATTCTTCAGCAAACAATATATTTTCTATTAATTTTTTTGATTTTATTGTATGCAAGATACTGGATGTTGTTGTAAATGCCATTTATACACACATTTTTGTTATACTTTTAATTATATAATAAATCTGATTTTTATGATGGTCTAAAACATTTATTAGTTCATGTCCAACTAAACTTTCTTAACTGGCCCTATCTATCTATATATGTCCAACAATGTAAAAATTCAAAACATGAAATATATTTTTAGGGGGTGCTGGTGGAACAACAATAGTGAACGCATCTCTCACTATTGTGATTAGGGCTCGAAAGAATTTCTGATCCTTTCTCCTTGACTCCTCTCATCAAGCTTTCTTTGCTCGGCTTCAAATTTGATATGCACCTCTTCGGTTCGCGACTGCGCCCTTTCCATCATCTTCATCTGTACATTCTGCAACTGGACAAGCTTCTCTGTAAAGTTAATCATAGCAGCACCAGCAGTAACTCGGCCCTTTTTCGCTTTTTTATTCCGCTATACTGAACTTTCCCTTTCTTTCATTTCGAGCTTGCTTCTGAGTCTGAAGGTCATGCGTGAAGTGGTGTAACTATCAGATTCTCCCGAAACACCATCAGAATCTTCCCCTAAATCGTCAAATACTTCCATGTTGATGGAATCACTACCAAACTTTACGTCGTCCCTCTATATCGTTTTTGGCATAATTACAAGTGCCCTTGCACCAAGTACTTCGTCAAACGCGTCGTAACATGGGCTCGTTTTCGGTTACGTTTCCGTCAGGTTGTTGTGGCTTTTAGCCACAGAATAAGAAGCTGACCAGAAGTCTCACTCTGGGGTGCAATGTGTCCTCGTTTTCCAGTGTGCATGTCTGGGATCCGCCATGTTGCCAGTCAGATAACTCCAGCCAGGCAACAAGGAACATAATGGCTAAAAACCAGCTTGGATCACTAAAACGGCTTTATCTGGAAAAGTATTTGGACGATTTCCGTTTTACTTTGATATGTCCCAGAGGAAAGGTAATAGATCAATTTTATCATAATTAAAAGGCGTATAAAGAAATTTTCCGTGACATGTTCATTTAGTTAGGAGTGGTCATTTGTTCGCTTACTTGTTTACTCGTATTTCACACTCGAAATCGGCTTGCAGCACACTCGTGCCCAAATTAATTTCAGTTTTTACGTGTTCATTGTAGCTATGTTTTCGTGCTGATACCAAATCTAGCTTGTTGATTGCGTGTCACCTTTGTTTTGGTTTTTAAATAATTTCAAAATCAAAGAAAGATATGCTTTGAGCCTTTGTACATATACGACTTTGTATTCCATGCCTAAAGAACAGACAAAAATGTGCCTCACAATGTTTGCCGCTCCGCAGACTTCAATGCACATTTAAACTTCACAATTGATTTGTGGAAGGAGTAATTTTTAGGTTGAACTTTAAATGTGAAAGCGACTAATTGAGATAGCATTTTACATGTAATACCTTGGTTCATCCTTGTCTTGAACCAATTTGAACGTCTAACTGGTACTTATGTCTTGTCTTCAATTCAACCGAGGATTACAAATACAATTATTCAGAAAAAACGTATGGCATTGATTTGTTTTTATTGTAATTTTTAGTTGATAAATCTGGTCTGGTGTTTTGAACCTCTCCACGAGGAGGCTGCTTGAAAGAAGCAAGGTTTATGCATTGAAGAAAGGGATGACAATACAAATTACATATTGCAATATTTAATAAAAAAGTCGTCACAGTTCTTTAAACATGAAATTCAATGATTGTGTAAGTCCATGTTGATTTTCAGTAGATTGTAACAAACTTGAACATGCATTATTAAAGGCATCTGTAGTGATCTACTGCATGTTTCCCAATGTCATTCCAATAGTCCTTAAAAATATCTAGTGTATGCCTTCCTGTAGCATGGCAGAGACTTCAATGATTTCAATGTTGCATGGAAATTGTGAGCTTAGATAGTTATCCACTTCTCTGTCATTGCTGTGCATGCAAAACATGTTATATGCAGGATCTGAATCAGTATAAGAATAATTAATTTGAAAGTGGCCTATCAGCTTTTCGTGTGAAGCTATCCTGTGAGTTTGTTTTCACATCTTTTTGTGATTATGCCTTCAAGTAGATTTATATGTAAAATTCTACAAAAATAAAGCTAGACAGTAAAAATGAATTGAAAACTGGGCTGGTCATTAGAATAATGAAAAAATGACCCACTGTACTGTAGCTACAACCCCTGGATGTACAATATTTCTGCAACAGTTTCTGCACAGAAATAACTGCTCACTTTACTAAAGATTGACACTTTCTTCTTCATAAGAAAGGACAGGCACAAGAACTCAGGCAGGACATCATTGGTAACAAGTGCTACATGCAATTACCATAATGGAGGGAAAATTTACATATTAAAGGAAAAGTAAAAAGGAAGAGATTCAGATTAACTCACTGTAGCCACAGTATATTGTTTCTTAAATCAGCTTTTTTGTTTAACAAAATATATAACAATAACTAAATTTTGCTGATGGAAGAAAACCTCCTGCCCCAATTTGGAAACAGACATTCCTACTTGGCAACGATTTCTTTCTAATGTCAAAGCCCTCTTATCAAACCTAGTGATAAAAGAGAAAAATGTCAGCACAAACATGACCAACATCCATCTCTGGCCATTGAATGCAGTAATATTTCAGTTGCAGTTGCACTACTTGCAAAGTATTCCAGCCCTGGTGTTAACCAATACATAGATTACGGACATAAATGTAAGTTTATGTGCACAGGATATAAGGTACAATTTTTTCAGGGCATAAATTAAGACAAGCAATTTGGGAGCATGTTCAGAAAAGCCTTCGTGGTTGCACCATTGCTAGACAGACAATCGTGACAGGGGTGGATCCAGACCGGTTCACTGGGTTTCCGGAAACCCATCAAATTTTCCTGAAAAATGAGCATGCACAATGTATTTGCTTTTATTGTGTTTATTATCGCTTCTCCCCGCTGGCACCACCGGGCGCCAAATTTGGCGGAATTCACCGCAAAATCGAACCGAATGAGCGCAGAGGATTCGCGTATGGCGTGAGCCATCGCGTGGAAACTCGGAAACCAGTGCTTCTTGCGTGAAGCCCACGGAAACCCATCGAAACTTTATATTATTGGCTAAAACCTCACAGGCAATTAAAGTGAACCCATCGAAACTGTATTTTATTGGTCAAGCACCTTGAATTAATTAAGGTGAACCCATCGCAAACCCATCATCGATTAGTGCTACAATGTGGCTGCGCGTGGACAATCAGTGTGTCGCAAATAAGATTGGGGTTTGTTTTTTTTTTTTTTTGATATTGGGCTCGTTTACGTGACCATTGGCCGGTTCTCTCCGGCAGAAAAATTGCGCTTTATTCAGAATGTCTGGAAACCTGACCAGGTCTTTCTCTTTCCGCCAACTTCTGAGAGTGGTGGAAAACATCGACGGTTCAGGTATGAATGGCTAGTGCGCTTCCCATGGCTATTAAATGATTTCAAACTATTTGGCCATCCTACCTGTAATTCTTCAGCTCTATCAAGTTAATTTTGAACTACATGTATTTAGCCTTCCTACCTGCCATTCTGCTGTTGTATGAAGAAAATTTGAACTATTTAGTCTTCCTACCTGCAATTCTGCTGTTGTACGAAGATAATTTTGAACATTTAGCCTTCCTACCTGCCATTCTGCTGTTGTATGAAGATAATTTTGAACTAATCAGCCTTCCTACCTACCATTCTGCTGTTGTATGCGGATAATTTTGAACTAATCAGCCTTCCTACCTACCATTCTGCTGTTGTATGCAGATAATTTTGAACATTTAGCCTTTCTACCTACCATTTTGCTGTTGTATGAAGATAATTTTAGACATTTAGCCTTCCTACCTGCCATTCTGCTGTTGTATGAAGATAATTTTGAACATTTAGCCTTCCTACCTACCATTCTGCTGTGGTATCAAGATAATTTTGAACTATTCAGCCTTCCTACCTGCCATTCTGCAGTTGTATCAAGCCAATGAGGTCAATTTTGAATTAGTTCAAGATTTTGACGTACTGGTATGCACCTCTTGCTAAGCTTGGGTACGAGATCCACCTGAACCTAGCTGTATGGTACAGCTATTTGTGATGAAACTTTTGGGGAGGTACTCCATAAATCAGTTTTGCAGCCTTTGTGCTACAAAAATGATTTGTGAAACGCTATCCCTTGAAAATTGTGGCCTCCAAGGTTTGTACAGTATATCAATTGGAAGACGTAAGTGATGCTAAAATGATACAATTTGAGGAATAAAGGTACCTGCATGTTTTCATGAAACGTCTTCTGAAAATGCAGGAAATTGCATTTCCGAGCATCTAAAATTTCAAAATTTTCCGGGGGAGCATGCCCCTGGACCCCCCTAGTATTCTCGCGCTTGCAGCGCTCGGAAACCCCTCACTAAATTTGCTGGATCCATCCCTGCGTGAGAACATTTTAAATAAAACTGAGAAATGTTTTTGTTTATTATAAAAAAGCTGCTTGGAAATTTAGGAATACAAAAGACATAAACCTTTGCACTGAATCAAAACAGTGGAGTTATTCGAAACATATTCAATAGAGATGAGTGTTGACAGAGGCCAAGTGTTAAAGCAAGTTGAAGTTCTAATTAAAGCAGTCTTATTATGATTAAAGAAAAGAGTTTACCCCATCACAGTTGTTATAAATGTGAAATCTCATTTCGACATTTCATCGTTAACAGCGAAAATAATCAAGCAGACGTCGCTCGTCCGACGAGTATCATGCAAGTCGCTGACGCGGTGATCCGTGAAAGATAATGAAGAATTATCCGTTTTCCATTTAGTAAATTACTTTAAAAGTACAATTATATTGGTATCATACCTTCCTTCTAGACGTGCCAGCCGTAAAACAAAAATCGGCCTCAAAACGTTTGAAATACAGCAGTTCAAATGATCCGAACCCGCTTTTCGCCATTTTTGTTGTTGACCTGTCCGCAGTTATCTGGCTGCCAACATGGCGGCCAAGATGCGCGGCACGACATGCGCGAGGACAAAAGCTTCAGAGCTTCCGACGCGAGGGAAACTTCTGTTACGTTTCTTGTTCTGTGCTTTTAGCTTCCTTGTAGGCTTGCTTTAAGTCACGGATTTTGTCCTTTCACTGTTTCACCATTTTCGGGCTCCCAGCCTTATTCACCACATCCAGAATTTGACGCAAAGTCTCCGTAGGTCTGCTGCTTTCCATCTTCTCGATCCTTTCCTTCCATTCGTGGACCAGGACGCTGGCTTGTTCTTGCCGCCATTTCATCGAACTCTTGGCGCCAATATTTTGGTTGGTGGCAGGACCTACGAGACTTGAGCTCGGTGCTCCCTGGAACGATATTATAGTTCGTACTCGAGCACGTATTAGCTATAACATTCTCAGATCCCATTGTCGTAGAAATGTGCTGTAAACTCCGTGGTTATGGAGTTGGAGCTGGATGTGGATAATAGGGACCGTATAGTGGGGCCACGTTAAGCCAACCAGGATGAGGAATTGATTGTGCACGGTTATCATTGATAAACGCAGGGGATGAAAATGTAGCTTGTTTTTCATTGTTTGATATCGATTTTGGTTTTGTAGACATGGTAGAGGTAAGAGAAATGTTTTTTCTCATTGTTGCATGCCTGGTAATATTTCTCTTTGTAAAAGAGAAATGTACAAAATAGTGTAAATTACCGCCCAAGGTTTTATCTGATTTCTGGTTCCAGAATATGTCAAACTAGAACATTTTGATTCGTCACATTACAAAATCCACTTGACTTTACAACTCTAGCCAAGCTCAAGCGTACTATCAACCATCTACCACGCCCTCTAAAGACAGAGACGGACAAAGAAACAGCCCTGTTAACTTATTATCGTGGCAATGATCGAGAACAGAAGAGAACTTAAAAATGATAGACACTAGTAACTTTACCACAGGGACATTTGTTGTTTTATTTGAAAACATTTAACAGATGATTATTAACTATGCGGTACCCATTAAGTTTGGCAAAATCTAGAGTCCGATTTTTGGATCACCATGAGGTTTCACACAGTCGTCGGAACAATAATTCAAGGACGGTCTACGATAAAATAGATTTCCCGCCAAAATAACCGCCTTCCAGTAGATCTTGCTGAACAGACGACAAAACGGCCTGTCGCCTCCTCTCTGACAAAGAGTCCCCATGTCGCGTATAAATGCATCGTCGCATTCTTTCTTTGACCAGCCATATCGTTGTCCCTGATTTGAAAAAAATGTGTTGTACATTAAGAGTTGCGGATAACATTGATGTGTGGTTGGAATTGTATATCAAATTGCGTGAGAATACAGTTTGACCAAAGCTAATTCAAGTACAAATTACTCACCATGAAAAACGCGAACCCAAGGCCTAGTGCCTTACTCAGGTGTATCAGACGACAATTGCACTGGATTCATAATTAAATTGAAGATCGCATAACTGACTTTATTTTATCTCTATGATTCTAAGCGACCTGTTATTGGTCAGGTTGCGCTGATCTTGAGGTGTTTCTCTTGCCCCCTCCTCGTCTCCCTCTTCTTCTCTCGCTATCTATTTATAGATGTATATGTAATATTTATAAAATTCATTAAGAATTCATGATGAAGATACACGTTCAGATGTCGGTGAATGATCACCGAGTTGCTCAAAAGATATAAATAAGACTGTAATCTAGAAGAAGTTCTGTAGAATGACATAGCGAGCACATACGATATTACGCCTTAACGGAAGTAAGGGATTGGTCCTGCTATCCTTCGCTGTCAAAAATAATACTGAAGATGGGTAAAAAACTACTTAACTGGAATATTGATAATTACCCACATTCTTGTTCTACTTCTCCGTTAGTATACACACACATACTGTACATACATACACATGCATACAGATATTTATATATGTATGTAGGTATGTCTTTTTATGAATATATATGTATATATACATATATATATATATATATATATATATATATATATATATATGTATATATATATATATATGTATATATATATATATATATATATATATATATATATATATATATATATATATATATATATATATATATATATATGTATGTATATATATATATGTATATATATATATGTATATATATATATATATGTATGTATATATATATATATATATATATATATATATATGTATGTATATATATGTATGTATATATATATATATATATATATATATATATATATATATATATATATATATGTATATGTATGTAACTGCAGACGGTACCGTTTCGGCCTATTGGGTCTCATCAGTGCAGTGCTGACGAGCAGGATGGAGAAGCCTACATTATATAGGCAACTCAAATGTTCCACGCTTGTGGTACATCTAAGCCATGCCAGAGCGCTCTAACTAGAGACTAGTGAGCGTGCGCAAAGTCTGTTTATGAATATATATACATATATATATATATAATCATCATAAAAACTTTGTTAAAAAAGAATAAACAACTTACGTTTCGGGGACCGGCCCCTTCTTCAGCAGCTCACAGTTAAAGAATAGAGTCCTTATATACCTTATCATTCTTCCTTAAATTTACATAAATTTCAAACCTTCATTACATTTAGTCCCAGAGGAGCATAACATTTTAATTTTTCAAACCAAAATCCTTCCCTTGCTGTCGGATCCCTAACATCGGTAACATCAATTATTTTAACAGATAAATCTTCCAGACCTATATGCTCATCTTCAAGAAAATGTGCATACAGGTGTTCCCCAAAAATTCCCCTTTGTCCCCTTTCATATCGTCTCAAAGAGCTCTTATGGTTATTGAACCTTAACCTAAATGGTGTTGTTGTGCTCCTCACATATTGTTTACTACATCTTTTGCATGTTATTAAATATACTACTCCTTGAGAGTCACAATCAAAGGAATGATTGATATGGAAAGACCGCTTCTCTACATTACCCATAAATGTCGATCCAGTTTCAACAAATTTACAAACTTTACATTTGGTCTTTCCGCAGCAAAACATTCCCTTGGACCCCTCCTCCACGGGTTGCATTTTAGCCCTCACCAAAATATCCTTCAAATGCTCCTCTGGGACTAAATGTAATGAAGGTTTGAAATTTATGTAAATTTAAGGTAGAACGATAAGGTATATAAGGACTCTATTCTTTAACTGTGAGCTGCTGAAGAAGGGGCTGGGCCCCGAAACGTGAGTTGTTTATCCTTTTTTAATAAAGTTTTTATGATCATTATATGACGTTTAAACTTTATGTTGAGCGGGCTCTTGATGATATTATATATATATATATATATATATATATATATATATATATTAGTGCATTATAATTTTCCTTTGTATTATTCTCATGAATTCTTACTGAATTATATATCAAATATAAGTATTCTGTATGAAATAAAATCGTAATACAAACAGCTGAAAACATCTTCACCTAAAGATTGCGCAAAGTTTGAAACGCAGTCAGTGTATTGAGAAACCGTAAGTGATTGGATAATCTCAAAAACAATATATTAAATTGAGCTCTACGACCTCGTATTGAGCACACTGCTTACTAGGATAATACCCATGCTTTGGTTATCGATTTATATATTGCTTTAGCAATTTAATCCCCAGGCTAAGAGTTCAACAACCAACATAAAATTTAGGGATTTTAGCTCATTTAGCCCGGAACAAATAGCTACGCTGAACCAACGAACTGTTACGACCATTTACACTTGGTCTAGGTTCATGCGAAGAAAATTGATTTCATCACCTATTGAACTAGCTTCAACTTGTTAGTCAATTCCTATAAGCAACTATATTATTATGTCTTCGAGTTAGATTAACAAGATTAGCGTTCAGGAATTAAAACCACCAGTAAAATGAGAAGTGGGGGTAAATTGATTTTTCAGGTAAGAAACGAGAAGTTATGACGTCGGCGGCTATACTTGTTCCCCAAAATTGTTTCCGGAAATCGTACCCTGGAGCCTAGCATGCGTACTAGACGGTTCGTGGCTTATACCTGAGGAATCGACCGAGAGGGACTGGAAGAAGTTCAAGCGTCCAGCACACTAACTGAAATATTAGTGGTCTCAAGATTCAGGATTATCCTGGATCACAGAGTTATGATTAGAATAAGGATTAGGGTTTAGTTTGGGGTTAGTTCTAGTCCTAGCCCTAACCCCGATCTCAAACCTAACCCTAATCCTAACTGTAGGATTCAGGATAATCCCGAAACTTAATATCAATAACATTTCAGTTAACGTGC
The DNA here is from genome assembly GCA_030142905.1 of Heliopora coerulea. Classification (NCBI taxonomy): domain Eukaryota; kingdom Metazoa; phylum Cnidaria; class Anthozoa; order Scleralcyonacea; family Helioporidae; genus Heliopora; species Heliopora coerulea. The sequence goes on from JASJOG010000004.1 coordinate 307,002, forward strand.
TGGACGCTTGAAATTTTTCCTTCTCCTCCGGTCGCCTCCTTCTAGCCACGACCGTACTAGACGCCATCTTCATGAAAAATATGTACAGTAGCTGATTAATGAAACGTCTGCAGTCAGTTAATGGTGGTCACAAGTTTTTCAACATTAGAAACCATGTTTTTATTTTTTTAAAGGATCGCTTGCTGCACTGAGAACGAGGGGAAATAATATGAAATTCGGTAAACATAAAGCGATTTGGATTTGGGCTGATTATAGCCTCACCATGAACAATTGAACTATCGTGATTGTGCAAAAAGGAGGAAAAAAATATGGAACCAAGTCACTCAATTGACAGTGCCGCCAGAAAGAACCACCAAACCAGTTTTTTGGGTAATCGTACAAGGTTAAAGTTTTTCCTAAGAGCTATAACGAAAGGGATTGGTTGTTCAAGGCCTATTGAACCAGGTTTGTCGAATCAGGAGTACAAATTTCTGATCCAGTGGGTAGTCATCTAAGTGGAAATAACAAGTGAACACCATCATCCTTGTCGATGCTACCTCGTAATTCGTACAATGCCTACATTTCATCTGCAGGGATTCACTACCGGGTGCATGCATAGTCGAGACTTTGAACAAGCACCCTCTAGCCCCTGGGTGGGTTTTCAAAAATCGTGAGTCACTTGTTAAGCAGATATCCATCCAGATGGACAGATGGAGCAATAAGCATGATCCATCCTTTGAACAACTCACTTCGTATACTCGATATTTTAATATATACTGAATTGGGAGTTACCCAAGGTTTGAATGAACTACCCCAATGATCAGTTGCCATGAAAATTGAAATTAATAACGCCGGATGGTCTTGGTTTGTTCACGAATATTTATTTTTAGTGTGACGAAAGATTGAATAAAAATTTACTTACGCATCCATAACAAACATCGTGGCGATTACATGCTGGTGTAAAAAGTTTTTTGAAGAAAAAATTCTTCGTCGGCGTGCTGCAGCCGTTGATGACAAGTTTGCAACAACTACAAACTTGAAACGCCAAGAAAAACGATATAACATATGCCGTCTTCATTGTGCCCTGTGCTCAACTCTGACAAAATATCAACTGATTACGGCAAAATGTTTTGTTATGAAGTTATTTATATATAGTACCAGGATCAACAGAGGAAAATGCGCGATAGACAAAGCTGGTCAAATATATTTCAATCACTGAATAGCATAGGAAACGTGTAAACATCAGCGCAGACTCTTGTCAAATAAATTTCGTGAAATTTAGGTAAGAAAATTGATCCAGGAAACTCAAAAAGATTTCAAATAAAAATTTATCGACCAATTTCATTATCATTACGGATCGGACCCGTGCCACTTTGTTGGTAAGGAATTAAGCAAATTCTGTGCGAAAATGGTGAATTTTGGAACTTCAGTGTCTGTCCACAGAGAATTATTAATTACATAATCACTTGATTCTTAAACCTTTCCAGAAGGTAGATCCTTGACGAGTGAAATCGTCTGCCGTTTGTCAAGATAAAATACTCAAGCGTTAGTAAGAGTAATTACAAACGACATCACTTTCTCATCAAGTAAATTTCGTCAGTTCCCTGACCCTTTTCGTTCTTTACTTATCGTTCAACACTGCCCACACATTTTGTATATACAAACGACATCACTTTCTCATCAAGTAAATTTCGTCAGCTTCCTGACCCTTTTCGTTCTTTACTTATCGTTCAACACTGCCCACACATTTTGTATAATTAATAACAAAGTCGCCAGCGTCAGGCAGTGATTTAACATAAATAATCTTTGCGAGTGACAACTACATCATCAAGATCCTCTATAAATTTATAATATAGAAAACGTACACAACACACAAATAAAGAAATCGTTATCAAGGATACTAATCGATATGGTTGCAGAAAAAGGTATAGGTAAGAAATAGGTATCGGTACAGGAGCATAGACCCCAACTGAATAGAACATGCGAATACCGCCACACAAAGTAGAAAGACTGGATAATGTAACTTTCAAATTCAAAATTGTAGGAACGTTTTGGCCAGCTCTGCTTCCACGGCCGCTATCCAAAAGTGTATCGCACATGAACAAAACATGTGCTGTTGCAAGATGTTGGACATGGTTTCATATGTATTAAAAATCGTCACCAAAATACAAACGAGGAATATTATCTTAAACTAACACCCAAAGGTGATCACAGCGATCTAAATCAAAATATATTCTCTACTTAATAAGTAGGTAAACTAATTGCCGCAAACGTCTGTTGCTTCAAATGCTCATCTATTTTAGCAAACAAAATTAATACAAGTTTAGAAACAATAATTAATAGTTGTTCCATGACCAGGCTGAATAAATAGCTATTTAAAAATTCGGAATTATAATCATTCTACTTTAACGACTAATTACAAAAATACTGTCATAATTATTTCCATGATTGGTATGAGACATTACGCCAATTACATCAATTAAGTGAAGGTGTAAAAGACTACAGATTTGTAGAAAAATCCCTATTGCCTCCTCTTTAAACTGTATATACCGGGAAAGAACACAGATGATACCTGGTACTACATTTGCCGCTAAGCAAAAAAAAGGTTTGAAACTCACAAAATACGTGCTCGAATGAAAACAAATCACACAATGCAAAATCATGACTAGTGCGTATGAGTAATGACCTGCAGCTTGAGATTGTGAGACGTTTACAAGATTGGCCGGTAGCCCTTCCTTGACCAATTTATCCGCACTTCAAACGAACGAGGCTCAATCAGCTGTTCTATGCACAACATTATTGACCGTGAAAGATCGTTGCGTGCACGCACGTATAAATTGTTAAAGCATTATTTTACACTGGTACTCTGGAAACATATAATATACAAGGGACATTGACCAAGCGAGAACGGTGGCGACTATAGTTAGGCTGTCGAAATTTTAGGATTTCTAAGAATCCATGGATTACTGACGTCGTTTTGGGTTGTTTATATATATTTTTCAACCTTCAAAGAGCTTCAACGCTTCTTTAAAGATTACCTTATTTGAGTGGGTATTTAGCTCAACGGACAGCTTCTGTCGTTCCATTACTTAACATCATCCAAAATACGGGAAAATATTGAAACCGACAATCAATGCAGGATGACAATTGTTCACGGGGATTGCTCTTGAAACTAAAAATGATTTATTTTTATTGTTTTGATTGAAATTCTATTGTACGGAGGAGGTTGTCGTTGACGTTCCCGTTGCGTTTGCTCAAGGTCCCTATCTACCTTCTGTTGGGCTCCGGGGGCTAGCTCATTGTGGCTCTTGAGCCAGCCAAAGTAGCAATTACCAGTCCCTACGATCATCAAGCTTACAAATAGTGTCGGATAGGAGTTATATAAATAGCTAACCGTCATTCAAGTGCTGCCGGCTATACTCCCAAATAAATAAAGCTCCACTGACATGAACATTAAGCGATCGAATGATCCCGTGCTGCGGGATCTCTACACACTCGTCTAATAACTGAATTAAATTTACTGGAATGCCAGCTTTCTCGTTTCCAAGAACTAACACGGTATTGGAAGGAAACTGAAAGTTCGTCAACTTCTTGCTATGTGCCGTTTGCTCAACACCAACAACGGTAAACCCTTCTTTCTTCAAGTTCCCCAGATAACTAACCAAGTCAGTTACTTTTACTTCTTCGACTTCCACCCACTTCTCGGATGAAACACTTACGGACCTAAACCCAGTTTCTGAGACTACGTGCTTACTACCGAGCACCAGCTTCGACGCACCGAAGATTTCGCAAGTTCGACATAAGCCGCCGAGGTTCGGAGCGCGATCGATTAACGACGCAATCACAACCAAACTGCCAACACGGCGCTGAATGGGACGCTGTTGAAGCTGGTCAAACAGATCCAGATCTTGCTCTGGTGACGCCGTAACCTGCCAGGGTGTGATTTTCTTTTGAACATCTTTACCTTCGGATGCAAATCCTTCATTTACACCATAAGTTCTTATTTTGGTGCTTTTATCAGCAGTATCAGTCATAAGTGTTGGTTCACGGTGGACATTCCAGTTTTCTTTCTCGCAGCTGGTTACTCGCTCGACTCTTCGTCGTCGGCTATATAGTGGAAAATCTTCGATTTCTACCCACGGCAAACTTCCCTCAGTCTGAAAAACCTCAGGAGGCACAATCTCCTCTTCGATAACTCCAGCTATCTTTGGTACCGTTTGAAATATCACATCAATACTGAAATCATCCACGGGGTGTAAAGAAAACAAGGCACGATCTTTTTGCAGACGACCTTTCTCTTTTTCTCCTTCGACGACGCTATCTGTAAATGCAAGGAGGGACTCCAAGATCGGAAAATGTTCGGTTACACGCCTCCAAACTTCACCCGCACAAACATTAGCGATCAGCCGTAGTGCCTCAAAAAGATATGCGCGAATTTGAGAGTGGTTAAGAAACGCACATGGCAGGACAAGGGGCAATGAACGGAAGAGGTAGTCTGCTTGGGCCTGTGGTTCCTCTAAAGTCAACATCAGGTGAGTAACTATGCTGATCAGCGATGCCACATACCCTAACCTTTTCTTGGTAACATTCTCAAACTGTTGCCACATAATATCCAAATGTTTCACATTTGTGGACAACACACGGACTAGTGTCCACTCCATCAGAAAACGCACCGACGTTTGGTTGTCGGACTGTAGAGCTTGAAAAATTTTCGTGGCAAATTCAGAGGCAAACGTATCATCACTGATACGACATGTAATGGCTAAGATGACCTGCCACAATCGTTGCTTCTGACGATGGTTTTCAGAATTGAGAAAACGACTGGCCTTTGCCTCCGAGAGAGTCCGGTTTCTTTCGAGAAGTGTGACGATGACTTGAACGATGAATGATGCACATCTTCGATCTCTTGTGTCCAAACTCAGTAAAAGGGCGAGGATATCCACGCGGACACGCGCAGACTCGCACTCAAACTCCTTCCGTTTAGTGAGGCACACGACACCACCATTCTGACCCATATTCTTGATGTATGCAGCGGTATCGAAGAGAAGTCTTAAGTCCTTTTTGTGAACTGGCCCAAAAATACAGATATCAACAATAATCTCAACGTGGTTTTTGAGACTCTGCATGCGGACATCCATTGGGATGTGCTTGTAAGCACCAGAAAAGACTTTGCAGATATGACTAACAGCGACACTGACTAATCCACTCTGATCATGTGCGATCTCCAACAAGGAGTTCCAATAATTTGCAACACGTGAAGTCAAAATATGCTCTGCTGGGAGAGTCAGTAATTCTGGCGCGAAGATGATTTTTACTACAATGTCGAGTGCTGGCCAAAATTGGGCACTGTATCGAGTGCGTATCTCATGCAATACGCTCCACGCAGCTTCTAAAAGACGCGCACACGAACTTTCATCACAGACTGCAACTAGATCAGGCAGGAGAAGTTGCAAGGTCCTCAAACAGGGCAGGAAGGCCCGACCTGAAACCAAAGACAGTGCTTCAATACAAGCGTCGATAATGTCACTTGTGGTATTGCTTGCAAGCGTGCATTTTCCATCAGCAGAAAAGTTGGACACACGTTCATGACATTTGTATTTCACAGCTTTGTTGACACATTCCCATTGAGCAGCAATGTAATCTTCAACCACGACACGCCAGTCATCCTGTTTCATGGTAGATTTACATTCGCAATGTACATCATTGCTTACTTCACGATTGCTATTCGGATATCGAAAATGACTCACAAGGTTCCACGATCGAACAACCTCAAAAATACGGCGCCTGTTCTCCGCTGCTAATTCTACATACGGGATATCAGCGAAGTCCAGAACCCAAGCCATCCATCTCACAGCGACTACGAAACGTAACCAGGCCTTCGTTGTCGTCGGCGTTGATAGTACCTCAGTGGTCAAGACATGCAGGCCCGTATCAGTAAGCTTAATCAATAATGCTTGATATTTACAGGAAAGTTTATCAGGGAATTTCTGTGTAAGCCAGAGATATTTTACTTCATCTAACAAACCAAAGCATATTCGGTAACCTTGTAAATCAACAGACTCGTCATCTTGTTCAACGGTTCGGAGGAGGCAATCCATAAGACCAAACATGACCTCTTCCAAACGACGGATGAGAGCAATGGTAATGTTGTCGGCTACTGTATCTGAGGCAACTATTGGTCGAAGTTCGTGAAAAAGGGCTCGAAGAAGTTCGACGGCTTGCCAGCAATGTGAAATGGGAAGATAGGCATTAGACTGGGCTTTACTGATGGTCCAGAAGACAGTATCAAAGAGTTGAGCCATGTCGTCGCACGTTATCACAGAACAATCACAACATAACAGGATAAATTTGGCCAAGCGGACAGCTTGAGCACGATTTTCCCTCGAACTCGAATCCTTGAGAAACTCTTGTATCTTGCAATCAAAAAAGCTGTAAAATAAGAGCGGGGATCAACTGTATTGTGTACTTTACGTTTAGTTCAAAATGCTGTCTATCTACAAACAGCACGTAAGGAGGAAAGAAGACCGAACTGAACAATCAAGAGCCAAAATACTGAACATACTACAAGCAAACAATCTACAGCACACAAAATATTTAGTAATGCTATTTTGGCTATGCAACGACAGTCGTAGGACGATAAATACTGCTTTCTGTGACGTGTTGCTGTTTATTTTCAAATATAAGACGTTCCGAAAACCAAAGCACTTTGAATACGATCATTTTTTCCGCATGAAATTATCAAAATTGAGAAGTGGTTTATGCTTGTTTGTGCTTAGCCGAACTATGAGTGCACGCACTGCCACGCAGGTCGTTGGGAGAGAGCAACCAAACTTGTTGACCGCTCTTATATATACATATGCATATACATATACATACAGTATAAAGAGGTAGATTCCTGTTATACATATTTGGATTCCTATCCAAGTATGCCGTATGCTTATTCGGGATTAATTAGTAATCTTTACAATTCCCATCGAGCAGAAAATTCAAATTCACATCAACATAGTATTTCTTTTTCGATTTTTATGTTTTGAAAGCTATTCGTCCCACGCTCATTTCCAGTTTTCTCAAGTAGACTGCCGAGGCACGAGAGTCTGAATGGGGCGGGGGATACAAGATTCTCAGTAATTTGTGATTGTTAATTTTCCTCATTTTACGACGACTTGTAGCTGACACTTAACTTTTTTTAAGGAGTTTCCAGTTGTGATGAGGGTAATTTGTCTTGTACAACCTTTAGTACTCGCAAACTTTATACGCATTCTTAAGGGATATGATGGAAAGGTGGGCGAAGGAGGTTTGTGTATTCGTATTTGTAGTTAGTCTGTCAACAGTCAGTTTTAGACTAAACATCCCGACCATAATTACTGGGCGTTTCCTTCGAACGCACATCTCTGTTAACTATATTGGATATTGCTCTTGGTATACATTAGGCAGCAATTATAAACTCTAAGAAAGTGGACAAACATACCCAAATAAATCTTTCGTCATCCTTTTACAAAGGTCCACGTTTACAGACAACCATTTACCAACGTCTTTCCAAAGTGAGATCTCCCTGCACAGGGACTCCTCTCTAACGAAAAATCCTAAAAATACATAGATTTCATCCAAGCTAACGGATCTTGGGCGCAGCAGATTCATAAACGTCTTCAATAAGAAGCTCTGTACAGCTCCACGTAGTACAACAGAATGACTGGTCAGGTTGGAAAGAATGAACTGGAGGTTGGTTAGCAGTTCTGCACCGAGCACAGGAGCTACTGGTATATTTGCTAAACCTTGGCATATATAGGTAAGCGGCACGTGACTAATATTGTGCTTATGAACTGAAGATAACACTTGGTTGACGAAGTCCGCCTTGTCGTCGTCATCGAGATAGTCAAAGCACTTTTTGAAGAAGCCAGTTAGCTTTTTCGCCAACTTGCTTGGCTCTTTCCTGGCTTCGCCATCGTTCTTGGCATACAACGAAGGTTCTTTTAGCAACATAATAAGAGTGTCACTTGTGAAACGTATAGTCAAAGTACTTTCTAGCAGAGGTACTTTCTGCAGGTCTAAGGTCATCAGAGACATGATAGCCCACTTCTTGATAAATCTGTTCTCGTGAATTGCTGCTCTGTGAACGAGGATAGTAAGCCAAGAAACGTGCAACAAAGGAGGTTCGGAATCTATAAAATAATCGCAAAACAATGAGAAAAACAGGAAGACAAGCTATTGTAGTATTACCAAAGATCTTCTATCTTACACCAGAGCAATATGTACCTTGGTATAGAGCCTTTCTCGTCCCTAAGTTCCCTTAGTAGTTTTATCAGAAGCTCTAATAAAAGAAAATGTACCACTCCAGCGCTCGCAGACATTCGGGTAGCACTTCCAACATTTCCTGACGCGATCCTCATAATATATACTCGAGGTTTCTCCCCGTGATCGTTATCATTACGAAGGGTGAAATTCTAATATTAACTTTGATATACCCAACTCACTTCATGGACATATACACTGAACTCGTCGTCATGCTTCTGGCAACAGTTTCCGTAGCTCAATCGGTCAAATACTGGACTATATTCGCTGGATCTCTCGGTGGGATAGCTCCCCCAAAAGCCTTCAGAAGCATTTTTCCACAACTGGTTCTGCTTTGGTCTTAAATGAAGAGCTTCTAATCTACACTGTACAAGCAAAATTTCTCTCCATAACCTTTACCATTGATACCGAGAGTGACGCCGATGGTTATCCCGATCACTTAATGACCAAAGATAAGTCAGCAGAACAATGGACTACATTCCCAGAGTTGCAAGTTCAGTTGGCGGTTTATCCCCTTGGGTTTTCTTTTTCTTTATTTTAACCTTTACGTATTAGCATTCTACTGGGTCCTCTGTCTGTTCCTCCCCTTTTCGGTTAGCTGGCCGACATTTATAATACATGTAGCAAATGACTTTCCATCATTTACATCTCACTACTTACAGGGTGTATCGGTTATTTTTGCGTCACATGACTTTTTTTATTACCTACAGAGCATATGTACTAAACCCCTTAAGACTAGAATAATAAATGGCAGCAAAGATGATCAAAATTCTTTCCATAAGAACACTAACCCGTCGGCTATGACGTCAATTGCATACGCTCTATAAAACATCACCTAGTGTTTATCTCATTTCATTTAATATCTCCTCTCATAAGTTTCGGCAGTTCCTTGACCCTTTTGGCTTTCAATAAGTTACAAGTCAAACACCGCACTCTACCTTTATATTATGTCAATATTAAAAATTTCGGCTACTTTATTAGTGAAACCAGGACACATCTTTAAGGTTGCTGCGGTTATTAAATATCCTGTTAAGAGTATATGACATGTAGAATGAAGCGTTCCCGCGGGTAGGAGGGTAACGCACGTCGGAAAAAGTTGGTAAAATGTTTGCATCTAGAAATACGATAAATGTATTCCTAGCGATGTCATAGAGCTTTTCGACAAATAGTGAATGATGGGTAATCGGGATACGTTTGGTCATCTGGAATAGCAAATAAATGATGAAAATCGTAAAGGTGAGTCGAGAATTGTTTATACCTTCGCGTAAATGTGTCGTGTTGAGCTGAAAGTCAGGCAAACCAAATAATACTCACCAAATACATTTATTAAGCGATTGCTTCGGTAGAAGTCCTTTGGAGTTAAAAGTCACTGATTAGAGTGTGGAGTTTTCACGTACCTTATATACTCGACAACAATAAAAATCATCGTTTTACCGTGCTTCGCGCACTCGAGAACAGTGAAAATCACTCGGTCACCGATCCTGTGATCAGTGCCGTGTCGAGTGGGGCGGTGTAACACCTCCCAATGAAATGATGAAGGGTCCCTCTTTCAGATTTGCAGAGACCGAAGTCCTAATGTCGGTAATGAAAGGCTCCTATTTTCGGTGACTAAACTCCCCATATCACTTATGTAGGGACCTATTCCAGTGACCGAAGTCTTCTTCAACTCCCTAATATCAGTTGTGGAGGGCCCCCATTTCATAGCCTACGTGCTGTGTAGTCCCAGTATGAAGGGTTCTTATTTCTGTGATCACTGTCCTTCATATCAGTTGTAAAAGTTCCCTGTTTCAGGGACCAAAACTCGCACATCACTTACGAAGAGCCCCTACTTCAGTGATCAAAGTTCCCGTACACCAGTTGTAAAGACAATGCCGCGCCAACTGGGGAGTGTGACATTGCAGAATTACAATATTCTACATTAAAATTCCAAAATTTGAAATAAAAAATTGTAAGAACTGTTTCACTAGATTATAGGGGCAACCTAGGTCCACATACATTTAGCTTTCAGAAGAAACGCATTTTGGTAGGGGACCCAAAACCTCAATACTTCCCCCCAAAATGATCAACCCTTGGGTACGGCACTGCTTGTGATTTTCATGGTAATCTCGTTATTTCACCCCCCTGCTAAAACACTCACACTCGTTTGTAAAATATTACATACTAAACAGAGGGTTTTAAAAGCAAGCGACTTCTGCCCAAACAATCACCTAATAAATGTCATAATGAATATGCCTTCCCTTGCCTGACTTTCAGCTCAATACGCAAGGTTCTCACGAACGTACGATTCTCTGCGCACTTTCACAATACTCGCTATTTGTTTACTCTTCTGGATATGATTCTGACTACCCTTGACGCTCTGTTTGGTCCAAAAGTTCTATTACTATCAAGAATATGGTATGATTACAGATTTAGTTGCGAAGGCACGAGGGAATGGAGACCACGAAAAGTAAACCCAAGATATGTCTGAGAACTCGGTAAACAATATGCTAATAAGTAGTTCGTTATAATAAAGATGATAATGCATGTTCTGTTGCAACAGAAAACTCTGCCATTGTGGTTCAGCAATATTTTCCTCAGTAATCCCGTCATATTCAAGCCTACAAGGCATTATGACAGAATACTGTCTGTCAGTTGGCTAACAAGAAGTATCAGCTTTGCAATTTTAAACTACAGTATATAACAGCTCTTATAAGACTATCATGGATGAAAGCAAACTCGCCAAAGTGAGGCCACGAGGGGATAATTCTTTGATTTTAGTTCGAAAACTAGTTCGGCAATCTGTGGTGTTTGAAACAGAATGTACCGTCGATTATAGTGTGCAATTAATTTCGTACCATTTCTTTTCTTCGTAGCATCAATTAGGTCACTGAGACGTGGAAGAACAGGTTGAATAACATGAAGCTACAAAAACGAACACAGAAAACTTAAATTAGTAGTGACCATAGTGTAAAAATGTCTTGCGAACAATTTTGTTCACAATGTTTAAGATTGTAAAAGGGACTTCGCCCCGACATTCCTGATGATGAATTTGTGGTACATCTTACGGACAAAACGAATAAAGAAAGACTGTACAATTTAAAAACTGCATATCAAAACACACCAAGTTGTTTGCTCACCGTCATAAGTTTACGAACTTTCATATTTCCTCTCGTCTACCGTCGAATTAACATGATCTCATAATCTAAGTTTTCTTTCAACAACTGGCCATATTCTGTATATTGGTGTGGCAACACTTTTGTCGTATTCGTGTGAGTTCGTGATGTGACTTATGGACAGACTAAGAATTCTCAACCCCATGAAGCCCACCGGTTTACAGGTTCGGTTCCCGTCCAGGACTCTGAAACATTTTCTCAGTGTGTACGATTTCAAGCAGCTAAAGCACGCTTATAGATTTTCCAACATGTAAGTAAAAGGTTTGTGGACTAGCTAATTACTTTTAAAACTAATTAAATTAGTTATATTTGCATCATTCGTTTTCATATTTGACAGATTTGTTTGATTGAGGAAGGTAGGAATGAAAGAATATACTACGAAAAGGAAAGTCAGGTCCTAAAAATTTGATACAATAATTTTAAATTTCTACCTGCTTCTCTTCTAAGATTTCAAAAAGAAACACATACTGCTGCCACACGCTCAGAAGTACGTTATCAATGTCCGGGCTCCACCAAAAGACTGGAGATGACTTATTGACAAGAAATTTGTCACAGCTTTTTCTTGACATTTCAACTGCATTTTGAAGTAAATACAAACATCGTTTTCTAACCAAAGGATCGATGTTAACCAATCCTGTCTGCAGCATCATCCAAAAAGCGGGGTCATGGTGGACTTTGAACACGGATTTTGTACTGGGAGTAAAGTATATGTCAGCAAGGGACGACACGACGGCGTAAGAACCAAAGAAACCAGAATAATCTTTCCATTCAACTTGTTCTTGCACTACTAATCTTTTCACAACTTCCCAGATTGCCTGTGAAAGGTACATGACATATTCATTTAAAAGTAACTGCTTAATGAAAAGTTCTGCTTAATGAAAATATCAATAACTACGACAAGAAAAATCTCAAATTTACAAATAAAGGGTATGTTTAATGATCTGCAATTTTGACATCATTATGATGTCATTGAAACCTGAAAAATTCTCTAATGTTTAAATAATTTTCAGTTTCATTTTTTAAGAGTCATTGGATCATCTTTTGCAAAAAAAAGTGCATTGATTTTAATGACGTTTAAGAAAGTACATCTGATATCAACCCTCTTTATATGAAAAATGCACTAAGAATGTAATGATTTAAATGTTTTTGAAAAATTTAACTGATGAATAATTGTGTACATAGTATAACTTTTCATAGGTCTATATAGATTTCACTGAGTGAGAATACAATATAGGTACTCATAAATATTCCAAAAAAGCCTGGAAAAATGCCCAGGCTTTACAGTACTTATACATGTCACTAGAAAACAACTGTTTAATTGAAGCATATTAAATGTATGTAAGATAGAACAAATTGTCAAGTGGCAGAATCATACACTTTAAGATGTAAGCAGAACCAACTGGGAGGGAGGTCCTAGAGTTGCATTTTTATGGAACTGGTCCCCATTAGATCCTACTGTAAAATGTAAGATTCTGATACCTGAAACTCTCCTTCATCTTACAGGTCACTTACTCTTTTTAGTAAACCTTGGTAAACATTATCCCCCAGTTTTCCTCTTAGCTTCATAAGGTATACTGCACACTCATGACAGGCACACATATACACAGGCACACATATACATACACCTATACCCAGGCACAGTTAATTCCATTTGAGCATTTGAAAAGCAAAAAAATATGATTGGAAAAGCCTTGGACTTTCATGAAATCCAAGAAGTTCAAAGTTCAGTGGTATATGTAACATAACAGTAGGTTAATAATATCATATACATAAAATACTTTACAAAGCACTATGTAAATAGCAGTGTTGAAATGAGTCAACCCAAAGTCAGGTCATGAGTTAAGTCAATGGCAAAGCTTGAATCGAGTTCAGTAATTCAACTTAATTGAGTCTAGTTGAGTCAGGTTACAAAGTTGCCATTGGTCCCAGATATAAGTTATGAGGTAAGTAAAATCAAGTAAAATCAAGTAAAATCATCTGGAAATAATCAGAGTTATTTTATGATTGATGGCATTTTCTTTGTTATTCATGATCCTTTATTTAGCTTACATACTCATTAAACAATCAAGCGAGTGATAGTCCAGGGAGGGAATTTGATATTCAGCAGGGAAGAGTGGGGCTGATGAATTGAGTATAATGTTGTATTATAAATTCAAGGGATGTATGCTGAGCTTCCCAGGGATGTATATGTATACATCCCTAAGAAATCATATACATCCCTTGAATTTATAATTCAAAACTTTATTTAATTTACTAAACTCACTTTGACTAAATGTATAATTCCTCTGCACACAATTTAAAATTTTAACATTACATACACCAACTCTAACAACTTTGACATTTTCCTTCTGAAAATACATGAAAATCCTTTGAAATGAAAAATGTACACTTCTCAAAAACAACAGGAATTTCCTCTTAATATTATAAGTTTGATAAGATTTCTTAATCTCACTGAAAGCACTTCTTCCCATATTGATTGGTAAACTATTTTTAATGGATTTAGATTTCACATTACATATGCCTGCCAATTCAGCCCAACAACAAATTCCCCAAGCAGACATAACCTTAGTATTTGCAGTAATCCTCAACGCCTTCCACTTCTCCAGCTCTTTGTCCATCACAAATGAAATGTTTCTCTCATCTTTGAAATTATTTATTGATAAATTGTCATCTTTTCCCTTCTTTAATTAATTCATCATTTGCAATATCAGCAAAAAGCTCTTTCATTTCAATGAAATTCAGAGTGAATATTTTGGTCTGAAACAGGATGTGATAAACTTTTTAATTCATAGCCTCCTTACTTGCGACTCGACCAAATGCAAATAACTCTGATCATTTGTAAGACACCCTCCAGTAAAAAAACTGCATTGATATTAAAAATCACTACTTGTAAAATCCTTTTAGCAAATACATTAACCTTTTGTTAAATGCCAATCAACCATTTTATTTCAGTCCAATGTTTATACATTCACACATGTCAAAAACATGTTTTCCCAAATGAAATCCTTTTGTTAGAAAATGCATCTTATCATGAAATAAGTTAGTTAAAGCCCTTGAACGTCGGCTTTATGCCTGATACAGCCCTCAGGATGTATCTGGCATAAAGCCTATATTCAAGGGCTTTAACTCTTACTTAAATTGTCTAGAATTAGTCTAAGTAAAATTATGCAAAACTTGGTTAGGGACCAAAAAGAATTAATGGTAGAACTCCACTATTACTAAAGATCAACTTATGCTAGGGAAATTACTGCAAGTGCCCAGCACTTGCAGTAATTTTATCAATTCTGCCCAGCACACATTTAGCCCAAACATAATGAGATATATAGTTTCTGTGTAGCAGATACATGTATCATTGTTATTTAATCCATTAAGGATTGTGGGCACATTTCATAATTTTACTCTGGCTAATGCTTGACAATTTGACTAGTCAAATGGATAAGCCATACCACTTAATTAGTCACTCCATTATTTATCAAGCAACACCCCCCAACCATTGTCCAGACATCATAATGAAAATTTAATCAGGATATTTGTACCCAGCACTTATTTTTTGCTGTCTACATCCGAGGTCAAGTTTGAATTGAGTAGAGTCATTTAAGGCAGAGGTTCACTGAGTAAAGCTCAAGTTAAGTAACTTGGGGTTATTGACCTGATCTGAATGGAGTCATTTTTCACAAAGGACTCCAGCCAAGTCTAGTACCCAAAAATTGGGACTCAAGTTGATTCAAGCCGTTACAACACTGGCAAACAATAAAGAAAATAGGGTACCTTTGAGTTTACAAGGTATTTTTCCTCATTCAAAGATAATAGTCTTGGAAGAATTTTTCCAGTAATCTTAAATAGAAGACTTTCGCTCCTTACAACTTTCAACACATCAAGAACAACTCCAAAAATGCATTCTTCTAAGTTTTCTTCCAGGACTACATGTTTCCTTAACTCCAGCCTTTCATTGTCGCACTCGTCCATTGATTCCACTAAACTGCCAAGCAAATCTAGCGCAGTTGCTACCTCTAGGACATCCTCAGAAGAATCAACCTCGTGCCCTTGACCAAAACCGTGTCTGCATTCGTCCACGAAATTCTTCAATGACTTCAGTAGCAGGGACCATACATGTAGACCAATTTCGCCCGGGCTACCAAATGTGATCTGCGACACAAGCTTATAAGTTATCTGAAATGCTTTCAGTTTATTTCCTTTGTCGCAATCGTATGTTGATGGTTGGGGAGCTCGAAGAAGAGGAAGACAAATATCATTTAGAATTCTGTCCAGTAACATCGTCATGGACACCGATTCGGTTTCTTGGCACGTGTCCGCGTTCATTTCGGCAATGTGAGAGACTATAACGTCCAGTGACTTCAGATAACTTATATCAACAATACTTTTGTCTTTTCCTAATGTTATAAAGTCAAAAATGTTTTTTTCTAAGTGTTTAAAATCTTCGGAACGAAGGAAATGACGTACTATCAATTGGGCTGCCATGTTGCTTTCCTACCACACGTGGTAGACCTGGTCACCAAGTTCAATCAGCTGGCAGCTGCCACTGAACTTGAGATCACCGGTAGACGCCTGAGCGTTACCGTTTACTTCAGCTTCATGATCGTAGGTAATGAAAACGTTTGATGCAGATCTGCCACTGAAACAAGAGCTTCTAGGTAAAAAAGAGCACAGACTGACGTTCATCTTAGACTCATCTGGTGCTCGTGTACCAGGAAATCCGCCTTCCCCTACAGTGCCTTTTTAAAGGAATTTTCACTTGGAGGGGGGGGGGGGGGCAAAAGTAAAAATTGCTCTGAAATATGGGATGTCAAATTTGCGGCTAGTGTAGCCCGTGCACCTGAGTGGTGCGAGTTGGGGAGGTTAGGAATTTGTGGAAAACTTCTTCTCAAAGGGGCTCCTGGGGGGGGGCAAATTTTTCTTATCATGTGTCTTTTTGAGATGCATTTTGGTGTATTTTCAGTTTAAAATCTGCAGAAAAAAAAAGTAAAAAAGCACATGGGAATCGTAATGAAACTGATTTAGTGACTGCGGCATGGAGAGAGGCGGGAAAAAAATGAAAAATTATTCGTGGAAAAAATCACACTCCAGTGATATAAATGCACGCATGAGATAGGGTCTGATTTTATCAGGCTAGTTCATACAATAAATTTTTCTTCTTGAATGAATAGAAGAACTGATCGATCAACATTCATCAGCAAATCAGAACTTAAGGAAATTTTCCCTTTTTTTGCAAATGTGGAAAATTAAACAGCAAATAATTTTCCCAAATCCCAGGGGCAGAAGTACGGCGGCTAGGGGGGCAAATCCAATCATTGGGGGGGCATTTGCCCCCCCAGATATATAGTTAAAAAAGGCCCTGCTCCCCTAATATTGCCAACCTGGGAGATATTCCTAGGAAAACCGTCCTCCCAAGGGGAAATTTCCTAGGAATATCGCCCTCCCCTCTTTTTAAATCAACACAACGAGATTTTACAAGCATAACATACTTGATTCATTTTTTTTTATTATTAGTTTTTAGTAATTCAAGCAAGTTTTCGTTCAAGGAAAATTTCAGAGTGATCGTTAACCTTACAAAATTTATATATTTTTTGCTTTCATTAAGTTTCGTGTTACTAAAAAATACAGTGAAGACACCGCTTTTATTTTAAGCTCTATTTTCATCTTTTCTGTCTGCTTCTAATTTCATGTTCCATATCCTCTGAAATATCTGTACAATTAGCGTTTCAGTATCTTGCTTTTGGCACAAACCGCATGCCATTAAGTGAGTCAGGTCATTGTAATTCTAATTACAATCACAAAATATCCTTGGGAACGAAAACTCGCTTGAATTTTTAAAAAAAAAAAGAAAAAAAAGTTAACCTTAACTAGGCGACAATGTACAGTGGCTCAGCAAAGACATCACAACAGCGCCCTGGTTAGGACTTTCTGTAACTGCAAGCTGCCTGAAGAGTAGGATGACATGATTGCACGTGATCTTTGCGGGGAATTGTATCACCAAAAATGCATAAACTACAATTCCTCTGACAGTGAATGGCTTTGCTCTTCATGCACTTCAACACCAGCTAAAAAGAGTAAACTAGTCTCTATGTAATGACATATATTATACTAATGACTGATCCATCGATCGACTTATCCGACGGAAAGTTCATCATTTGACAAAAGAAATAATCTTTTCCTTGACATGTGTTGTTTTTAAACGGTAATCGGTGCGACAAATTTCCTAGAGGAGGGCGAATGTCCTAGAAGATCCGACCTCCTGCGGGGCGAGATTCTTAGGAATCCTTTCCCCTGCGGAGCGAGGTTCTTAGGAAATTTGTCCTCTCCGCCGAAGGGGAGCGAATTTCATGAGAGGAGGGGGGTGTGCGAATTTCCTGTGATACCGGTAACGATTGTAGTTACCTGAAAGAAGTCGAATAACCAGTTCAGCGCTTTTATCAACAGGCATCACGGGCCCTTTTCACTCAAGGACAACCCTGCGCGAGGACGTGTGGAACTGAATAAACTGAGGTTTTAAAAACCCATTTTAAAAGATAAGTAGATATCTAGTACAGGGACTCAGAATGGGCTGGATAAAAGCCCTCAAATTTGAGTTTTGTTCGATCAAAAACCAATACGAGAACAAAACTAATGTCTTCTAGTGTTGAATCGCTGTTTACTAACACTCCATATCAACTGACGGTACGATACAAAGAAACAACATTCAACTAGCTAACGACGAACATGGTTTACCAAGAAAAAAAAACACACCACTGAATTTAATTAATAACATTCAGTCTTACTTTCATTTACTTTCAGTACAACAATGTGTACAAAAAAAAAGTTACATGGTTACATGTAGCGGTAATGAGCTCACCATTTTCAGTTGTGGTAGCTGAACTCGTGATCAACGCCCCAATGGAATCAGAGTCCAAGAAACCAATCGACAAACATTTAGATTTTGGTTTCAATTCGTTGACAACACTATTACTGCATACGAGGGTAACATCGATGAGTTTTACAGACATTTTAGCCAGAGTATCGAGACTGCCACAGGCAATTTACCAAAGAGGTGGAAGGGAATAGAATAACTCTTTTCGATTGTTTAGTGACTCAAGAGACCCATTAACTAATAACCGACTGGTCAGGGGTGTACATAAAACCAATACATACGGACGTCCAGGCTAATCATCATGGAACCTAACTTCACAAAGCGCCACCTCGATCAGAATCATTGAACAGACAAGAGCAATCAATTTGCGATACATTTTTGTCACTGGTATAAAAATCTGTGTAGGGCAAGGGCGTACAAAGCCAGTTTAAGCAGGGAGCAGTGGCGCACTGAACTGGGGGGAGCCTTATGGGGCTTAAGCCGTCCACTTACCAGGGAACAAAAATTATTTCGATTTGCGTCCAAAAATGTAACGTAAAATGAAAATCGAACTGTGTAGAGAGTACGATACCTCAGACAGAAGACCGTGAAATACAGCAGTTTCTCCATAATAAGCAATGCATTGTGTACAAGAGCTTTCAATTCGTAATGCAGGAATTGGCTTTGCAGAGACTAAAATATAAACCTTTCCTGGGGGAGCATCTCTCCAGAGCCCCCCTAGCGGAAGCTTGTTTAACATTCTAGCCCCCTCACCATTAAAAAATGCTGGGTGTGCCGTTGGTTGGGAGGACGAGATTTCAGGGGCACTATTTAGATGCAGAAAGAGTCATCCTCACGCACATAGATGTCATTTCACAATGTATCCTTTGCAAAGGACATATTTGCTAAAAGAAAAGGAGCACCTTCCAAAACAAAAAGGGCGCTTTTAAAAAGTTGAGGAGGCACGTGCCGCCATGAATACTTAAACCTGAAATAAAATCTGAATTAGGCAGTGATAAATAAAATTTGGTGCAGTGATGAAAACTTTAATTAGAACAAAATGAATTTTTCTTTTGAACAGTTTCGACTTTAAAAGTTTAGAGTATTCGTTTGCCCCGTTTGACTACACAATACCGAAAAGAAAAGTAACAAAAGTAAACAGAATTGAATATGAATATTCGTTATATTAGTTGCATATTCTTATTGCAAATTCGAATTGAAAAGTTACAACATATCCGGAAAAGATAAGTTTTGCTTTACTGAGATCCCAGTTCGCCAAAAACCACTTATAAGTACATTTGAGATTTTACTTTTCAACTGAGGTTACTTTTCAGCAACCTATCGAAAATTGGGAGAGAAAATTCTCATGCTTGGAAGTTTTTTTGTTTTTCAATGGTCGTTCAACACTGCCAAATCAGCACTCTACTTTTAAACTTATATAATCTATTTAATGTTGCTTGGATGTTTTGTGAAAATTTTACAATGATAAATTTCCCATAAATTAATGCCTTGGCTGAGCGGCTATTTATATGAAAGAATTTCAGCCAGCTGATACGTTCGAACACATTCCTAATTTTGTGAAAAATTTCTGCTTGGGCTGAAATTGAAATCGCGATTTAGCCAGCAGCAAAATTTCGCATTAGTCATTGTTGTTCAGATTTTTCACACTGTCCTTATGTTTCTATCAACTTTTTCACCCCTAGTTGAAATTTTCGTGATCATCAAAAAATCATGTATATTTTTAAATGATATTTGGTCGTATAAAGAGCAAGACACATAAATGGCATCCTGTAGTCCCTAACCCGAATTGAGATTGTGTGGGCAGCAGTTGCTCACACGCAAACTCTGAATCTCTATTCTCGCCTCTCATTGTTTACTGCGACATACAAACTTAAAGTTGCAGGAGCAGTTGCTTTTAATTTCCCATGAATAAAAACCCCAAGAAAAACAAGAAAAAACGAGAGCTTTTTTTATTCGCCTACAACTGCAACTTTTCTTACATTCCGCGAGTTTATTAGCACTTCTCGATTTTCCCTTAATTTCCGCAAATAAATTTCTAAACAGCAAGCACAGAGGCGTAGGAACCAACTAATCATTGGGGGGAGGGCACGACCCACCTCCAGAGAAAGTCCAGGAGCATGCACCCCCAGGAAATTTTGATTTTCTGGAGCTGTTTACTGAATTCTGAGAGCAGTTTAACAAGGAATTATAAAGATTATATAAACATAATAAAAACTGTGTTATAAAAAAGAGCGACTGCAGTAAATATTGGGGAGGACGGCCCTCCACTTTTATAACTGGGGACACGTGCCCCCATGGACACCGCTTCCTACCACCATGAGCAATTACTAAGGCAGTGTTCTGCCGAATAAAATGGATGAAAGAGTTTCATGGAAGTAGAGTTAGATTTCTTGATTGCTAAATATTCACAAATACTCAAATACGTACATTACACGGTGACAAAATGGACGAAACACGATTCACAGCATAACTTCAATACGACTTGGGAGTCTGAAAGGTCGGTACGCGCTGATTTTGGTGATTAATATCTCAAAAACTGTTTAGCGATACCTAAGACATTTTTTGACATTTCTGAAATTTTTCCGGGCTCTGTCTGCAAAACGTCATTGAACTATATAGGCAATTCCATAGCAAGTGCAGCAAAAATATGATCACAAAACCTTCAAATTTTAATTTTTATTAAATTTTTCACGAGAAAATCACCTTTAAATTTGTATATTAGATATGTGAGAGCTTGGAAATATCTTAAGATGATAGATGAATGATCGTAAAGCCCTATACTCAGAAAAACGATTTCTTAGCCCCAGACGGGGATCGAACCCACAACCTTCTGATGACCGGCAAGACGCTCTAACCATTGAGCTACCAAGACTCAGATGGCGAGTCAAGGTGCAAGTTCGAAATATATGTGCGACCTAAGCGGAAGCTACTATATATTGATAATGATAGGTGAAATTTGTATATTAGATATGTGAGAGCTTGGAAATCACCTTTAGTTAAATGGAGGTCGTTTTATGATAAAATTGAATTTAGATAAGGAAAATGTTGGTAAATTTAAACTTCTAACTTCATATTTCAGATTCGTCGTGTAGCTGTGTATCTCAAAACTGCAACGTCAAACTACGTCACTTTTTGTGACCATAGGATCCCGTGTTTGTAAAGCGCAAGTAGATTATTCAGGGAAAATTTGGTTGTAATACGTTAAATACTTTTTATACAGAACGTGATTACAAGTATCTGTTGGTGAAATTTAAGAACAAAATCCAGTTCAGTTCCTTTTTTTGAAGTCATTGTGATAATGCTGAATGAAAAAAAGAAGTTGTAAATTACTTCACGCAAACTCGACCACGTGAGTTGGTTTGTGGAAGTGATAAACACGTGACTGTCGTGAATGAGGGAAATGGCGCCCTTGGTCCACCTGAGTTTCAACCGAGACCGAAGTCAGCAGAAGTGGCATTCGGAGGTTGTCGATAACCTATACCAGCATTTGCTAAATTTTACGTCAACGAAGAGCCTGGACAAGCTTATAGCTGTGTGAGCAATATTCTCTCAACCATATGAGAAAGAACACGGTCAGAGTGGACTCAGTTGTTGGCTTGTTTGTTCATATGTCAATTTGATAGCTATTTATCCTCCTTTCGATTTGCATTTCATTGATCTGGTTCTTTTAAACCGGCTTTCTAAATGTACATGCAATTCACATGTTATTAAGTGTTGCATATCCATTGTACATATACTGTTAAGAGTTACATAATTCTACTAAATTAATTTCAAAGACATCCGATTACCCTCCTACCTCCCACCAACAGCCACCTCTCAACAATGCCATGTAAACGTAGTCTCCAGCGATACCATTGAAGAGGTTTGACTGTGACAATCACGGGTTAATACAATTTTCCCAAATTCGATCGAAAAGTACTTTATTTTTACGCTCATCTTCGCGCCTGCCATTGAACTCTTGTCTTCAGTTAGAGCTCGTAAAAGACTTCAGTTGTAAAGGTTTAGAAGTTCAGTTGATTAGAGTCACGACTTATAGACATTTCATAATTAATTATAACAAGAAAGCTAGCAATCTTACAAAACAATTATCTTTATTTGATGAAATAAACTGCAGGGACCGCGGAACAATATTTTGAGTGGGGGGCTGACAGGGAGCGATAGCATAACCCCCCTGAAAAAATTAAATTCAATATTTCTGAGACGGTCTTGAACACTTCTTATTTTAATGATTACTCAGAAATCACAAAACACTGGTTATATTAACAGGAACAACTCAAATAGTATCAACTGGTCACTCAAATATCGGATATGTTTATCGGATATTTAAAATCATAAACTAAAATGCGAATGTGGTTCTCGCTATGTAGGTAGAACAACTCAACAATTAAGTGAAAGGATCAAACAACATTTGCCAAATGTTATACGAAATAAGACCGTACCATTAAGAAATCAACCGAAAAGGCAGTGTACCTCTGCTCAAACGATTAATTGTGACTCGTCAATCGGTCGACACTTGTTGTCAAACAGATGTTGTGCCAATAACTATTCAGACTCCAAATTTAGCATCCTGACAAAGTGCTGCTCAGCATTCTTTGTAAAGATTATAGAATCCATGTACATTGGCATTATTTTGATGTTTAATCCCTCCTACGTGGGATGACATCATTGCCTTTACATCAGGTATAAATGTAAGCTGATAACTCATTTGTCAACAGTTAGCAGACGTTTGCACCTGAAGAGTGGTCTGCCGAAATGCATAGTACTTCTTTTTAGTATTTATTTTCTTTCTGTGTGTTGGTTTCTCTAGTTCTTTTCAGAACTGCCTTGTGTAACCATTCACCATGGTGATCGGAAGAAGTGAAAGCGAACGGTTTATAGTTGAAATTTGTGTTTAAATAAAGTTTTTTAATAGTGTACTAGTGACTCATTAGTGTACCTAAACAAGTTCGGTACATTAGTGGTGTCATGACCAGGATCCTACGGAATTCAGCTTCGTGCGACGTAGTACAATTAATTTGACAACTGGACGCACGGTTCGGTAAACAACATGGGAGATCAAGAATCAGACAAATCGAGCCATAGTGAAGTCGCTGAAGAAGAACGAGAACTAGAAAGGAAAATAAAGAAGGAAATTGAAAAGTTACAATTCTATTTGGAAGAGTCTGAAGAATTGCTGGAAACTGAAGACTTCAACGAGATTAAGTTAACATGTAAGCGAACTGAAGAAATTCAAGACCGACTGAATGACTTTGTATCTAATCCACAAGAACTCAAGATCGAGCGAGGAAATATAACCCAAAGAGCCGTTCGACAATGGAAAAAGGATTTGAAATCAACTTACGCGCCACTTTTGGATAAAAGGACGAAACTTTGTAAGGCCATAGAAGACCGAGAACGTAAGGTAAGACAAGAGGCTGAAGAAGAAAGAGTAATGATGAAATTCGTGAAAGAAGAACAATTTCGACGAGAGATTCAACAACGAGAGAAAGAGTTATGGGAAGAGAAAATGAAAGCGGAGCTAAAGTTGGCAGAAAAGAAGATTGAAATGGAGAAAACAGCGAAAGCCACTCGTTCAAAATTACCAGAGCTCAAGATAACACGATTTAAGGGAACTTCATCCGACTGGATTCGATTTAAAAACATGTTTACATCTCAAATTGATAACAAAGCGCTTTCCGATGAGAAGTTTGGATACCTGTTGGAGTTGGTGAACCCGAAGGTAAGAGATAGGCTATCCAATATAATACCCAGCGCACTAGGGTACAAAACGGCGTGGGACAGGCTTAAAAGCGAGTACGGCCAAAATAAAAGAGTCATTGCAGCCCACATGGAAGAAATAATAAACTTACATACTGTGAAGGGATCGAATTACGAGAAAGTGCTTGAATTCTACAAGAGTCCAAGCAAAAACTTTGACGCATTACAAACTCTGGAAGAGGAAAACATGTTGAAAGGGCTCGTGATGTCAACCCTGAACAAACTACTTCAAGTCAAGCCTGATTTAATGCGAATGGATGACAACTGGGAAGACTGGACAATGGAAAATCTAATAAATGCCATTCAAGGCTGGTTAAAAAGAAATAAAATTGAAGATGCATCGAGTAAGGAACACGGAGAATCAAGAAGAAGAGAACGGAATTTTTTCAATCAAAAGGACGCAGCCGAGTTCAACCCAAAAGAGAGAGGTCCGTATTGTATTTTCTGCGAAGGAAAACATTGGGGGGACGTATGCACGACATACGATACTGTAGCCAAACGAAGACAATTTTTCGTCGAAAAAAGGCTGTGTTTCAACTGCGGTCGTGCAGGCCATCGAGAAAACAAATATCGCATTAGGGGATGCTATAAATGCAAAGCTAAACATCACACAAGTCTTTGTAGCAAAATCGAAGGGAATAAAGCAAGTGGAGACCACAACGCAATATTACATGGATATTCTCCATCAGTAGAAGAGAAATCGCTTCCAGCAATAGTTCCGCTAAAAACCCATGGAGTTACGTTTTGGGCCTACCTAGATACGGGGTCAGGCAGGAATTTTATACCAAAAGGTGCTATAAAGAAACTGAAGTTAACGCCAGTGCGCTACGAAACACACCATGTTGTTACCGTGAATGGGGACAAAGAACAATCCATGCCAGTATTCAATGTAACCATCAATGCGGTAGATGGTCAAGCAAATGAGAGTGTAGAGATCACAGGAAGTAAAACGTGGGATTTTACAACTGTAAAGAGACCGCCTCTGAGAGAGCTTAAAGAGAAATACAAGCACGTAGAAGGAAAGACCTTCTACAGAACCGCAAGTGAAGAGTACCCCATCCACGTCATACTGAGAGACATAACGTATTGCAAGATAAGGACGACCCAAGTTTACAAGGGCCAGCCAGAAGATCCTGTCGTCGAAGGAACAACTTTTGGCTGGGTCATTCATGGTGGAACGGACTACTCGGACACCAGGTGCATGTACGTGAAAGAGGTCACTGAATATGAGAGACTGTATTCACTTGATGTGTTGGGAGTAGAGGACCGGAAAGAAGACGACCCACTTACTGTGTATACTGAGTTTCAGGAGAACATAAACAAGAGAGCAGATGGCAGATGTGAAGTAAGCGTACCTTGGATCTCTGGGGCAGTACTCTCGAACACGAATGAGGAGCCCAGTAGAAGACGCCTCCGCGGTGTTGAGCGAAAACTATGCCAAAGTGAGGAACTAAGAAAAGAATACGAGAGGATTGTACGAGAACAGTTAGACCAAGGTATTGTAGAAAAGGCACCAGAAAATTCAATTAGCAACCGCGTATTCTATATGCCGCACAAGCCAGTTGTCAGAGAAAGCGCAGCAACAACCAAGGTCAGAATGGTTTTTGACGCGAGCGCGAAACCTCATCCACTCGCCAACAGCGTAAACGAGTGCATATATACTGGCCCCCTTTACTACCACTTTTGTGGGACATCATGGTGAGAGCACGCATGTCAACCCATTTGCTACTAGCAGATCTTCAGAAAGCCTTTTTACAAGTGGGTATAAGAGAGGAGGACAGAGATGCATTCCGGTTTTTATTCAACATCGATGGCAAGATTCAACACTTACGTTTTACCAGAGTATCTTTTGGAGTCGAGGCCAGTCCCTTTATGCTAGCAGCTACCCTGCAATATCACTTTAACTGACAGTCTGAAGAGTTGGAAGACAGTACAAGCGCTGAGAGAGAATACATATGTAAACAACTTAATGAAAACCGGTAACGACCTCGAGCAACTAAAGAAGTTTAAACCGGAAGCGACTGAAATCATGGAAGACGTGAAATTTACAGTACATAAATGGGAATCTGATGTTCAAGCTCTAGATAATGAAGCTAATCCCAGCAGCATGTTAGGGCACTCGTGTGACAAAAGAGAGGACATACTTGAAATTGCAGCGAACGTCCCTTCCGAGAACAAATCATGGACTAAGAGAGTGATACTTAGCCAACTCAGCAGCATCTACGACCCACTAGGCATAATATCACCCACCGTCGTCGAAGGGAAACGAATTTATAGGGAGGTGTGTGATGAGAAAGGTGGTTGGAATTCTGAGGTACCAGCTCACATAAAAAGAGACTGGATCAGGTGGACAAGATAACTGAGAAACGTAAGAGTACCGAGAACCATAGCAAGAGGAATCAGAAAGGTAAAGGCTGTACACCTACACCTGTTCGCCGATGCTAGTAAGACAGCATGCTCAACCGTCGCCATCGCCGTGGTTGAGCACTCCACAGGTGTCGTGAAGGGGCTGTTAACCTCTAAGTCCAGGATTTCTAAACGAAATACTTCCATACCGAGGCTAGAGCTCGTGAGCGGGCAAATGGCAGCCAACATGGTGAAGAACTTGATGCTGGCGTTGAGTCGATGGCCTATTGTCTCAGCAACAGTGTAGATGGATAGCATGGTAGCACTCTTTTGGATCTTAAATCCTGAGAAACCTTGGAAGGTATTCGTGTCGAATCGAGTGCTGAAAATCAAGGAAATTTCAACTGAGTCGGGTATCTCGTGGAAATATTGCCCAACTGAGAAAAATCTCGCTGACCTGGGAAGTCGAGGGGCAACAATTGATAAAATGGAGAGGCATGGATGGTTCAGGGGACCGGACTGGTTGCTCAGAGAAGAAAATTGGCCAAAACAACAGAAATTAGAGAAAACCAAGAGCGTTAACGAAGAATGTAAGAGAGATGCAGAAGATGTGCTTTATACTGCAAAGAGAGAACCAGATGAGTGGGAATTAGTACTAGCCAGAAACAAATACTGGAGAACTTTACGAGTAACTGCGTGGGCTTTGAGATTTGCGGCCAACTGCATGGCTAAGAAACGTAACAAGATATTCGGACCATTAACCATACAAGAGATTACGACTGCAAAAAACATCTAGACAAGGAAGGTACAAGGTGATGTGAACCCAAGTCTGGAAGTTCCAGGCTGGAACTTAGTCAAGGACGAAGACACAAATATATTGAAATGCAAAGGGAGAATACCAGGTTACGAACCAACCTACATTGAAGGGGGAGTATTTGCTGAGAAGCTCATCCGTCATGTCCATGAAGAAATCAAACACCTGGGGATTGCAAATACCATGGCCGCCATACGAGAGCAGTCGTGGATCCCAAAACTGAGATCTAAAGTGAAAAAGGTGATTAATAGTTGCAACGTGTGTAAAATATACAGAGCCAAGCCCTATGGTACCTCCGCTACAGCTGCGTTACCAAGATTCCGTACTCAAGGTGACCGTCCATTTGAAACAACTGGGATTGACTTTGCAGGCCCTCTAATCCACAAAATTTCCAAGAAAGAGCAAAGCAAGTGTTGTATTCTTATATTTACTTGTGCAACGTCCAGAGCAGTGCACTTAGAGTTAACGAAGACCCAAACCGCTGATGAGTTCCAGAGAAAGTTAAATGCTTTTATTGCCAGGAAGACAAGACCAAGGCTAATTGTTTCAGACAATGCGTCGGTATTTAAATCTACAGCAACTTGGATTCGGAAAATTAGAAAAAGTGAGAGATTGCAAGACTACTTAGCGAGGCAAGAGATACGATGGAGATTCAACCTATCCAAGTCGCCATGGTGGGAAGGTATATACGAGCGCCTCCTGAAGGACATTAAGAAGACCCTGTACAAGGTACTCGGAATGGCAAACCTCACATATGATCAACTTGAATCTGTCGTCATCGATATTGAAAAGCATGTTAATAATCGACCATTAACATATGTTGAGAGTGAAATAGGAGAGGAGCACGTCCTGACGCCAAATATTGTGATGTGGCGGCAAAATGCGTAAATAATCGAAGACATTGAGTTGGAAGGAAATGAAGTCAGTAGACTACACGCGCGACTCATGGAGAAACGTCAACATGTGTGGCAAAGGTGGAAGCGAGAATATCTTCACAGTTTGATGGAGAACCATAGAATTTCCCGGGGATCTAATAGTTATCCAGAAGTCGGAGAAATTGTGTTAATCGTTGGAGACGAAAAGAACAGGGGAGAATGGAAAAAAGGCAAGGTGGTTAAGAATATCAGAGGAAGGGATGATGTTGTGAGGGGGGTGAAACTCTTGCATAAGGGGCATCTCATCGAAAGACCACTATCCCTGGTGTGTCAATTGGAGATCAAGGGAACTAGCGTGGACGCTGAGGTTAAAAAGGCCTCCGAGAATAAGGAACTGAGAAGAAGCACAAGACAAGCTGCAAAAGACGCCACAGAGCGGGTACGATTGTTGTTAAAAAATGATGACAATTGAAATTAGTTATGTACTGTTGTACCATTAATTATTGGTTGTACATAACAAACTGTACTATACCTTAAGCTTCGAAATATCAACTGATGAACTTTTAAACAAATTTGTTAGTGTTCAGTTTGTAAAATTAAAATAGTTTTAATTTTAGGGGAGTGTGATCGGAAGTGTGTTAGGTGTCAGAACATGACGTGTGCAACAAAAAAAAAGAAGTAGGGTGTGGTAAAAGAAGTGAAAGCGAACGGTTTATAGTCGAAATTTGTGTTTAAATAAAGTTTTTTAATAGTGTACTAGTGACTCATTAGTGTACCTAAACAAGTTCGGTACAATGGTTAAGACGTTTTTCAAAGCGATGCTGAAATATTTAATTTCTGTGGCAGAATAGTTTTAATTAAATTAGTAACAAATAGCAAATTGTGAAAACATGATTCTCACTGCGGGACACGTAAGATGTTAGAACAAAGAACCTGTTGTAAACAACTAGCTATTATACTGGACAACAAAGAATAACTGTAGGCCAACCTGGGCCTTGACCCTAAGGCCTAGGCTTGGCACTTGTCCTTTGGACACCGTCGAAGTAGGTTGTGAAATATTCGGAAGGTGTGAAGAGAAGTCTGAGAGAAGTGTACGGAGAGAGTGACGCCTTAATTCGTAAAATAAAGGAAAGATACAGTTCCTTGAGTGGAATCTACCGAATTAATGAATGAGCGCCGCACAACTAGACGAAGATTGTGCGACAATTTCTTTCCAAAAAAGTGGGGGGACTAAAGCCCCCCCAGCCCCTCCCCCGCTACCGCGGTCCCTGAACTGGCAAAAATTGTAAGGATAGCCAGGCGACAGTGTGTTAATGGCGGACAGTGTATTTTCCACTTTTGTCACACGACCCTAAAGCACTTTCCCTAATTGACAAACGTTTAGAGAATTGATGACTTTACGTGGACAGATTTATTGATCGTGAAAAATTAATGTTTCATAAACATCAGCATGCAAATAAATGTTTCATGCATTTCTAACATTTCCAACAAAATGATTATTTAATTTTCTAATTAAGCACTGATAAGTTCGTATTGCACTTTTCTACCTGGCGCACCAAGGTAGTCGTGCTTTGGCTGGTTCCAAACACAATTGGGGACTATATCTTTCAATAAATGTAAAACGTTTAATCACAACTCGTCTCTAAAGTTACAAGACCTTCTTTTCCTTTTTTGGCGTCGCCCGGAAGCTCCACCTCACATTGTGCTTTGGTCCAAAGTTCAAAGTCTAACAACAAGGTAATCCAACAATAGTCCTGACCACTCCACAACCAACTAAACAGAGCATTTCCAAAATACTCGACAGTTCGGAAACAAAGACATTAAAGTTATAGACACCCTCTTGGAAAGTAAACTGTTGATCATAAATTCCTCTGAAACGTAAAGAGATCGTTTTGCATAGAACTATGGTGATGATAAAGTTCGTAACGCTAGCATTGATTTCATGTCAGAATTTACAACAGTTCGTGATTTTTCATTGATGATCCGAAGACTCCAAGAGGTGGTAACAATAAGGGGCAAACAATAAGCAGATGCTATTGGTTATCAATGCACAATTCTGGAATATATGCCAAATTCAGACATGGTACCGCCGGATAAGTGAAATATATGTCTTGAGTACATGCTTTCTCTTTTTCAGGACAAGTATTAATTGAATATTTTCTTGTTGACTGACAACGTATTGACTACGTATTGATCTACTGTGTATGTATACATATATTTATTATATGGCTGAGCTCGGTATCCAGTCTGCAAGCAAAATGACGCATATTGATTGGCTGCCCAGCCGTGCAATAAGTTTTTCGTACAGACCGGCTAGTTTTGGTGGGAAAATTTCCGAGTTCATTTGAAGAAAAACAAGCCAGATTCAGGTTCGTTTTACAGAAGATTTATCGAAACAAATTACGAAAAATAAAGTTAAATGTTCTCAACCATAATTTTAAGCAGAAAACTAGATGAATAGATGCAAATGACCACGAAGAAATAGGTAAAAACAAGCAAGTAAACCTAAGTCGTTAACTCACGAGCACAAAACTTCGTTAAAAGCAATGAAGAAAGGAACCAAAAGCCATATAATAAATTCCTTATTAACATCATTTGCTCGGTCTGTATGGGAAAGTATTTGTCCTGGGGATTTTTTGCACGGACCTCGCTCCTTCGCAACTCGGTCTGTACGAAAACCTCAGGCAAATACTTTCACGTACAGACCTCACACTCGGTTAATAAGTAATCATTATATATATATATATATATATATATATATATATATATGTATATATACATATTAGATAAATAAGCATGGGTAATTTTCCGGTGAGTAGGGTGCGAAATACAAACATGTAGAGCTTTATAGTAATAATTTATTGTCGGTTATCTAATATATTTACAGCTTGTCGTTACACTGCGTTTCATGCTTTCACAATCATCAGACGACTAAATTACTTCAACATTCTACTGAGTTTATATACAGTTCCGGCGGCGAGATCAGCAGGTGTTAATTATCAGGCGGTGCTTCTTTAAAGTTACATAAAGATATTTGTTGATGTGCCGAAAATTCGAAAGCAGTTCGTTGCGCCTATTAAGTAATTTATATTTTTGGAATATGATATGATACTTTTCAGTCAAACACAACTCGCGTCTTTTCGATCCATTTTGGTAAGCAGGGGCCTTTTTAAGAATTAACCATTTAATTGTTTCATTGGCGATCCCTCTTTTTCGCAAGTCCCAGACGTGTTTTGAAAATTCCGTACAGTTAATTTTGTTTTCGTAGCGGAAGGAGTTTCTGTGCTTGTTGAGGCGGTCTTTGAATGTGTTCTCCGTAAGTCCGATGTTATTTGTGCGGTCGTTGTCGGAACCATTGGTTACGTTGGACCGGTAAACCAGGCTTTCTGTGAGGCAATTTCCTTCGAGGGGACAGGTCTCCTTAACTTCGTAGTAGCATTTCCTTTCATCGCGTTTTTATTGGGGGTTCAGAACTTTCTGGTTGTGCATTGTATGATGCTTGCCATACGTTGGACATGCAACTATAACTGACCTTGGTGTTATTTCTATTAAAAATCTTGTGAAACTTGTTGCTGGGTGGAAAGTGTTTGTCGAGTCGCTGAAGAAATTTCTTGGCAAAGTTTGTCTGCACGTTCATGCTGTAAGAGGGTTTAAACCAAACAATGCTTCTTTTTCTCCTTTCGGCATTTTTGTTGCGTTCTGGGTTGGGTCTGGCGTCGTACTTAACTGGTTCTTTGTGGCTGTTGGCTTTCAGTGCTTCGTTGTAAAAGGATGCCGAGTTGTCGAAAACATCCTTGCTGGCGGATATGTCGCTTATACGTTTACTAATATTCTTCGGGAGCTGTTTGATAATGTTCGGCGGGTGGTTGGAGCTGGTGCTAATGTAGGTTGGGGTGTCGTTTGGCTTTTTGTATGGTCTAAACATTCCAGCCGTCAGATTAAATGTTACGTCCAGGAAGTTAACTTCCTTCAAGTTGGCTTGTATTGTAATGTTCACTCCGAGGTCTTTGAAAATTGACATAATGTCCTTTCGGATTCTGTCTGACGTTTGGCCGTTGGTGTTGTAGAAGACAGCTTGACCATCGTTCCGGTAGAATCCAATTGATGAATTTTTAAATTTCTGTGCCAAGATTCCCAGGATATGAAGACCGACTAGTTCGCATACTTAAGCACCTTCAAAGAGTCAGCCTTTATATCCTGGGAATCTTGGCACAGAAATTTAAAAATTTGTTAATTGGACTCTACCGGGACGACGGTCAAGCTGCCTTCTACATCACCAACAGCCAAGCGTCAGAAAGAACCCGAAAGAATATTACGTCAATGATATCAATCGCATGATACCGTCACACAACTAACTGGAAAAACACTCACCTGAAGAAGAAAGTGGACTTTCGAAACATGTCGTTCAAAACAGAGAAAAAGATTAAAAACGTTGTGATCGTTATTAAAATATACATATGTATTAACTGTAGATGGGTAATCGTTATATACATACGATTTTTAGAAATTTATACTACTAAATGTATACATTAGTAGAAATGTATACTGCTAAATGTATAAAAATGCATACCACGATTAGCAGAAATGACTTGTGAACAGCGTAAGTTCCACTCCTTCTCAATGACATGGCTTCATATCTGAGGGACAGTTCATTAAAGATGAACTTCCAAGTTCAGTTCTCTACCTTCGTTACTGTCCTGATTAACCTTCACTGATGTGGAACCACCATTACATGACACAACAAAATCGTAAAAAATCGCTTTATATCCCCCCCAAAATTCTGAAGTGTGAAGTCCATAAAGAAACGGATTCACACAGCTGTTGGAAAATGCTAACATAACCAGACAGAAATGTAAAAGGCCGCTGGGATTAATATAATCAAACTTGCTGAGCATGAAGCTTACGCGACTTGGCAACCAACCAACAATCAGAGCAGAACAAGCTACCACGGCTACTAAAGTGATTTTTCTTAACGGATGGCCACGCCCAACATCTTGAAAAGGGCGCCTTCTTAAGGAATAAATAATATGAGAATAAAGGACGACCATGGTTGAAAACGGTATAATGGACTGTAGTGTGAAGTCTAACCAAGGTAATTCTTTATTTCCGATGTTTAGAGGTGTCCAACTGCACTCCTGTTTTACTTTGTGGTATTTTACACGGAAAATTGTGGATATATTTGTGGTGATTCCTACAACCCATACCAATGCAACGGCTTTGATTGCGTGAACTGGTTTAACAGCGCAGTAAATGTGAGGCTTTATTACGGCCAACCATCGTTCAATTGTAAGGGCAAGACATGTGTAGATTGATATGTAGCCGAACGTAAATAGTATCCATCCTGACCAAATGGTCTTGCAGTAGATTTCTCTCGCAGTCACTCCGTCAGGCATTGGTGGTAGGTAAAGAAACTGACTGAATACTAACATGATGGAAGTCATGATATCAGTAACGGAAAGACTGAAAATGAATATGTTGTACGAATGCTTGAGGCAATAGGACCTGGTGACGAATATGTAGAGCACGAGGGCGTTGCCCAGAAAGGCGACTATAGCTATTAGAGAGTAAATAAGATAGGTATACCACGTGTTGCCTTCGAATGCCATTGATGTGTTATTCAATTACCTGAAAGAAAAAAAAAGATGTTGTACTTTAACAAAAGATATAAAAGAAAAATGCCGCCTAAGCAGTTGTGAACGGAGAAACTGCCTTTTCACTCGGACGAAGGGACTTCGCTCGAAACCTTAAGACCTTCTATTTTCCGTTTTGGCAGTTCCGTGCCTTTTGGCTTTAACATCTGTAAGTTCTCATTGACCGCTATTGTACGTGACCTACAACGTGGCCACAGTGTCTTTGTCAATTGATTCTCAAAGAGTTGATTGCAACCGATCTATATTGATCGTTTCCGATCAATCCCTCGAGCGAGACTCAAAGGACAAAGATCTAGTCGCTACAGTAGTTTCACACTCAATAGCTGTCAATGAGATTCCTTCGTTAATCTTCCATCGACCTGGTCGCCATGACGACATGTACTAGCCATCAATACCTGTGAAATTTTTAAGCATACCCGCATCTTTCAGATATGGTGATTTCCTTGCTTGACAAGGCAATCCAAATAATTGAGGTAGGACTTAAACATGATTAAAAATTCCAGTAATTTTCTACGTTTAGTCAATAAACTTTACCAGCCGACAATTTTAAGAAATCAGTAAAACAAAATACAACCCGAAAACCAGTATCTTGTAAAATCCAAGATTTGGATTAAAGTAACTAGGCGGCAAAATTTAATGGTGGTATTAAGACGCAATAGTATGTTTTATTTTATACTTAATAAAACAAGATACCGTAAAGTTCCCAAAGTAACGATCTCCCGATGGCAGGTACACCCCGAATGTAAAGATTTGGAACAAGGGTCAACTTTTTGTTTTTCATCATGATGTGAAATAAATGCATTACATTGTCTGTTTCAAACTTATCAATAAGTCATTCAAGTTAATTATGGATATAGTCATTGATACTATCAATAATTCCAAAGCAAGCACTATGTTTTTCATATTCTTACGGTAAACGCATATAAGCTTGATCTAATTTGCAAGTTTATAGATAACAACAAAAGGGCCAAAAGATTTGCACAAAGAACTGAGGAGGAAATTGGAACTTCGTACTCCTACCGTAGACAATTCAGTTTAAGACTAAGTCAGGGCAATACCGACGGAACACTTTGTGAAAATAATTTTACAATAAAGAAACAGTCTGATAATATTTGGCATGATTTACTTGAGACACGTATTTTTTCCATCCGAAAGTAATGACCCCCTGAAAGTAGCGACTCCCCGAAAGTAACGATAGAGAAGGATGCTAAATCCGAAAGTAACGAGGCTTGTTATTTTGGGAATTTTACGGTAGGTCAATAGTTGGTATTCATCTTTGCTAACTAGTTTGTGTAAATATTATGATTGAATCTAAAGTGAAACTATACTTTCTAGAAGGACGGCGATTAAATGCTTAGATTTCTAGCTGTGTCTCTTAGAAATTGTTGTCTTGTTGCTCGGAAACTTATGCTCGATTGAAAAATGGGGGAAAACACCACGATAAAACCGCAGTGTTAATTATTTTGACACCTGCTCCAACTTTTCTCTTACAAAAATTTCCCATGCAATTTCACATATTAAAAATAATATTTCACATGTGAAATGAAAATTTCAATGTGAAATTAAGTTTCATATGTGAATCTTTGATTTCATATGTGAAATAAAGTTTTCGTACACCAAGATTTTACATGAGAAATTTTGACACAGTTCATTTCACATGTGAATTAGCTTAATTCATATGTGAAAACGTTTCATGTCATATATGACCGTTGAAAATTTTATGTAAGAAAAATTTCTAACTCCATATGTTTTTCACAAGTGAAATGACATGCGAAATTTTCGTAAGGGCTATACCCCCTCAACTAGTTTTCATTCCTTTCCAATTTAAGCACAATTCTTTATTCTGTCAAGAATTCCAAATGCAACTATCATTTCATTAGATAATTCAATAACGCAATTTGTATAGTACTCTTAAGTAATTTTAAACCAACGTGGGGCCCGGCAGTAGCGGAGCCTGAGGGTGGGGGTTGGTGATTTGCTCACCCAGGAAAGTTATTCGGGAAAAGTTGGAAACGAAGGAAAGAAAGACAAGGAGAAAGAAGAAAGTAAAGAAGGAGGATAGGGAGGGACCGAGAGAGACTGAAGAAAGGAATTTAAAAAGGAAAGGATTTACCGATGTAGGAAGATGGTAAAGGCTTCAGAAAGATAGGAAGGGTTTTAAAAAGAATTGAAAAGGGTTAGGGATGGGTGAAGGAAATTTAGGAAGGATGGGATTGAGGAAGGACAGATCGTTGGAAGTACGATATTTGGGAAGGAAAGTAAGATCTTCAAGAGGAAAATAATTTAGGAAGAAAATTATTTGGAAAGGATTGAGGGATTTTTAATGGAAGGGCTTAGGAGCTCAATCGAAAGGGATAGGATTTTAAAAAAAAATTAGCAAAGGAAAGGACGATTTAAGAAATTTAACTCGAAAAGGATTTAAGATACTAGGAGGAAATTTAGAAATCTAGGTAGTGATTTAGGAAAACTCTTGGAAGAAAGTTAGATGGAAGGATTTAAGAAATTTTTAGAAGTTTTCCTGTCCGAGTTTTTAGAGTTGGCTGTGCTACTGAGGCCTGGCTAGGCCAAACGTTCCAAAAATTTTTGTGTAACATTCTTTAGAATTTGTTGGTCAAACAATGTTAGTTGGATGAAAGTTTGATTTCGGTTAAATATTTCGCGCAAGAAAGAGCAAAGGTTGGATCATTTAGTTGCTTTTTCAAAATTACGAGGCAACATTTATGGCCAACGTTGTTCAACGATGTTGCAGGCTCTAACCAGTGACTCGGCTTTTTCAATTTTAATCCCCAACAACTTGTTGGTTGAATATTTGAGTTAAGTTAGTTTCTAAATCACTACGAAACAACCTAGCATAAAACTAGTTTAAAATATTTTAACTCTGACAGCAATATTGAAAATAGTATTAAAGTACGGAATTTACGTTTCAACCGTTTGTATCAATAACTACCCAGGAAAACATGAGATCACTATTATTAAAATCGGTGATGACATGTAGAAATCAGACAGTAACGGCGTTGGATTTCAATGTGAACATATCTTTCAAATGAAACCATAGCAATTCCCGAGAAGGCTCCAAAATTCTAGTCATCAGTACAAAATTCAGAGAAAGAAATTGCTCCCCCCTTTTTTCAAATCACCAGGAGCCTAGTGTTGATGCAAAATTTGGATTGCTTATTGTCCAAGAATTTTAAAGATTCAAGAAGATGCCAAAAGCAGCTTTAAGCAGGCTTACATAAGATAATACTAGAGAATACTATGACGATATACAATGATTGAATTAAAGCTTCCCCGAATTGTTTACAGTCAGCCACCCCACAGGAACAATTATAGTACATTTACATTGACATAAATGAAAGAAAACGCTAGCTTCAACGTTTTATCCGCAAAATGTATTTATGCTGATGGAAGGTGGGCCTGAACTGTCACATCATTTGATTGTTTGTTCCCCGACATGAAACACTAAAGTCCAGTTTACGCAAGAATTTTTGGTACGGCACTCCTAAATTGGGGGCGTACCCAAAATTTTAAAGCACGGTACTCTTGATTTTTTTCATGTAAACGCAAACAGCTGAGGCACGCGCACTAGAAAATTCAAGCGAGCCGAAACTACCTCCCTAGGTGGTCTTGGCCTGCTTGAATTAAAACGCAAATTTCATTTCAACATTTTGACAATTCGGGTAGATCAAAGTCGGGTAGATCCATACCCGACTTTGGTAGTTTACTTTGGCTAGCGCCAGACGATTTTACTCGTCCAGGGGAGACCTCTTGGACAGGAAAGAGTTAATGCAACTACGATGCGGGGAGAAAACGGTTCTTATTCATGTTGCCCTTGAGTGGTTTCATGTGTTTTTGTATCCAACATAAATTTATTGCCTAGTCCTACCATTCTATTGAGCATAGAAAAGTTTTTATGCAGTATATTTTACATGATATATTTCATAAACAATATATGTTATATATAGGTATATATTGTTACATACTGTCTTAAATTGCTCATAGTTTGCTTAGCGTAATCTTGGGCAGATAAACAGCGATTTCAAGGTTTTAAAATGTTTATCTCTAACACATGGGTGACACACTGAACTTTTACCAAATGATGTGAAATTTTCGGAGTAAGTGAAATATGAACAGTATGTAACAAGCCTCAAATCGTTTCAAGCATGGGATATCAGTTGTCGAAAAATTTCTTTCTTCTTTTTCGATCTGAAGACGAATATTTCATAGTCTACATGCAACTTTTTTAAAAATTCAAAACGTAAAGACAGTCATTATATTTTTCCTTCACCTAACATTGTTCTGCACTCGTGGAATGTTTGATTTTGTAAATATCCCTTTTGGTAAAGGTGCTAAGCTTTACATGTTTGATATCGTCGCTTTGTTACTAAGGAAACAACAAGGATGTTACAAACAATATGAATATCCTCGCAACATATTCTGTTTATTTCTGATACAATTTGTTCAAAGACGCCAATGATAAAGAATTGATTGTTTTGGTATAGTACAAGCTTTATGGAAGGTAACGTTCAATTAAAACACTAAGTTTACGACCAGCACATTTCGGTCACTCACTTGAAAACTGGACTAGCTGTGATTGTGATATGATTGTGATAGCAGAAAAGGGCAATGAACGACTTGGAAAATGTTCATCATTGGCGGGAAACAGTATACGCACTTTCTGGACAAAATATTGGAACGTTACCGCAAATAGAATTGCACCTTGATCTTGGGAACAAAATATGAGCCAACTGCAGCAGTTGATAATCTCTAGTTTTATGTTCACGCGTCCTAACGTCACTCTTTGCGACCGCAGCTCGCATGTGGTTGGTGTATCATTGTGGGAAGTTGGGTGAGAGAGAATGAAGAGTATTGTCATTATGCTGAATCAGAACTAACGGTAACGAAGTCAGCTAACGGATAATAAAGAAATTCTAGAAGTAACTACTGATATATCGGTTCCCTATACATACATACATATATATATATATATATATATATATATATATATATAATATTATGAGTTCAACCAAGAATGTTACTACTCTTTTGTTTTACGCTCTTATATAATAAGAGTATGTATGAATATAAATACATGGCCCCGTCGTTACCGACAACTTTATTAAACTTTGCAGACAATACCATATCCTAGATATCGTCAGAAACAAGCAATCTTCAATTCAACCTATATCAAATAACTAGTCGACCATATAAAAACTACTTCGATCACACTTAAACTCTAAAGAAATATAAAGAGTTTATTCAGATCTACGTTTATTCATTGCTTTCTTGATATTGTTTCTAGTAGTGGTAACTATGGAAAACTCGAGTGCTGCTGAGATTGTGAAAACTGAATAATATAGTGGCCCTGATCATCATGAGCAGTTGAAGTTAGCTGTAGTGTAACATGTTAAATTAATTTCTGATTATCACTGGGTCATGTGATTAGTCCTCAAATGAGAAACTTTATAATAATTGAAACATCCACGGATCTAAATCAAACATATATCAAAAAGAACTGTAAGAAAAATCTGAATAGTATTATTGTAGTACTCTGGACTATGTAAAGTCAGGTTTGTCTCCATATCGGGGTCGCAAGGAAAGCTTAGGGGACTGAGGGAAGCTTGCGGCTCTCAATTTTTTAAGTTAAATGACATTATTATGAGGCATCCGTACAATGTTCCTGCGAATAGTTTAGTGTTACATACGCAATAAAACTTCAGGGCTTTATTGAGCTCGTAAAGTAACACTTTGTAATCTCGAAGCTTCTGGGTGTCAAAGCCTCATTGACCTTGCTAAAGAACCCTGTTCACGCAGAAACTCTCAAAACCTGCCAAAGCGTTCTGTCTCCCACATCAATTTTAACTTTCTAGGCTCCGGGTCTGGTATGAACAAAGGTGGAAATACTTTTGAATTGTTTCGCATAACATAGCAGCTTGTGCGAAAACTAATTTTTTTCAACGCACACTAATTTTCAGCCATACCCCACAAAAGACATCGTTAACGTTGTCAGTGATTTTTAAAAGAAAACGTCATTATATAGCTTCGCTGAACGTGATCGAGTCGGATTGGCCTTATACTTTGCGATGAAATGACCATGCTGAGCACGCAGGCAAACTGGCTGGCCAGGTTTGACAATCATCGCAAAAAAACCGCCCAAGAAGACGTCAGTCTGGTTTGTAAAATAAATTGTCCACTCCATTCAAGTGGCCCCCTCAGAAAGATTTATTACCTTTAGATTACCTTAACTTTGCTTTCTGAATCTTTGTCTTCCTTATTATACCACTGCATCATCAGCAAACAGTAATCAGTTTGTGAAGAAGTACAACATTCGCCAACTCACTCTTACCACGTGCTAGATATATGTGATTTCTTTGGGCGTTTCTTGGTGATTACATGTTTAATAATATAAAATGATGTACTAGTTAATATGAGCCGAGCCTCAGGTAACAACATTCAACATTAATTGCATGATATCTGAGACTCCATACAAATTACCTTTAAGTTTAAAAGACTCACAGGACATCAATTAAAAAAATCTGAGTGGAAAAAAATACCAAAACCTAAATTGATCGGAAAGTTTA
The DNA here is from genome assembly GCA_030142905.1 of Heliopora coerulea. NCBI lineage: Eukaryota > Metazoa > Cnidaria > Anthozoa > Scleralcyonacea > Helioporidae > Heliopora > Heliopora coerulea. The sequence goes on from JASJOG010000004.1 coordinate 347,308, forward strand.
AGATCATGGGAAGAAAAAAACCTCATCAAGAAAGTATGAATAAAAATTTCAATTAAGTCAAGAGTTTAATTGAGAGTCTAGTGAGTCACCCCCGCACACTAACAAATGTACAAACAATATTTCACACAAGAATTTTCTTTTATATTGAATAAGTAATGTGGACTCTCGTTCAATTTTCATATTTTGTGGCCAGGATCGTTGCTAAGTACTGCTTAACAAACAACAGTCAGAGTTTTACCAGTCTTTAAAACAATGAGAGCGGAGTCCGAGTAATTTCACTCCCGATATCAGTTACGATTTTCCCAGTCAATGATATTGTGAAGCGGTGTGGTTCCAAAAATATTCTCTTGATAGCCGACATCACAAGCACCAAACCAAGTCAGAAACTCCTTCAGTCAAGAAAGTATAAAGCTGCTGTGAAGAAACCATAGGAAGGATATACATGAATTTAACATTGGAAGTGATTTAAGAATAAAGAACGTGTAAGTTTAAATTTATTGAATGTTTCGTTACATATTTATTCAGTTGATTTCTATTATAATTTGGGGAGCATTCTCCAAAAGGATTACTATCTGAAGGCTTGGCGGGCTATACCTACCCAACTAATTCAGAACCGAGTAAAGCTGGTTACGGCGGGAAAGTTCAACATGTGTCTTGATATAACCTTGCCGAGCCTTTAGACGATAATCCCTTTGGAACGCTACATGTGAACGAGCTAGATACGAGTTGTGCCTTGATATGGTTCAATAACTCTAGTTATTCCATTCATTTCTATTTTACCTGTTAGATTATGTTAATGTGACCTAAAGCCAGTTTATTCACGACAAATCATGCTATACTGAAAAATTTGTTTCATCTTCTTTAAAAATTCAACACTCCCTTTCGATTCAAAAGAAAGTGAGGAGGACTCAGCAAGAGCACCTCAATATCCGTTCTGTCTTTACTTTTCAAGTTTCCGTTTGCTTTTAGAGAATTACTCTTTGTGTTTTTAAAAAGTTCTACTTACAACTTCCTGCCATTTTCACACACCTGGTGTCTACGATTATTCACAACAAAAGCTGAGTACATTATTTGTTAGCACGAATACGTCGCGGTCGATGTTCTAAAACTACTGACATTTATAAGTGATTAGGTCTGTTCAAATGGACTCCTTAAGACTTACAACACCTTTTATAAGAAATACGAAGAGGCAAGCCAAAAATTCTAATTAGCGAAGTCGTGGAGAATGTAATTTTTTGGATGAATCTTAGGCCATGCTTTCTAAGACATTCTAGTCATTAGTTCAAAATCTTCAGTTGGCCATATCAGCAGCATACTTAAAATCATAATTTGGATGTTCCAAATGCTAGTTTTTCAGAAAAATCATAAAATTCGAGGCCTGATCAGACGGAAAATGGAAACAAAGATCATTTTATCAATTCAATGTCTGTTGAGAGCCTGCGTATGGACTCAAATATATAACTAACTGTCCTCCCACTGTTTCAAGGACCGAGACTGGACTTGCCTGTCATTTATTTTTTGTTTGTTGATACCTTTTCCGGGTTATGTGGTAACAGATCTGAGAAAAATTAATCATCCAACTAAATTATCACATGACCTAAAATAGGCAGCAACAAGCCGAAAGAAACATTAGCCAGTCTGGCGTATTTTCAATGTTCTTCAGAGTGATCTCTTATTCTAAAAGAACTGGTGTCTTCTGTGCCCACTCTGAGTGCCTCCAGCAGCAACCATTGCAAACTCACTTCTAGCTTCATGGTTCTTTTGAAGATAATTTCTACAACGAGGGGTGATTTTTCAGTACGGAAATTAGTTCATATGGACCTTACGAAAGATACACAGACTTTCAAACTAGTACAATTTTATTGGTCATGCTCATCAAAACCTAAAAATTTCTTTGAGAGGGATTTGGTGGTTTTCAAACGTAAATATTCCAATCGAAATTTCTGGTGCTCCATCCTTTTGTGGGGAATATTTCCAAAAATACACCATCATTTGGTAAAACGAGAATTACTTAAACAGCTTAATAAACAAGCCAGACAGCACTATTTAACACTTTGTGACCTAATTTGTACCTCTATTATATAATGGTAACCTGAAAAAACACTGTACAGTATAAAAATCAATCACATGTTAATGTAATCACAATAATGGTTACTTACTCAGTTTTTTTATTCTCCATTGCATATTTTCTGCACAGTAACCTCTCGAGATGATCGAATTCATGCTAAGCTGATCTAAAAGATGATTTTAAGCTATGTTTGGGCTCAGACGCCTAAAATTTTAAAATCGCGGAGAAACTATGCAAATGTTCATTCACATTTATTTAAATTTTACCTAAGCGCTATTTCTTGAACGATTTTAATTCTTGCAATCCGGGCATTATTTACGCAACTGATTCCCCCAGTGCCCTCTCGGTTGGATTGTGACTTTTGCTTCTAGTACTTACGTCATCAAAAATAAACTGATTTGCGTTTCTTTGTTGTACTCTGATCACGTTCCGATATACTGTACTTGCTTGTCATCGTTTTCAACGACATTGCATGATATCATCCGACCTCCTTCCTTTCAGGTGCGTATACCTATTACAAGGACCTTTTTAATGTCCATGCCTACTTGTTCAACTCTTCGTCGACTCAATGTTTTAATTTTTGAAAATTGTAGTCTCATGAGGGTCTTGGCTCCCACTACCACTTGATAATTTAATGGAGGACAGTAAAGTCAAGTCTACGGACCTTTGTCTGTCAACGCAATATGAATATTGTTGTTAGTCTAGGGTGCCGAAAGGGATAGTATACTTTTACCCCAAAGATTCACAGCTTAAAAAGAACGAATGTTTCCTAAATATGCTTTAAACATCATTAATTTTCAAGGAAATATGATCATGGTTGACCTTGAGTTAGTTTCCGAGTGACTCGTTTTGAGAGCACTCACGATGACAGGAAATTTTAACAGAATATCTTTACATATCCGAAATCAATTAATTGATCAATCCCGTTACAAGTTTAAGTATCATATGGGTTTTGATCTATATTTTAATAATGAAAAGATTTTTGAAAGTTTAAAATTTGAGTTTTCAGGTATCCAAGTATTCCGGACGCCAACGATTTCTACATTTAACGCGAAGTTTGAAATTGTCAGAGCTGGTGGAAAATGATCAGTTTACAATGCGAAACACTTCAAACAGTTCCAAACACCGAGTATATTCAACAATTAATCATCAAATGGATGTGAATATTCGTGGCTCAATAAATATCTACATTATTCACCGACATTGAGGTGAATAATTGTTTTGCCATGATCACCTCGCATAATTGTTTTCACATATATATTTTCTCAAATTTTTAAAACAACTTTACCGATCTTCGGCTTGTCACCCACTCACCATGTGTAAACATAATATTATGAACTCATCCTGAGTTCATTTATCTCTAAAAAGTAAAGAAATACGGTTCTTGAATACTTTCGTTGCTTTTTTGATATTGTATGGCACGGCGACTTCATTTATTTAAAAAAAAGCTCTTCCGTAACTTAAACAAAACGGGACGCCATCTTGTTTTGCTAGGTGATGAATAGTGCAAGATATTCCGAGATAGGGGAACCAATCAGATTTCGCAAAAAGTACTATTCACCTGCAAGGTATACGCTAACAGTTATTAATTAACTCGTTTCTTTCACGCAAGTAAATATTTAATAATCTGTCCTTTTCAAGAAGTTTAATGTGTAAATACAGTTATCCTTTTTCACTTAAAGTTATTCTACATTCAAGTGACTTTTGTCAGTTATGGGTCTATTTAGTTACCACGGTGTAGTATTTGATAAATGTAAGTCTAGACTTCAGTTTACTGAGATGAAGAAAGAATCATCTACAAAGCCGACGTGACAACGATCGACACTGAACAGACCCAAATTGATGCATAAGTTATAATGGCGAACAGCTTCGAACAGCTTTACAACAACTACCAGAAATCTTTTTGGGAAAAAAGATATTCAAACGAGCAACTTTTTTAAACAAAAGAACCGAAATAATCTTGAAATGCCGCCACAAGGACAGATTTTACGTCATAAACACTCTGCCGCCGGAAAAATGAAGAGAGTCTTCCTGGGACCTCCTACCGCTAAGTCACCACAGGCAATCTGCCGCACAACATAAACAGGATCTTAATTCATACTCCAAAAACGTTAGTTGGTTTACTAACATCGTTATGTCGCTCACGATAAAAGTGTGAATGCAAAAGCTCTCGAGGCATATTTCTTAATCCCTTACCATATCTTCCCAAGGTACTCTTAAGATTGTTTAAGTGTGTCTTAACACGTTGACACTTACATGACGTCATACCCCTAAAACCTTCATCCAGTGTTGCTCCTTAAAGGCCATCCTTTAAATTCTGGATTCTTCTAATGTTAACTTTTGGAGGTTGCTCGAAAATCCGTTTCACATCCACATAATTAATGACTATTTCTTGCCAATAAGTGATAACACTGGATGAGAATCTGATACCAATGTAACTCTTTCATTATGATTATTCTTCTTTCAATTACGATCGAGCAAAGTATCGCTATCCACTTCTTTCGCCCTTGTTTATCGGTTGTCTACATCTTTATACCTAAAATGACTTTTGGCCAAATAACCCCAAAGTTCTTCAATCCTTTTAGCAAGTACACATATTTTCATAAGTCGCAAAGCATGTCCATACTGATACTGAATGCCTTCACATGCTTCGGATGACATGACCTATAATCCAAATATTGGTTTCAGTGTCGTGGCGAACTCAATCAAATCCTCCTTATCAATTTTACAACGCAATTCTCCACAGTTAACAAAAAATTCTTTAATAACATCCGTCATATTATCCATACCCTTCCCATGAAGTATATGAGAATACAGATCCACAGCTCGATCCACAACGTGCATTGTACAGAAAATGTCACCCTCCTGAATTGCACCTACATCCTTCATTTTTTTTTTCCAAAAAAATTTGGTGGTATCTTTAGTAACAAGTAGTGAATTTGAAACTATTGGTTGCAAATGAAAATCAACAAATTCTGATATGCATTCAGTGGCTGTGTCATACTGATAAAACCTTAATTGGTATTTTTTCCAATCTCTTATGAATTTTTAGTAAAGATTAAATTTTCCCAAATTACGTATTTGTTTTTTAAACAAAATGGGAGAATTTGTTCACTAACTTCCTGTCTTTCATCGTCCGCGATGATTCTCCGCGATGACTGAATATTCATAAAAATATTTTAATAGTAAAGGAGGGGGGGGGGGGTGTGAAACGGAATGATTGTTCACCACAGTGTAAAACAGTCAAGTTTGTTGAGAGGTATTTTGTTTGGTGGGAAGCTTAGCCAATTCAGAAGATATATGTACACTAAGAATGCTAACATCGTAACTCATTCAATGATTTATTCGTTTATTCCATCGGTTCTTCGTTTATTTATTATTTATTTATTTACTTATATTTAGACACGGTACCCTCTCAATCGTAATAAAAAACTTCAATAAAATATGGTCGTTTTTCAGAGTGCCGTGTAAATTACGCTTAGATTACTATAAGTCCACTACAATAAAAAGAATTTAAATATCTACCTTAATTGTATAATATTTTATAAGGAAGTAAGTATAAGAAGTGTCTCTACAATACTTTATAAAATAACACTAGTCCAACGCATGCTCTGATTGGACGAGCCTCATTTTCTCTCAGAGCATAGAGATACGGCTGACGTCATTTTCATTTTGAATTAGAGTACAGAGACATGGATTACGTCACGAAAACTCAAAAAGACCTTAGTTACTAAATAAAACAAATAGAAAATAGCTTTCGTGTCTCTGTGCTGTGATAGAAACATGAATGACGCCATTTCAACCGGAAAAATACCAGAAAACACTCGGCTACGCCTCGTGTTTTTACATGGCATTTTTCCGATTGAAATTATGTCGTTCATGTTTCTATCACAGCACAGAGACACTCAAGCAATTTTTTTATTTGTTATAAGTAACATCTAACATTGAAAAATAATTACAACGATGTTTGGGTTGAGGGCTATCATCTGCAGGTAAGGCATTCCAACAGAATTTAGACTCTGATAACTAGTTAATCAATAAATAATCCAAAAATATTTCCGTTTTTCTTTCAGGCCTTAATACTACAGCATGGCGTTTGAAGGCAATACGTGGTACACTTATCTTCTCTATTCACTCATCGTCACTGTCGCCTTTCTCGGAAACGGCCTTGTACTGTACGTACTCGTCACCAGGCCTTCCCACCTCAAGCATTCGTACAACGTATTCATCTGCAGCCTCGCCGTCACCGACATTATTACCGCTATAATGCTGATATTCAGCCGCTTCCTTTACCTGCCACCAATTCCCGATGGAAAGGCTTCTAAGGAAATCTACTGTAGAACTATTTGGTCAGCTTGGATTCTCTTTACACTAGGGTACATATCAATCTACACATGCCTAGCCCTCACCATTGAACGATGGTTGGCTGTTGTGAAGCCTCATGTTTACAGAGCAGTTAAACGATCTCACGCAATTAAAGCCGTTGCTTTAGTCTGGATTGTTGGGATGACCGTCAATATGACCACTCTCTTTCGTGTAAAATACAGCAACGAAAAAAAGTGGTGCAGCTGGAAACCTTTAAACGTTGGAAATGACGAGTTGCCTTGGTTAGACTTCACACTGCAGTCCATCATCCCTTTCTCAACCATGATAATTCTCTACATTCATATTCTCTTTACGCTAAGAAGGCTTCCTTTCATGGAAATTGGACGCGATAATCCTTTACGAAGAGTCACCATTCTTGCTTTCGCAGCGTCCTCTGCCATGATTATTGGATGGTTGCCAAGTCGTGTAAGTTTCATGCTGAGTAAATTTGGTTATGTCGATTCCAGTGGTGTTTTACACTTCTGTCTTGTCATGTTAGCATTTTCCAACAGCTGTGTGAATCCATTTCTTTACGGAATTTACAGTTCGGAGTTTCGGAAAGAATATAAAGAGATGTTTAAAATTTCCATTTTCTCAAGTTCATCGGGATCAAAGGAGAGTAGTCAAACTACGAAACGACAGGCGACAAGTTTGTAAAATTTAAAACATTCCGATTTCCTTACACAAATACTGGCTGACTAATGGGATTGTCAACTCCTAAAGACTATTTGAAGCTGAAATGTTAGGAAGAATAATTACCGATCGAATGTTTGGTAATAACTTTTAAAACAACATTAAAATAGTAAATAAATCATTTTCATTTACATATTAGGTTATATTAACCGAACTTGTACAGTATTAAAGAAGTATGCTTTAAGTTTCCATAAATAGATATGTTAATTGGAAATTAACAGAGACAATCCCACGAGTTGTTCTTGATGCTAATAGGCTTCAACGGTTTGTGCAGCAAATGGTCAATTCTGGAGCAGAACAAGAATTTTGAGTCTACTTTGACTTTTTTGTTATTTCACAGATTTGATAAGTTTTGTTATGACTTAGTATTTAGTTTAACAAGTTGAATAAATAAATCGATTACAGCTAGATAGTTTGTTTTTCGATGAAACGTCAAAAATAAAATATATATTTCATTATACGGATTACATGATGGAAAGATGTTATAAACTTCTTCATGGGTATCAATACATTGCTTTTTGAACCAGATGTCTAACATTAATATTGTGATACTATCACTGCTTAGGTAAATCCCTTAATAGCAGAGTATGTTCACTGTATATTTACAATGGCGAAGCTAAGCATAAAAAATAGCCATGCTATGAAAATTTAACATTAACTAAGCATAGAACAAGTCGTGCTATGCAAATTTAAAATGATCAACGATATTTGCTATCAAGCAATATGCATCCACCAACACAATGGTCACTATATAAAAAAGCAATAATAAGTGGTCAAGGTAGTGGTTATGCTAAGCATGGTTAGAAATAGTCAAAAAATAATGTTATGGATATGTTTTGGTTGATATCTAAATATTGTATATAATTTTATATTTGCATTGCACGATCCTGTTGCTATGCATAAATAATCTTAAGTTTGCATAGCATGACCAGTTGCTATGCTTAGCTTCCCCACTGTAAATATAGTTATTGATGAAACATTAGGTTTCCTCCACTCAGGGACGGATTAAAGGTGTTTTGGACCCGGGTGGTTCTAAGACCATGCGTCCTTTACTTTCGATTCTATCCTTCCTGTAGATTTCTTCAGTGTTTTTCCCTGTGCTTTTTTCCCTTGAGAAGTACTTCGCTGCAGGTATTCAGTTTTTAATATTTAGTAAACTTCTGTTAGATAGTTCCACATATAATGACATGCATGTTCAAAGCAGTGATTACATGGAGATCTTCTCAATATTGGTCTTGTGTATGCGTCTGATGAACGCACAGCATACAACTTGCAGGTTACAGTCTTAGGTTGGATTTCGACGAATAGAAAGATGTAACGTCGCAGCTCCGCAGTTAACGTTTCATTACACTTTTTAAACCATAATTTGACAAAGATTTGACAAAATATGGACCAAAGGCCTTGGTAGATTGTCTATACTAGGACCATTTCATTTTGGCGATGGTAAATTCTCAGTAAAGGAGGAAGAATGCTATGCGTACTGCACGCTTGTGAAGCAAGTATTTTAACAGTACCGAGCTAAGGTACACAATTGCATCATTAGTAATTTGTAAGCCAGAAGTACATATGCAAAATTTATTTCACTAGTAAAGCAAACTGCGCTTGTCTAAGTCGTGTGCAACACCATGAAGCACAAAAACAATTCAGATACCCTGCATACACATTGTCCCTGTATGAGCCTCCTTTCGGGGTATGCCCAGGGCGGTCGCCCCATCTGCCTACCCCTTAATCCGTCACTGCTCTTACTTTAGAAAAATGATATATTCACTACTTACAGAGGCGACATGTCTTTACTTTTTCAAGCACATTACATGTGAAGATATGTCATTGATTTTGTGCCCGCTATTTCATAGATTTCTTTATCAGAAACAAAATATTTCATGACCGCCAGGAAAATACAAATTTTATCTTCATGTGTTTTTAACTCTTTGATTGAAAACATTATCTACTGAGGATAATTCGTGACAGTTCGAAAGCTGATAAACTTGTGGCCTACAAACAAATTTGACAAAAAGGATTAAAGGTTAAAGAACAACAAAATGTTAATTATAAAGCCGGTTAAAATACACTACAAATTGCTCACACTAATAAAATTGTCCTCTTGGTATCTGCTTGATCTAAACATTTAGAATATATTAACATCGATAAACGAAGATATCCTAAAATGTCTTGATATTATCTCCATCTTCTTCGCCTCGTTCCTTCTCCCTCCGCAAGAAAATATACGATTAAGAGTATACTATAAATATTACTAGCAAAAACTCGTTTTTTCCTTACCTGCTGGTCAATTTTAGACGCATTTTCAGCAATTTCCTGCCCCCTAGCTGTGGGATTTGACAATGGACCAAGCTTTCACAGTTTAAAACCCCCCAGCAGATACCATCAATTCACATCATAGTAAATGTACACTTAGGATTTCATTCACTCGCTGAACCAGCAAGAAAGGCAGTCTTGTGATAGTAACGATTTATAAAAACTGCACAAAGCATTTATCTTGATCTAATTTGCTTGCCATGTTTAAAATAGAGACTTCATATTTTTTGCAGAACGGTAATGCCGGCGAGAAGCGACGAAACGTCGGTAAAATTGCTTAATAAAGCACTTTTTCATAAATGTTGTCTTGTTTGCCATGGTTCTTGCTTTAAAAGTTTTGATCTGATCAATAATCTTAAGTTTACTTTTTCTTTTTGCCAAATCAAATGCCTCGATCAACCCGTTGCCCTTCTAGCAAGTGCTACTTTTTCCTTATTCCCTCGCCTGCCGCGCGAAAGGCGATGCGAGGGTACTAATCTCAGCGTGCGTCAAGTCCCTTTACACGCGTGGTGACTAGGGAGAAAAATTTTCACACTATGTTTGGTTTGGTTTAGGTTTATAACATAGACATAATACATTGGCTGCCATGCGTGCTCCATATCTCAATGGAGCACAGGAAAACCCGCAGGAAAACATTTCGAAAGACTAAAAAATTCTAGAGAAAACTATTAAACGGTCAAATAAGCGAGTTCTTTAATGGCGAAGGAAATCATCGACAGCTGGAATTGGGTAACAGATTTTGAACCAACATTTGGGCTGGACTTTGGTGAGGAAGCGTTCAAGCCTAATGTAAACAAGCAAAACACTTTCAAAAAACACGAATCTACTCTACTAACGAAACGTTTCGCCTCTTTGCCCAACGAAGAAATGTATACAATTTTTGAAAAAACACGCTCGGTGAAAACAAAAAGAACAACAAACTGGTCTGTGACAATATTTCAATGAAGGTGGAGGCCATGCAATACTTAAAGTAAACACAAACGGCTCAGACAACAAACTGTAAACAGAAAACACAACCTGGTAGCTTTTTTCATGGTCTCCCAACCTCCCGCGTGCATCCATAACTCAATGGAGCACTGAGCACGCCAAATCATGAACCATTTCTTTAATCTATTCAAGGATTCCGGTTCACTCAAGTAAGCCGTGTGCAAACTTGGGGACTGGTATGTTGTTGACCAAACCTTATATCTGGATTGAAGCAAATGGATTTGGTTTCGATCTTTTTTCCCTTGTATGGATCTTTTAGAAGTTGTTTACACCATTTGAACTCTGAAGCCAGTAAATGATTTAAGATCAGCAAATGAAATGGCTTTCTTGGTGCTTGCGGCTGGTTTTACTTTTGGGGGCCATCTTAGTAACTGGACAATTTATGACTTGAAAGAGCAGTTCTCAAATTTAGCTCCTTGGAATATGCATTAGCCAACTGTTCACTTTTTCCAGCACCACTTTGACTTAATACTTTTTAATGAACATACACAAAGGAGGTAAGGGAACTCGCTTGTTGCCAGGACATTTGCTAAGCGACTTTGTGTAAAGGACATTCTTTGCTGAAGTTAAGTGGATGCTGATTTGTATGAATCGGGACTTTCACGTTCTGGTGACCACTTAGCTGAGCTACACAATGACAGCTATGTCTGAATCGAGTAGCTTTGAAAAACCAGTTTTGAGAACGGAATGATTGTTTCAATTTTCCTTGCATAGCATTATTTTAGGCAGCTTTCAAAACTGGCTTCCACACTTTATTCTTCCCTTAGAAAGACTTCCTGTACCAATATTGTCGTCTGGATTTTGCTGGTGTTTAATGGCAAAGTTGAATGAAGATTCTGTTTCATTCATCTCTGTAGGACCGTGGCTTTTGATTATCTTGTAGTATCTAATCGTAAAGCGTTCATGGTCAGTTGTTTGAAAAGTGGATAAGACACTCAACGCCCAGAAGACTTGTCCAGGACATGCAAACTTTGGATCCTCCCTCCGCTTTCCACACAAGGATTTCATTGTCCCTTTTAGAATCGTTTTCTCTTAGAAATTTGACCCCACTGAAGAAGATGGGATTTATCTCGGGCTTGGAAACCAAAATGCAAGGCAAATAGCCACAAGGGAACACGCAGCAAAGCTACTTATTTTTGGTCACCAAACAATTCTTCGGCGAAAAAGTTGTACGCTTCAGTCTTTCTCACTTCTCAGGTGGCTTGTGAATAATTAACTTTACTATATTCGACCAGCAACTGCTTTCATCAGGATTTTAAAGTTCCTCGAGAAAGTTTAAAGTCGTCTTCTTACTGTAAAATTACCGTTGAACCCTTCGTGTTGAGGTGCCGCTGAATGCTTCGTTGAAAATACGTAAAAGTTGCAAATTTGTACGCTACGCCGCTTTTCTCCTTTATGGAGGTTTTACGGTGGAAAAAGTATGTCTTCTACTTCCTTCTATTCGTTCTTCTTTCGTCAAAACTTACAAAAGGTTTACTTGTCGTATTTTTTTGTCCGTTCCGTATTTTTCGATTTTTGGTCTGCAATGAAAATGCAGAACTCGTACGTGTTTTCTTTGTTTATTTCGTCGGTTTCGTATAAAATTCGTCTCATCTTCGTCACAAATGTCTTGTATCTCGGGATGAATACTTAGCATAAATCTTCGTCATAACACATATTAGACATTTGTAACCAACTGTGAAATAATGATTTCTTATTAACCGAGTGTGAGGTCTGTAGTATTTGCCTAAGGTTTTCGTACAGACCGAGTGACGAAGGAAAGAGGTCTGTGCGGAAAAAACCGTGTTAGCGGCTTAGGTTTACTTGTTTTTACCTCTTACATCGTGGTTTTTGGCATCTAGTTCTTTAGCTGTCTGCTTAAAATTATCGTTGAGAACGTTCAACTTCTTTTTCCGTAATTTGTTTTTATAAATCTTCTGTAAAAGGTACCTGAATCTGGTTTGTTTTTCTTCAAACCAACTCGGAAATTTTTCCGCCAAAACTACCCGGTCTATACGAAAAACTTATTGCACGGCTAGGTGGCCAATCAACGTGCGTCATTTTGCGTACAGACCGGATAGCGAGCTCAGCCATATAATAATGTAGAATTTATCAATTTTTTGAATTAAGACAACAAATATATCAAAAAAATTTTCAGACATGGACTGTCCATAATGCTGATATCCGATCGGTATCCTGAGAAGCTTCCGGTATCGAGAAAGCATCTCGACTTTCTTAACAAAGTCGAGATACTTTTCTCACTAGTAGCGAACAATCGTATAGGGCCTCTGATTGGTCAGACGATTGTACTCACTAGTGGGAAAAATCGTCTGACCAATCAGGATCGAATTTCACCTGTAAGAGACGACTTTTATCTTTCCGCCTGCTGAGGAGTTTATCACAGCACGTATATAGTAAAATCACATACGCTCGTGAGTTGATCAGATTAGGCTATCTCAAACAATCTCTCGTAGGCTCAAAGATTCCTTATGGGAATTTGAAGACGATTACATCATGAAGAATTTCAGCTCAGTAAGCCAGACTGGGACGTCAAAGCGGGTTCACCCTCTTAAGAAATTACTGGACAAAATATCCGTCACAATTAGACTGACAAAAATTTCTGCCGAATTGAGAAAGGAATTTTTAGTTCGGTCGACTGGACTAGTTGATAGAAAAGTGGGAACTATACATAATATCAAAACAACTCAGGAGATCACAAACAATCTGCGTGGGTTCACTTTTAGTTATAATTTCAATTTGAAAATAAATTTTTCTTATGTAATCGGTGCTCTCTGAAGAAAGTCAGCCGGGTGAAACTGTTCCTAGGCTAACGGCTAGAGCAAAAGTTCTTCATGTGGGTGCTATTTTCATTGATTCAGCGCCGAACTGGGATTGAGCGAAGGTTCTTCATTAGTCCAGAGCTGAACCTAGAGAGGAGTGGGGACACAATCACACAACCGTACCCCGTTTTCGGTTACGTTGAAAGAGATATTCCTATTTATTCCCCCCCCCCCACTTTTTTGACAGAGGGGGATACATATATAATTATCCCCCCACTTTTTGCAAAGTTCATGACAACTGAAGCCTAATTTCTGTTCCCTCAGCGCTTATGGTTCCATGTTTACCTTTACGATTTTCCGATATAACCTTTTTCAGCCCCAATTCTTACCTAGGTATTGTTGGGTCGAATACATGACCAATTATGAAGATTTGCCAAGTTATTTTACAGTCCGATCGTTCTTCTTTGGACGCCATTTTGTAAACAATCAGAAATACTTTGTTTAGTCATACTATAGCGTCTTTATTGCTGTTTGGAGGAAATGCATAGGTTCGTTTCGATTGAAAAATAAGGTATGAATGTTGTTCCAAAGAAACAATCTCAGAATGTCGGAAAAGGCATTTCATAAACATTAGATTTGAAAAAAAAAACAACTTTCAGAGGGAATGCTTCCACATCACTTGGCCGGCTCCCCCCCATTTTAGAAAGCGATTGTCGCCCTTGTTCACCTGTGTTAGGCTATTTACCCTACGTGATGAGAGGAAGGAAAATTGCCGAAGAAGATTTAGTGTCCTTAGTCAACTCAATATATTCAATTCGCTATGGTGGCAGTTGCTTTGGCATTCCCCTCGCCAAACACTCTCAGTCGGACATCTGGCATTCGCCACTGATAATAGTACTAGCTTTCCTGAAAATGACTAATTAACTGAATTACAATAAATAAAAGATTGTAATGGGAATTCTTCGTTTCAAACATGAGGAAGTTAAACAAAATTACAAAAAACAAATGAACTTTAAGCCCTTTGGGAGACAAGTTTCGACGAGAACTGTGTATGAAAAAGCATCATATTGGGGTTTTGGGTGGACAAGAATCCACTCACGACTACTAGAAACCTAATCTGATGCTCCATTTACCTGTCTCGTTGTCAATAGCTTCAGCGCACTGGTATCTTACGTGCAACGGTAAATGGTGAGCAAATGATGTAATTAGGTGCATGAGCATCAATGTTGCATTGGCACTCGGCACGACGTTAATTGCAACATGAACAAAGACATTTGTACTCAACCGTATCTAAAGACAGGCGCTTAAGTCCCTGTCGGGGAATTTTATTTTTAATTTTTTTCAGTAAGAATTCAGTGAGTACTGACTCCCCATTATTCACATTAGTTTTTCTCCTTGTTCATGTTGTCATCTTCATCACATCGTGTATGAGGATCAATATAACTTATAGTATACCTAACTCCTCCGCCAAGATCAGCTTTTCCACCCACCTTTGTAAGTACAAAACTCAAAGCCAAGGTCTCGGCAACGGCATGTCAATTCATAGATAAGTCAGTGGAGTACTTGTCCAAATTTCCAGCACCGTTGAATCGATTCCCTCCAAAGACCCATGCTTGGCTTGCTTTTCATAACCGATCTCAGCTAAGTCTTAAGGAGCGCTTCCCTAGGATATTCAAACTCGTCAATTCCTCAGTTCTTCACTCTGTCATCTTCATTATTTGAGATGTGAATGCCAATATTACTTTCATTCCATTATTCACACTCACAAATTTCCGTGATTGTCTAATACAATAGCACAGCCAGAGGGGACCTGTGGGACCCGTGACCCTTAAATTTTACTAGACTAATCATGATCACATTATTGCCTGAAATGATACACAAAACATCTTAGAGCACTTCAGTATCAATTCTCAGAAGGCCTAACGTAAGGAATGTTTAAGCTTATCCCTAGTACCATAATTCGTCGTGGCCGAGTAATGCGTCCCTAGTAACCCCCCCTCACTGAAAAAGTAAATTCAGATTTGGCCTTGTTACCGGTCTGATACCCATTGGCATAACCATCCACAATAATTTTTACTAATCTAACTCTCGTGGTCAGGCTTCCTACCACGGCCTTTGCTTTTGTAAGTTTTCATTGGAGCTCTGGACAAGACTCCTGGGTTAACAAGTTTGATTTTTGTCAAATCCTAAACGCTAGGGAAAACTTGGTGACATGGTTGCGGAACTATTCTAAGTAACAATATTTCCTTGTTACGCCACCCACGACATGGACATTATGGATGGAAACTTGCTTCCAAGAAAGCGAAATTGTATTTGAGTTGGACCAAACGATCTTGGTTTCTAGGAAGCTACGTCTGAAGACAGCTTCCAATCATGCATTTTATATTCTATGGTCTTTTCAGAAAATCTAAAGCCTACGACATGTCATCAAAATTTCCGGCACTTTGTTTCGGAATCAAGGTTTCGGAAACTTTTTCCGATCTTATCCTAAACTTTGGAAACTTAGTTTCGGGAACAAGTTGCCAAGCATAGAACATATTCTATCTTTAACCTATGACATCAGCAAAATTTTCAAAAATTTGGGTCGGGAACAACGTTTATCAAACTTAACTTATATATCGTAGGTTTAAAGCAAATCCATGTAGCTTCAATGAGTTGTAGTTATTTTGAATTCAATCTAAACGAAATGAATTTATGTTGCATCTTTCAATTCCTTCTTTACTGTAAATTTGTTGGAAGTTGCATTGGAGTGCCTCTTGAATAGATAAAATAAAACGAAGTTTTTTCTAATGGCATGCTGCAGATCAAATATTTTATCTCGAATCTATTGTCATAATGGGCAAACACAAGAGCAGTCTTAAATACGTCGGATCATGTGTTATTTTAATTTCTCATTTGGTCCTAGCAAAAATCTGATTTGACATTGTGACATCAGCTTCAAAATTTTAAAATTGTTCCAATTTTTAAATTTTCTTTCTTCAAATAGTTGTAAAATTAGGCCGTAACAGGATTATTTCCTTGCTGTAAGGCAAAACATTTTGTAATTTCTTCTTTCTTGCGTTTTTCGTGAGTGTCCATTCTCCGTTTCTCTCACTTATCTAGTCTCGACGCTGTGCACATCCGTTAAAAAATAACCTTCCAGAGAACATAAAATCACGAGGTAAAATACCTCCGCAAAGTCAAAGGACTGAGCTTTCTTGCTAAGTCCTCCATCCTTTGTTGCCGCAGAGCGTGCCTCTTCAATTAATATCAGTGACAAGGAAATTACGTATATTCCTTTGACATTTGCTACCCATGAAACAAGTGTCTCTGTGCATAAACAAGAAACTTCGAAACTGCCGCTACGTGTCGAAACTTCCATAACAACCCAGTTTGACAGGTGATTTATCAGTAAGCTTTTTGTTCAGTTCGCCTTTTACAACTTGATATTTAAAATGTAACTTAATTTATTTAGCCCTTTCATTCGATGAAATTTACCGTGAAATAATAGTCATCTTTATGTAATTTTCAGATGAGTGTCATTTGCCTGAAACGAAATCGCAATTACGGCAGCAATATAACAAGCCATAAGATATGATATCGCAGTCAATCCTCTCAACTTTTGCAAGAACTTTTGTAAAACTCGTCTTGTTGCCTGAAATATAACATATCTGTTCGGTAAAGTTCAAATTTTGGGCGATATACGGAGATAGGATGTATGTTTAAGAATAAGATGTTTTAATGATATAACGGTAGGATGTCCAGACACCTTTAACTAAACCTTTTTGAAAGATCATTTGCATGATCATGGAGAAAAAGAGCTCTTAAAGGTCACCTCAAGAGGTCAAGATCAAAACATCAAGTGTCAAGAGGATAACCTCTAAAAATTCTTTATTTTTATCATGTCCCAGTGAACTTAAGGCAAAATGCATACATTTTCTTAAGAATATTTGCGAGATTGAAAGAAAAAGTAACATTCATTTCCATATCGTTCAAAATAAATTTGCGGGTGCATTTGTCCCAATTCTTTTTAGTTGTTGTTGTCTCCTGAATAAATTTAAATATTGGTGACCTGCCTTACGACTTTAGCTCATTATGACACACAGAGGCTCTGACGAATACAAGTAAGTGAAGGATCAAACCTGAACTTTTGCCGAAATTACTTCCAAAGTCAACAAATAGTAGAGATAGGTGAAACTGTGCAGCAACCATATCAAGTTCAACACAATATCACGAAGAAAATTCTGAAGTAAGTCATAGCATTATAACAAGATCAATCCTAGCGTTGAATATTGCAATTATTGTCTCCAGACTCCAGACTGGAATCCAATTTGGTGTATATTAAACTAAAAGATCATGTAAGGCGAACGACGATCGCTATGGTCAGTTCAAGAATAAGACTGAGTAGATTGATATCACGATCGAGTAGATTTAAGGGACACAGATCCAAATTCATACTTGCTTTCTGATATTTGACCAGTTTGTCATATTTTTTGTATCAGAACAGGTCCTATTATCGTTATGTTACATCATAAAGGAAATAAGTTGGGATTTTGTTAAGGGTCAGCGTTGATGATGAAGTTGCAGTTAAAAAAGGATTACAACTTAGACTAAACCTTACAGCTTAGCTTACATTGGTATTTTGGTCATGTGAAATGTAAGGATTAGTATTTTGATAAGCGCATTTACAGTGGTTGGCAACAATTCTGTACATGTAACGGAGCTAAATTGCTTCATAGCCCAACTTTGAAATAAAGGAAATACTACTTGTATCGGAATATTAAGGTGCGTATGTTACCCTAAAAACATAACAATATGCATGCCCAAGGATTGCTTTCCCGAAGATGTCGTTCTTTATTGTGAGCAACTGTATACGTGACCTGTCTGGTTCGCAGTCTGTCTTTGCCATTTTTGCAACTTTCTTAGTTATATGTGTTTACAGTCTGTTCTAAAGTAATGTTGGCGCTATGTCCTTGTCGTATGTGCATTTTGCTCGTAGTCATGTTCTTAGTCTGTTCTTGGTCATGTTTTGCAGTATTTCGTTCGTCATATTTGTTATATGTTTAGTTGTTGTTGCTGTGTGCGGTCTTGATCAAGTTTTCAGTTTGGTCTCTGTTTATAGTAATAATAGCATTGTGTTTTTGGTTATGTTAGCAGTCTGTTTTGAGTCATGTTTCCAGCCTATTCTTAGTTATGTTGCCATCTGTTTTTCGTCATATTTGTCTGGTTTACGATAGCATTGTGTTCTTGTTGATGTTCGCTTTAAGCTTTTAGTCAAGTTTCCGTCTTTTCTTGTCATGTTTGTGGTCTGTCTTTAGTCATGTTCACAGTCTGTTTTGTTATGCACGCAGCATGTCCATGTCATGTTCATAGACTGTGTCTGTCGTTGGTCTTGTTCCCTATCGGTTATTGGGCATGTGTCCTTTGGCCATGTTCATTGCCTGTTCCGGATCACGTTCGCCATTTGTTTTTTGTCATGTGGATAGAGTTTATAGAAATGTTTGCCTTCGATTTGTCCTCTAGCAAGTTACCGAAAGGAGGTCCGACTAGTTATTCAACTTACATGCAGTACTGAAACGACTGTGCAACAGTGGTAATCTAAAAAATGTAAGGGATCTAAACAAAGTTGTAGTGGTTCCAATGTAAGAACACAACTACGAATTAAAAATGTTCGTTAAAGTGTGTGGATAACTTCTCTGCTTAACAGTGCAAATAGATGTACTCCTTCTCTGATAACTAGACAAAAGACTTTTGAGTGCTTAGGCATGTTGCTTTTCCAGTTTAATCAACCCAGAATTTGTCAAGAAATAAGTACCAGGTTTTCGTGGTATATCAGGCACTTCAGCTAATACACATCAACGTATGTAAGTAATTGTCTTGCTGAAGATAAACATTTGGGATATTTTAGTTTTCCGAAGAATAGATAAACGCACCATTTCCGAGAGTCCAGCTTTTTCTAGAAAAAACGCGAATTAAAATACCGTGGTCTTAGTAATCACCATCTTTCTGTGATACGATAATTCATAAAAAAACGTTTGGCTTTGTGCTGAAAATAAACCCCATCTTCAGTTGCATGGCAAGGATTTTCGTGAGACAGGAAAGTCCTGAAATTTCAGGGAATCAAGTCGCGTTGCCAAAGGTGGCCAAGAGGAGTGTTGCACCTCCAACTTTTTGTTCCACGCATGCTATTGGGTGGATTTACGACAATTGTTAGTTCGCAATATTAAATTATAATTAAACATTCTTTAGATGTTTCAATGGACTTCCAGTCTTTACTTTTTCGTTTTTCTTATTTCTCTGTCAACGTCTGACGCCTATTTTGAACGGATTTTTTAACGATACTTACAATGCTCAAAATGCTACATAACTCGCCGAATATACAGTTACCTTGAGTGTTTACGGATTTGTTTAAGATAAGGCCGTCGTTGTAGTTAGATGCAATTAGTTCACAAAACTGTGTATACCTGACAGTACGTGCCGAATGTCAATTTTTTGAACTGAAAGCTGAAAATGTTTATCTTGACATTTTTGAAATTGCAAAATTGCAAAGAGGCACATTCCCTTACAGCCTCCAACAGTGGCGCACCCAGAGTTTATGGTCAGGGGGGTAAACAAGAGAAATGCTATGAATATCTTTGTAGAATGCCTAACCTTATTCAAGTCTAGAAGTTTGAACACTTATCCACTATATATTCATATCTAAAATCCATTAAATCACGCAAGAATGTGCGATGTCAATCCATTCAGCCAGTGGGTAGGGTAGATAATCGCTTTATTGGCATGACCTATTTACAGGTATTGCTAAAGCACTTTTTAAATTACATTACACACAGGATACTACGATTAGAAATTAGTAATTACGACAACATGTGGAATAGATGGCAAGGAAGGTAAAGAAATTACAGTTATGTACAATGTGAAAATATAAATCTAGTTATTTTTCTTAACTGGCATTCCTGGTTTCATGGAGTTGTTCTCTTTCCATGAAACTCGAAAAGATAAATTTTGATAGTGATAAAATAATTTTATCGTTTGTGGTCTTCATAATATCTGCTAAGAACATCCGGTCTCTTTGATTTGTGTCAATGGTGTAAACGTTGCTGAGTGTGCTGAGAAAGTTGTTTCTTAAGGTAGTGTATGCTTCGCATGACATTGTGAAGTGGTATTCATCTTCCACTTCATTTGACTGACAAAACGTACACAGTCGTTCTTCTTGCGGAATTTTTTGGTATCGACCGTATTCTATCATTAATTTGTGGTTACTTATTCGGAATCGTGTAAACGTTTTTCTTTGATTTGTATTTTTTATTGTTGTGAGATAATTCTCTAATTGGTAATCTTCTTTGAAAGTGCAGTAAAAAGACAGCTTGGAGGAGTTTTCCATTTTGTGTTTCCAAAAGGTGATGCTTAACGTGGAGGTCGGAGGACCCCCAGCTTACAGCATAATGTGCTTGGGGCCTCGCAGGGCCTCCGGTGGGAATCCAGAGGGCGAAACCCCGGTGCCAGAGTGATTTTAGCATTTTAAAAGATCGAAGAATCGATTTCAGAGACATATTGACATCATCACATAAAAGATTACAACAATAAAACGAAGTTTTAATGTCAATTATTATGAGAGTTCAGTTCTCTCTACACACTACTAAAATGTTCAGTAAAAAAAATTATGTAAGAAAACAGTATAACCACAACACAAACGCAAACGCTCTTTCTATTTAACGGCACTGTTGAGGTGATTCCCCCAACAAACCTGTTCAGTTGCCAGGATCAAACTTTTAGAATAAAAAGAATAAGTGATAATTGCTTGGAATTGTTGTGTCAAGGCAAAGTTAAAAGCAAAATGATCCTTGGGAGTTCCCGTTCATACACTAATCTTTATTTTCGATCATTTTGAATGGCTTAAAATGGTGCCCCATGGGTTTCTGCGACCCCATGTACCCGGAGAGAGCGCACAGGTGTTGCACTACTGTATGATGCTGAAAGAAATGTGACAACTGTCAAGACTCGACAACTGGGAGAGAATAAGATTACTTTAGAACAGTCACATAGACAGAAATTCGAAAGTGGGGGGAGAGGGGAGATTTTCGACAAATGTACTGACAAGATGTTAGCAACGTACCGACAAATATTAAGGAAAAATCAAAGTTAACCAAACTGAGGGCACGAGAAACTTAAAATGAGATATAGGAATAAATGATTTCTACTTTGCTAGCTCTGGCTAGTATAATGGTATTAAATTTCGAAAATGATTCGCAAAAGTGCGCACATCACGTGAGCTATGATATATACCAACATGTCTTCTTTTTCGACCATCATCGCTACCACAACCACTTTGTCCTGGGGGGGGCAACTGCTCCCCTGCTCCCCTTGGCTACGCTAATGCTTTAGAACTTACACAAGGTGTATGTCAGAATTCTAAGCATATTCACAACCGTCAGGGGGGTTACCCACTGCCCCCATTGGGTACGCTACTGGCCTCCGAGGAGACTAAACTTCACAGATTTGAATATTTTTACAAACTCTCGCAATTTATGAAAGGAACAAAAACCAAAATAAATCACCTTTGTTGTCGGGCTAAATTTAAAGAAAAATCTCGAAATACACTAAACTGGCCACCTCCACAATGAAGACTTCCCTGCTGCCGTTGATACATGGGCATTTTTTGTCAGTATATCAGCTGGCAGATTTTTTAATGAATTAATTAAACTTACATAAAAAAAATCCAGTTCTCGAAACCTAATAATACAGGCCCACCCTCTGTATCTGAAATGTTTCACCAAACTCGGATTTTAGCCCTAAGCTTGTTTACATTAGCAATACAGTACTAGTTAGAGCAAAGATATTAAGTTTTAGTACTTGAAATTCGTCGTGAAAGTGAGTATCGGCAAGTTGGAAATTACACTTTTCATTGTTTTTTAAAGCTAAAGGCGTTTATTAGTTTAATCCAAAACCTTTCATTTTGCTCAAGCCAGTGACAGCATAGTTTGAGTAATATCAAGAACTGAGTTAGCCTGCGTGCAGACTGTACCTGGTTTTTTTATCAAGTGAAGTCTGCACGCAGGCTAGAACTGAGTAGGTTAAACTGAAACTGTTTGGCGTCTCTGACTTTGCTCAAACGACTTAGTTATTTGAAATTTAACTTTATGAACATATTTATGATTTGATTATGATTAGCATGAATAAACATCTTGCTCTTCTTGCCAGATGGCACCAACTGCTGTTGGAAGACATTTTTCCAGCTGAAATGAGGAGTGCTGGGGAGTACTATAAAGTTATTCCGAAAGAGATTTAACCATCACAAGAGTAGGTTGAATAGGTCGAGGCCCCAGTTACACTATACCGGATTGTTTTTCGTATCGGATTACCTCAACCCAATCCGATACTAAAATAGCCGCAACTTGTTTGACGATCGACCAGCTATCGACCGGAAGTTCAACATTAGCTGGTCGATCGTCAAACAAGTTGCGGCATGTCAGACGGGATATAAGCGATGCAATTTGTGCCTTGAAGGAAAGCTCCTAATGACGAAAGGAAAACATAATAACTTATTAAACAGGCGAACCGAAATTTTTTCAAGGTGCCGCCATGTAACGAAACACCTTATTAATTAACGTCACAACCTATGTAAATAGGAATAGTCAAACCGAATCTGTCAGTTGCCTGATGATCGCGTACCGCGTGAAACTCTGAGTAGCGACAGCATTTTACTGTAAAATAAATATATTACGCTCTACGCATGGTATTGAGCGCTCTTAAACCTTACGCCTTCTGTGTGACATTTGTGTTGCATACTCTTCTTGGTGTATATATATATATATATATATATATATATATATGTAAATTTCATCTTACTAAGTGTAGATGTTTGTAAGCTTGGATATATGCATGACGAAAAGTTTGTTCTCAAGCTTTTATACACACACACACACACAAATATATATATATATATATATATATATATGACTTTTCAAGATCGAAGGCTTTTAATTTTTCACTTATACGTTTCGGGGCACTGCCCCTTTATCAAGAAATACAAGTATACATGTGTATGCAGCTTCCTATATAGTAAAAACCTACCTAAATTTACATATCAAAATTATGCAAAAAACCTCCAAAAATATTAATATGTAAAATCCCTCAGGTTCAAACCATTTGGGATAAATGAGTCCAATTTGTAAGCCCAAAACCCTTCCCGACGTGTTGGATCCTCCAGACTCGTTCTATCTATAATCTTCACTGATATGTCCTTCATTCCCTCGTGGTCTGCCTTACAAAAATGAGCGTATAAATGCTCTCCTGCAATACCCCTCTGACCCATTACATTACATAGACCAAAAAATTTGAAAGATAATTTGGTCAGGTCAAAAATTAGCGGACAAAGTAATGTTAGGGGCATACGTAATTGTGGTAAGTCACGCTGCCAAATTTGTCAGTTTGTGGATGACAATAATACCTTTTGTGCAGCTGGTCTTACGTTTTATGTTGTATATATTTATTTATATATGTTTATATATATTTATATATTATATATAAATATGGCACAAAACATATCAACATATAAACATATCAAGACCATTGTATGTTCATTTTATTCTCACTTCAACGGTCAGCGAGGATATGCTATCTGTTTTTTGGTACATTCTTTGGCCTGTTTAATGTATTAAGGTTGATTAAAGTATTCATAGTTGCAGATTTTCCTATACATTCTTTTTTTACGATATGTTTAGGTTCGCCAAAATTTATGCAATTTGCTGTATATATATATATATATATATATATCAGATCAGCCTGTATTCTAGAACCTGTTTAGTGTAAATTTAGTGGAGGAATTGTAAGCTTTGCTAAGTTAACTTCAAACATTCATTCAAACATACATTAGTTGATTTCTAACATGGAGTCTTCATCGTTCTTTGCAGCTTAAATAATAACCGAAACATTCCCTTGTTCTTTTCCACAGGATTTGTTCGTTATTTCCAATGAAGTTTGATGGGAATACGTGGTATACTTATCTTATCTACTCTGTCATCGCTGCCGTTGCCTTCCTGGGAAACTCGCTTGTACTCTACGTACTAGTCACTAGATCCTACTACCTCAGACAGTCCTGCAAAATTTTTATTTGCAGCCTCGCCATCACCGACATCATCACTTCCATCATATTGGTATTCAGTCGCTATCTCTACTTGCCCTCAATGCCCGAGGGGGAAATTTTTCAGGAAATCTACTGCAGGACTATTTGGTCAGCGTGGATACTTTTTACATTGGGATACATATCCATCTACACATGCCTTGCTCTCACAATTGAACGGTGGTTCGCCGTCATCAAGCCAATGGCTCACTCATTTTTTAAACCAATTCAGACCCGGAAAGCCATTGCTCTGGTTTGGGTTGTGGGAATTGCGGTCAACGTTAGTACACTTTTCCGTGTGAAGTTCAACAAGGTAAAACAAGAGTGCAGCTGGAAACCTCTAAATGTTGGAAATGAAGAGTTGCCTTGGTTAGACTTTACACTGCAGTCTCTCATACCCTTCTCAACCATAGCCATCCTGTATTCTCATATCCTGTATACCTTAAGAGGACATCCGTTCGTACATGAAATACCAGGTCACCCTCTAAGGCTTATCACCAAAATGACCCTTGCAGCGTCGTGTGCCTTGATTATTGGATGGTTGCCAAGCCGTGTTAGTTTCATGCTAAGTAAATTTGGTTATGTTGATTCCAGCGGTGTTTTACACTTCTGCCTCGTAATGGTTTCATTCTCCAACAGCTGCGTGAACCCGTTTATCTACAGCCTATACAGTAAACAGTTTCGAAAAGAGTGCAGAGAGGTGTTAAGTAACCTTTTCTTGACGTGCAAAAGGCAACAATGCCCAGAACCACACCAGAACAACGCAGTTGTTATAAATAACATTAATCTAAAACAGGTGCAAGTTCAATGACTGTGACATGACTTTGATTACTACAACAGTCAGATCCCATTAAATTTTGGGAAACAATGAATTGAGGTTTCTTTCCAGAGACTCACACCCGCAGTACTATCGAGATACAATTGAGGGAATTGCTATGGTTTAACTTTACCATCTCCATGGATTTAGGTATGTACTAAGTGCCAATGATGCGTTTGTTACAGAGAATTGGACTTTTAAATACGTTGGGGGCTACATGCTCGTAACGTCCTTACGTCCCTGTTTATAATCCGAGTTGTAGAAAATATAATCGACTTGTAGAAACTTAAATCAATTTAATCAATTTCAGAGTACATTAATACTGTAAAATTTTGTATAGAACATTAAAACTGCTCCTAAATTGTATTTGAAATTGGTTTCAAAAGAGACGTCTTCGAGGATAACTGAAAGAATGAAGTCTAAAGTACGTAAACGTTTGGCAGTGAAGTCATTTCATTTAGAGTAAACGACAGTAAATGGCGGAAGTTAACTGTAAACTTATTTACGTATCTGCCGTTTGTTAATGAAAAGATGGAAATGAAAATAAAATTTCATAGCCGTAACTCCAGTATTTCTGTATCTAAACCAGCCAGAGAGATGACAGTTTGTTTTTTTTTAGCTCAACTTCAAACAAACTCTGATGCAGGTCACCACTTTCACTTAGTTCCAGATGTACATGTTAAAGCGCTCCTAAAATATACTTGTTCGTCTCCAGATATAGCAAAGCTATCCGGCACTGTACATAATTTAATATCTTACACCAGTTTCGACGTGGCGCATTGCACTAATCGATGGCCACAGGTGATGCAATATAGGTAGCACCAGAATTCAAAATTTAACCCTTCTTAAACTCCACCCTCAAAATTTAACGGGCAGTCTCCGATATATCCGAAACCAAAATCATTAGAAAAAAAAGCCAAAACAGAAAGACTTTGAGCAAAAGACTTTGAGCGAATTGAGCAAAGCAAGAAGAGAGGAAGATAAAAAAAAAGTTCAGGCGTTAAAGGTTTCAAAGAACTCACCAATTATTCATGGTATGTTCTACCAGAGAGTAAGTGATTGCACCGGCATATGCACTGGCAGAGCAACTGTCCTCGACAGCAAACTATTAATTGTTAAGAATTTATTAAACATAACAGCTCATCGATTAGGGTGATTCTCTTTTTTATGCATTATAACGATCGAGTACAATCATATTCTCTGTACTCGGTGAATTTACAGTTACTGCTGGAATATCCATACCTGGATTCTTGCCTACTAATCGACACCAGTTACGGGGTCTTTGAAAACGAATGTAACACAAACATTTTACAATTCAGTCATTCACTTATTCACTGCTCAGTCGACATTCCTTTAAAATATTTTTCTCAGACCTTTGTAGTATTCTTTTGGAATACTCTTGGATAAATATTTATTTTCGTTTAACCAGCAACATTGTTAGGGCTCCAGCTGCAGCAATAATTGCTCCTCCGACGAGAGCAACGCCAATGGCCCCATCTGTGAAACAGAAGAGAAACACATGCTTTCATACTGTATGGCGTGAAGTTCGGTTTTCGTTGGTGACACGACCTAAACCAGAATACCATAATATGAAGAGGAAAGCAAAGCATAGCTTCGCCAGCAAAACTCAACATGTTCATCAGGCATAATGTGAACAAAAAAACTTCAAAAACAAACAAACAAAAAAAAAAAAACGTGGATTTTTAGGTTTCAATTTTTTCCTTGTTTACGCTGGAGCACGCGCCTAAGTTAATTCTTGAGTTGACGTCTCACGACGTTCCTTCATCTTGTTCTTTGTTGTATAGGCTTATGGTTATGCTTAACTCCAGTGAAAGTCAGGCGTGAAAAAGAAATTAAACCCATCAGAATTAGATGGACATTGCTTGCAATCCAACAGGCAGTGTTACATGGTAAGGTGGCTTACCATCTATGTTTGAAATAAAATGTACCCAACATACTAATAAAATGCCGGATTTATTCGACCCACTCCACAGTTCAGTTCACATCTTATGAAAACACAATTCCCAGTTCAGATCTCTCTCAAATGAAGTCCTACTTTGCATCCGACTTCGAAAAAGTTGAAAACCAGTAAAATATGACATATCACTTTTTTTCTTGAATTTTGCAAAACTTGCAGAAAACAAAATTTATCTTTAAGGTTCAGTTTGATAACATTTTAACACTCAATTTTCACACTTCTAAACCAAATAATAATTTCATGTACATGTGGAATAGAAAATACTAAAATACTGCGGAATTCTTCTGTTTAACTTTTTTACGTTTACATCGAATCAATTGCGATGTTAATTAGAATTCTGTCCAATTTCTACAAATGTTAACGAGTAGATTTTCCGCTAACTTAACATACCCGGATTATTGAGGTTGCTTTCAATTGTTATATCCACAGAAGCAAGGAAAATTTTTAATATTATCCAACCAGCCAAAACACCCATTATCGCTTTCCTACTCTGCCGAATTTGAAGTTACGGGTTTAATGGGAATACGGTAAAGACATTTTTATGAATGCAGTATTCCGTACATTGTTAACTCATTCCCGGCCGAGTGAGAAGGACTTCATCACTTTACTCCCACTAACGCCTAACGATTTTACTCGTCTAGTGGAGACGACCTATCGGCCGGTGAAGAGTTAACAATTAAAATTTTTGTTGCATAAATGTGAAAAGTTTCACTAAAACAAATATTTCGCTTATAGGCGAGCAAGTACTTGAACAGTACTTTGAAAACACAAAGAATTGACTGTACCCGTAGATGTATAAGCCTCGCTTTGAAACAAAATGCACTGCCAACGTTAAAGCGAGGCTTGGTTGCGACACCACGGCATATAATGTCGACAGTGAGTCTGCCTTTTCTGTTTCTATTTTGGCTTCAGTGTGTGAATAAGGCTTTATGGCTGTGGTACAGATATTTCAGATGTTATTACATGAACTAAATTTAAATAGTATTGAAAAGAAACATTTACGGCAGAAAATATGTCATTCTATGTGCAACTATTTGACACCAAAGTTACATAATAATACTTACAAAATAATGCTTTTTAATTTGGTGATAGAAAGTATTTTCTGCGTTTTCGTCAAGTTAAAGAAACCCAAGTGGAACTTTGGAGTAAGAAATGGCCGTGGGAACACGGGCCAGGGGAAAGAGTGCATGGGCTAGTTGCTCATGTGTGAAAAGAATCCAGGTAGTTTGGGAAGGAAGGAAGGAAGGGATGGATCAAGACAGAATGAACAAAGGATTTACCGATTTAGGAAGATGGTAAAAAGTTTGGGAAAGGTAGGAAGGGTTTTAGGAAGAATGGAAGAAATTTAGGAAAGGAAGGAAGATAATTGTGGAGGAAAGAAACTAACTTAGGAAGAAAATCAATTAGTAAGGGTTAAGGGATTTTTGAGGAAAGGGTTGAGAAGGTCATTTAGAAAGGATTGGATTTACGAAGAAAAAGAATTAGCAAGGAAAACCCTCAGGAGGGAGACGATTTAGGAAATTTAACTAGGAAAGGATTTAAGAAACGAGGAAGAAATGTAAAAATCTAGGAAACGATTTAGGAAAAACCCATGAAGAAAGCTAGACAGGGGAATTTAGAAAATATTTAAACGTTTGCTCAGCCGGATCTTTGAAGCTGGCTACGACATTGAAGGCAGGAAGTCCAACACCGTAAGATGATGTCGGAGTTACTGTACTGGATTTTACGTTTTATTATCCAACCTCGTTTGTTTGAGTAAAAATAAGGCCAAAAACGAGGACAAATAATTTTCGATATTTGCACTCTAGCAAACTTGTCTAAAACCAGTTTCTCCCGTTTTTCTTTTGTGGTCAGTCTGAAAGCATTACACGTTTCTGAATATCGAAAATTGGAGAGAAAATAAAATTCTTTCTTTAGGATTGGATAATAAATAATGTATCACACAGTTTGGAGTCGAGTATGACTGCATATTTTATTGCTCAACTAACCGCAAGAGCTCACCAAAATAAGGCAAGACACGTAAAATATCCATATGTACTGTACACTAAATTGTCTAATTAGGTGAATATATCCTGCATGGTTTTCAAAAGTTTGTCAAAACTCTTAGGATAAGCGCATTAAAATTGATTGTTAGGATACATCTACAACCTTTATCTGGTTCTATTCATAACAAACAAGAGACTTACGAGATTCAACTTGAGAGGGAAATAAGATAATCCTGACGTTTTCCGAGTTAACTTTTTCCTGCCGGTAGGTCTACCACTGACTAGTAAAACCATCTGGCGTTAGCCAGGGTAAAATACTTTTGCCTTATCCAAAGTATAATATCGAGGAGTCACTGCATGGAAAGAGTAAACGCCCCCCAAGTACCTTCGGTTGTGCTGTCAATCTAAAAGTCGTAACGCGTTCCGAATGAAGAGCTGATTCCTAAATCATACACCGTGTTAAAAACTTTAAAGTTTGCCACACTAATATTCCAATAAAATTTATTCGAACAAAACCAGAAATTTCTCGCGGCTCCTGCATGCACTCAAAGATCCACATCGCTCCTCAAAAGCTAAAATGCAAAGGTATTTTACTTATTTCTGCAGTTTCAATCGGCATGTGCTGAGGCAAAGCGTCAAAACAGGTGTGAACTGGCCCTGTTCACACGAAGAGACATAACAACAGGGCCACGCGAGCGCAGACGACACTCAAGTTTATGTCGATATGCTGACAGTGTGAACCAGGCAACATAACGACGCTATAGGAGCATGACATGAAAATAACGACGCCAGGAAAACAATCTTTTCTTAATGTCATTATGTTCACGTCGTTTTGTCGTTATGTTGGTATGTTGGTAGAGTGAACTAAGCCACAGTTCTCCCCACATTTTCAAAGTATTTTCAGACAGTGTTTTTTTTTATATAATTTTTTTCATTTTATAATTTTTTTTATTCGGTTAGAATCGTCCACCGTAAAACAAAATTGTAGAAAAATCTAAATTCCTCTCCCATTTTTGCTCTTTGAAGTCATTCTCATTAGCGAAGATGGCGGAGAAAGTAAATTTATGCTGCAAGTTTAAACATTTAATTTTTCCTGGCAAAAAAAAGTTCCTCAGTTGTTTCTCTGCAAATATTCACTTATTTTTAATACTTTATTTAACATACGGCAGGGAGAGAGTAATCTGACATCGTTGGAAAAACTACGAATTTTACGGAATTCTACAATTTACAAGAAACCACTCGATTTGTTATTCACGGTGATAATAAAACAGTAGTAAAAAATTTAAACAAGTTTTGATTAACCAATATGAAACTGGGGAGAACCGACGAAATGAAATCCAAGCAACTACACGAGACAATTTTATGCCAAAATGTATGCAGATAGTGTCATCACAGTCACAAAAAAGTTAGTTGTAAAACTCGCGAACAAAATTATCTTTACAAAATTATCGCTATCTTTACAATCTCTGCAACATTCACAACGTTGGAATCCTAGTTGAGCTAGCAGTATTTTCATTTCGTTGGACACTGTCTTATAAAAATGAAAAAGTTCATTTGCTTTCTACACGAGACAACGTCTCCAAATCTGACTTAATTCAGGATTTTACTTTGCTGTACTTTTGATGTACTAACAATCAATTTCTCCACGCGGAATCACTACACATTGTAGTTTTGCTATCCTTTCACTTACGACAGCTCTTACGTCGCAAAGATTCAGGTCATATTTTATTAAAAAATATCCCTTGGATTTATCTCCTATTTGTGAGGATTCCAACCAGGGCTGCCACACCTGCCACTGCTAGAACTGTTCCACCTACAACAACCATACCCGCACCAGCAATGGCTGCCCCTAGTAAACCATCTGCACGAAAAACATACACAAGCATAAAATTGGGAGAACCCAGGAAAAAACTTAAAACATAAACACAAGAAATGGCATAAATAGGCCTTTAAAAAGTACAAACTGATTCAAAGTTCATAAAAATTTTATTAAGTCAGTCCAGTCCAGTCCAGTCCATTCAGGTCTGGTCTGATCCGGTCCGGTCCAGTCAAGTCGAGTCTGGTGTAGCGTAGCCTAGCCTCGCCATGCCAGGTACGGGTTCAAAGGGGACCTGGGGCGTGCATGTCCCCTTTTTACGCATGTGTAGATATTATCCACAATCTAGACAGCGCTGGTGGGTATAAATTAACCAGTTACAGTTGTTATAAAAATGGGGTGCTGCGTTGTGTAAAAAAGTGTAAAAAGCGAAGTGTAAAAAAAACGAAGTGTAAAAAGCCAAAAGAATCTGAGGAAACGACCGAAACCTACCAAATGACAAACTGACGTTTCGAGAAAAGGCCTCTCGTCTGAGAGAAACGTAAAACGATATACGTGTATACGTAAAAACAAGGTTGTATTTCAACAGGCAAATAGTTAAGGGACGCAATACTAACCAATAGGGTTAAAAAGTCAATAACAAACTATCTAGATGATGGTGAATCATTTTTTACTTTAAATGTCGCTCAGCACCTGGAAAAAGCGAAGGAACTGATCAGGAATCTCAATGTTTAATGATTAAAATGAAAAAAAGAGAATCCCAAAGATAGAACCAATGCAAAGCTAATGATTTTAGCCGCCCAAGCTAAATCAGATCATTAACTTTTAATGAAATAAATGACGCAAACTAAAACAAATTTTAAAATTTAAGGAATAAAACGCACAAGCTAACGTTTTTATCCATCCACGCTAGGCATCCGACGGAAGGCATCCGCCCGAAACGTCTCTGTCTCATATTGTAAGTTTCGGCAGTTTCCTCCGACCCTTTTGGCTTTTTACACCAGTTGTCATAACTCGTTTTCGAAATTATATTTTATATAGGTAATAGCATGGCTTCGAGTACAATTTGGGAAACACGGACGAGAAAGTTTTCCAAGCCCAAAGTTTAAGTTTTACAAGTCCGACGGAAGAGTGCTATTTAAGGTCCTTCAAAAAACCCACGAGTGCAAATTTTTCCAAATTTCAGGAGAAACCAGTGTTGTTACTAATTAATACACCTTTTGCTATTCATTACCAGAAAATAGACTATCATTAACACTAACCTCAAACTCCTAAACGCGAAAATGCATTCATTTTATTCAACCGACATTCATTAGCTTAGATACGTAACCATTTGCATCGAAGGGCATTTGATAGCGCCAACAGACGACTATTAACACCATTCTACTACACATTAGGGATAACAAAATTTCAATTACGCATGAGAAATATCTATCCTAATTGAAATTTTACTAATCCTAATGAATAGTAGGATGGTGTTAATGGTCGTCTGTTGGCGCTATGGAATGCCTTTAGATGCAATTGGTTGCGTATCTAAGCTAGTGAATGTCTATTGAATAAAATGAATGTATTTTTGCGTTAATGGATTTCAGGTTGGCGTTACAGATAGTATATTTTCTGGTAATGAACAGCAAAACGTGTAATATACAAGAACAAAAAGTAATACAGCACACAAAGAAGGTAATTCATGGCAAATTGTTACCTTTTTTCTTTACCGTATTACCGAGAAATATCACTGCTCTCAGCTTATTCGAGTCGATAAACTTTTTTCATGTATATTATCAGAGATATTATTCCACTATACCTAGGCACAAACGTACTTCGCAACAAAGAAATGCGTCCCTCCGTTTCTAATATTCTGTATCTGCCATAACCCTAAGTCTAACCTGGCCTAGCCCAGTGAACTCGATTTCCATATCAGTAATGTTAACTCCCAGTCATTTGCTCGGGCAAAAAGTGAAGCCAAGATGGCCTCTCATGGAGGGTAATTTTCTACGTCAGTTTCAGTCCTCTTCGCGGTCTTATACGTCAGTTCCAGTCCTTTACACGAATTTGGTCTTCAATTTTTGTTTGGTTGGCTTGGAAAACATTCCCAACCATGGAAAAAGTGTTCAGACGAAATATTACTGGACCAGTTTTACATAATCGAGTATTTAAAAGGATTCATTATTGCGGTGTGGCCTGAGAAGTGTGCCAAATTGTCTAAAAATGGTAAATTAACGATAAAAAAGAGGACGTGAACTTGGTAGTTTGCTAAAGTAATTTTTCGAGGTCGTTTTATCAGGTTTCTTATCAGTTTGGTAATTTATTTTCGTGAA
Source organism: Heliopora coerulea (assembly GCA_030142905.1). NCBI lineage: Eukaryota > Metazoa > Cnidaria > Anthozoa > Scleralcyonacea > Helioporidae > Heliopora > Heliopora coerulea. Next base: position 380,508 of record JASJOG010000004.1, read on the forward strand.
ACTATATAACCTGTAACTCGGTTTGATTTTGTCGAAATATATTTGTAATTCATGGACTCATTTCTGTCTTCTGAAAAAAACATTTTATGTGAATTTTCACAGAAAACTCTTTAGGAAAGTGTAAAATGTGGTGTGGGAGACTACAGCTGACGTACAAAACCGCGTAGGGAACTAAAACTGACGTACAAAATTGCCCTCCATGGGCGGCCATCTCGGCTTCACATTTTATTGGCCAGTTAGCATTCCAGATATAGAAATCGAATTCACTGGCCCAGCCCAGCTCAGTCCAGTGTGACCTCCTTTCGCCTAGGCTAGTCTACAATTAGTGACGTAATTAGTGGAACAAATACCCCCAATTGCTTGCCTTTCCCTTCCCCTTCCCCTTTTCAATATTCAGTGGTAAACAAACGTCATTTGTATGAGACTTTTGCGCTGAGATTGATTGGTCCTTGTTATCAAACAACATTGAAGAAGGGGACCGGGGGAATGTCATATTTAAGACATTTTGGTGAGAGAGTAGTGACTTTGTAAGGTGTTCCGGTCCACTGATTGTAGTCTAATCTAGTCTAACCTAACCCAACCCAACCTAATCTATTCTACTGCAATGCTGTGCGTACATAAATCAACATAAAACCGACAAGCATTCAAGAATTTGTAAATTTAACAAAAACCAAGGGGCCTCTACCTCTTTTCATTTTGTGCTCAATTTTCTCTTTCAAATCTTCAGCTTGCTTGTTATTTGGTTCAATGGTGAGAACTCTGTTTATGTATTTTATTGCAGTCGAGTATTCCTAAAAAAAAAAACAAACAAAAAAACATATCCTAGAATAAAACATACTCTTATAGAGTAGAAATAAGACAATAAAATAAGTAGTAGAATGACAGAACAAACATTGATAATAAAAAATCAATTCGTGTAGAACAACAAAATGTTAAGAATGTTAACATACTTCAAGTTTGTAGTTTCCTTCAGCAAGATAATAAAGAAAATCTCTTTGGTCAGTTCCATGTGTGCACAGATCTAAAATAGAAATGCACATTTATAAAACGAACGGAAAGTATATTAAAGAAATTTTATTAAAACTCAAGACAGTCATGGGGCTCCCAAGCCAACAACAGGGAATCCTTGGGCCCAGAATACAAGCAAACTTCAGGTCTATGATGGACGCTACAGCGACGTTTACATGGAACATTTCATCAAAACTAATCTAACCATTAAATTTTGATTTCTATCCAGCGCTTGGAATCAAGATCATTCAATCAGTGTTTTGAAACCTGCACATCAACTGTGCGTCGACAATCCTTTTCTATTCCTAAAATTGGAAGAAGGACCCTATGTCAAAGTCACCAACTTGCCATGGAAATCCAAACTAATGGTGGCACTTTAAACCATCTGTAGGACCCGAAGCATTCAAGCTGGCTTACAGACCCATTGGTCTAACAGACCTGGAGGGCCAGCATGAATATTTTGCAATAGCACTGAATACTAACTGGTACTTCTAAATATCTAATGAAGTTCTCTAAGTTATTCAGTCTTCACCTAATCAAAATTATTTTTGCCTAAGTTACATAAAAACAAATATCGTATAAATTCAATGTTATTTTTATAAGGCTATTATTTTAATGTACATCTTGTAACTTTTCTCCAAAAGGCCAATGTGGAGCCTTAAATGTGAATGAGATTTGGAACTAACATCTAGGTCAATAAATGACAAATAAAATACAAAATAAGCTGAGGCTACATGTTCAGGTTTCGTAAAGTTGTTTGTGGTTTTCTTGTTTTGTTTTGTTTTGGGGATTCGTTTTTTTTGTTTTTTGTTTTTTTTTTATACGTAAAGTTCACTTTATGGTATAGATCAACATCAGGTAGAATGGACGGGCAAACGATATCCTAACCCAAGATCGAAACATTACAAAACTTTCTGAAATAATAAATGGTAACTTTTGTCGTTGCCGCCTCAGACTCATATTGTGAGAGAAATAAGTTTTAGATTTGATTTAGTACCCTGTTAAAACTCTAAACTGGTCTTGGAGTAGTAAACACAGGTGCACTTGGCACGCTATACATACAGGAATTTTAGAGTAATCTGCTACCAAGTTATCCAGTTAGCTCGGGATAATCACTGGTAAGTCAACTTTCGCGTGAATGAGGTATGAAGAAATTATTTTGAAGACGTCAAAAGAAACAGGGCGTTTTGCTTCAGTGCTGAGAAAAGATGCTAGCGGGAGAGGTTGGAGGGTTCCTGAGCTGTTAATAGGTAGTTTAAGAAAGCTCCAACGATGACGCCAGTGAACAAAATTTATACTAATCAATGATGTTATTGAGGTAGCTTGGTAGATTATAATGTTCTTAATACGTACGCTCTCAAGCTATTCTCTCAGAAAAACTTTTCTGAGTCCCTGACGGGAATCGAACCCGTAACCTTCTGATCGCCGGTGAGATGCTCTAACCATTGAGCTACACAGACTCAGATGGTGAGCGAAGGTTACATTTGTGAACTGGTTCGTATGGATGGTAGACATATGTACTTGCCAGTCTGCGAGTCTCAATATGTCGTCTTTTATTACAGTACTAATCAATGATGTTATTGAGGTAGCTTGGTAGATTATAATGTTCTTAATACGTACGCTCTCAAGCTATTCTCTCAGTGTAACCTTCGCTCACCATCTGAGTCTGTGTAGCTCAATGGTTAGAGCATCTCACCGGCGATCAGAAGGTTACGGGTTCGATTCCCGTCAGGGACTCAGAAAAGTTTTTCTGAGAGAATAGGTTGAGAGCGTACGTATTAAGAAAATTTATACTGTCGTAAATTTAACCACAGGTTATGAGCTCAGGATGTTTTCTTTCTTTCTGTTAAACTCTTCCAAGCAATTCTGGTTGGTCAATAAACGTCTTTCATTAACTAAAAACAAAAGCTTTCCTTATCTTAAGATCCGACGTCTTTGTGAAAACGTAAAGATGCTTTTCCTCAGGTCATATGTGAAGCCAGGGGGCATAAATACCGAAGGAAGCACAAATTATGTATTTTGTTTTGTGTTGGTAGTGAGGCATTATTTTGAGGTCGCGTCCCGTTTGAGGCCGGCGTCGTGTTTTTTTGAACTCCCTAATGGCGATAATCCCTGAGTATCCTGGTCTTCAAATATTCGTTTTCAAGTTCGTTACAAGCATGTTAGCGGCTTGTACCTGAACGCTATTGGGAAGAAGTCCGTACCTTTTAGTAACATACTTTTATGGTCGATAGTACGAAGTTTGAACTTCGATATAACTGTGATGTTACACAATCACCATACGAGAACTGTAGGTTGTCAAAGGTAAAGAGGCGTCGGAATAACATCATTTCCACGCATTTACGGTGAGTTGCAGAATATCGTACACAGCGAAAACATAGTGTAAGCAAAAGACGTCCTCTCGTGCGTATCTTTTTTCTTCGTATTTTATGGTATCTATTAATATAATTATTAATTTGGAACAATCTAGTTGTATTTATTTTAATTAGCTTTGTGACGCCATTACGCACACATCTACCGCGAATTTGTCTTTAAACTTTGACGTATACTAACACTTGATTAACTATTTTACGATTTCAGTGACTCTCCAAGGACGTCTTGAGTTTGCAAAACGAAAGCTTAACAAAGTTTAATAAACACCATATATGTCATTACCGTAAAAACGTCCGCCTGTCTTTATTGAAATATCGTCATGTCAAGCTGCAGAACTCTTATAATGAAGCCGTAATTCTCATTTCACATGAAAATGAACTGCCTGTGGCTCGTACAGAAGAAAAGTCACGGTTGCATACATACAGGTACATAGGTACGAATGTACATAATGTTCATACATACGTACCTACATACATACAAACATACGTAGATACATACACCACTACACACATTCATACATACAGACACACGCATAAGAAGATTGCTATCTTTTTAGGGGTAAAAGTAATATTAATATTTTATACTTTAACACATGAATACATTAATAATATAATAATACAGTATATGTCATATGTGTAGCAGAGGTAACAGACTGTAACTGATGTACCTTGTAACAATGAAACACCTTTCTTAACATCACTTTTATATGGACTTCTGATTAAATACCAAGCATAGCTGAACTGTGTGTTTTGGGAGATCTTTCCAGACGTCTGCTCTGTCTTATATTTGGTTTCAAATTCCTGACAGTTTGGAATAAAAACATGTGGAATTACATATAAATATTACAAAGATACTGGTTGAGTGGCATGATAAAAGAAAGCAGAGTTAAAAAATAGAGCTATAGAAATGGCCTAATTTACTAGGGCTACTTGTGGTGGGCCAGAGTTGAAAAATGCCGTTTCTTTTTCTTTTCCATTTTTTGTGGGGTTGTTTCAAATATTTGCAGTTGGGTTGCACGACGAATGCGTTACACTGCGGTCAACTGTCCTAAGTTGAGGAAGGTTTGGGCATTGCAGTTTGGCATTGCGATTGTCCACGTCGTCGTTTGGTTCAAAAACGACTCTGAGTAAGGGAGTCATGCCATCAGTAACGACAGTTATGTATGTACTTGAGTTCTACTAAATACGCTAATTTTTGAGTTACTTACGCACACGTAGCTTCCTGTCGAGCAAACGGTTTGTGCGTTTGTGAATGAGACGAACACTAATAGATAACGAACGTTTACCAAACAAAAAGTTGATAATAATTACTAGTACTGAAGCGGTCCGTACTTTGTGAAACAGGAACACAATATCAATGCAATAAGCATGACAACCTAACCTTCTTTTTGACTCCCTCAACCTTATCTGTTCAATTCAAAGCCCTGTCTGTTCAGAACCTCTCAGTACCTATAGTAGCTATGTTCTTTAATTCTTCTCGTCAAAGCTCGAGATGTTTGACCTTTCCAGTAACAAAATTCTTCACCGAGCACTTCACCTAACATTGTACTCACACACACACATACACACACATATACGTACGTACGTACATACATACATACATACATACATACATACATACATACATACATACATACATACATACATACATACATACATACATACATGTATATATATATATATATATATATATATATATATATATATATATTAAGGTGAAGAACCATGATCGCAACAAGGCAAGACAAATTAAAACATTTTGAAAATAAGTTGGATTCTAACGTTTCGTTGCAACGTGCAACATCTTCAGAGCGTAATATTACAAGGTTATCAGTGTCTATATATAAGTCTATTTACGTAATTAATTATTCATTCTAATTAATTATTCGCTAATTAATTATTCATTCTCGCATGTAAATAGACACTGATAACCTTGTAATATTACACTCTGAAGATGTTGCACGTTGCAACGAAACGTTAGAATCCAACTTATTTTCAAAATGTTTTAACTTGTCTTGCCTTGTTGCGATCATGGTTCTTCACCTTAAAATTTTGAGCTGGGCTCTCATTTTTATCCTGAGACTACGTTTTCCGCCCGGAAAGTCTATAGCCACTATATATATATATATATATATATATATATTCGATTGAATATTATGGCATTTACACTCGACCGCTAACTGTTATACGATAATTTTTCAAGGAGGAAAATCTCGAGTGTGTAGACATTTTTCGCAACCGGGACCTGTTGCGAAAAATGCAACTTTGGGCCATCCGTTTTGGGAATCGAACCCACGAGAAAATCAGGCTCGAAATATATATATATATATATATATTTCGAGCCTGATTTTCTCTCAGGGCACAGGGGAACCACTTACATCGTTTTCATTTGGTCGAAATTTTGGCACGCGAAAGCACCTATTATTTTTGTTATTACAGTAACTAATTTGCAGATGATCGCTAGTTTTTAGTTTCAGTCCTTCCCCATGAAACAACAGCATAAATGCAATACTGCTAAATGAAATGAGTACGGGTCATTTTTCATAGAAGCATGAAGAAAAAAGAAGCACAGAAGCAAAAAGAAGCATAGAATAGATTTTAAGATTCAACCAAGACCAGGTGTGAAAAATGGAACTCTTGGCCCTCTGGCTAGGAATTGAACAAGCAATCCAGCAGATCTAGTTTAGCATTGAGCCTACTGAGCTTTGAAGGCTGTTGCTGAGAGCTTAGCCACTAGTTCTGTAATTATTTAAGGTGGTAATGCCAGTGAGGTGAAGGGATATACTACACAACTACTTGGCATTAACACTTGACCATTTTACAAAATGGACTGGTAATATTTGGTGAAGGAAATTTTTTGTGATACATGTGATACTCGAAAATTTCCTTCACCATATATAAACTCCATTTCATGTGATCCAGTGCAAATGCCAAGTAATTGAATAAATGAATGAAAGTACATTATCTGTTTGTTTGAAACATGTCTCAATGAGTGTGAGGATGATATATTTTAGGATACCACTGGGACAAGTTGTAAAAAGGACACTGCAGATCTGCTATATCACTCTACCCACCAAGCTACTTAATTATGGTATGCATGTAAGTGTATACAGTACATACAGTATATACTTGGTACATATATATACATATAAATATACGCATGTACACCTGTACATGTATACACATGTAATACTTAAAAAATGAGCAGGAGTGCTTTGTCAGATTCAAAACATGAGGCAATAGCCACGTGTTTTAGATCTGATAAAGCACAAGGTGTACTGTAAGTTTTTTAGATGTCTTCTAAAATGAACCTCTTAATATGTTAATTTGCAAAGAAAGTTTGAAAATTTGTTTCTTAAGCCAAAAAAAGATTAACTCCTTCTCCAAATATAAAGTCACATGTGTCTTTATCACATATAAAGGCATGACATCATTACGATTGTTTTTGTATTTTCCTCATGTATTCTTAATGAATTTTATACATATATACATACATGCAATGGAATCTTCCTATGTGCATCATTACAACATACTGATACAGCATCACTGGCAAAGTGTTGTTAATCTACATGTCCCAAACTTTTCATTACCTAGATTCACATTATGAATAGAAATAGATGTGTAAATACAGCAACAATCTTGGCCAAAAGTTCTTGGGACAGTGACAAAAAACGCCTAGCTAACTGTACCAAAAAAAAGAGAATACTGCCCCCTCCTACAATGTTGCATCATTTGATCATGTCAGATTATGCTGTTTTGTGTTGCATACAATGTGAAAATTTGACTGAAAACTTGCAACAATGAAGGGGGGGAAGAGTATTCAATTTTAAGTGTTGTCCCCATATTTTATGAGTATGGTACATTAAAAGAAGATCATATGTTGAAGCATAAACTTTAAGTCCCAAGCAGATTGCTGGTAGCCAATGGAAACTCCTGAATTACTAACCAGTAACTCATGCAAATGAATATGAAGGAAAGGATTCATCTTCAGGATATTGTGTGGAAAGAGGTGAATTCAAATGCTTTATGCAACAAAATTGGATCAGAATGAAGCATGAGTGCTAGCACTTATGGTAATGCTAATTATGATGGATTCATTAGAAATGACCTTGCCAACTTTAAACGTGTCCTTAGTAATCAGACACTTCACAGCTGTGCACAAGCAATGGTCAATCTCCTCAGGTAACTTACTTTTTTCTCTTGGTGGTTATGGACATTCAATATTAACTCATTAAGGGGCAAGGGAACACTTTTAGTATTTTACTCTGGCTAATGCCAGATGATTTTATTTATCATAGGGATGGGTCCTGGTCATTAAAGGGTTAAACACTACAGTACCTCCTTAACCCATTGAGGGGCAAGGGCTCACTTTGTTATTTTACATGTACAATAGTTTGACAAATGTCCAATGATTTTAGTCCTCATAGGGATGAGCCCTGGATATGAAAGGGTTAATTTACAAAACACCCACTAGCAGTGTGGTAAGACTTGAGTCCACACTTGAGCATTTGACTAGGACATATAGAGCTCAAATTTAATTTTTCAGCCTTGGTAATTTCATCTACTTGTGGCTATCCAAGGCCATTTTCATTTTTACCCAAGGCCATTTTCTTTTTTAACCAAGGCAAATTTTTGGCTGTATATAAACCACTTTCAAACATTCATTAAGAGTACCAACTTAGGAAGAAGAGTTTTGGTTGGTTTGTGTTTCAACATACTTGCCTTCACAACATCCATTTGTGCAACCAATAATTTCACATGGTGCTGTACATGTACTTAACAGAACAGTTTATATATATTCCAGTAATATAAGGCTCACAAACAATAAACTGTTTTTGACCTTGATGCTGGCTGTCCAAAGGAACATTGGGGAGTTCACTTCAATTCTATCCTCCTCTTTATATTCTAGCCATTCTCAATCCCAATTTTTGGAGTAGTTACCCTTGACTTCTATCACCACCCTCTCTAGAATGGTTATTAGATTTGCTCCCAGTTTACAAGCTGTTTATTCCTAAATTGATTGTACTAGCAGTGGCTGTTTCACCAAAAGAATTAGCAGTATTAGTTGGTTCATTCATAGATACATTGCAGGATTCGAATTAATTATTGAAAAACATTTCTTCAAATAATAAAACAGCAATTTTGTCATGGTAACAAATTTAAACACAGTTTTCAAATATGTTGATACCATGGTGACTGGTAATTTACAATAAAGTAAGGGAAAACGAAGATGAAATATACACACTACAGAGGTATACACAGTTACCAAAAATTGTTGGAATCCGGCTCTTGCACAGTCTTTGGTAACTGTGTATACCTCTTTAGTGCATATATTTCATCTTCATTTTCTCTTACTTTACAATAAATTACCAGTCACCATGGTATCAACATATTTGAAAACCATATTCAAAAATGGTTTGTGATTTTTCAGGAATTTAATGCTCTATTATGAAGATTATAGCACTGTCCTAATAACAATAATGGACTTTGTTGAATTTAAGCAAACATCTGTTGCATTTAAGTTATTCCTTGTTTACAAAACTTCTAGTTAGCAATAGAAGTTTTGAAAGTGTTAGCCACAATTGCAGCAATGAAATGCCAAGTGAGGATTTCCTTACACATTCCCATTTATTGGTGGTAAGAGGTAATGAGCAGAATTTCAAATAAGTCAAGGACATTTCTGCAGTTGCATGCGATATTATGTTCATTAAAGCCTTTTTCCAAACATTGAATTGAAATCAAATTCAAATCATTTTGCTGCTTTGTTACAGTATTTATACTTGTTCCCTTTGGCATGTTCATGGACCGAAATAGTTGCATGAAAAAAAATTTCATATACCAGACAAATTTGATGGTGTCAACAATAATTCTGCAAAGAAATATGGGAAACTCCCATTACAAATATGTTCAGTAAACAGTCGCATCTTGCTTGCAAAATATATCAACACTCATGAAAATATATCCATGCAGTTAGCTATATATGTACACATGTGCTTTCTTGAAATACCTATTGGCATAAGCATACAGGACCTATTTCAACTGGGGGTGGCTGAGGCCTGTTGCCAAAAAATTTTCTGTGTTGCCCAAAATCTTAAAATGAACCAACCACTAAGCCATGCCACTAAGCCATGCTTGAACAAAACTACACATAATATATTTCATGCAATACTAAAATAACATTGAAATGGGTACAAACAAAACAATATCAACTGAGAATACATTAGGTCTAAAAGTGCTGAGCTTTTCCTCTCAGACCCCAGGTTATGAAAAATAAAGATTTCTGCCTGAAAAATGGAAATGCTGCCCAAAAAATTGACGATGCCTGGATCTGAGGGGCTGCAGCCCCCTCAGTCCCCCAGCTTGTGCACCTATGATAATCAGGGCCAAAAGTGACCTTGGATTTTATGTACAATTTCATTTTATCCATGGCCATTTTTCCTTTATTAGAGGCCATGGCCACAATGAAATTTGAGCCCTGACATGTGGACTATGGACTTGGACTATGATCTTGGATTCAGTTGGGGAAGACTTGGACTCATACTCAAGAGTTCAGTGTGAGTCCAGCTAAATTTCTGTGTGTTTTCCTTTTCCCCTACTGATTTTGGGTTGAAAGGTTGTAGATTTTTGCACCTTGCGAGCTGCAACATTCAGTTTTGGTCTGACAGTAAGAGAAAATTCCCACAACTGTGCAAGCTTGCAGCAAAGCTAGTTTCAGTATCAGCTTCAAGTGTTTTAATACAAAGGTCCTTTTGACAGGGAGGTCTCATCATGTATCTTCATCATGCAAAAACACTCTTGTATTCTCATAGTTCAGAAACACTCTTGTATTCTCATAGTTCAGAAACACTCTTGAAACTCATTTTTCTGAAGTGCAATGAATCAGTGCTGTGAAGTATAAAAGTGAAATTGAAATGTCATAGTTATCTTGGTAAACACTGTAACTGGTTGTATGCAGCTGTTGCCTAAAGTGCCTGCATTTACAGAAGTATGGCTGCCATTTGCACATTTAAGAGTCAGACTTGGGCTCAGACTTGAACTTGAAATGTTAAGAACTCAGACTCAAAAAAGGTTGACTAAGATTGATATCAACTGACTCAGACTTGAACTCAGAGCCTAGCTGATGCAAACTCAAACTTTTCAGATTTAGTGGTTTTGACTACAACATCGCCTGCCAGGGCACCCTTCATTTTAAATGTTAAGGCTGAAGTGCTGGATCTGAAAAATCTGATTTGAGCACAGCCCTGTGCTTAATGCGAATATATGAATGTCCTTAATGCGAATATATGAATAAAGTAATCAGACTAGGTTTTAACTTATTTAGTAAAACTGTGATGTATTTCCTTTCTTTTATAGTTTTCTTACAAATAGTTATTCTGCCTTTTAGAGAACTTCGCACGGCTCAATTTTGTAGTAGAACAAGTTTACATGTAAACGTACATGTAGTACCCTGCCAACTTTTTCTACGTCTACTCAAAATTGCATAAACTGCAGTCCACCTTTGACAGTGCTCAAGTACGTTGTTTGGCTAGTAACATACAGGTATGTCACGTACGATACTCATCACTGCTAGCCAAGATAGACTAATTCAGGTACACGTCTCCCCATCGTTTCCGAGTCTTTTATAAACCTCATAAATGTGTATAAACTCATTAAGCTGTTACCATACGATTTCGAAACATGAATTGTAGGTGCTCAACTTCCTAACGATATAATCTAGAGTTTAACTGAAACACAAGAAATACCGTTAAGCAATTCCTTGATTTATACCTGCAATTCTTTGCTGTTGAAGTCACTGTGTCCCTCCATGATGCATTTTAGGATTACGTCATGTTAAGTTGTTTGATGCGAAGCCTGCAGATTATGCATCCAGCTGTCACACAAAAAAAATAGGTACCTCCACTTTGAAGGAAATTTCCTTTTTGCGGGAAATTTAGAGGAAATGAAGGAAATTTGAAGGATTTTTTACAAGATCTGAAGGAAATAAGAAGTAAATTATTTGAAGAAACTTGCAATTTTGAACAACTTTTTATCTAATGTTGCAGTACAACAACGCGCGGATTCATCACTTGCAGCTGACGCAGCTCAGTATGATGGCGTTTGATGTCAGTCGATCATGGTTGGGGAAGACAATGAAAATAATCTGGGCGACTTCCTGATTAGCTTCGCGAACGTGACTTGTGATTTGCAACTCTCATAGCATGAATGCGTTGTGATGTTGCTGTGAAGTGATAAGTGACAGAAGAGCAGGTTTTTTTTAGCTGGTCTTTGGAACAAAGGATTGAAAATTAAAGTTGACATTTGGAAGAGCTGTTTGCGTCATTTGAAGCTTATCTCTTTACTGTTTCTTCATTTGTGTCAACATGTAGATCACCAAATTTGAATCAATTATTATACCATTGGCCGGATCGGAGGGTGGCTAGAGGAGTAGAGGGGGCTTTGCCCTCCCCCCCAAGTTTTGGTCCATCAGACCATGCATTTTCAATGGGGTAGCCAGGAATTGAAATTTGCTGGGGCCCGGCTGGGGCACAAAACAGTTTCCGAAAAATTAGAAATTTTGAGTTTGCTGGGTGTTAATGTAACAAGCGTGTAAGTCTCTGCATGACAGACAGGCAAGCCTCCTTTCTTACTTATGTTACTTAACCCTTATTTCTGTTGCTTGTTTCATTTACCCTCATTTGTAAGCTAAAGAATAAAAACTTGTATGTTACAATTTCTGGTGAGAACTTTGATAATTCGAGTATCTGTTTAACATTTGGACCACAGTCTTTGGGCATCCTCGTCACAATAACGCTGCGGATGCATCATAAAAGCGTTGGCTGCCCCGGTTCATGGTTTCTTTTGGGTGTTATACGATTTGCATCAGAGCCTCTTGTGATGAGCTGTCGCCAGTAGACTCAATCGGAAGAGCCAAGGTGACTAATCTTTCAATCTTCAAAAACTCCCAAGGGTTATACTTTATCCCTTTTCTATAACTTTTCGTATTTATACCTCACATCATGAGTTTTACAATATTAGTTATATTTTGTAAGATATCTTCAGTTGGCTTCACTAGACCTCATCCAGGATAATGACTGCTGAGGCACAAGCCTAAGCTTCTAGGGCACATGCTCCAACGTGCCTTAGCGCGGCTACGCCACTGTGCATTCCTACCAGCAACGGTTACCCGCTAAGAAACAGAACTTCACGTTTGAAACCGCACTTGTCTTTATTTGTTAACAAATCCACCTTAGTGACGAAACACCCCTGGAACGAGTAAAATTAGACCTTTCAGATTTTCGGTTATTTAAAACAAAATAATAGAGCATGATGACTGTCCAGTTGAACATTTCTATATAAAACCTCGAGTGGAGCCAAAACAGTGGATATCAGGCATTTTTGTCGGTGAGTTTCAATTCCCTCTCTCTAAAGCAGTCATTTTAACGTTGGGTCTTGAGTTCTATTTCGTAGCCTTAAGACGCCAAATCGTGTTTCGTACGGCTTTGAAAACGTGACCAGTAACGGAATAAAAATTTGTGCATTAAAAATGCGTAATTAAAACTATCAGTGGGTGAATTTGGAGGTTGCTCAGGGAGCAGAACTTTCCTTTACCACAATTTGTCCACCGTAGTCCCTAAATGTCCTCTCCAAGGTCGAGCTAAAGCAGAATTGTACATAAGGTTTCTATTTTTCTTAAAATAAAATCGATTAGCCGACTCTGATAATATTCTTGAGAACTGGGAATTTGAGATATCCTCATTCATTTGTCAAAATTATAGTTTTATGTTTTTCGAATTCATCATTTCACATTCACGTTACTACTAGCATAAAATCATGGGTGGTGCCAGATCGAGCTGGGATGAGGGGCTATACAGCCCCCCGTTGGGGAGCCTTAGCTCCCCAGTAGGGGAAAAATTAACAATTCGTCGGGGAATTTTCAATGACGATAACATATTTATATATTGTAGAAACTAGGATTGTTTGTTATTGACTTAACTAAAAGTAAACTGTTTCTAGTGAGTTGTTGCGATTATTCTTGCGAAAAATAACATGATGTTTTCAATCCTCAAGTCAGGAAATTATAAAAGAGGCGTGGTCCTGGCCTCTCTAGTTTATCCCCCCTGTCGTGGACGTTGGTTCCTGCGTCGGGGAATTCCTGGCGCCACCGCTGTATAAATTATACGTCAAAACATGCGTAATTTGTAAATGAAGGCGGGTTTGTAATAATTTCGAAATATAACCTTACAGATACTTTCGTGTCATTTACTGACTCATCTTGACTTAGTCATCCAAGATGTTTTATTTATAAGTGGCAGCGCCGGACATTTAAGTCGGGGGGGCCAAACGGAAGATACCAGACGCATGTTACCTTGAGGTGTCAGTTGGTGATCATCACTAGCAAGCCATGAGTCATAGCTTTCACAGGGCAACTCTTTTATAGGCTTGTTCCACGCCTCGTCCGGTGCTTGAATAAATTTGGTGCATCCACCAAGTACAATTGCTGGATCAATGAGGCCCTTGCTTAACAACCCTTTCACTTTATCAGTCAAGTGACAACGAAATGAATCCCAGGCTAGAAGACGACGCTTGCCAAAGGTAAATACCGTATTTCCCGGCGTACAAGTCGGCCCTTTTTTTTTGACCGAAATATCATGATTTTTACAATACCCCGTGCATAAGTCGAGTCCGTCAAATTAAGTAGTTACCAGACACTGAATAGTGTTCGCAGAAACGTTGATAACATGGCAAATCTTTTAAAGTATATTTTTTTAATCATTAAGAGCTTATTTTCATATAGAAAAACTACACATACAGTACCGGTATTTACTAAAGCTACTTACAATTTACTTTACTTGAAATATTTTAGTATACTAGTCTTGTAGATGAATAGACATTGGATATTAAAATGTCTGTGCATCAAAATCCCCCAAACTCTTCATCGCTATCGTCAGACTGATCGAAAAGTTAATGAAATTGTTCCATGGTGATGCGGTCGTCGAAAGGGTCAGCCGTTTCTTTGTCTTCAAGAGGACTGGGACTGTTTGATGTTAGAGAAACGTGAGAGAAACGTTTCTCTAACATCAAACAGCTTCAAACATTATTAATATATAGTGGCTTCCGCTTAGGTCGCACATATATATCAAATTTGCACCTTAGCTCACCATCTGAGTCTCGGTAGCTCAATGGTTAGAGCGTCTAACCGGTCATCAGAAGGTTGCGGGTTCGGTCCCCGTCTGGGGCTCAGAAATCATTTTCTGAGTATCGAGCTTGAAGATCGTTTATCTACCAGGACTGGGACTAGTATATCTGATTTCTAATTTTGCTCAATTTCATGACCCCTCGTATAAGTCGAGGCGGACTTTTAGACATCAATTTTGGGTCCTAGAAAATCGACTTATACGCCGGGAAATACGGTACACCTAGAACCTCCCGAATGTACTGCTCAGTAAGTTCTTTTGTCATCCATCCTGAACCTGAAGTGGCTACAACACATTGTGTGCGAAACTCTTCGTTTAAACGTTTCACTTCACGTTTTGCACCTTTAAATACAAAAAATGGCTTCTTTTTGTCACCGTTCGCACAAGCTGTTAAACATACTGTTATTTTTGCCTTTTCGTGACGAGTACTTTTTAAGCTAACTGTATGAACTCCCCTCTTCCCCACTGTTGTGTTTGCAATCATGTCATTCCATATTGCTGTTTCATCCAGGGATGAAGCAAAAGACCACGATGATCATGCAATAGGAATTTAAAAACCCGTAGATCATGGCATGAAGGAAAAAGAAACTCTTGTTGGACATTTACCGATGGAATTATCGTTTCTTTTGTGCAAATTTTTTGGAGAGTGAGGAGAACTGTGGACAATTATTTTCACCAACTGGACCACGTTTGCTGGAAGATTGATTGGTAGTGCCAGGAAAATACGTTGCAAAAGGACCCAAAAAACGTCTTCAAGTACTCAAAAATGAATTGGATAAAAAGGCTGTTAAATTAAATTGTATGAAACTAGACATAGGTGTGATCAGGCAAAAAAAACATTCTAAAGAATTTATAATCAATGGGTTGTCTTTTTTGACTAAATCTGGCAGGATATTGGGGAGGGGCTTATCGAGAGGGGGGGGCTTACTAAAAAATTCAACCTCTAAAGGGGGGGTTATTCGAGAGGGAGTGTTTAATCGAATTATTACGGTAATCCACTTTAAGGCACCCAAACCCCTGGTATACTTGGGATATCAAAATTTGAAGAACAGGTGACGTGTTGGGAGCTATAAATACTTTCAACTATACCTATTTTGAGTGAAATGTACTCCTTTTACCTATAAAAATAGTTTACCTAATAACTACAGAGTCAAAAGTTTGACAGGTGTTTGAAGCACTTGTGTCATGCGTAGAAGATAAATAGATCAGAGCTTCCTGATATTGAATGAATGAATCGGTGCAAATTATGAACAGAGTACTCCAAAAAAATTGGCTGTCGTTTCAAGTACAGAAAGTTTTGATGACGTTTTGATTCAAGAATGGCTGAAGACATTCAACTGAGAAATTATAGTGACGAACTAGGTATGGGCGAATGGCACTGTTGTTTTAATCAAGCGTGGTGTATTGTACTGGGCTCAATATAATAACAAGAACGCTTTCTCTTGTTTTATGGCAATAATTTTACTGGTTTTTATTTTTTATACATATTTCGCAATATTGAATTTGATGCTTACCGCTTATGTTTCGTTACAACTACTATAGCTTGCAACACAAGCAGCCATTAAGTGAAAGCTGATCTTGTTACTTTTGTTTTGTGTCTTCGTAATACTTCACGATGTGCATGATCGTGTCATACACAAACCCAATTTTCTATTTATAGTGACGTTTTAGGAAGGATCTTGAAAATCCTGTCGTTAATATTTTCCACCGCTACTTGAATATCAGTGAATATACATACAGCAGATGTTACTAGCACAACTCAAACCTCGTCATAGCTCGACGGGAGATTCAAACTCATCACCCCTTTGCTCGTTATCGGAAATATTTAACTCTTCTGAAAGGGTAATGATCCGGTTTATGAAAGGGTCTTTATAATGTTTGTAGTGGAGTGTTTTTTTTAAATGCTCTGGACCCAGAACCCAGAGGCAGTGGTTCCACTTGGGGATTCAAATTAAAATTTCCTTATGCTGTACACATTACTATACATCATAATGGTAACACATGATCACTTGGCTTGGAAAAAAGTGAAAATTTGTGCCTGTGAAAAATAATACTAATAATTCATGTAATAATAATAATCATAATAATAATAGTGATCATAGTAATAATAATAATCATAGTAATAATAATAATAATAGTAATAATAATCTCCTCTGTCGGCTACAGTCTAGTTGACAGGCTGACATTAGAGGCCGAAATCCCTTGCTGCTTTCTTTGGAAAGTGTGCTGTGTTAATGGTTAATAATAATAATAATAATAATAATAATAATAATAATAATAATAATAATAGCCTGCAGCAGGCTGAGACCCCTTGGATAGTGTGTGTGAGTTGTAATATAATAATAATGATAATGATAATAATAATAATTATTATTATTATTACACATATACATGTGCAATAACAGCAAAAAATACTAGCAAACTATAAAGTAATCTGAAAATGTACTAACAACCAATTGGCCTTCAGTTACCATTATATTATAACAATATTTCTTCTTGCAAAAGATGTATAAAGTGCAAATGAACTCAGATAAGAACAATTATTCATGCCAACTACAGCACTAAGTACATTAAGTTGATTTAATTGTACAGGGTTAAGGTTTTTCAGAGAGTATGGGAGTACCCCAGCCTTTTATTAGTTATATGAAGGCTCCACTAGTGCATTATGGAGTATCTGGACCAAGTACATGATCTATCTATTAGCTTGGGTACAGCTATCAGCTTACAGTGACAGTATGCCTTCTTGTAGTGTCTATCTGCTTATATCTTGCAGTTACAAATACTGGAATGTTTGAGGCATCCAGTTATATCCCAGGTATTACAGGTATTACTATATGATCAAAGACCTGTATAAGTGTTCAGTAAGGCAAATGCCCCTTAATGTTGCTAAGGCCATCATGGCCAGTGCTGCTGATAAAGGGAAAGTGGTTGCTTTAACTCAAATTTTGACCTACCTATAAACCATACTGAAAGTCACTTTTAACTGAGGTACATGTTTTTGTAGATACTTGCCTAAGTTTCTGTTCTGTACAGTATGACACTCTGCTGGTTTGCTTCAAATGTTTGGAGACCTGTGTTACTCACTTAAAATATGTAAATGTATTAGCTCTGTCACTTTAGTACTCATCTGGTCAACACACTTTATATTATCTGAGCATAATACTTTCTCTGTGTCACATGGTTGGTGCTTAGTTTGTTATAGTACTGTGCATGTATCAAATCTACTCATTAGAAGTAACGTAAGGCATATACATGTAACAATAGGAACCTATGGAATTGCAGTAAACTAAAAATTTCAGATTGAAATATTAGGTCTGAGCACAAAGAAGCAAAGATATTTAAAGTTCAGATTAATTATGATCAAGTGTGAAAAATTTTGTCACTAGGTCATGTGAAATTTACCATCCCCTAATTACGTGTTGTACAGTATCAAATAATTTACACTTGATGATAATGATAATGTTATATTAAAATAGATACAGTGTATTATAGATAATAGATCAATAATGATTATAACTATGTTTTATTATATATCTAGTCGTCAGCTTGTGGCTTTGTCCCTGATTAATTCCTCATGACCTAATCCATTTTTAAATCAATTTTTTATGCAAATTATGGAAAATAGCTCAGCTGCCAGATGATATCAACACCTGAACTCAATTTTATTGTAAATAAATATTTTATAAAGTACAGTACAGTACTATAAGGTTGACAAGGGGCAGTGTATAGTAGTTACATGTAAACATGTAACTACATAATTTTTAGACTACAAATGTATTCAAGACGTGTATACAGCTATTTATTGTAACATTTCTGTAATTCCTAATTATGATCAGTCATCAATATTTAAAGTTGTAGAATTTGTTATGAAAGTTGTGGTCACTCTGCCTCTTCATGTTGTTGTGTGCTGTTATTTAGTGTTATGGACGTTACTGGTTGTCAAGTGTATGTAACTACTTTGATGTGGTATTTGTTCTGCCTCTAAAGTGTACAGAATATAGCCAACATTTGTAAAGGGCTGTTTAAATGTGTGGTTTTGCACATTGCAATTGTCATCCTGGGCTATGTAATAAACTCATAACAGTCTACCCAGCAAGATATCTGCTTATGATTCGTTGTAATTTGTCCTTGATACTTTTGTTAGTTAAACACATACTCCAAGATATCAATCCCAAGGCACAAAATCGCAAATATAAACAGCCCTTAATACTCCTAGTAATTTTTGGTAAGGAGGAAATTGGCAAAAACTGTACATGTATGTCTATTTATGGCTTTATTTTGCATGATGTGTTATGAGTGGCTCTGATTTTTATTCTTCCAGTACTTGTACTTGAGCTATATCTCAGTGAAGTCCAAGGATTTGTAAATCTTTGATATGCATTGTTTTTTCCTGAAACATGCTTAATAAATTTCTGGGGTGATTGTTTTAATCATATTTTAAACTGTAATCTTGTAACAAAATAAATACTGTATACAGTTTAGGTTAACAGTTGAGACAAAAGCAAAAATGCTGTTGTAGTGTGCTGCTGTTAAATTACATTTGCCCAAAAGCTTTATGGCAAAAGTCTAAACGCACATATTTAGTTTGATCAGCATAGTTGTTAATTTTACATATAGTTTAACAATCATATCTCTTTTAATAGGTATTGTGTTTTCAATTTAAAAACTTTTAAGCTTGAGATTAGCTAATTTGTGACTGCTGAAAACAAAGTATCAATTGAAAATCTTATGCCTTAAATTATTTGCAACATTAGCATTTATGAGAGTATTTCTGTTTCAGCCTTCAATTAAGTGAAAGGCCTGTGGAAATTCATTTGGTTTCTTTGTTTAATCTTATGTTGATTTTCATTGGTCAAGATAAACTATCACTGAAATCCAGTGAACAGCTGTCATATTTTAGCTTATTAATTTTCCACATTATATAAAATTGAAAATTTGTTGATGTTTTGACAAATTTTACCTTTTTTTTTTTGCTAAATTAATAAATTGTGTTCAGTAGAACAAAACCTTTTCTAAATGTTTTTCCAATTATTTAATTTTTTGATCAGTGGGCAAATACATTGTCCTAATTTGCATTTCAAAATTATGAATAAATTATGAGCTTGAGATTTTTAGTCATAAAGGCAAAAACTTATATCATGCTTTTATTTGTTATTAGTATATGATATGATGTAGGGTGGAATATACTGCATTTCAGTTAAGAAAAGGCGATGTATCAGAGACTTGAAGACAAGAGTAAGTCTTAGGGAAGATTTGATCGGGAAAATATTAGTTCATTTTTCTTTAGTTATGGTGTACTGTTTACTTCTATAGTACTTTATCACACAAAGTTCGCTAAGATTTGCTTGGGAAGATTGTGCTGTAATTTAATGCTACAAATTAAAATAACTATCAACTTTAAACTTTCCTTAGAGTGTGGTTTGTCATCAAGTTTTACTTTTGATTTTCTGTTTAATGGCCAAGTGAAATTTTAAAGGACTGTATGTGTATATGGTAATAAGATTTTGGTGTTTCTAGACAGTTCATTACTCTGTGCATTATGTCAATTTCTTGCATGTTAAATACTGTGAGTAACTAATGGCATAACAACTAAAAAGAGTATTACAATAGATCAACAAAATATCCTAATTTCTCATATTATTTCATCCATGTAGTGCTGTATAAAGTTATCTAGTCTCAACATTGCATGAACTGCAAATTATGGTTTCCTCTAGTTCTGTAAAATTATGTTAAATCTTTAAGGAGACAGTTTCAGGTTTTAAGTGTTATTTCTTCCTTTATCATAGATATACATGTATCCCAGTTTGTAACTCTATTGTATTATATTACATGCACATGCATAATACTGTACAGCAATTTGCTGTACAGTAAGTTTAATGTCAGTGAAAGAATTGCATATGCCACTGTAAACTTCTGACTGGCAATTTTTGTTCCTGTGATCACATTTCTTAATCGCCTGGACTAGAGTTGACTTTGGAATTGGATTGTTTTTCATGATATTTAGGCAACTATGGAACTGTGGATGATGAAAGAGCAGATGAAGCAGAAAGGACTATCATGATCAATAGTCCTCAGACTATGGAATACTGTGGAAATAAGATCAGGTCTTTTACAAATTTTTTATTGACAGAATATTACAATTTTATTGGCCTACAAAAAGTGTTTGAGGTTTGAATTTTTTCAGCATCACATCTTTTTATATCAAACTGTAAAATACATTTAAGAGAAAAGCAATATGAGTGACTGAAAATAAAAAGTATGAATTTGAAATAATACAGTATCCATTTTGTGGCTGAAGTACAGATTAGAAATTTTGATAAACCTAACAGTGACTGGTCAAGAATATAAAATCAGAACAAATTGTTTGGGTTATTCAAAGGCAAATAAAATTTTCTGTCAAGTGACAAAAATTTAATTTTAGGTTAAACAGCCTTTTTGCTCCTTGTTAATATTTATGTGAAGTGCTGCAGAGTACTTGAAAAGAAGTCACTTTGTAAGTTTGTTCAGTTATCCTGGGCTTTGTTCATTCCATATGGTTGCACTAGTAAACTTGAAAACTGGTACAGATGAAGATGTCATTCTCACAAAGTATTGTGGGAGATTTTTACTGTCATGAAATAGGAACCAAAGTGCCCAGAAATTTTAGAATCAAGTTCATAATCAAGGCCAAACAATTGTTTTAAATAGTTAACAAATGTGCTGGAGTTCATGCCATTCATGTATGTGCAGTACATGCTACAAACAAACTGCCAAAGAAGTACAGCAAAAAGGGAAATAAAAATTACTTCTATTAAACCTCAGCTAAACAGAAATTATGAAAATAAGGGAAGTTTGCTTGCAAAAACAAATCAAAGAAGACAAACTGAGTGTAACTTTGGAGATTGGAATAAATTTAGACTGGATTATCAAATTACTTTGCTGATTTACTCATTAAGGGACAGGGCTCATCCCCTTGATGAGTAAAATTGTCTGGCATTAGCTAGAGTGGAATTGCAGAGTGTGCCCTTGCCCCTTAACGAATTAATTTCACATTTTCACATTGTACATGTGTGACTTGTCTATGTATATATTTGTTTACCATGAGAATACATGACTGTATTTTGGTTTTTATGCACAATATTTCATATTAGTTAAATTATATACTTTTTTAAAATTTTTCAGCACTGCCAAATATAACTTCATTACATTCCTTCCAAAGTTTTTATTGGAACAATTTAGTAGATATTCCAATGTATTCTTCCTGTTCATTGCCCTTCTGCAGGTAATCTGGACAGCATGTATGTTTGTTATTTCTAGAACAGAAAAATTTTTCATTGTTCTAAGTACTGTATGCCTAAAAATAATTAATGTACTTGTTTTCTATGAAAAGAAAAAATAAGTAACAATTTGGTTGACTTTATGGTCTCAGTGACATCGGAGTGATGGAAATATTGGTGGAATGGCCAAATTTCAAATTTTTACAACCAAATTTAAATGAGACCATTTCTGCATTTTTTGAGAGTGATACCAGTATTATTTTGATTTAGTGAACAGAAGTATGCTTACATAATGACTGCTAACTGTAGTACTCCTTGAGGAAAAAATTAATAATAAGATTTCTATATGTGTGAAAATGACCTGAGGGAAGCTGCATGGGATGTAAATACTGGTGTCTAACAGTAGATAATGTCTAAAGCACTTGGGCCAGTTGTTTTAAAAGGTGATTTACTTAACCATTATCAGTGCTTAAATTTAGCCAGTAAAGATAAGAATATATGAGAATTTAATGACATTTTAATAACCATGCAGTTGGTGAAAACATGATTCTGAGATTTTATTCAACTGGGCCAAGCCATGCAACATTAAACCAGCAACATTTGTTGATGTGAAATTTTCAGGACTTGTAGCAATTGATGATATGCACAAAATCTCTAAAATGAAGAACAAAACTTTCTAAAAAAGGAAAAAAAAACTGCATATGTTATTTAAAAGCTATGTTGATCCCCCATTGAATTTGGAGGTATGGTAGGCTGAACTCCCCACTTCTTATGTCCTTGTATGCTGTTCTATTATTGGCAGAGTATGCATATAACCTTCCCTAAAACATGTGTACATGAAAGTATAAAAACCCAGGCTATTAACTTATTAACATGGCTGTGTAGGTTTTGTACTCCTAATACTGATCAAGGCCACCAGTAAGTAAAATGCAATGGTATTTCAATTGTAGCAAATTGAGGGTGTTTCTCCTACTGGACGTTACACGACTGCTGTCCCTCTACTGTTTGTGCTTTCCTGTTCTGCTGTGAAAGAGATAATTGAAGACTATGTAAGTTACAGTAACATTTTAGTCATTTATGAGATTGATTTTGATGTCTTATAAATATTTTACACTTGTGTCCAGCATATTTTATTTAGTTTTCATTTTAGTAGTTGTCAGAACAGATTGCAAATTAGTACCTTAGTCTGTTAGAGCTTTGCACTAGAATCACAGAGTCACATTCTCAGCTAAAAAGCCTTGGGGTTACGTTTATGCAGATGTCCTTACTGGGACTTAAAATGTGATTTATAACACTTGAATCTACTTCAGACCATGCCTCAATCAAAAGTTGTTTGAAGTTCATCAACCTCTTGACCAGCATTCAGTCATTCTACAGTTGATTAGCTTAGTCCTCAATTTGAGAACAAATCTGTAGGATTCAAAAAGCATGTACAGTGGGAATTTTCCTTGATAGACTTTGAGTGGATTCAAAAAAGTTCTCTTCAGTCTGTGAATTTTAAAGTGAAATAGCCAACAAACACACAGAAACAAAACACCACACTAAGACATATTGTAATCCTGGATTAGTGGTAATTGCCTTTCAGATAGATGGGTTCATGGATCTTATTCCTGGAAACTGCAAACAGAACAACAATCCATGGAAGACTATTGAATTTAAAGTTGTATCCTGATGTTTAATTTTTTGCTCTTTGTAGAAAAGACACAGAGCTGATGATAAAACCAATAAAAAGGATGTCAGAGGTATTCAAGTATACAAAACAGTATTTAATTTGTGGTCTGTAGCAGTTTTGAAGAGGTTGACTAAAGTAAAAACCCACCAATAAGAACCTAGTGAATTAAGAACCTACAGGCTAAAATTTTGGCATTTAAACACCCATTACATAACAACCTGTTGTCCCATTATATAAGAACTTTAAAACTGAAACAGGTTCTTATTTAGAAAATCAGTCAGTTCAGTTTTCTTGCAGTGCATGGAGCATAAAGAACTTGAAATACAACTCGGGATTTAGAACAGGGTGTGTATTTCCTAAGGATATGGTCTGACTTTTTAGACAATTATAGAAGTACACATGAAAAATCATCTCTGGGTCCAAATATTACATACACACATCAGTACAAACGACATAACCAACAAGGAAGTGAAGTTTTGCTTTAAAGAATCTAGCTAAGGAAGATTTTCAGCAAGAAATATCGCTATAAAGATTTTGAATTCAATCGATGGCTTTCTTTGATCTAGTGCAGTGTAGCTTTAATATCTGGACGCAATAATGTTCAACATCTCTGATTAATTTGTTCTAAATAAGCGTCTGTTTTTATTTATTCTTTGAAAGAGAAAAGGAAAATGAATTTAGATCTAGGCTGTAACAGCATAGATCACTACTTGAATACTAAGATGTCCGTGAGTGCATGAAATAACTACAGTACGTCACGTTTGTCCGTACAGCCGCCAGTCGAATTGTCATGTGTGTTATTATCTACTTACTGAAAACAAAACGAAGGCTGCTTTTAAGAAATCTTACGTGGGGGGCATCATATCAAGGGACCTACTGTACACTAGGGTCAAGGGGCATGTCAAGAAATGCCTGGATTCTTGACATCAACGCCATAATTTTATTAGTTTTTATTAGGTTATTACGCCCTATAAGCGTGTACGAGAACTTCAATACAGGGAAGAACAAAATGTTATGCTGGGGGATGCCACTGTGAGGGCTAGATGACCCACTGAGCTACTATGTTAAAAGAATCCCTACACTAAACGCTTTCACCATATTCTCCCTGGTC
The DNA here is from genome assembly GCA_030142905.1 of Heliopora coerulea. NCBI lineage: Eukaryota > Metazoa > Cnidaria > Anthozoa > Scleralcyonacea > Helioporidae > Heliopora > Heliopora coerulea. Next base: position 405,101 of record JASJOG010000004.1, read on the forward strand.
ATTTGTAATATCTCGTCTTCGTGTAGTGTGGCGAGACGAAGCATATCAAACTGTGAAATGGATGGAGGTAAAGAATTTACTTTGTATTTAAATCATAAAGAATTTGTTGGGAAGTTTGGTTAGACTTGCTAGGTAGAATGAGTTGGGGAATAAACTTAAATGCAAAATAAATGAACTCTGTGAAAAGTTAAGAATTGGCGGAGTAATTCACAAATAACGCCATTCTCTATCGCTCCCATAAACTATTACCATCTGGCAACCGTAGGAAATAGAGCAAGAAACATGTCCGACAAACAACATACAATAAACTCAATATTCCTGCTATAAAACAAGTCGAGAGTGATTGTGGAGATGTGTGGGCTTACTTCAAAGTTATTGTCGGATCCGGTTTGACAATAGCTTGTAGCCGAAATATGGCCGAAATAGTCGAAATATGGCCGTGGTCAATTTCTCCATGCTTTAGAGCTCAAGATTTGTTCAGAAAATATTATTCTCGGTGTACATTTCTTGCTCTTTTGAAGATGGGGTAGCTCGCTTTAGCACGTCACATTTTAGTACGTCATATCATATAAGTAACACCATAACATGAGGGAAATTAGTGATTAAATGTCTCCTTAAGCCGAGGAAGGTACCCTAGGGACTTTTACAAACCTTCATTGGCTTGAGGGGAAATTTAATCACTCATTTCCCTACATGTCATGGTACTAGTTTGTAATACCATGTTTGCCGACCAAAATTTAATTTGTATTGTTTGAAATTCTTTTTGGAAGGTTAGTACAGTCAACTCTCTCTTACCGGACACCTTTGTAAGACGGACATCTCTCTAAGACGGACAGCTAATTTGGTCCCGGCCATTTCTCTGTTGTTTTTCTTTTCCCGTACTCCCTCTAAGACGGATACCTCTCTAAAACAGACAATGGACACTTTGAAACAGTCAACGGACGCTTTCGCGAAGCTTCCCCACGAACGGTCTAGAGAACCTTGCAGATGCTGGTCCAACACTCTGGGGACTGTATCTATCGATTTATATATTTATTTCCAACTTGGGATAATCACTGTCCAATTTATATTTCTTACATTCAAGTCTACTGTCTGTCTTCGTCATCGCGTGTTCTTTTATACTTACTGGTAACGCCGAATTAACCACATAACAAATTGGATTTCCTTTACTTGATTACACCATTGCCTGCACACTAGTGTTTCGTCACAAAAACTGCGCCAAATAAGCCACACCTATACCCTATAACTGATTAATGCAATTAACTATAATCCTGACAACGTCCGTTTTAAGTTTGTAGTAAGTGGACTGCTCAATTCATTTAACTTAACAATGCGTGCGTCCTTGGTATAACCCTGGAGCATTAATTCTCCATGACAACCTTCACGCAACTACCCTTTAAGTTACTCCCTAAAGCTACATTAATAAAATAAAATCCTATTCCTCAACAGACGCCTCACCAGTGTGTTTGTATGGGAAAAGCACCTCAAAGTATAGTAGAATGGGTTTAATGGTCGCCTGTTGACGCCATTGAATGTTCTTTGTTGCAAATGGTTGCGTATTTATGCTAAGGAATGCGACTTTCTATGCAAATATTTTAATTGAAAGGGACAAAAGCGTTAATGTGTGTCAATTCAATAAAATTAATGTATTTTCGCGTTAATAAGTTTGAGGTCAGCGTTAATAAAAATATTTTTCTGGTAATGAACAGCAAAAGATGTAAAGGCGCAACTCATATTAATAACCAGAAATTTTCAATAATGAGATTGTTATCCACTCAGTTTTACTGTAGTGCCGGTTTAGAAACAAATCAATCATGCCGCGTTCAAACACCATGCGGAAGGAAAGAAATTAGTGCACAAAAAAATTACAACAGTCAACTTGTTGGTCTTTTAAGTCAACTACGGCTAGCCCCACTTGAGTTTTCTTTCGTCTTTCCTTTCTTTTCAGTTCTTGCCTCCTGATTTCCGATAGTAGCGTCTTCGACTATCATCTTTTTCTTGGCCTTTTTATGTTGTATTTGTTTAGTTCCAGTTTGCTACTTGTAATAAACGACCCGTCCCAAACCGATGTTTATTTATTGTACGTGCCTTCTGGACCACTGGTGGCAGGTTACCTCGACTCTCTATAAGGCGGGAACCTCACTAAGATGGACAGTTGGAACCGGTCCCGACGGTGTCCGTCTTAGAGAGAGTTGACTGTATTGTTCATGGTGGGTACCAGCCCTTGCATAACTTGATTAAGTGAATTCGTTCTGTCGCATAAAACAGTGCCCTTTTGATGTTCGCTTATGCATGTTAATGAGGAAAAATTAGAAATGTTCCATCTTTTGAGGGAAAATTGGAAAAAGTATGCATGCTGATGAGTGAATTTAGGGATTAAATCTCCCCTTGAAAACACTAGAAACGAAGGTCATCATGGTATTGCATTGTGTTACATCATATTACTTCATACTACATCATACCTTATCATATCACATCACATCACAGCATAGCATATCAATTTATATTACAAAACAGTATACTGCAGTAGAGTACAGAGAGTGGTTAAAATTATTGGATAAGAGTTGCGTTTCCATAGTTACATTGATTTGGCTTTAAATTGTTTCGTGCGATACCTCCATTGTACGACAGTGCAATGTGAGCTGACAAAATTTGTTTCTTGCTTAGCTGAAAGTTGGTGACATCGTTAAAGTGTTAAATGGCCAGTTTTTTCCAGCTGATCTTATGCTTTTGTCATCGAGGTATGTCGTTTTATTTTTAAAAATCTTCCTAAATGGACTACACAAACCTTTAAATCAGCTTTTTCCTTGAATGTTTTTATGCAGTGAGCCAATGGGCATGTGTTACATCGAAACTGCAAATTTAGATGGAGAAACAAATCTTAAAATAAAACAGGTAAATAACGATAAGTATTAACCCTTTAATGGGAGATTAGACACATCTGTACGATCTAATGTATGAAAATTGGATGCATGAACAAGTTTCAATAGATTTTCAAGAGGATTTTGAATAGAATGCCTAATCAGCAGCTTCTTTTGAAAAATTTGACCGTTAAAGGTTTAACAATGAGTAAGATAAAACGAATAGATACCATTAAGGTAAAGTCTCCGATAAAAGAAACTATGTTGTGTTATGTGAATGATCATACAAAGTATATCAAATACACAGTAAAGTTACTTCTTACTTAATCTTGTCTAATACCCAAATTTTCTGTCCTGGAGGCCACAATAAAGCTGAGGCTTGGTTTCAACAGGCTTGGACTCGCCATTGTGCCATCATACCGTAGAACAATAGTCAGCCATTGTTTTGTGGCGCAGTGGCACAATGGCCCGTCCAAGCCTGCGTTTCAAAATCTGATTGGCAAATACTACGGCGAGATTAAATATCGCTGAACAATACGTTTCCTTTCTTGAACCTCTAGAGTATTTAGATGAAAGATAGACAGGTTACACCTTATTTTCAGCTATTTAAAAAATTGCATAGTTGAAATTTGATATGCTAATTTGTTGAGTTTGTTTCTAGGCTCTTCCACTAACAGCCAATATAGTTCAACCAGCTGATCTGAAAACATTGGAGGTAAACTGCACACTTAATATCCGACTTCTAAGGTCATTGTATGTCTGAGACGGATTTTATTAATCACAGCCTTTACCCAAGGAACAAAGTTTATTGATTAGTGATTTACAGAAGGGACTTGATACAAGATGAAGTAAACTAAACAGGAGTATATTAAGAAATATAAACAGTGAGATATTACAAGGAGTAATATGAATTAAGAAATCATTAAAATATTAAAAGTCTACGATTATAAAAAGGATAATGATAGGACTTCACATGCTAATAGTTTCGGATTATTCTGATCGTTTGTCCCAAAATTCACTGATGTGTAATGGCTCTGTCATCTCTTTACATGTAACTTACGAATATTAGATTTATACTTTGTATCATACCTACAGAATTTTTTAGATAAAAATAGAATCACAACCATGATTAAGAGGGTTATTTAAATAACGTTTAAAAAACGAACAGAAGTGCTTTATCCGATTTAAAACACGAGACGAGAGCCGAGTGATTTAGATCCGATAAAGCACGTGCTAAAAAAAAACAAACCCTTAACTCGTTGATTCGTGAAGAAAGTATAAAAATTGATGTTTTCTTAGCTGCAAAAAATTGAGAAGTATAAGTGCGTTTATTAAGGATTTATAAAGAGAAATTACACGATGATCGATTTGTCTGTAGCAGAGAGGCTTCCATGATAATGGTGAGAATACATCGGTTGCAGACGAATGGCTTGTTAAATGTAGAAAAAGATTAGTATTTTTGAATGTAGAAAAAGTTTAGTATTTAGTAAGGAAATTGTTTGACATTTTAGGGTCGTTTAGATTGTGAAGGACCGAACAACCGTCTTTATGAATTTGTAGGGAACATTACTCTTTCTGGAAAAAAGTAAGGCTGTACATTTTTATTAATTCATTGCATGTCGAAGTTCGCGTTTGTGTTTAAATTTGTTGTGGTACTATTTAAAAGTAGAAAACCGGAGCACACTGCTCGTCAACAAAGTATTTCTACAAACTGTCTATTGTTTGGTGGGTGATCTGCCTTTTCCAAGGAGCATTTGGTTTGACCTCTTGCCATGTCGATGCGGATGTTATACCATCTCGAGGCATATCAGGAATCTAATCTCGGCAAAATTAATAAGCTAACACACTATTCTTGTCTCCTTCCAGAGGACTAGGACTCACAAATACAATTTATGCAACCTACTCATTAAGTAGTAAATATGCCTTTGTAAACTCACATCAGCTATTCACAGCTCTGCATGCTGATTTTGAAAAACGTAATTTGAAACATCTAGAGTATGTCTGGTGATAAAATGGGAACACCAATGTAGATGTTAGGTCTTCGAGCGAACGTAAGTATAGCCTCTCCTATTTTCGGCTTGAAGACATTGCTCCTATGGTACCCCCAGGATCACCCAATCTTTGGCAGTTGTTATGGCTGATCTTCACCGTGCGATTGTGGCCTGCGATTGGTTGTCTTGACGTAGGCAATAGTTTAATTGCTATTATTGCCATGCATTCTGAAGACACTACAGAGTAAATAAGGCAAATCAGAATGAGCAGTCGTATACGACAATGGTATCGTGTGAATTGGGCCTTAGTTCTCTGTTCTTACGTATTTATGAGTTGGATTACACATGACTTATTTTAAATGTCATGCTGTTGTCTAGGCTCCATTTCTCCCTCAAGTTCCAACCCTTGTAAGTGTTCTTACAATGGCGTTTGCAGCTCGAGATTAAAATATTTTCTTTTGAATTACATTGGTCCTTGTATCAAACTTGAAAACCGTACTACAGTAATTAAGTTAACTTGAACGAACTTGATCCATTGTGCTAGAACTTCAGCAAAACTCCTTTTCAAAACGGTTGTACTTGACGGTATATATCCAGAAGGAGTTCCAACGTTTCACTATGGTGTCAAAACACAAGAAAGCCAATAAATTTGGAGAGGAGCTTCGGGAGATTCTTTGCTGTCGAGTGTTCGGTTAACACAAACACGCAGAACAAAGTAGAGTTAATTAAGATAGTTTTCGGAATATTTGTCGTGTCATTATTATGCAGAACATAAGGTTAAATTAAATACAGTAGTGACTAAAATGACCAACTCACAAGTGTCAAACCGTCATGTAAAACTCGATACACGTGATGAATATAGTTTCCTCACTGAAAAAGAAATAATCAAAGAAGAAGGGAGTCTGGGTGTATCAATTTCCGCATTTAAGAATCTTCACTCAAAATTTTGACCAGTTAAACTAACATCCAAAACTGAGCTTTCAATCTAAACGACAGCCATCAACGCTATAAGGTATCGGCAAAAATAGTTGAACAGCTAGGAAGCTAAAATATTCGTTGGGAATGGTTTACAAATTAGCATATACAGTAAAGAAGTTTTATATAAACATATTGATTTATCTCTCGAAACCTCCCAGTGTCTCTGTTGCTTTTACGCCGTCATTCCTTCATCGTAAATACACTTACAACCTGTTTGCGATGACTGCAATCTGCCTTCATTAGCCCGCATCCTTGCATTTCCATACGATATCTGATGATCTGCTTCTTGAACATGTTAAGAGAAGCCAGATTTGTTTTCGTGTGTATCATCTGATTTACAGCTCATATATGTTTTTTCTTGTGGAAAGAGCGCTTGACTTCCAGCTTTCACTATGTATGTCATAATACTCTGTGAGCAGAGAGTGGCATGCACAACTCCAGTTTGTCTGTTCACCTGTACTGAATTATTAGGTTTAACTACTATATTCTTCGCTAGTATGTGTGCAAGAGTATAGGCAAATTTTTTCAACAACTGCCATTTTATACCAGAGAAAACAAGATTTAAGATAAAAGTGAAAATTTATATAGAACTAACGTAATCACTGATATACGATGCAACTCACTCGAATATGTCGCTGATCGCTTGTATTCGTATTGAAGTTTTTCACCAGGCCATAGTTCATCAAGAGTGGATAGATTTCAACAGAACTGTTGCATGACCCATTGACATCGCGAGTTCATACATTGTCAACGTTTATCCCGCGTGCAATGTTCAGGGACGTCAAAATGGTGATGAGTATCATTGTGACAACTTGCTAAGCGTCTTTTACTTTTAGGGCAGTACCCTTGTCGCCTGATCAGTTGTTGTTAAGAGGTGCTCAGTTACGGAATACACAGTGGATATATGGTGAGTTCTTGTTTATTGAAATCAAAGAGAGAAAAACCCAGTGTTGTTAAGACTCGTAGATTAACGTTCTGTCGTAGTGGTAATAATATTTATTAATGACATAAAGTTAAAAAGTACAATGAATTTACAATATCGTTATCAATAGCTAAATAACAATGAGGATAAAAGGAAAGGGATATAAGATGTTGAAAGATTTAGAAAAATCAAGAAGTATTTAAATTTACATTTAAAATTATAAATGAATAGCTTGTAAGTTTGAGATTTGTTTTTGAAAATAATAGAAATGATATCACCGAGGGCCCTCTTAACTGTCGAATATCCTTGCAAACATGAGGAAGAGGTTCTTGTTTATGGCAAAAACAAACCCTTTTCGTGCTTTCTGTTATTGGCCTCAAAATATTATTAAATTGTCGCATGTATAGTCTATGGGGTGATTATGAAAAAAACACACAAACCATAGAACCAGGAGAAAAAAAAACCCCAAAACCCCCAACTGGATTAGTGTTGAATTACACGAAGATTTGGCGTGGTAAACTAGTATAAACTGGACAACGCCCCTTTCCCTATAAAAGTAGGTTTGCTACGCTTCAGCAAAGATTCGGAATTTAGCAGATCAGGCAATACCTAACCCCTACTGTATTTCCCTTGCTGTACCATTACACTCGGAGCCGCTTATCCTACTTTTCTTGTCTTTGTTTTAAGGTTTAGTTATCTATACTGGACACGATTCAAAACTGATGCAGGTGACTGTCATAATATTGTATTTCAGTACAGGAAAAGATAATACAGTACAGACGTGGATGGAGCACACTAGTTCATCACGAAACTTGTTCCATCAAACACTGTTTTCGTAGGGAAAGGAAACGCTTTGCATCAAACGAACGTTATCTTCACAAATTATGATTTTACAAATGATATGCAAACACATGGCAGAAACTTTTGCTCGCTATTTATTCAAGACTCTTGTTGACCATAGTTTTCGGAATTTCCCTTTGATACCATTCGATGAAAGGCGAAGAAGCGAAAATTACAAGGTTGAATTATGGAGCGAAAGCCCATAAGATTATATGCAGTGCTCAGCGAAGTGCTGAGATTTTGTACTTAAGTAAAAGTTAAATTAACGTCTCAGTATAGAAGTATTGCCTAAAAACTTTACTCAAGTAGAAGTACAGAAAAATGTAATTATCCGAGAGAAGTATGTATGAAAGTATTTATTAAAAATAGTAACATATAAAACATAAAGTCATATCAATTCTTTAAACAACGTGGCAAACCCCAGTAAAACCGGGCAAGCACAAACTAGTTTCATTAGCATTTGAAACTCGTGCATCAGCATCACTTTACCCCATTGTTTTAGCTGTGGAAAACAAATGGTTAAAGAAAGCACAGAGACTGCATACTTCACCTTTTATGTCGGAAAACAAAAGGTGATGAAGTAAAAAAGTAATTATTTCCCAAAAATTGTACTTCGTAACAAAGAAAGTATTTCTTGAAAGTAGTACTCTGCTACAGGTAAATGGTAAATGGTATTTTTTAAGTAATATATCATACACGGGGAGTGTTTCATCAGATAATCTAAACGCCGAGAATTGAGTTGAAAAACAACTAGATAGCCGAGTTTTTTTAACCACCTTGGAGGTTTTTGGGTATCTGATAAAACACGACTTTTGAGTGTACGATATTACATCTCAAACGAATCCTTATTTAAAGAGAAAACCATCAGACTTGCTTTTTAAATGTTATGTTAATTAAGATCAGATATCCAAACACGGTCTCGGCACTGATTTCCTTCGTGTTTTGCTCATGAATTGTTAATGAGTTTAAGATATATTACCTCAAACATTGTTCACAGGTAATATATTCAATTCACTTTACAAGCGCCTTCGTAATATTCATGTTGAACTGATGGTGGTGCAACTGGCAACGTTCTTCAAACCTCAGCCAGCTGAGAGCTGGATTAGATTTCCAGGATCGTGTGTTTGATACTGATACTTTGTTGCAAACGCTTTTCGGTACATTCTCGTACGTTAAAATTTCTCATTTTGCATGGCCACTTCTTTTGGTGTGCTTGAAATCCTTTGCTAGTTGTTTGGTTATTTTTACTCTTGTCTGCATTTCTTATGATTATTCTAGAGAATATTAATTTTCGTTACTTCTCGATATCACGTACTTTTACCCTGCGTTTTTCTTTCGATGTATCACTTCGTGAGCAAACCTGGTACTTTCTTTGGCTCATTTGCTGATAACCCAGCTTGTCCATCTACTCATTATCTACCTCAACTTTCATCTTATTTAGTTTTGCCTTCAAGGTTGTTTCGTTTGATTTTTCTTTTTATTCAGAACTCCACCGCAGCACCAATTAAAAGATCTAACATGGATCACGCCACCAATATACAAATTCTATTTTTATTTTCAATGTTGATGATAATGGCATTTTTTAGCAGTTTAGGATCATACCTTTGGACAAGTAAGTGTCAGTTGGATTATTTAGTATTTTTGATAGAATCAATCACTCGGCTACAAATCTTCTTTTAAAGTGGACCGATTGTAACCACTAGAAAAACATTTGGATAGTTCTCCGATAATAATTATTAGGATTTTTCATAATCAAGTCGTGAAAACAACGTTATGCAGAATGTCTGATTGTCACCGACAACATTTTTGTGATAGCAGAAGTAACATCTTTCCCATTTGGACTTCAGTTGTGCCTGTTAGGATTCCATGGAAACAAATTTTGAAAAACGCACCTGAGTTTGTAAATAACCAGACCCCTTGTTGTCTCAGTTTGACATGCGTATTATCTCGTTTGAACAGCTCAAGAGTTCTTGAGATGGCACAGCCTCCCGCCTGTAGAGCTGAACAACAGTTTCTTGAAAGGCGGAATAATAAAGTATTCTTCTTTGGATATGTAAAATCTAGATGGTCGGTAGAAGATATTTTGAAATAGTAGTTACTTTTAGTAATAAGTTCAACATTCAAAGAGGAAGGGTTCATTGGTGTGTTTGCTGCTCCTCAACGAATTTGAACTGTTGCCAATACTCTTTTGATTAGTCTTAAATTATTTCGCATAATGTGGCGTTATGACAAAAAATCTGTCATTGCGTGATTTGGCCAAACTTCTCAATAACTAAGCTGAAAACTTATTCGACTTAGTTTCATTTTCCAGCGGTTAGGGTAAGCTGCAACCCGCCCCCCTGAAGCATCGCCTTGTACGTGGTACAGCTATGGCATCATGGATACCACTTTGGGAAAGGCAGAATCACAGACGTAGAAGGAGAAGTGTTAGTCGTAGTTTGTTTGTGTTATGTTAACCAGTAAAGGGCATTTTAAAAACCAGTGGTTAAATGACTAATTTGGGCTCGAGTCCAGTAATTGGAATCACCGATTTGAATTTTTTTTTGTTTGATTTGTGGTTCTCTAGTAAAGGCTAAAGGTAGAGTTAAGGTTAGGGCGTGACGAGACTTTCTGTTAATGTCAGATCTGAATGTGAATGAAGTGTTTGTTTAGCAATTGCACCATTTTGCCGACCGTACCCCTTGTTTTTCAATAGCCTCAATTCCCCCTGGAGCTTATGAGAACTCCCATCGTTTCCCCTTATGGTGTAAGAGCATCTCATTGGCGATCAGAATGCTACTGGTGGGTCCTTGCAGCGGTTCAGAAGATGATGGCAAACTCAAAGATATGCGCATTTGTTTTTGGTATTAACACAAACACAAAATTTCTTAATTTACCCTTTTCATCATAGCACAAGTGGAATATCCTGTTACATTGATTTTGGTCCTGTGAAGGCTTGCCTCAAATCTATCGAAATACAGACAATGACGTAGTAATTCGTAATTCAAAAGTGTTGAGTGCTATACATGAACCAAACTCAATGGTAACCCTGTTAATCATGTTGATGTAACATTTGTTGTCACAATTTTGCCAATTTCTTTCACAGAAAATCAAAGATCCGGCTCATGGTACATGGGATACGAAGGTATCGTATGGATAATTTTGTTTGCGTTGTTGTTTATATGTTTATGATAATCATTAGCCAGGTCATGTTTTTTAGTTGGAATAGATGTTACTTTTCGCTCCATGGCATTCTTCCAGGACATGTGAAAGCAAAGTTTAACTTCCTCTCTTATATGGTTTTGAGTAATTATTGTGTTGCTAAATCTGGAACGAGGTCGATCGCCACTTTTTAGTAGGTTTGTGAAATTTGCTATGGTTGACGGACGAACAAATCTCCCGTTTTAGAACTGCCTTCCACGTTCACACATAATATAAACTAAGTGTGGGGTGGAGAGAAAAAAAGCCTAAAATTTGGTAATGATAATGATAATGATGATAATAAGGATAGTAATGATAATAAAGATAATAGTGATAACGATAGGGGTAATAATAATTATAATAATAATTATAGGTTGTGATTGGTTGTGACTTGGCCTCACGGAGACACCCGATAAATCACATTTGTTGTCCGTACAGAAAATGATATTAATAATTATGACATTTTAACAGGGTACCGGTTTTAAATTAAAATTTTTTGAAGTACCACGTCATAATAGTTTGTGGAGTACCTCTTCCAGCCAGGCAGGAAAAAAGATAAAAAAAACACACAAAAAGATGACTAAGTGTACCAACATATTGTGCCAACGGAGGTTGATTGGGGGTGGCAGCTGCTCACTGCACCCCTGCTTCGCAGCCATTAAACTATTGTCTCTACTCTTTTAAGAATTGCAAGGTAAAACAACAAAACGGAATGATAAGGTTATGTTTAGAATGGACACTGTTACTAATTCTTTTGATATTTGATCTGCTACTGGAACGTGGTACTTCCTCGAGATTTCCTGTCATCATTTAAAAGTTCTTTCAACTCCTTACCGGTAGGTCTCCTGATTAAAGAAGAGGTTTCTTTTCCTTAACATCGTCTCGTTTTTCTCCGCAGGACGTAAACCCCAGAGCTTCTTTCTCACCATAATAACTTTCATCATTCTTTATAACAACCTCATACCAATTAGTTTACCTGTGACCTTGGAGGTAAGCAATCGATTTTTTTTTTGGGTGATATTTAAAATTGAGAGTAGAATGCTATCTTGTCTTTTGGAAATAATTTAAACCAGTTCAGCCAAATTGCAAGTGTATAATATTGATATGTTGGATAATTGGTAATGTCTACACCCCATGCAGTCCGATGGATTGTCTTAGCTTGCATTTTTGTTCCTTTATTAGATAGTCAAGTTTATTCAAGCCATATTTATTAACTCAGTAAGTTATCGTTTTTTTGCTTGTTGAGGGAGACGCTGTGTTAGTGTTTACCCTAACGTACTCTTAGGGTATTTATATTGCCACCTGTCAGGTTGGAAGAGCACTAGTCTAGGATAATTAAAAGTCTAACACAACGTCTAACAGGGTTATTTCTAACCACTTTGGGAACCGTGTTTTGGGGCATACCATTTTGATTAAAATTATATTAAGTATTCTGTTCTCCGGTATCAATAGTACTGGTTTATGCTTCTTCACTTGCATCAAAGTAACTTTGACAATGATTGTTATTACGGAGTGATTGCGGCGACCTCAAGGGAATATGCCGATGTAGCGAAAACCTCGCAGAACCTTTCCCAGGGGGAATACTCTAAAACTATAATCCTTAGAACGTACGTCTTTATTTGGTGTCCGAGGACTTGCCAATTCTCGGTAAAAGAATGAAAAAAAACCCCACTTTTGCCCGTATATTTGTTCATTTGTATATTTGTTTTATATAGAGGGCAGCTTACTACCCTACCTCTCCAGACAATACGCCTTTTGCCCTGGTGATAGTTATCTACTATTTTCGTTAGTAATAATGATATTCATTGTCTTATTTTGTTGATCTTGTTCATCTTATTATCATTCCTGTTACTGTATTTTTAGGATTGTGAAATGTATTACGATGAAACTGACACTCCCGCGATGGCCAGGACTTCAAACTTAAACGAAGAATTAGGACAGGTGTGCGATATTTGTATTGGTTGTTGAGTAGTATAAACAAAAAGTTTAACTTACCATTAGCTGCATTTATTTCCATGGTACCTGGTCTTCCATTACTTCTTTTTTTATTGTTTCGAATGGTGCGAAACATTTAAATATATTCTCTTTTGTACCTTTTGTTTCGTGATAGGTTAAATACATTTTTTCCGATAAGACGGGAACCCTTACAAGAAATATTATGGAGTTTAGAAAGTGTAGTATTGCTGGAATAATCTATGGGTAAGCTTTCCGTCTTGTTTCTTCAATTATAGTTTAGTGCTTTTAGTCAGTTGTTAATCATTGACTAAACCACATAAAAAAGACAATGTCGAAAAGAATTGTGCAAATGTAAATTGATTAAATCACAGAGATAACTTACCAATTGCATCATCATGCGCCAGTCCATCTATTTCACCTTCTTTGTTCCCACTCCAATATACTCTATTTCCGCTTATGATGACGGTGATATCCAAAATGCATGCCCGGACATCAATTTTGCCTAAAATGGCGATTTAGATCGGTGACTTCGTCGGGTTTAAACCATACGTTAAAACTTACACGTTACTCCTTGATTCTGCTCAGGTAAATGACTAGTGTGACGTTGACGGAAAGTTTTGTTTGGGTAGGCGACGATGCTATTTGTTCGAAGTCTTCGGAGAAAATAATAGAATAATAGAAAAATTTTCTGAGACTTTCCAGTCTTTACGATTATGAAACACTTCGGCTTAGAAACTAATAAAAGTCCTAATCATCAGTATTGTTCAAAAGATATGTTCGTTGTTACACTGCGTTCTCCTAGCTTGGGCATCTCGTTAAGTCACGTTTTCTTCATTGTGTCAGAAGAACAAACCGAAGGTTCAAGGAATGAATCCTAGCTGCGACCTCATAACAGTATATATGTTATTCTTATAACCGTAATGTTAATCGTAGCTTACCTGTATGGTCTTTCGTTACATTTCTCAATTATTTCTGAATGTTGTATGTATATAGGGGCGATGGTGACACGTTTAATGATCCCTCGTTGCTAGATAATCTACGAGAACATCACGTGAGTATTTCGCGATACTTGTTTCTTGTTGCAATTAATGACAAGGTAACTGATTTGCGGTTTTGTTTGGTGCCATTCAAGATTTGATTTTGTAGTATATGAGTACCAAAATTCATGGCATCAAGGTCATAAGTCACACTCTTCCTTACTTAGTATACTGGCAATATAAGTAGATCAATGTTTATCGTTAACATAGTTTACTCATTGGTTTTATTTCATTTAGCCCACCTCGTCCGTTATTCGTGAGTTCTTAACTCTGCTGTCTGTATGTCATACTGTTGTTCCAGAGAGAGATACTCAGAATCCTGATAAAATTATCTATCAGGCGGCATCACCAGGTATATACCTAATGTTTTTCTTTAGTCTCCAATCAGACCAATGCCCGGGCGACAACTTTTTTACGTAACCTGACTGACCAGGAAACGATAAATTCTTGTTTTGTGAAATACAGTTAGACACGCACTGATCCTAGTGCAAATCCTAACCCCTAACGACCAACCGGAAAGTAACGATCCCAGACGGTAGTTTCCCCCGCGAATGTAGTGATTGATTGGCTATTTTGTTATCTTGAACGCAATGGCAATGAAGAGAACAACACTTGAAGATTCAGTAAGTGCTAGTCAGCGAAAGGCGAACGACTTCATCGTCCATGTCCAACAGTGACATGTAGGACGAAATTTTTTTAGGACTTTAGTGAAGAAGGATTAGGATAAATGCTTTCGATAAGTACTCCTTCAAAACCTGGGTTTTTTTAAGAAACATCCTGTTTAAAAAGAAGTGAATACCATGTAAAACAACTCGATTCGGAATAAACTGACAGGTTTTTCATATCAGTGCATTATTGATGACTTTCGCAATTGCGTTTTTACGCATTTCAACCATCCCAAAATAACCATCCACTAAAGTAACTGCTTCCCGAAAGTAGCGACCCTCAGAGGCTACTAAATACGAACGTAACGGAGGCCGTTACTTTCTATGATATTTGGAATTCTATGATAATCAAAATTCAACACTCGGCCAGATTCGACCACAAAATTACCGTGCAATGACCGGATACGCTATCCCCAACACCACGGCGACTGCATTGCGTAAGACTGTGTAATAATTTAGAATTCACTTGATATTTGATCTGCATTGGATTGGTTACGAAAAAAAAAAATTTAGCCAGCGGGCGGTGAAGTCCTTGCAAACCAAGTGTCTGAAAATGAAAAGTTGCATCGGAAACGCGCGTGCACGTAACGCCAGCTTTGCTTTCTATAGCAGTCGAGTACTTTGAGTACTATTTTTAATGTGAGCGTCTGTGTTGCAGTGGATATGCAGGCATGAGCCAAGGGTGGGTGACTGTACGTCTGGACAATAACGAATATTGTAAATTAGTTTTCACACGAATACATGTAAACATTCTTGTTCCTGAAGTATGGTAGAGATTCCAACGATTTTAGCCAAGAAAAAAGCACGAAAAGTTCATGTAAGTCAGGAGTTGTATCACAGGTACAACACGCGTTTTGTATCACGTTTACAACTCATTAAACTTTAAATTCTTTAATTTTTTTTTCATGAATCATGAAAGAGTATTATACGTCATATACCTTGACCGAGGTGTTTAAATAACTAAATCTCGATTATTCCACACAGTGGGAATTCGTTTGTCAAGCTATTTCACAAACTCCTGCATACTTTTTTATTTCAAAACCTTTGATATACATAGAAAGTAGCTCAATTTCGTCTCGAGTTTTCTCTGATTTCTTGGCAATTTGAAGTCAACAAGACATTGCGTGATGTTGAATTGTTATTTCAAAATCCTTCGAAGAGATTAACGGTACTAATCTAGGAGTAATCTCAAATGTTTTTTGTTGTGTATATCATTTTGGGGTATTATATCTCAGTTTATATATTAGCTGATCGAGGTATCTCTCTCACTTTATTAAATATCTTTCAGGAAAATAATGTCAAAGTTATTTTTAATACTTTACATTTGAATAGATGAGGGTGCTTTGGTGGAGGGAGCAAAACTCTTCGGATTTTCCTTCAATGTTCGGACACCCACATCAGTAATAATCAATGCAGTAAGTTCATCGAGCTTTTATTCAAGTTTATATGCAACATAATTATGCTTTAATTGAGCAAAATACTTCCGTGGTGAAAATTAAGAAATCGATTTTGTTGTATAGGCATACTTCAAAATATCTCATTTTTGACATTTCGATAACCTCTGAGTATTTTATTAAAATACAAATTGGCAATTCAAAAAACTGAAAGCATTTTTATTTTCTACGTTTCAGCTGATATGTAGTTATCATCAGGAAAGCTGGTGACGAATACAGGTTGGCTGAAACGTAGAAAATAAAAATGCTTTCAATTTTTGGAGTTATCGATGTTTTGTAAATTAAGTAATTCTAGTATTTCTAAACGTCCTTTTAATTATGCAGATGGGTCAAGAGGAAGTTTATGAAGTACTCAATGTGCTGGAATTCAACAGGTATAATAAATTAGGTAAACCCAAACTTTAGGCTAGGCTTTGAAATTTATTGTTGAATTTTAGCGTTGACTTCGACTCGACAATGTCTGCCAGCATGAGGCTCAAACCAAGTTAAATTACGTATCTGCAGCTTGTTTGATTGCAAACAAATTTAGCTTGTTTTGATTTGCTGAATATTCCTGTTCTGTTTTGTTTGGTGGTATTATGTTATTCCTTAACATTGCACTGCGTTACACTACGATGCCTTTTGATTTGTTGTGCAACAGTTTTGTTAAAATCTTAGTTCGCCAACCTTAAAATGGTTATTTTTTAGCACTCCCAAACGAATTTGTTATATTGTGTTATGTGATGTAGTCAGTTGTATGTGCTGTGCTATGATGTTTTATAGTGTTGTGTTGTGTTGTGTGATGTAGTGCGGTGTATGCGATGTATGGTGTTCTGTTGTTTGACGTGGTGAGGTGTATGTGGTGTGGTATGGTGTTTTGTTGTGTTGTGTTGTGTGATGTAGTGCGGTGTATGCGATGTATGGTGTTCTGTTATGTTGTTTGACGTGGTGAGGTGTATGTGGTGTGGTATGGTGTTTTGTTGTGTTGTGTTGTATGATGTAGTGCGGTGTATGGGATGTATGTGATGTATGGTGTTCTGTTGTGTAGTTTGATGTGGTGGGGTGTATGTGGTGTGATATGGTGTCTTACAGTGTCGTGTTATGATGTTTAATTAGAGGTGTAACGCTGTATCGCGTTCTATGGTGTAATGTGGTGTGACATGGTTTTGCGTAGTGTGTTTAGTGTGTTGAGTTATTCGTCGCATTAAGTTACGCTCGCTGGGTTGCTTTTGTCACACCTTATTTTGTCATCCGATAGTTTAATTGAATTACTAGTATGCTAGTCTTAAAATTGTGAATTTTTCTAGTACTCGGAAACGAATGTCTGTTATTATGAAAACACCAACGGGACAAATCAAACTTTACTGTAAAGGAGCTGTAAGTGAATTTTATTGTGTCACACAAAATTGCATGGAATGTCTTGATGATCTACTCACCCACGAAAGTTGGATCAGAGAATTGTGAATAGTGCGTTTGTGATAGCGTATCTGCCTCGTTTTAATCCGGATTGCGTTGATCTTTCATTACTTTGATTTAAGATTTTTATTATGTTGCCTATTAGCGGCAAATTCCATTTCAATTATTCAAACCTGATGATTATCGCTTTGACCAAAAGTTAGTGTCACCTGCTAAAACACTTTAAACTGTAGTTGTCTTCACTTTTCAAACTTCTTTTCCTTTGTCCTTCTGCAACAGATATGCATGTGCTTTAGACAGCAATCAAACATGAATGCCAGATTACATGTGTGTAATCCTGAAGAACCATCTCTGGAATCAGTCTTATTCGTGCGAAAATTTTGTTAAGGAGCAACGACTCTCTTTTTCTTTGAAGAAGATATTTTTAAAGCGTTCGCGATAGGATCAGGGTTAATCAGGGCTACGGTTAGGGTTAGGACTAGTATGCGGTAAGGACAAGGTTTGAGATCAAACTTATTACCATACAGAGATATGTTGTCCGATGTTATCCAGGGATCACTTAGTTTGAATTCTCCTAAATTAGATAATCTAGCGTCTGCCAGGTCGAGTTGATCATTTCAGCACATCGACTCATTTGGTATGCCTGCCGTCTGATTAGTTGTAGTAATGCCTTTCTCTTCACTATAATTACATGTGTCGTATCAAAGATTTGGCTCGATTTAATCTGAAAATTAGTAAAACTGTAATAGTTCACTTTGATAAAGCTAACTTTCACGGGTAAAAAAATTGATTGTACTGCGTGACATCTATGGTAGTATCGGGATTAAGCAGTTAATGATTTGTCAGTTTTATGTTGACAGCTTAACATAAGTTTTAACTGGTTTCACGTAAATTGATATGATATTATACTTAACAGGATACTGTTATCTACGAAAGGTTGTCTGGGAGTCAACTGTACAAAGATGTCACCCTCAAACATTTGGAAGAGTTCGCCAAAGATGGTAAGAACTAGAAAAGAAAATTATATGCTGTGTTTATCTGTGAGTCAGCTCTACAAAGATTTTACTCTCAAACATTTGGATGAGCTCTCCAAAGATGTTAAGAACTAAGAAATATAAGTTAGCAAAAAGCTGGCATATTGTCCGTAGTGGATAAACTGTCAAATATTTGATATTAAAAATCGGCCAGGCAAGATTGCTTCTGGTTAAATTACAATGCATCTCATGCTATCCAATTTTAAAATTCACATTTCTGCTATTTTTTATTTTAGGTTTGCGTACCTTATGTATAGCTATGGCAGAAATCAGTCAGGAAGACTATGATCGCTGGAGTGATATTTACTATAAAGCTAGTACCAGCCTTGAAAATAGAGATGAGAAAGTTGATGAAGCAGCAGAATTGATCGAAAAGGTATGTGGTCGAATGATATACCGAGTAATGTAGAGAACTTGAGCTATTGCCGCATTCTAATTTTTTCTTTTCCCGGACATGAACTTATCAACCCGCAGTAAAAATATTACACAGTAGTCTGACCATGGAAAGTAAAGTAATTGCCTAAATTTTGAAGATACAATAGTGATCAGTTAATCCAAAAAGCCGTGGGCTCGACTGTAAGATTCACAAGGGAAATAAACTTGTGAAGTCAGCCATAGATTTATGAAAAATGAGTCAAATATCAATTCAGTTAATCAAAATTGGCCATAATTCAAAGTTCGGAGATTGTCTGCTTATTTAAGATGCTCATTCGTATCCTTTTTAAGATCTATTCCATTCGTGAAAACATATTTCTTGAGCTTGAAATGTCTTCAAAATGCCGGTGAATTTGTAACTAAAGTTTGGGGAGGCAATTTCTTCTGTTTTTTGTACAGAAAAATTGACTGGATTGATACTGAGCCCAATGCAGTTGCACTGGAAGTAATTTTTGCCGTCTGATCGGATACTGGATCAGCTGGACACTAGATTATTTCTCTTCCTATACTTAGTAATTTTTTGAAGTCTGGCGTGATTAGCTTGAAACTATTTAGTGGTAAGATTAAAATTAGTCCAAAATAGGCAATTTGAAAACTTTATCTGTAAAATAGAAACTTAAGTGAGCCGTAAGACAATACCTGGACAATATTAAAAGAACCTTTACCAGCTGAAATTTTTAGAAGTATAAGAAATAGTAATATCCCGAAAAGTAATATCTTGCAAGCCCAAGATATGAAGCAATAAACTAGACAAGAAAACTATCCAGTTTTCGTTTTCTCGTGTTGTTCATTGGCTAATTTGGCTCATATCTTGGGTTTGCAAAATGTTACTTTTCGGAGTTGTTTTCTCCTTATATTTACATTGCTTACGAATATTTGGCATTTACACTCGATCACGTGAAGTAGAATTTAAGTTTGATGAAGAAAATTTTCAAGTGTCAGAATCGTATTTTTTGTGACCCAACCAGGTCCAGTTGCGAAAACTGCAACTCTAGGCCCTTCAGCTGGGAATCTAACCCACAACCCCGCTAACCTTGAGAAGTGCTTTTCCAGCTCAACTCCAAAGGCCGTCGCCGAGAGCATAGGCAGAATTTTATATTCTAAGGCACAACCAGGACCAGTAGTGAAAAATGCAACTCTAGGGCCTTTGGCCGGGAATCTGAACCGCTACTCCGCATATGTAGGGAGGCAGCGACCTTCTTGTCGTTTAGGGGTGGGGTCCAATTTACTTAATTCTAAGGTTTTGTTATAAATATACCTACGTGGTGCAGGTAATTAAAGACGCTCATGTTACCAGTTAGTCGAATCGAGAGATGGCGTTTCCGACTCAAATGACTCATTGAGAAAATTGGGATGACTCGCGGGTCAGTGGCAGTTATTCCGGACTTTCTGAGGGCATCGAACAAGTGATATGGTAGTTAAATGCATTAGTACACGTTTCACTTAAAGACCGAGGCTAACGAGAGATTTTTTATCCCGTCTCATGACGTCTTATTCAATTATCTCCTCTAAGTGATGTATAGATGCCGTATGTTAAGAAAGGAGAGCACAAGAATTTCGTTTGCTTTGATATGTGGCATGTGACATGTTATTGCTTTGCTTCGCTTAGTTAGAATTAGCTAAAAGCTTAGCTTTACTTTGCTTAGTTGAAATTCCTTAAATAACCCTCACTCTTTTGTAGGATCTGTTCCTTCTTGGAGCTACAGCCATAGAAGACAAGCTTCAAGAGGTAAGATCAATAATACGTGCTTTAGGGTAGTTTGAAGTGAGCAGTGTCAGCTCATGTTCTTAGGCGTCGTACTTCGTTAGTAAGCATTGAGTGAAGTATTGCTTTATTTTACGAGTTGTTGTCACCTTTTTTTGACGTAGTTAAGGCCAATCTACGTTCTCAAGGTTGGAAACCTTGTAATTCGGTTATCCATTGCACGTCTTGCCCTGGTTGTCTCACTTGTATCGTTTCACTCTAAATCTTTCTGATATGCTCTTGAGATCCATGTAAACCTAAGTTAGATCTTTTTTGACTCTCCTGGCAAGAATATCCATAATTTCAATGGTGCTTATTTTTACTAAAATCAATGCAGTCAGGGTTTTCCTTGACATTGTCCTCTTGGAGTCCTCAGGATCCCTTTTACCTAATATTAAAGGTTCAAGGGAGAAAAGTGGGAGTCCTGAGGTTTTATTATTTCTGCCCCTGGACGCCTCTGTCACCGAATCTCTCTCCAGTCTTCTCTGGGGCTTTGAAATCCTAGATGATGTTCAACGCGTTTCTGATCTCAAGTCATTCACACAACCGAGAGCCATTTGGGTGTAAGAAAGGAGTTTAGACCTTATTAATGAAGGATTCACGAGACAGGATTAGATTTAGAAGCTTTTCTTTTATTCTGCAACAAGGATTATTTCAGTCTGCTCTTAGTATACCTTAACTACAAAAACAAACTTATGCATCCCAGAGGACCCGTTCACCTGACCTTGAAAAAATAAATATCTTTATGATTTTAAATCAAATTTCTCATCACGTTATTATGCGGTCATTCTTTTTGCAGGGAGTGCCTGAGAGTATCGCTGATTTGGCCGCTGCTAACATTAAGATTTGGGTACTTACGGGTGACAAGCAAGAAACTGCTATAAATATCGGTAAAAGACCGGAAAATGAAATTACAGTATATAGTAAAATTCGTTTTTGAAAAGGAAAGGAGAACCGAGTAGAGTTGACAGAAATGGTCTTGCTCAGAATATTCTGCTTTGGGGGAAGTTACTTCATTTTAAACTGTTACAAGTGTGTAGTTTAAGCCGAGAAAAGTTTAGATTTAGGGTAGAGCTTAATTTGAACTTCTTTAAGCTTTAAAACAGTTGAATAGGTGGGGTTAGCTGATCTTGCACGACCTCCCGTGTTCTGCAAGGAAGAGGCACGATACGTCTTTATAGACAGTTCTTGATGAAGTTCTGAGTCGAGAGGAAAAAATCTTTGCTGATTTTGTATGAGACAAATTAATGTTATTTATTTCAAGTTCGCTTTTCCGTTATATATTCCTTTACCTTGCAAACAATTAAATAGTGTGTACGTCAATGAATTTTTTTTTCTTACTGTACTACATGTTGCTTTGCAGGTTATTCTTGTAAACTACTTACGGAGGACATGTCCTTGCTCATTTGCAAGGAGTTCGACCTTGGGGTAAGTCCTGCATCTTTTAACTGAGCTTTGAATGTGACTCACTTATCTGAATATATCATTTTTTTTGCAGGGAACGAAGCGGTGGTTGGATGAATTGATTAAGAAATATGGGGTAAAGGATAAGCGAAAGAAGAGAAAAAGAGTGGAGGAGGTAAATCAAGGGTAGCCTAAATCATTATCTTTTGAATATTGTACGGACTTGCAGTAATGGATGGTTTGCACTCAATTCCTTGGGATTCAAAAGGCAATGATACGGTGGCCTTGTTGGTGCCACATACAATAGAAGTTAATGCAATTCTATTGTTAAAGTTCCACCAACATGGCTGTCATGACGTCTCGGGCAAACGTCAAATGGAAGGCACTATACTTTGCTTTGGATCCCTTCATACTGGCCAGGGGAAATTCTTTGCTGAATCACTATCATTAATAATGAGCAGTGTCGCATCTCTGCAATTTATTTACCATATAAAGTAAAGTGAGACAACCTAGCTCTGATTGTTTAGAAGACATGTTTTATATCTATTTAAAAAATTCAATAATACATGAGGAAGATACAAAGGAAAATGATGACCGTGTCGTGTCTTTAAATGTGATAAAAACACACTTTCGCCTAAAATACTGTATCGTTTGAGAAATAATTTCAAACACTCGTTAACTGTTCTTCCTCCGATTTCTACATACCTCGGAAACTCGTTAAGAAAGCTCGGGTTCGCCTCGTTTTTAAACTCGTTTCTCTGTATTTAGAAATCGGAGGAAGAACACCAACTCGTGTTTGAAATATTACGTAAAATGTTTTCCTGACGATTCTTGGCCCATTGAAATTTGTTTTGTAAACCCTTGAACAAGAAATCTAGTTAAAAAGATTGAAATGCGAAATGTCACGGCAATAGTGTATGAATGATGGCATCAGAATGACACAAAATATTTTGGGAAAAGATTCAATTATTTGGCAAGGTTCGGTTAATATCGCAAGTTGCTTTCGAAGGGTGAAGCAATCGCGCCACCATACCGTTGTTCCGATGAACCACTTTGCCGTTGCCAAGTAATTCTTGGTGTGTCGTGGGTAGATCCAGTTTTTCAGAGGGTAAGAAGAGCAAAATTACAATTTGAAACTCCATGCAAATTCCCCAGCTTTGTACCCTGATAGACTGCATCAACCCGTGATTCATTGTGAACTTGGCATTGACAAAGTCGTCTGTTCGTCCAACTCTCCTTTTTGTAAGAAATTGAAAGAAATTGGTGAAAGTTTTTAAATTAGAAACACCTTTGGGAAGTTACAGGAATGTCCAATAAAAAAAAAAGTCATTAATAATCCTGGATACCCCGTACGTTTCTCACACTTCATGTGTCCTTTTTTTCTAGCTTCCCAGTTGCTATGGTAACGCAATGAAAGCTCGCATCAGGGCTTACATTTCTTGAATAGTAATTGAACTATGAATACATTCTTTTTAGGACGAAAGACTCGCACTTATCGTAACTGGTCAGGTGAGTAACGTATGATGTCGACATTTATGAGAGTGAGAGCAGCTTTAACCCTCTCTTTGCCAGGGCACCCCTTTTCAATTTTATTCTGACTGGCACCAGACAGTGTTAGTCAACAAATAGAGTCTGGTGGTGAAAGAGTTACATAGATCACTTTTATTTTGCCGAGGCAAAAGAGTCACTTTTTATCTCTGCAGTTTGTCTAGGAGCGTACGCTATAAATTTTGTGAAGTTTTTTGGTTATGGAATTATATTTTATTGTACTAACTTTGCCATGATTACAGTAAGTTTTCTAGTCAAGCTGTAAAATGTGGAAAACTACAACAGCTAAAACCAAACCGGCTTGTTTAGATTAGCGTAAGCACCATCTTGGCAACGCAGTTTTTTGTTTGACAAATGTGAAAGTCCGGTAGTCTTTGACTAAGTAAATTTTGGCAATTTGATTAAAATTTTTGGTCACGTATTCGTTTATTTATTTATCGTGTATTCGTTAGTATTCGTTTTTCAAGTTCTCAATTGATTACATGCTGTGATAGACTCATCCGATAATAAAGAGTAGCGATAGACGGTATTGTTCATTCTCTAGTGCATATTCTTATAGATAGGGGAACGTCAGATCGAAAGTTATGGTTAACTAATAAGCGAGCTAAGACTGCAAAAACAATAATAGGCGTTTTTGAGACGCATTGATGATCAGAAGATATTTTACCACGGGCCTAAAAAAACTATTCCTACTCCTGAAATTTAGAGTAATTATCTGAAGTAGTCATCCTTTGTCGTTGGCAGCTTCGAGAAAGTATGTCGAGAGATTTCCTTCTTATAGTATTTTAAGGACCCTGAACGAACACTTCAACAATTATTGTACCCCATTTACTTACTGATTTTAAAATTTTTAGACGCTGAGATATGCCTTAGAAGAGGAAATGAAATTTAATTTCCTGGATTTAGCGCTGTGTTGCAAAGCGGTAGTCTGTTGCAGGTATTTTTTCTTTTGTCTTCTGGCCTGTATTTGCAAATTATAGCTAGCTATCTGTATGCACGAGAACTTAAACTTTGTGTATTTCAAGGTATTCTAATAAAAGTCAATTCGGCCTGTCTTTTTGTCGATTTCAGGAAACTTAAAACGAGTTTTCGGTCGCAGAGCTTTTGTTCATTTATTGTTGATAAATTATCGTAAATTTATATCGTTCCATTCACCTTGTTTGCATTTTATGAATTTAGAGTATCTCCACTTCAAAAAGCCCAAGTTGTCCGTCTTGTTAAAACTCAAGTGAAGCAGTCAGTGACGTTAGCAATTGGTGATGGAGCCAACGATGTCGGCATGATCCAGGTACAATTTTGAAATCCCGGTCTTGAATTCCTAAAACACGAGGCGATAGCCGAGTGTTTTAGACCCGATAAAGCACAGCGAGTTTTTTAAATGTCTTATGAAATTCACCCCCTAATACGCTAATTCGCGAAGAAAATTTGGAAATTTATCTTTCGTGAGCCGAAAAAATTGAACTTATTCTTCACTGGTTGTTTGCGATTTGCTGCCATGAATTCCTTTTGAAATGATAGCACGATGTTACAATTGGTAAAAAGGCTTCCTAGCCACATCCTTCCTCTTATTACCACGGAATCCACAGAAATGGTGAAGGAATCTTAGCAACCCTTAACCTATTTTCTTAGGCTGCTCACGTTGGTATTGGTATCAGTGGTCAAGAGGGTCTTCAAGCCGCCAGTGCCTCTGATTACGCCATTGCACAGGTAATTTAGTACTGTATTTGACTTTGCGTATAGATGGGTATTGGGGTATATTGACTGAACTTTGGTTGTTTAGTCTTCATTTTGTTGAGACCGAGCCTCTTAGGTTATGAGTTAGCAATCTTTTGTTGTGAAGTTGTGAACATCCTGATATTCAAAATTTTACTTTTGTATTTTCAGTTCCGTTTTCTTAATAAATTGCTTCTGGTTCATGGATCCTGGAGTTATCAACGCCTTAGTAAACTTATATTGTATTCATTTTATAAAAACGTGTGCTTATATGTCATTGAGGTAAGACAATATGTTATTTATGAATTCTTTTTCCAGTTTATACTTGTTGTACCACAGTTCCATGCATCGACACAAAGAAGGTGATACTTAAAGTGACGTACTGTTAATAGCTATCATATTCCAGTGTTTGAATGGCAACTAGTTTACTTCCTTTCCTTCCGAGTTGCAGTTGTTTTACTTCACAAATGCAAGTAGCCTGCTTAACACCAAGCATAGAAATGTAGATTTTCAGTTATTAGTAACAAATCTCTTGCGGAAAATTCTCATTATAGCAAAACCTCTCAGAAGGAAGAAAAGCATTCGTAAAATCAATGACTTGGGAACTAATAGCCGGGAAAATACTTCATGCATAGAGGGACACATTGTGCCATAAGGCTCAAGTTTATGTCTGTTCGAGTTTTTGTCTTGGCTAGATCAGTTTTTGGCGATACGTTTTGTACGCTTTTTATCATTACTCTCAAAGTAAAGTGTTAAAAAGCCTGTTTAATAGCATTTTGAAAGGATATTTCATTCTCAAGAAAACACCAGCAAAATATTGCTGGTAAGAAATCTGCCAACAAAAGAGCACATTTTAACTATAACTACCTGAAATTTTGCCAGTCGCTCGTGGTTATTTCGAGCCCTGCGATACCCTATACACAAATATTGTACCAATTGTACCTTGTAATAGAGTCGAAATATCACCACGATTACTGCGTCCATTCTTGTTGTAGTTGTTAAGGGCAGAAACCTTAGGATATGTCTCTTGATTACATGAACAAGCATACTGGTGCAGACGCAGATTAAAATTGAACCATTAAGCATTGCTTACCTGTTGTGACGCCCAGTAAAGATTGATGTTGCTGAATCAGGCCTCGTGCTTGTGTCAGCCATTCTTTGTTTCTTTATTGTGGAATTTTCTGCATCGGAAATGGAGCTAGCGTCCTGATTTATCTTTATTCCCTGCGATAAAAAGTATGTCATATAATTCAACGGAAAAGCTGTTTCAACGAAATATATCTCTAAAATGTTCTAGTTGAAACATTTCTATTCTTTATTGTTCTGTAAGCCGTACAAACTGCGTGAGATAATCTTGAGCACAAAATTGAAATATTTTGGAAAATCTGTAATCTTAATGGTTATCCTACTTATTTTACTAGTTCCTTATTGCATCTTGACAAAAATTTTGACGTCCAAATTTTTACACCACTCCGAAATTGCTTATACCGGTTCTTTAAACAACATCCGTATTCTTTCTTCATGCACCTGCGGTTCTGAATTTCTTTTAAGACAACGATTATTTACTCGAAAACGTTTCCAGTACAAATTTTATTTTTATTCCTCTACTTTTGTTTAACTAACATCTTATTCTATTATTAATTTATCTCCTAATTTCTTCATTTGATAGTTTCACTTGATATTACTGATTGTGGTATAATCCTTGCTAGTCTCTAATAAACTTAATGTAAACTTAGCAAATTATCTCACTCAGATGACTCTACGTGTAGCAACTGAACGTTAGTCTTTAGCCCTTGATTATCTCATTTCGGTCTGTACCTGACATTTTTATTTTACTCTTGCTAATGCCTGGGGATCAATCAAGGGGAGCCGTCTCGGACCGGAAAGGGTTAATTGTCTTAAAAATCACAGTGATATTATTTATTGATATGCTTGCAATTAGTGTTTATCCTTACTTCTAACAGTGGTAATCGTTGAAATGAGCCGAAATCTCAACGCTGTTGTTACATTTGTAACGACAGATTATTGCATACTTTGACAGGTGCCTCATGTTTATGATACTTCATCTACTCTTATATATACTTATAATTGTTTTAAAGATATAAATGCCCGTAAATGAAGACTATACTAATTGCAGTATTTAAAAACAGAAATTGTAAGGAGCTACCTTTGGTGACCCAAAATGTTTTTGTTATGATGAAATGAATTGGCTTCAGTTACAAATTGAGTTGGAACGGTTTCAAAAGTGTCCTTGTGATAACAATAATGATGAACATGATGAATTTAACCTGTTGTCCCCCTCTCAATGTTGCTTTCATATAGTGGAACATGGTAAGCGATTCGTAAGAAAGGCTACGAACATGCACAGAATTTTTTAAAAGGGGGATCGTTTTTGACTCTCAAATTATTTTTCATTGGCGTATTGCGGAGAAACAGCAGTGAAACCTTATGAAAATATGCAAAACAGTTCAAATTCTTTTAATCTGAATTGTTTGTTTCACAGAACTGAATCTTTAACATGGTTAACATCCGGAAAATACTTAGAAATTGGACTTTGCCCGTAAAAAATAAAATGCCATTTGAAATTTAGAAGCCGTGACAAACTTCAAACTGTTTTACTGTGTTTTGGCGGCAAAAGAAGCTGCTGATTTGTGGACCTCAGTAGTAATCACAGTCGATTGTATGCCATGTTTCCAGCAGGTACTTCAGGTAGAAGGTGGAATTATCCAGGGTTTGTTTTAGTTTTTTGAAGAGTACACAGTCTTCCGCTTTTTAAGTGTGACTTCAGAAACAAAACTGATTCCTATATATTTACTATTGTAATGCTTATTGTGCCTATGGAAATGGTGCTTGGAGATATTTATGTTTCTGCTATAGCTCTGGTTTGCTCTATACAATGGTTTTTCTGGTCAAATTCTATTCGACAAATGGTGTATTGGAATTTACAATGTGGTAAGTCGGATTTATAATTTTTTACTTGAATTTACTAATAGCTATAAATTTTGGTTGGTTACGACAGATAGTCAACGTGTGTGCAGCAAATATTGTTTAGGCCTCTGTGCGAACAACTTGAATAGACGAGGCGTCAGTTAGAAAACTTAGAAGGTGAGCGAAAATCCATGGTTAAGTGATTGCCAGCTGAAGTTTCAAACTTCTTCAACTCCTTTAGTTATGATGCTTAGTGTGAATGAAATGGAACTGAAAGTCATGTGATGATTGTAACCCGTTTTAGTCGAACATTTTGTGCCGAAGAAGCGAAAAATATGGCCTTAAAATGTTTGAAAAAGTCGTTGACTATTAAGTTAATCCGGCATAGTTGCAACTGCACCAGATGAAGTTTGAATGAGGCAAACCACTCTGGGTTTTCAAAAGTTGCCGACCCCTGACGCAAGTTGCAGGCTGCTTTAGCATTTGCACCTGGTACTTCTTGTATTCCAAAGTATGGCTTGAATTTGATGGGGTAGACAACTGACATCGATATTATTAGAGATACTGAACAGTCAATTCTAAAGATTCGATGATGTTTGTACTCATAACAAAAGAATGGAATTCATTGTAGCATTTTTTGAGAGAAGTTTTCAAGAGGCACTTGGTTGTAAAATGAATAGAATTTTAACTGGCCTCATTCCCTTGATTATAATAGTATGTACAATGGCCTCTCGAGTTGGCTTTTTAGTCATGAAAATACACAAGAATGCACCTTAGG
Organism: Heliopora coerulea; assembly: GCA_030142905.1. Classification (NCBI taxonomy): domain Eukaryota; kingdom Metazoa; phylum Cnidaria; class Anthozoa; order Scleralcyonacea; family Helioporidae; genus Heliopora; species Heliopora coerulea. Next base: position 433,964 of record JASJOG010000004.1, read on the forward strand.
GCATTCAAATTTTCAGTGCTCCGGCTACTTATTTCTTCCTACTATTTTTTGACAAAATGATTACCTTGACCGCTTTTCTTTACCGACCGCTTGAGGGCTTTTTACCAAGTACTAGAGCGCATTCTGCTCTACGAGGGGCATAGTGACCGATCCATTGCAGAAGGCTACAATCCTGGCCAATAATGACTGGGACAGCGCTGCAAATGACTCCCTGCTAACCGTACGAAAGACGAAAGAGGGAATATCACTCGCTTCTCTCCCTCTCCCCCCTCCATCAACGTTGCTTCTTTCTACCGTGTAAGGTAATGCTGGCTGTAACATGCGCAAAGCGAAAAACTAACCAAAAACTCGAAACATTGTCCCAGTATTTCTGGCAGGATTGTAGTTCACAACCCCATTAAATTCACTAGTGGAGATATTTTGAAAATTTAATGTATATACAGCGTAAGTCGAACAAAACTGCATTGAATTTTGATTTAGGCGTTCACAGCATTTCCTCCATTGGCCATTGGTTTATTTGATAAAACAGTTTCGTCTGAGAGCTTGACGCGTTTTCCTCAACTTTATGAAGCTTCACAAGGTGCGGAGTTTTTCAACACTAAGGTGAGATCCTTTTACTATTGGGATACTACGCGTAACTTACATGACAAGCTTTAGCTCACAAGTGGAGAACTAGTTCCTCATGTGTCTGAAAGATTTGGAAAATATGGTTTACATATACTAAGAAGTAGATTGTTTCAGTTTTATTTCCGATTCAAATGGCTCCATTTACGTTGCTTTAACTACACAGATATGAGTGTTGTTTACGATTTAGTATAATGGACGTTTAATCACTTATACTTTTTGGAAACACTCTAACTAAAGGAAAACGTTTGTAGTTTTTACTTGCTGATTTCTCAACCTGCTGTTTTTTACGTGTTTTGTATATCCTTAAGATAACTGCGTGATCGACGAGCAGTTAACCAATTCTCGTTGTGTTTCCAAAAGTTGAAAAGAATTACATCTAGCAATATGTGAATGTATATAATCCTCAGTGTGATGAGGAAAATTCAGCACGGACGTTTAAGGTGTTTTTTTGACGTGTTTTTTTGACGTATCGGCAGAGTAGAGCGACGTTCAGCGAAAAACTAGTTTTGTCGGAAAACTTTCGTTTTCTATTTATATTCTCATGTGTTATTTCATTGTGGAAGGGAAGTTGAAATAGTCCATAAGGGTGTTTCCATGGTGACGAAATTTAACCTACCAAATTTTCTCTCATACGCCTATCTAACAATTTCGCATTAAACAACAACCAACAGCTGTCCATCTTCATTGAATGAGATAGAGAAGGCAAGCACAGACATCTTTCCTAGTGATGGCGTGGTAGATAACCATGTCGGACGGAGAAGAGTACGGCTTTGTTCCCGTTGAAACTAAGGCCGGGACACGCCGTGCGAGAGTGAACGCGATGTATTATAAAGTTTAATTGAAATTACATGCATGATGAATGAAATGATGCGTATTCGTGTCTTCTACATTGATTGAAATTTTGAAGCGGTTGGTGGCCTCAGTACACCGTTAATATACCGGAATATGTTATGTAACGTCTGATAATGGAAGTGGGTGGATAAGAATCTGTTGAAAGGATTTCATCGTTTTCTAGAACAAGTAGAATCGTTAGAAAAATTAGAAATAGGATTTAGTAATTCGAAGTACTGATGTGGCTGTTAATACACAATTATGGGTGAATATAATTGATAAGAATTGGGGGAGGGTTGTCCTGGCCAGAAAGAATCGGTGCATTAGTACTGCCTTCAAATGGAACAACTCTCGTAGCAGCACTATTAGTAGGTACTGAAAACATATAGTGACAGCAAACCTAGAAAGCTATCACCCCAAAAGTCGTCTACCTTTGCTGAATTCAATGGCTGATATAAGGCTGTGCAATGCAAAAAAATTGCTAATGTTCATCATGTGTGGAAAAAACCTAACATGCTCAAAACTGTCATTGACAAATGTGTTGGTAGTAATCTACGTTTTCCTTTAATTTTTCTGCTGATTAACTGATTTGGCCATGGTTACATTTGTTTTGTGTTTACTTCAGGTTTTCTGGCTGTGGATTCTTGCTGCAGTTATCCACTCTCTACTTTTATTTTTCCTTCCGAAATCAGCATTAAACCATGGTAAGTGGACGCATGCGTGTAGGAATTTGTCCACGCCCCAGAATGTATTGTCTCATATTTTATACACCCTCCTCTCACACATGTAGTCAACGTAACAATCACGCACACTCATATAAACACGCACTTACACCGGCAGAAACAGGTGTGTGGATGTTTGTGTCTGTGTGCTTGCTAGCATGTGTGCATATGCAAAGGTCACTGTGGTGATTATCAGAGAGAAACAATGAACAGTGGAAGGCAAAACGCCTTATTTCATCTATCGTACCGAATGCTGCATCACCAGCAAAAGGTCGGGTTAAGCCACTAAATTAGTGCAATTCTTATAACTTCGGTACCGTGACAAACTCTGAGATTGTGACATGAATGAATCAGCCTTCGAGGAGATGCAACGGTAGCCGGTGTTAAATGGCGTGTAGTTAAATGGTATGAAACGGCAGGCAGTGACAATGAGTTTTCTGTGTCACAAACGAGACGCAGCACCTCTTTGTATTGAATGACAACAGTTTGAACAAATTTCTTCGTTAAAAGCACTGGGCGTAAGCTTCAACAACCAATTTTAATGGTGAGATAATGTTGATGCTATGTAGTAGGAGGCCTCCACACGTTTATATATCCTACGTGTGCTGCGCCACATTGGTGTCCTTTCATGTGACCTACGAGTGGTTTTATTTTCAACTGTGTTGTTTTTTGTAGAATATGACAGCTCTGGCCAGTATACTAACGTACCAAAATATCTATCGAACAGGATTGATCTAACATGAAGTTTCTGCATTCTGTCTAGTTCAGCCGACACTTTATTTTATCACACGACAGAGACCCTATACGGGGTTGGTAAATCATAGCCACTGTATCAGAGTTGAACCTTATTCTGTGTTCCCTTGAAAACACCCTCGTTCTTCAAATAAATTTTGATAATGTTTAAAAACTTCTTCTGCAATCACACCAGTAAACTTCATACAATTTACTTTATCTGAAGTTGCATGGATCTTCAGGTAGGGTTACCAGGCTCTTGAATGGAACAATATCGGCTAGTTTTACTAGCTCCTCTTCGGTACAAGTCTTTTTGCGTAAAAGAGCAGCATATCTTCTCGGTCAGCCACATTGTGCTCTTTGTCTTGGCCCGCCAGTGAAACTGTAACTTCTCACAAAGGTAGCATTTTCGTCTTGCTGAGGCTTACCAGGTGAACACTTTTCTTTTCTTGTTTGAGTAGGCCAAGTCGCTTGCAAGGATTTACGGGAAGGAACGTTGCGCCGGTATTGATCTTCAGCTTGAGTGATTTATTATTCAGTTTGGTATCCACCCTCCACTAGTTGGGCTAGTTCATTTCAACTTTATCTGCAGCATCCAGGTCGCACGTCTCGGTTTTTACTGATTCATTCACCAACCACTTCTAGGGGACCAACATAAATTGGATCATCCAGAACATCACGTCTGTTTTTATAATTTTCTGTCTACTCGTTTTCTTAAGTTGATTTAGTTTCCCACGGCAATTACACTTTTTCCCTTTAGAGGACATTGACTTTTTAGTGAGATCCTGCACACTTATCACAATGGGAACTTTACCCCCTTTTCGTATAGAGATTCCTTGTGCAGTTTGGGTTTCTTTGGCTAACGTTGGTTAACGATGTTCACTTCCAGTTCGTCCTTGCTGGTGCCTGCCGATGGCCTAATCTGCAGTTCTGCAGGTTTTGTAGCTCTACATGTGTCTAGAACTATCTGTAGTGTTATTGTCGTTGCTTTTATCAGCAGTGGCAGTCTACTTCGAACAACATCACCAGGTATAACAAAGACTAACATATCTCGAACAAGATCATCACACAAGTAACCAAATTTACAATTTTTATCCGTAACTTTTAACGCTGTAACCCGCCCAAGGATTATCTCTGACGTACCTTGTCAACTTGTGAAATCTCCCATTCTATTTGACTCTCTCCCAGTATTCATATACATCGGCGTCAAGAGCGAGAATAGGCGGTATATTTGAATCTAAGGCTTCTGTCATTGTGACGAAAGATTCTTTTTAACTTCTTTAAGCAGTTACCGCTATGTAAACCAGTCGATGTCCCCCTTACAATTACTTAGATTGAACTTGAAAAGAACTTGCATTACAACGAACAATAACGTTCCTATATACAAACCTCGAAGGAGAGTTGCAGTCCTACAGAAGTCTCGTGACCTCAATCCTCTTAAAACAAAAGGTCTGGAATTACAACCGCAAAAAATACTGACGGAGCGTCTGTCTTCACTGATTGCATTGGCTTGCAAAATTAGGCAACAATGTTACCAGTTACCTGACCAAGAAGAATTTATTTTTCCATTTAAAAAATACCTGTCAAATGAAAACTGTTCACTAAAAGCAGAAGAAGCTGGAAAGACAGAGGTTTTCATGTTGTTCATGGTTAGCATTAGAACCTATGATGGTTTGCGGAATAAAATTTTATTTTTGTCTTTGGACACCGCGTTGGAAGACAAACGTCATGCCATTTTATCATCCCAGCTAAAATCTGGCATGACCAACTCCCTTCAACTGTTTCTTGGGGTTTGAAGGCAAAATCTGCAATTAATTAGCATTTCTCCATGAATAAAGAAAATCATTTTGGTCATATGGCCACATACAAATTTGACCCACTCTAAACCAATATAAAACTTTGAAAATCACAATATAACTACTGTCAATTACTACCCTAGTTGTATTATCACGGTTCAGAACTCCATTTCTGCTATTTAAGGTGGGTTAGAATCACGTGACTTGTTTAATGCAAGTGTTTATTTGCATGTGTTTTTGTTACAAGAGTTCGTGATTCACGACCTGATGTAGTGCACACCGCCCGAAACATCTCAGGCAAAAATACAGGCGTAAAATTAGTTCAGTATGTTCTAACTTAAATGTTTATGTGCAACACATATACGAGATATAAAATTGTCTTTGTTTATTGTAGACGTTCCATTCGAAGGAGGTCTAGTTGTTGGTAACTGGTTCGTTGGCAATGTCGTATACACGGTGAGCTTTTTAGTCCAAATTTTGTTCTCATGCAACTTTTACACAGCCGTCATTTGCCTTTTCGGCTTTGAGTACCTGTGCTCATCCAGTTTCTTTTTACCTTAGCTGGTCGTTGTTACTGTTTGTCTGAAAGCAGCTCTAGAGTTGGATTCTTGGAATTTGGTAAGATTATGTAGTATTTTTACTCTGCTAACTCATATTCATGGGAGATATTCCGGTTGGACTTTGGGAGCAGAAAAACTAATTCACTTGATTAAGTTTGTAATCTTTCGAATTTCTGTATGAAAATATATCTCCCATGTGACAATTGATTGATTTTACCTTGAATCAAGATGCTGACGTCCGCCGCTAGTTTCACTATCCAGGAAACACATTTGATAGGAATGGCCTGAGGCCTCCAAATATTTGGTTCATTTCAATGATTATTCTTAGTCAGTTTAACGTTCTGTTATTGGATTTTCGCGCCAATGAGATCGCTTTTTGGCCAAACAGGTTTTTCTGCTAGTTACTTGAGTCTATCCGTCAATATGGCTACAAAATCTGTTTGTGGTATGGAGGGAAAAAGAGAAAACATGCCACTTAAGTGTCTTCGCGAATTGACGAGCTGACCAGAGTCATCCACTTCACCGCTCTCGGTTGTGTCAATTTGCGTCGCATGGCAGGGAAACCAGTAACAAATGAAGTAAATTTTTATTGCCCAGGTTGATGACCTGATCCGGGTTGACAGGCGATCCTGGTTCACATAAATAGGTCATGCTCTTTAAGCCCATGAAAAATATTGAATGCATTGTCATTTATGAATGAGCTTTACCGACTTTATTGATAAATGACTGTCACTTAAACATTCTTTTGTATTGGGCTACAATGTACCGACGCTAGTTGGGGGTTTGACTTCCTACAGCCAAATTAAAGTCCTGTGGTTAAGAAAATTCCACCATTGTATCTCCGCAGAAGGGAATTGCGGGAAGTTGCAATTATGATCTATAAAGTTAACGACAACATGCTTAGCTTTTGTTACCAATATATTTTATGCTCGTGAAGAAGGGTATCATCTTAGGAATTCAGATGTAGCAAGACTTTATACTTCAGGTCATAGTAAGTATGGTTAGGTATATAAAGTCCTTAATATGGTCTAGAGTAATGCGTGAGGGCAAGACTTAACCAAGCGCAGCCAGTTTAAAAGAGTACATTTATTTTTAGATAAAGATTGTTTTTTTTCCGGAACTGTTATTGTACACTAAGTAAGAAGTGTGAACCTTTCTAACCGAATAAAAAATTACCACAATTAGTTTTAATGAACCTGAGCACATCGACTGTAGTATAGAGTTTACTTTTTGTTTCTTGCCTGTTCAACGGAGTGTTTGATTTCGAAGACTGCAAAGTTTCAATTAAGTGCAAATAGAAAAATCTTAGATTGACTGCCATTTGTGGATAAGATCTATAGATTATTTTGACTTAATCCCCTGAGAGTCTAATAAAAGACGTGATGGGTGTATAGGTGTACAAGTCAAAGGAGCTGGCAGCAATATGACGTTGGTGAAATGCTTTATACAGTGCTTTATAGAATATGAAAAGCTGTTGAACGTCTTTACCCACCTGAGCCGCCCGAAATTTGAATTATCCTAATTGGATAACTGTACAGGATTACAATGACGTTTAACAGGACAGGGTATTTTTGAAACTCATGCTGAGCTAATCACGAAGGTCACGTGTTTTGATTGGCGTTGAGCATTACTCTTCAGATTAACTGTTTACATGGAGTTCACTCTGATTCAGAAGTAGCTATTATGCAAATTAGGGAAATCTTATGAGAGGAGGTTCTTACACTATTGTAAGACGGACCCAAAGCGATATTCTGTTTTTTCGAAAATACTAGATCTCTTGTTGGGTTTAGGGTTGTGCTTGGCTTACGTTTTGGCTTAGTTTTATTGTTTTTATTAGTTATCCATAGGTAATATTAAAAATTAAGGCCCAGCAGAGAATGCGTATAACAGCCATAAGTTCATGAATTTTAAAACATGTTTAATTTTAACGTTTCGTTACGTCTCGCAGCAACGTCAAAGTGTGGAAAATTTTTATGACAAGCGGTATATATTACATGTTAATGAGATAAGCTATAAAATTACAAATGACATAAGAGTGAATTACCATTTAAAATTACAATGTTATACGCATTCTCTGCTGGGCTGGGAACCTGGTAGTTGCTACTTTAGAGCTGGTTGAAAAAATACTCTTTAAAAAGTAAAGTTTCTTTGTTTATTTTATAGTTTTGTCACATTGCCATTTGGGGAAGCATTCTTAGTTGGTTTATATTTTTATTAATCTATTGTCAACCGTTTATTGCTGAATTCCTAGCTCCAGATATGATCGGTCAGGTAAAGATCAATTCACTGTTAACGTAATTATTTACAAAGTACAGATGTTTGTTACGCTTGGATTTTCAACAACGTAGCAGATTACTTAGAAAGGTTGACAGGACGGATGTTTAATACTGAAGTTCCAGAATGGGACCCATAAAAGATAGAAATATTTTACGCTAAGTCTTTCATCGTATTACTTGCAAGTATGCGTGAAAAACGCACCACAAAATATACCGACATTTCGCGCAAAGCCGTGCACCTTGTCACTTGGGAACTGGATTTGAACTGTGGAGAACACAACATGCTTGCAAACATTTCGCGCAAATTCTCGCGCATTTTTGAGTCCGAGATACGCTTCCAATATCAAATAGGCAAGCGAAGACAAATCTCCAGGGCTTATTCAGTTTGCGATCAAAGTTTGATTAGGAAGGACGCTTTTTCTGACGCAGGTTTTGAGTGAAAATGGTAACGGAGTCTGACCACTTGACAGATTTTTAAAAATCCTGGAATTTTATTTATTTCAAACGTAAACCTTGTCTTAATATCCTGAGATTTTGAGAAAAATCTGAAGGAAAGAACGTACTGGTGAAAGGTACAGGGTTGTATTTCGGAATCGTCCTCAGAGATATTCATGAACAGAAATTTTTCATGATAATGTAACACTGCCAAAGTCAACTAAAAATTGTTGACTCGAGCGGGATTTGAACTCGCACCTTCGGGTAGAAAGGCGGACCGGTATCTCGAAGGTACGAGTTCAAATCCCGCTCGTGTCAATATTTTTCAATTGACTTCGGCATTGTCAGATTACCATGAAAACTTTTTGTACAGGGTTGTCCTATGCACTATATTGTCAGCGCGAACCTGAGAGATGTACCTTGGTTCTTACTCATCTTTTAATTGCCATTGGTAATTTAGCCTACTCTAGGTTAGCTTACTCTAGTCTAATCTAAGGACATCATAACCTACCTAACCAAACTTAATCGCAGCATTCCATTCAATTTTTATTTTTTATTTTTAAAGGAGCAAATGGTTTACAGCTGTGCTGCTTTTTGGTTTATGCTTGTTCTTATTCCTGTTATAACCTTGTTCTTTGATTTCTGTTATAAACTGTAAGTACCAGAAATACATTGTTGTTGTATATCTAGATAGACTGATTGACAGATTTATTAAACAATCACATGGCAGCCCAGACGCTGAGTTGTGTAATTTAGCTTACCATCGACTGAGAACTAAAGAAAGATTCTCCACATGGCAGGAATGAAAGTGTTCTGAAATCGCTTAGTGTTTATAAGAGAAGTACTAAAAATTCTATTATTCGTCAAATTTAATTCGCCACGCACCTGGAAGTAGTAGTTATTTATTAACATGACGAATTGAGTGCTTGATTAGTGGTTCTGTCTTTGATGTAAAGCGTAATGTATTTGAATATTAAAGTGGAATTCCAGCCAAAAAATCATAAACTCGTTAATGAAAGACCCTGAAGTATAATGTTGAAAAATGTTAACATTTCTACGATATCAGCTCTTCTGCTTGAAAAAAAAGTTTTCATTCTCGTGTTTTGTGCTTTGGACTGTCGAACATTACAATTAGCCTATATTGCTCTAGTAAACCTTCATTGTGACAATTATTGTATTGTGTGGAATTCGATAAAGCGGCGTTCTTGCAGGCAAGCTACAACACGTACAAATTTTGGACGCCGCAATAATGGAGTTGGCAATATGAAGTATCTGTAAATTCCTAAAGCTGGGCAGAGCTACGTGAGCAAAGGGTACAAATGAAATCAAAACCAATGTCCAACATATCCTATAGTCCGGCACATGTGCGACTTTGTCTCGCATTTCAGCAAAATGATCGAGTGAATTCCTTTAACTACCACCTTCGCGGTTGTCCGACCAAGTTTAATGCCCCAAAAACAAGGATGGAGTTCCGCAAAAAGGTTGGAGTTACAATGGTACAAAGACCTAAAGAACCGTAGCTAAAGACGTGCGGAATTGCGAATCTTTTTCTCAATTCTGTAAACGAATTTTTACCTGTATTATACTATTTTGTTTATGTTTTAAAGTGTTCTCATATTGTAAATATAATTATAACTTTACCTCTTATTTTTATCTTGTTTTAATCCTGTAAATAATCCTGTAAGTATTACATTCCCCTTGCGGAAGTCAGCTAAAACTGTTGGGTTAAGCTTTTCATTTAAAAGCCACTCATTTGTTTCAAAGGAATTCCTATTTGAATGCTTACGTATATGCATCGTGACTTTTCTAATAGTAAGACCCTTTTTGTTATATTTTAGATTTTGCCGAACATTCCGAAAAACTTTAGCTCAGGAAATTCAAGAAATTGAAGAACGAAAGGTGGGTTGTTATTCAGTTATTAGTATAATTACACAGGTGATTATCGAAAATCCCGCCTGGTGATTGGTCAGAAAATTACGTCACGAATCTCAGTCACCAACAGGTGATTATAACAGAGAAGGCTCAGAAACAAGATGGCGGTTACCTTTGTAAATGTTACCCAGGAGGTTTAAAAAGTGCTAGTTCGCTGCTTTCTTTCAAATAACCACGTGTGTAATTATACTAAAACAATTGTTCGTCTCAGGCTCAGTGAATATTATTGAATAATTATTCAACAATATTCACTTCGCCTTCGGTGAATAATTGTTAATTATTAAAGTTTTGACACCGTCATATACAACCACTATAATCTTTTCAGACTGAATTTTTATAACCAGCGTGTCGTACCCTGTAGGTATTGCAGTGCCACAGACCTGGCCGTCCTGTGTTTAAGGCCTCGTTCAAACGTCGAACTTTTCATGCGCTGAATCAACTGCAAATCAGTTTGAATAAAGGACTTTGCTCATTAACATTGGTTTCGGCACATGGCAAGTTCGACGTTTGGACTTGGGCTAAGTCTGGAATAGCAGCTTATACGTTTAGAAATGTTGCAACGGTAGAAAAGTAGCTCGATGAAATTAAAAAAAAAATTAAAAAGTAAAACAGGTCCTTTAAACTCGTTTTTAAACGGACAGGTCATCTAATAGAGATGTTAAGCATTGCGCTTACAGCAAATTGATAACGCCAGATATCCGTTCTTCCGGCCATAAGTATGTGAAATATTTTGTGCGTAAGCTTCACTTTTGTTTTCTAGAGGCTTTAAATCTACAAGGAACTTGTTGAACTTTTCCTTCTGAAACTTCTTAAAGACTATCATACTGAACTATCAACAGAACACTCTCTTTTGCATTGTAGACAAATCAGCAATTGTTTGAATTGATCCGTCTTGTCAACCCGTTAAAGGGAAACCTATAGACAAGAACGAGTTAAAAATCTTCACAATTAGGGCCCAATCAAATAAAACCCGGACCTGCTTGTTTGAAAGAGTTAAGTCTACTTCATTTAACTCCTGTCTGCCCGGATAAATTATTAATAATTACTTACTCTAACGCCAGTACATTTTATTCAACAAAGGCTATCATTTTGGCAGGAAAGAGTGAAAGGTTAAAAAAATTAGGGCCTATCATAATATAACTGAGACTGGTTCGCTTTGGTTTGATTTTCCAGCCCAGTATCGCATCAGGGAAAAAAAGCGATCAAAATACCATCATTGACAAATTACCCTTATTACGTCTTCTATGTGCGACTACCAGAGTACCGTTCGATATTTTCTGTCACAGAGGTCTTAGACAGCACGGATTGACTGGAATTATGTTGGGAAACTTTAGCGATCCTTTTATTGTACGAATTGACTTGAATTATAATGGGTAAATTGAACGATCCTAATATTACTGGCTATGCTTGAAAGTATAATCACAAGATAGATTCGGACCAGGCAAGGATCATTGATAGGGAACACTCTCAAACACGAAAAACTGTAGAGTCTTGGCATACAGCCGTCACCAAAGAAGCCGAAAATTATTCTAGAGTAATTCCGGTACAATATTCCATTCCATACTGTTACTAATTTTATAATTTTTTTATGCTGCGTTTTGCCCTCGTTTGTTCTAATTTGTATCATAAATAGTTATTAACCGAGAGCGAGGTTCGTTCGGGAAAGTATTTGCCTTGAGAAAACAGCGAAGACAAACACTTTCCAGTGCGGACCGAGCAAACGAGGTTAATAAGAAATATATTTTATGGTTTCTGATCGATTTTCTTTCCCATTTTCTACTGGGTTTTCGTCATTGGCTCTTGCTGTTTACCTTACCTCGTAACTAGTTCCTTTTGCTTTTTGTTTTCACAAGTTGAATATTCATTTACCATACTTTTATACAACTAGCTTTAAAGAAAAGCGGCGCTAGTGTTCCAGGATATTTTATTAATGGGATTCAACGTACATGCTTAATTCTCCTTAAAGTTCATTAAAAACAGTTCGAAGATTTTCCCACCAAAACGTACCGGTCCAATATCGTAAAATATCGGACCGTTCAGCAACCAATCAGCATGAGTAATTTTATACACGGACCGAAAAACAAGCTCAGCCAAGTAATAACGATAATCAGTGTGACCTAATATTCGACCTGGTCCTAAAACAGAACGCTCCGCTTTTCGGACCGGCTTATTGGCTAGGATTTGCATATGTGGTGCATTTCACGTATGCAAGCTTAAAGATTCTGCGCCTCAGATAGGAGTTTACCCTCTAACCATCTGATGACCAGTGAGGTGCTTTTACACATTGAGTTATCCAGATTCAGTAGGAGAAATTAGGTGAGAGACGTGTCATGGTTTGATTCGTGGAGAAACAAACTGCATAAGACAAAGGGACAGCGACAATCGATTTAATGTATTTATATCCTGAGCCATGATTCACGCCAGGCCATTTGAAGCTGCTTGCTACACTCCCTACTTTAAAGTTAAGTCACGATTTTTTTCCTTTGCGGATATTTTATTCGATTATGGTGATCACAAGATACTTAAATATGCCAAAATTATATGGCGATACTGTCCGTACATTATCAAACGTTGTACATTGTAAGGATACGAACTGTCCAGCATGATAAGGTGCCTGTTGGATATTGGAACCATGAGAACGTTTCTAATCAGTTAGCAATCAATAAAGAGGCTTTAAACTTTGCGAGGTTAACTCATCATTCTTTTGTTTGCTTCTGCGTAGAATGACCCGCAGTCTTCTCTTGGACTGGCGACTCCGCAAATTCACAGGTAGAGTTGCCGTAATCGTACATCAGAGGACGCAAATACTGATAGTAAATGAAATGTTGCATAGGCAGTGTTCAACGACATTTAAGTAGCCAACCGGTTGAAAAACTTTGAAAGCTGAAAATAGAATATGCTAACGTTTCGGGAGAAGGACCTTTGTCGGGGATCGAAATTTGGCGTAAGTAGGGAGCTAAATGAGGTGTTTATGTTTGATGCCATGTGAAAATGTCAACATTTCTTAAGATTAGGCAGTTTCTCCAACTTGTGGCTGTTTAGCAGAAGATACGTTAGCTGCAGTTTGCGAACTTATCTTTCAAAATATCAGCAATTCGTGGAGGGAAAGTAGCGGAGATTAATGCTTAGGTCTGCTTTGAAATTGGAATTTGCTTATTTCTTAATTCGAAGTCAGTGCAAGTACCCGATGTCGTCCTTTATGCAAGGACTTTCTTTTGCATGTATCAAAACTCTCGTCTTTTCAAAATACACTCGGATTGAAAACTTCTATCAAGTGACCCGTTCTCTGTTTAAATACATGTATTTTGTAGTAGATGTATATTTACCTCACTTCATTTACCAACAATAGTCAACAATAAAAGCTTTCTTGTGGGATATCAGCAAATGCTAAATGTTTCTTTTATGCAAAAATTTAGTTTATTTGTTATGAACATCTGGACTAATCTGTTATATACATACTCTACGCGAAATAAATACGAAGGCCATGTTCGTCCCACATGCAGTAGTATTTAAAGGCATTCTATTGTTAAAATTCCATCAGCATGTCGACCGTGACGTAACTTTCAAATTATCAAGTTCTCAAAAGTTCGTCCAAAATCACACCCGTAAATTGACAAAATCTTCATTTCTTAAATTTTATTACGAAGCGTTTTTGGTTTCTAGTTCTTCACAATTACAAATTTTACATTTTTATTTCGTCAAAAATTTTTTAAACTATTAAAATAGTCAATCACCTTCTTTCTTATTTGGTAAAAGCTAGTTTATTGATGTAAGAAATGTTAAATTAATAGACGTACTGTGAATAAATATAAGATTTTCTCGTTAACTAATACTACATCTACTCATATTACAATCCAGGGCTGCCTTCCGATCAAAAAGTTTCAAGACCCAGCGTATGTATTTATACCTATCCTGTTTTACTTGTGTTTTTGTTCTATTAACGATAGTTGTAAGCATGTGGAGTTGTTTTGCATCCTTATACAAAGCCTTTTAATGGATAGTCTTTTTGAAATACTTGTTTTTTCATTTGCGATACATTCCTTTTAACTCTTTTCGGTCTGTACCCGACTTTTTAATTTTACTCTGGCAAACACCAGACGATTTTAGCCTTGCTAACGTAAGACGATTTTACTCGTCACTGACAGCCATCTCGCACAGGAAAGGGTTTAAAGGAAATCTGCCTTTTCAAACGCTATATTTTCTTCGTTCATTTGTTTATTTTCCGTATGTGTATCCGTTCGTTCTTCATTTGTGTGATTCTTCGCTTCTTCCTTCCTTCTATCCTTCTCTTGCTTCCCTTCCCTTGCTCCCCTTGCTCACCTTTCTTCCTCTCCTCCCCCTCCTTCCTTTCCTCCACTTTTTCCCCTTCCTTCCTTCCTTTCCTTTTTTCCTTCCTTTCTTCCATCCAAATTCGCTTCGTACGTCAACCTACCAATAGACAAGCCGGCAAACCAACCGACTGACTTAACTTTGGCCTGAAGAAGAGCCGGCCAGTCAGTCATTCATATACATCAATTTTTTTTATTTGTTCATTCTTTTACTCATTCTTTTGTTCGTTGTGCAACAGAGAACACCCATATTAGCGACAAACGCTTGAATGTCAACTATTCTCTTCTTATTATTAGACGGTTATGCATTTTCCCAAGAAGAGAGTGCATCGGTTAGACAGGTATACTTTGTTTCATCCGTATAAAGAAACGAATTCTTGCAAGGTCACGCAACTTGTGCTCGGAGGATCCAAATGGGCTGCCATAGCAGCTGTGAACGTTATTTATTTGAAATTTGTGCTGTTTATTCGAGGGGCAAACTCCCCCCAGAAATGAAATGGTTGTTCGAGTCTTTTCTTCCATAATTTGAATGTCAACATCAATTTAAATCAACATTTGGAAAGTGAGATACTTTTGTTTGCTGATACGTTGATAGGTTTATTTGGAAAAAATCAGCTGCTTATAGTTTTGTAAAGAATACTGAAGAAAACAAGCGAACACAAATAGTAATTGTATTATCTAAGGAGAAAAAAGGCCTCCATCATCAAGCGATGAAAATGCAGAAATCTTGCCTTTTACGCCTTAAACATGAAAAAGAAAAGTAGCGTTGGTAGAGCATATTCTGCAAATGGGATTGAAGAAACCGGCTGTTAGGCACACGTTAATCGTAGTTCGGGGTAAATAATTTGAAATAATGACTTATTGGATGAAGCTTATGAAGACTGTCCATATCGAGGTCAGTATTATTTATTAAGGCCAAAAGCTGATTGACTGTGGTTTGGATATCTCTTGCTATCAAGTGTAAGGCGAAGCCATTAATTGTTTTACTATACAATCAGAACGCAAACGAAAATGTTAACGCAGACTTCTAAATTTAAAGATATAAAAAATTGAAATAAGTATCGTTAGTGTAACTGCCAGACGTTTCGTATAGCTTTGTGATGGTGACGTTATTACAGTGCAATCATTTTGTTTAGATTGCTCTATCAAGTAATTCTCAGTTTACAAGGAATATGATATCAGAACTGCCACAAGTTGAGAACTAGCAAGGAATTTTGACCAGGCAGGAACGCGGGTGCATTTTCGAGTGTTTTATTATCAAAATTGTCTATTAAAAGTAACAAAACCCAATTGTAAAAAGTTTGATTCATTTTATCAAAGACTTATTTGGATCTGATGGAATAGTCTTGTGATGTACGAAAATGATGTTTTTGGCAATGAAAAGGTTCGAGAACTCCGTCTTTGTTCCATGTTAGTTTATTGCTGGCTTTGTTTTGTGGAAAGTTTCACTCATTAATTAGATTTTAAGTTGTAGCATCTGAAACAAAGAGTCATCAATAACGCAAATGTTGCGATTCTAAAACTTTTCATCGAGGAAAATCCAGTTTTTAAACTATTCAAAAATGGGACAAATACGAACTTTGTGTACCTTGTTATGACGAAAATATCAATTTCTTGTTCAACACGAAAATGTAATTCCTGTCAATTCTTTTCTTGTGCGTTAAAATTAAGCGTTATATCGTCAAATCATGTCTGTGGTAATGTTTGAGAATTTTCAAACTCTTCTAGCATTCTACAACCTCTTTTGTACATGAATGTTTTCCCTTTTATTTGTTCTCTTCTCTTTCTTGCTTTGTACTTTCATTTGTTCTGTTGTTATAATTTGTTGAACTACAACCTTATGCAGGAAAGAGACTGAATTAATCGCTCAAAAACCTCTCCCACTGGAGGTCGACCAAGCAATTATTTCATCAGTTAGGATTTGGGAGGGATCGCGGGTTGAAAGCATTTTAGTTTCTACTTCATGAAATATTCCAATTTTTACCATCCTTACAGTTTGGTGTTGAGAACACCATGATCACTTCCAATTAGATTGAAGCGAAGATATATTGTCTTCAGTGTAGTAATGAATTTATAGCATACTAATAATAAGAAAACTGGGTTTTTCGTTTTGTTTTGTTTTTTTAATTTGCACTCGTTCTTGTAAGTGTGTTAACTTCTCCGTGCAAAGTTTAATGTGATTTTTATTTCTTATATGATTATCAATTTGTGTACCATCTTGTAATTAAAAAGCCAAGTTCTTTGTGTTCCGTGTTTAATGATTTTTTTCCCCTATAAAAGTGAAAGATGAAATCTCGATTTTAAATTAAAACTAGACAGTTTGAGGAAGACCATCAAAAGCATCAAATAGAACCAAAATCATCTGGGCAGGTCAAAGGGAATGTGCGATTGTGATGTCTGAGCTAGGAATGGAATGTTAGAGTATAATTAAAAGGACAACGTAAAACCCATGTCGAAATAACTCAATTCTTAAAATCTAGAAAGCTACTAAAGCATCAGACATAAAACCATTCGTCTAAGCAAAATGTAAATGTTCTGTTTGTACAAATGACGCGAAATAATTATAATCATCAAGCAAAACCAGTCACCTAAACCCAATGTAAATATTCTATTTGTACTAGTGACTTGAAATATAGATTTTTGAACAGGCGCGGGTAATTTGTCGATGTGATTCAAACCTCAAAAAGCTTGCGTGATAATAAGAATTTACAATAGGTGTTATTATCTTTACTACAATTGTCACTAAACTTTTACAATGTTGATTTTGCAACAGGCGCAGTTAATTCGCCGGTATGATACAAATCTTAAAAAACCAGGAGGTGGAGAATAATGAACTGTTATGCCACTGACACATAGTCGAGGTAATGTGTTCATTAAATGTGACATAAATTTTTCCTTTAAGTATTAAATCTAGAACTCATGATGAGATTTCATCTTAAACTCTAATTTGTGCAATCTAGAAATAGGTTATATTTAAGTGTTAATGAAGGCTTAAAGTAAACTTAGTTGAACTAAATTTTAATACGCATTTCTCCTTTACCCAGACAAGATGGGAACGCTTACCAAAACCCTGCTGTATGAGAACTGAATGAACCTCGTGCACTTCAATAGTTTATCTACGTAATTGTTTATAGTAGCCATTCTAAAGTTGGCCAGAAATTTTGTTTTGGTGGTATTTGTTCACACAAATTTTAATTACGAAATAAAATTTACAGTTGGCTGGCTAAACTAAGTTTTAAAATTCATTAGCTTGCCAAGCAAAAAGCATATTGACTCTTTTCAGAAACCATTTCAGGAATTTAACGTTTATTTGGGGCAAAACTGCAATGAATGATGAATAAAAATATTTATGGTAATAATAATAGTAATAAAATAGAGTAAAACGTTTCTTTTCATGTGTTGACAGATTTTTCACATAGGGCTCATCTTGGCAGACGTTCCTTTTGCTTCCTATCCCTCACATTTCTCTTCACGCACCTGACAACCCATTCTCCTTTCCTCATACGAAAAACGTGTCTCTGTACTGTAAAAGAGACATGAATGACGTCATTTCAACTAGAAAAATGCCTTGTGGAAACAGGAGGTGTAGCCGAAAAATGAAGATTGTGCTGACTCTGCAAACTTTTAAGAAAGTCGCTCATTAATGAATTTGTAAAGTCGATTTATTCTTATAAAGTGAAAAGCGGTTTAAAAGACCTAGTTATCCCACAACTCGCATTACGTTCATCTTCTGACGAGATTTTAGGGTTAACTTTATACAACGTTACTTTCAGGATATCTAAGATTGAGCGTAATTGCAAATTCGTCGATTCCGTTCTGATTTCTTAGACAACACGTCACAAAGCTTATCGTTGCCACTAATTTACATTCCAACATCACCGAAATTTTGAAGTATCTTTTAGCACGATGTGACCAAGAGTTCTAGTCACCAGCTGGACGACAAACGTTCAAACTTTGGTCACCAGCACGGAAAATTTTGGCACATTGGCCTATGTATCGGGCCCTCTTTCGTCCCTGACTTAATAACTCTAGATTTTGAAAAACTTGTTTTTCTGGTACCAGAGGAAAAATAGTGCAAACAATTGTCGTTAATTGATGATAACTGATCAGCGAGACCCGATTGTCCAATTAAAGTTTGATATTTCGTTATCATCACGACGTTTTCAAAAACCACTAATTATCGAGAAGGTCCGCTGAAAACCCGACATTCTTGTAACAATAATTGGCTCATATGCATGCCTCCAGTTCTAAGAATTTCGTGAAGTATATTATCCTGTGGCGTTTTACCTCGTTCAAAGAAATTGGAACTTGGCGAAAAATAGGAGACTTTGAGTGTGGAAGATTTAAATGTAAATTTGGATTGTTCAGGATGTAATGCGTGCTGTTAGTTAAAGTTTTGCTCATGCATTACATGAAGCACTGCATGTTACCAATGCATTCTCACTGCAGTTGTGAAAAATTTTAAAAATGATGACGTTCTTCTTTAGCGCTCAATTTTATGAATTTTATTTCAACTTTTCCGTTAGTTGAAACATCGAGGTCCCATTACTGGCTGTTTATAATTTTCGATTCATAAGTCCTTGTTTCATGGTAAATGTTTTACGAGCGCGTACGTATTTCGGTTGTTTTTCAGAGAATTTTACCAGGTTGATTTCTTTCTTCGTTTTAATGTAATGTTTTTTAATGTAAGTATAGGTGTTTCGAACGCAGGTAAAATGTTTGAGTTAATGGAAGCCGCTATGTGAGAGCTGGGTCACTGGCCATCCCAAACAGCAGGTGATGGTGGGACGTACTCGACCCGTGGCGGGTATTGATCAAGTTTATCATTGTTATTTGTCCTAATTACCCGTAATTCACAACCAGGGCCGAAGTCGCCTACTACACCGCAGCCACCGGCTTAAAGGAAAATTAGGGAATATATAGGATTAAACGTTAACCTGCTGTTTCAGGTCCTTAAATTTTTCTCGAGCAGTCCTATTCAAATTTCGTAGCACAAAATCTTTTTGAATCTTCCAATTTCTGTTGAAAAGCATACCAGTTTACCATGGGAATATGCTTAGAACTTAACGACAAAATATTAACTGTTTCAAGATTAAGCTAATCG
Organism: Heliopora coerulea; assembly: GCA_030142905.1. Taxonomy (NCBI): domain Eukaryota; kingdom Metazoa; phylum Cnidaria; class Anthozoa; order Scleralcyonacea; family Helioporidae; genus Heliopora; species Heliopora coerulea. The sequence continues at coordinate 453,307 of JASJOG010000004.1, forward strand.
CCTCTACTAATGTCCCACACAACGAGGCTCTTAATGCTTGGGGTTGCGTACTTTTAGTTTTGATGTTAGAAGATAAAAATCAAAAGTGAAATTGATATCCAAAGTATTGAATAATCAAAGACCTAATTCTCTCGAAGACTTTTTTCACAAAACAATGGGAAATTACAATTTGTAATCTGCTACGCTGTAATACATTGTTCCAAAGACAAGCAATTAGAAGACAAGCAATTACAAAATGAGTTTCAGTGATAATGGAGCGATAACGTCGAATTCTTTACCGAGTGTAACAAGAGAGTGACAGATGTATTCCTCATTCAAAAATATTGCATGGCTGCGCACGAATTAGTTTTGAATTAGTTTTTTCGAAATACACGCCCTCCATGGAAATCATGATCAGTTTATGGGGTCAGCTTGTTTCAATAAAGTTGATGCATTTATCTATTGCCTTTTAAATAACCAAGTCCAGTTTATTAAAGATCTTTTTTATGATTAATTATGCTTCTTTCTGGTGTATTCTGGCATCTACCAGACGTTTTTCTTATCTCAGCCTCGGAAATGAACACCATAATTCGAAGGGCTAAATCCTTGAACTATCATATGGTAGATTATTTATGCATTTGAAGACACAACACCGTTATAATTTTCTTTTGTATTTTCCTCTTGAATTCTTAATGCATTTTATAAATAGCTTTAACAATTGTTTTTGAAAAATCTAATAAGTGTATATGAATTGCAAACCAGGCGAAGCCTAGCGTGCTGGTTACACGTTAAGGAGCCAAATATAGGAGCCAAATTTATTGAGGCTGTGACATCGAAGTAGCTCATGACTCATTTCTTCCAGACTCTACTTATTTAATGGCGGCTCTTAAAAAACTCGATAATTTACAATTAGGCAAGAGAAATCTTGCGTAATTGAAATTTTATTGTCCCTAATGTACAGTAGAATGGTGTTAATTGTCATCCAGTAGCGGATTTAGGATTTTTATCACCTTAGTCAAACTTTTGAATTTCCTTTGTAGTGGGGGTGGGGGGTGGGGTGGGTGTAGTACAAAACACGCACTATGTTTCTCATATGGTAATTACAATCATTTTGCAATTAATCATAATTTGAATTTGAATTACTGAGTTGAATTTAAATCGGTTCGGACCAATCAAAAGCGAGTACATGTAGATTTAAACGTAAATCAGAACCTTCTGCACATGCGACAGGCTGAAGTAAGAGAAAGAGCAGAGGAACCGAAGCAAACTTTTGATTTGGGTTTTTGTTAACAGTTTTGTGATATCACAACACTTTTCCTGACAGACGAACTAAAGTGAGACAGAGTCTTCAGTACATGTGTCAGGCGCAGTATACAATCTTGGCCTGAATAACAAGGTCTTTACACATTGCCGGACAGGCTGTCGTTCCAAGGATTTAAATCATTACAGTTACGATTGCAATTCCACGGCATTTTACGCCGGTATCGCGAGAACAAAAGGCCTATCTCATTCGATTTTGTTACAGCTCCATTTCATACGGTATGGAGCGAACATAATCTAAATCACTCTTTAGTATTAACCAGTATAATAATATCTTCAATTAATGATAAGTCTAATTTTCCTGTTTAAATTTTAATAAAGTCTGATCATATAGACCACTTTACCTGAGAGCAATGCGTGTCTTCTTGCCCACTGCATAGTACTCGGCGCCAAAATTACTATTATTATCCAGACGTTTACTACCATCAGCAGAACAACGGCGAACGTTTAATGTCGACAACAGTGTTTCAGATGAAAAGCAAGGTCTTACCATCATTGCTGTTAAGCGCAGTAAGAAAGCTTTTCAAAAAGCTCGTAGACAACATGTTGAAAGACCGTAAGACCGTCACTGAAAACGATCTCCACACGCTAGTTAAAGTGTTTCGAAATCAACAGAACACTGTTTACGATAATATGACCAATCAGAAGACGACCGATGAAAGGTGATAGTTACGACAAGGTGACATACCTCAGCAAATTTGGCATGATGACATCACAAATTCGGCAAAAAACTTCAAAGTTTAAACCGCTAAGCCAATAGCTGATGCTGTTAAGAAGCATCTTAAAATGTTGAGCCAATCAGAGCAAGTGAAACAAAATGAAGATTCGGCAAAAGAAGCAGCGAAATTGGTCAAACCAATCACGTCTCACGATAAATGGAGTTTCAACAAACCAGCCAATTGCAAAGACGAATACAATCGAAAGATTCGGCAAACTGGTTGAGCTTGACCGAGAAACCAGCTAGAGCGTGATTCTGACGCTCGCCAATGTTACCAGAGACGACAAATGCACTAGATCTAGATACGACGCCGGGAATTAAGATTCGGCGATGTAAACAAAGCTATCCGACAACATCACAGCGGCAAATATGCGACGCAAAGTCAATCTGATATCTTAGGATAGTGAGATAGTCACCTTAGTCGGCTGACCTATTTGACGTACCCTAAATCTGCCACTGTCATCTGTTGGCGCTATAGAGTGCCCTTTGATGCAAATGGTTGCGTACCTGCGCTAATGAATGTCAATTGGATAAAATGGATGTATTTTTGCATTAATGAATTTGAGGTTGCCGTTAATGATAGTTTATTTTCTGGTAATAAACGGCAACAGGTGTAATTAGAATTATGAACTTTTTCCTTCAATTTTCTACGTTAAAATTTACCGAAACTTTAAAATAACCGATAAACATGGCCATTTACTGTATGCAATTTACCATGGCTCGCCTACTAAATCCCTTACAGATCGGCCGCTCATATCGTATCTATTATTTAAAAATCAAACTTTAAACTTAGGTACAACATTTTATAAAATGGACATCGAGATAAAACTTTGCACAGTTTCTGTCATTATATCTCTAAGATTATCTTCAAAAATGGTGAAGTTTTCAACTGGAGAGTCTCTTCATCGACGCTATGTTAAAAATGCACACTTTTAGACTGGTTAGACCTGCGGCTATCATGTAATATGAGCAGCTTCTCTCTGTATCTCTTGTTAATTTTTCATACTTGCCATGGGTTGTGACGTCATTGGTGCATGGGGTTTTTGATCCTTTGTTTCATAATCCATAGGAGAGGCCAATGTCGCATGAATTCAGTTGAATGCCACTACCCTAAACCTGCCCTTAAAGTCAAACTGCAGTCTTGATTTTCCACATAAGATTGTGCGGAGAACCTAAACAATAAGAACTTGTAAAACTATCGTATGTTTCGTTGTCGACAAATTTACTAGAATTGCTTCGCCGGTTTTGACAGAGTGCAAAGAACTCCCATAATTTATTACAAAGTAATTGCTCAGTGGTGCTGTACAAATGCTAAATCTTAAGATGCTTGCTAATCGTCGTCACCGACTCAGTTCGCTCGTCCGGTTCACTGACTCAGTTCCTTGTTGAATACCCAGGATATCGGCTTCAGTCGTAAATCACCTGGAATGGACTTCTATTCTCATCTTGATATTTGCCCTTCTTCTATAGTACAAGCTTAAAAAAACAAACAACTGAATATTTTTTCTTCTTCTGCAGTTATCCTGAATATCTGACGAAGGATGAGGTGTATCTAACTGTTAACTTCAAGTTAAGTTGAAAAGAAAGTTTTATTGCGTAAAGTTAATTTGCCTTAGTTAATCTAATTAAAAAGGTGTATTTTAATAATTATATAAACCTTATTCAAAAATGTCGGTCAGTTTTTTACTGCTACATTTGCATATAGATTGGCCTTTATAGCCATGTTTCAGGGTAAAGTTATTTTGATCTTCTTAAGTATTAAATTACTGGGTCATTCGGGTCTACAAAGGCTAGGAGGCCAAGAGGTCACAATGAGTATGCATAAAGAATCATAAATCCGTCACAATTTTGAATAAGGTCAGTTGGTACTTGGCGTATCCATGTGTTAAAAAAGTATTATTAATCAATTATGTTGTGTAAATTGATTAATGCGTCATGAATTGTTTTTGTCAATGTTGATGAGAAGCTTGAGCTGTAAAATTCTCTCCAAGATGTGTAAAATATTTAATAAAAATATGATAACACTAGACTGAATTGTAACATTTCAACATTTATGATGGTGTGAAAAAATGTGTCATAGCAATCCGCGTGTCTGAATGCATCAAGCACAATATAAGGCTAATGTGGTAGCTTCGAGTTATTAGATTTTGATGCATGTGTTTGTAAATTGAAAAGTCGGACCAAGTTTCCATGTGTCCTTGACAGGACCGAACTCGTAACCTTCTAATTGCTGGTGATCAGCTTTAACCATCGGGATCCAGTGTTTCATGGACTCCAGCGTGCGTGCGGCAGTGTTGTAGTCAAATCCACCTAATTTGAGTCCAAGTTCTTTGTAAATGCAGGCAGTGAACTCAAGAGCTACGTACTACCCCATATGTTGCATAAATAAAGACAGTAATGAAAATATTTATCAAGACAACTCACTTTCACACTTCACAGCAATGATTCCTTGCACTCAGAAAAACGAGTTTAGAGTGCATTTCTGCTCCAAGCCATGCTCGATGAGGACGCGTGATGAGATCCCAGAGAATATCTCTCTTACAAAGACCTGACGCTGGCGCTGATTTTAGTTTCATTAATGCCAGCTTTGTACAGTTGGGGATATTTGCTCTTACCGTCAGACCAGACTGAATGTTTCAGCACGCAAGACGCCCAATATTGTATACAATACTTCGACACAAAATTGGTCAGTACAAAGGAAAAGCCCAGAAATTTAGTGGGACTCTTGAGTCACGACTACTCGAGTCCGAGCATTTGTCCACCGTCCACGAGTCCGAGTCAAGCACTAAGTCCGGACTTGAGTAGTACAACATTGGCGTTCAGACTCCCCCGATGTTAAATAATAGACTGTTTCAATATCGGAATAGTCTGCACGCAGGCTATTCGGATTCTGATGTCGGAGTAAGTTATTATTTGTTATGGTTAACTACAAAGTTGTAGAACTTGTGACCTAGGCTTGACCACTGGGACTTGACCTCGATCCGAATTATCTGTTATTTGTCGAGCCCAATTTTTTGTGATTGTTTTACTTTTAAAATTCTTTTTGTGGTCTTCTTTCCTATTGAATTTGCAATGATTAAAAATTCCATGCAGTTACCTCACAACACTCGAGGTTCGTTGCAAACATGTTATAAATCGTACAATCAAACTTGTATCAGTATTATTAGACAACTCTGAATTTATGACTTTAGATCATAGGCTAAACATAAAAATGGAGGCTTTCATTGAAAAATAAAAACAATACAATCTACGTTATGATGATATTCAGGGGGATAAAATTGTTATAACCTTTGCAAAGTTTTTATATTGTCTAATATTATATTTAAATTTAACCACACCTTGGTGGATTACAGTCCGTATTTAAAAAGAAAATCAGGTTGAAAGCTGTTGAAATTTTATCCTAGTTAAGAGCAAATAACCAAACAACGTCACGACACTGACTTCCTTTGTGTTTTGCTCATGAATAATAAATGAGTTAGAAATCACGTGAGAGTGGACAGATCGTCACCACATTATCCCTCCTTCCCTCTCTCTTGCCCTCTATATCACCGATCTGTATCGGGACAGACACAAGGCGAAGCCGATTGCTTCATTAACTTGTCTAGGTTGGCTAACTTGTCTAGGTTTAATAAACTAGCGCTTCAATAACTTGTCTAGGTTGGGTATCACAAACTTTGATCCAACCAACTCCAAGGCATGACTAAAGTACATGAAGTTCGTCGTTTTCGGATACGTAACTGTACAAGACTTTGCTGTCAACAGACGCACTGTCCCTCATGCAAGCAAGCAATTTGGAGATGGTTACGCCTAAATCCTGTGGAAAATAAAAATAGCATGCAGTTTGCGAGCTGATTCAATCCTACTATCTGACTTTGTTAGTAATATGAAAGAGACCAGTCGTTGTTCCAACTGCGAGTGCTTTGCATTTCTTGTCTTGCCATCAGAAACAAAAGTTTCCTCTTACTTCGCACGCAATTTCTCTTTTTTGCTGTTGAAACTATAGTAAGTGAAACACAATCAGCAAAGTGACAACTGTGTGTAACCCGGTTCCCCTTATTACGTCAGGTGAATACAACTGCCAGAATACTTTGCAGTATTTTCATCTTCATGCAAAGATTGAATGCCCAAAGCGAATGGAAAGACAATTGTTCCAATTAACGTTACAAACAAGGTTTCGAAATGCATTCTGGTAGTCGTATTCAACAGATGTATGAAGGGAACCAGCCATTCATCCTTTCTCAAGAGACCCGTGAACGCAATAAACAAACGTCTGATGGAGTAGCTTCAGATTGTCAAAAAGTTTTCGAGGAATTTCATATTCTCAAAAAGTTTTCTGCAACTCTAACTTGGAACACCCTTTCCTCTATCAGATAATGATCAATGTTCCAGCTGGCTGACAGTCTTCGTTGTACTTTTCTAAGGAATTGGCTCTCTCTTGCTTGTCTTCTAATTTCTCACTCTCTAGCTAACATTGTTCTAGAAAGGGCCTTAGAATTTTCATACTTATTTTCAGAGTCGAGGAGGTTTCTCACAGAACACGCCTTCAGTGAAGGTTCTTCACGGTATGCAAAATAAAACAATTTACTGTGTCTTACCTCAGGCGTGCATTCATTTGTCTTGATCGGCTTGAGAAATATTCCTGGTTTTGTTGGCCTAGATAGTACGCTATTCCTTTTACTCCTGAGGCCGTTACGCTTTTAAACTTCCGTCTTTCGAGACCGTTTGTAAGACTTTCAGCGCTCGAGATTTTCTCAGTATTAGTTGATTCAGTTTTGATGGCCATTTTTAACAATATAAAGAATAGTGAGTATAATAGAAGCTAACTGGCTAGCACAATTGTAGAAGTGCTCAGTACAGGTCAAACTTGGCACTACAGTCAAATCTCGCTATGCGGACACCCCGCTATTACGGACACCCCGTTATTACGGACAGATAATAAATCCCCGGCCGAAACTACTATGAAATGTATTGAAATAACTCGCTATTACGGACTCTCGCTATTACGGAATTGCTGACACTTCGTGCGGTCCCAAGCTAACATTTGTATTGTTTTACTCTCGTTACAGCGGACACCTGCTGTTTGTCAGCGGAAGTATTTTGAATATTCTGTTCGTCATTACGTCTGTCGACAAAAATGACAGACAAAATACAAACGTGTCTTTCAATACAACCAAGGTGTATGTTCCGATCTTCAAAGTTCTTCCGCTCTGTTTACATTACTTTCGAGACTTTTTAGTTTGTTTTGCCATTTCAATGCTCTTGACAGACTTGCGCTTTTGTGTAGACTGTGCAGTGGCTATTCCTTCGTGTTTGTCTCGCAAGGACTGCCTGACTATATCACTGCCAATAATGAGTTTGTCAAGTCTTGTCAAATATCTATGTTCACCATAAAACTTGTAAAGAACGGGAATCTTTAAACCCAGGCCAGCTCCTCTGTTTACCCTTTTTCCACTAATGACAGCTTCTTCTTTGTGATTTACTCTTTTCAAAAATGAAGAAACAATTTTGGACAGTCCTAAAGGGATATGCCCCACAACTCGTCCGTTATTTTCTGTTATGGCCACAGCATGTGGATCCTTGGCATTTTCCGGTTCACGTTGAAGCACTAGAGTCATATCAATTTCAGGCTGAAATTCGTCTTTGTAAGCATGGTGGCCTCTCAACCAAGAATAACAAGACTTGTATTCTTCACACTTTTCTTGACTTGCCATGAATTTGTTAGTATTTGTCGGTATTTGTCTAAAACAGGATTACTAACTTCGCATAAGTCGACTGAGTTTTGTTATGTTATTGTAGTTTTACAGTGAAGGAAAAGGCAATTGACACTGATTCATGTTACAGTTTGATTTTTGGTTTGGGTATATATTTTTTTCTCAATATAAATTTTTGATTTGTATTTTAATTTGTATTGTGTATTTATATATCACAGTAAATGTTAACTAGAAATTGAAAGAAACTGGACATTTTAAAATAAAAAAGCAGTAATACATAGTAAAGGCATTTTACAACCTGACTTTGGGTCATTTTTCTCGCACACCGCTATTGCGGACTCTCGCTATTACGGACACCAAATGACAGTCCCCAGGGTGTCCGCAATAACAGGAGTTGACTGTACTAAGAGGTTTCTAATATGTAGGGACCCCTAGGCAGTATTCCTGACTGAAATTCCCTAAATCCTGTCCACTAGATTTCATAGACATCGTGTTATAAATATGATGACCCAGATAATTTTAAATAGAAACGTAACGAAGACGTAGATTGAAGTATGAGAATTTATCTAACTAAACGTGTCGGCACTAAACCCGCAGCATCTTCAGAGTCAGTGTGATATTCAAGGACGTAAACCCTGGGGGGGATCGGGGGACATATCCCCCACTTTTTGGACAGAGGGGGATACATATATAATTATCCCCCCCCCCACTTTTTGCAAAGTTCATGACAACTGAAGCCTAACTTCTGTTTCCTCGGCGCTTATGGTTCCATGTTTACCTTTACGATTTTCCGATATAACCTTTTTCAGCCCCAATTTTTACCTTGGTATTGTTGGTTCGAATACATAACAAATTATGAAAATTTGCCAAGTTATTTACAGTCCGATAGTTCTTCTTTGGACGCCATTTTGTAAACAATCAGAAATGCTTTGTTTAGTCATACTATAACGTCTTTATTGCTGTTTGGAGGAAATGCATGGTTTCGTTTCGATTGAAAAGCAAGATATGAATGTTGTTCCAAAGAAACAATCTCAAAATGCCGGAAAAGGCATTTCATAAACATTAGATTTAAAAAAAAAAAACAACTTTCAGAGGGAATGTCTCTACATCACTTGGCTGGCTCCGCCCCCCCCCCCCCTTCACTTTTAGGAAGCCATTGTCACCCTTGGTGATATTATTTACAAAGTCTCGGCTTAAATAAAGTGGGCTAGTTACAAATTGGATAGTGATGAAAAAATATGTGGGAAGAAAGACGATACCGCACGGTAGTAGTAGATGCGTTAAATAACAAGGTAAGGAAGTAGAATTAGAACAAGGCTAAAAGAATTACAGAAGATCTGATGTTTGCGTTAAGGGAGAGATCAAGTTTTTGAGCAAGTAACCTCTTCCTAAAAATCGTTAAGAGAAACGGAATGGCCAGTAATTCTATGATATGCTAAGACGCTAGATAGCAAGGTTTCGGAATGAATAACCATTGACGCTGAAATTTATAGACCATGGGAAATTTCAAACCACATAGAATAGGGTCTTTAAAGGGGAAAAAACCAGGGAAAAAAGATGATAGTCTTCGAACCGGCTTAAAAACTAAACGAAAGTTGAATGTGTGGGTACGCAGACAGAAATAGCTTAACAATTTGTTTGCGGATTTGAACAGAGTGTAAGCCAGTAAACAGAAGAGAAAGAAAAACCAAACGTTTGGGTTTTGTCAAAATCTTTGACGGAAGGTGAAAGATTTTTTCGGAAAAGTTACTAAAACAATTATTGAAAAATCTTTCCAGGTAGCCATTTTGAATCATAAAATTTTTAAACTTTTGAAGCTCATCATGAAAAATCATGTAAGAGGAGGATATATTGAAGTACCGGAATAGAAGTGGAAAAACTATCAAAGTTTGTGAAAAGGCCAGTAGATGATGGTTTTCGGTAAACGGACATAGAGAAACATGGGCTAGAGAACACAATGTCCTCCTTAAATCCACCCGTCGGAAATAATAATTGAACGACCAATTTTTAAAATCCAAATTTATGGAACAAACAATGGAATGAATGGCCCTCAAATTAGCTTCAAAACCTTCACTTCGAAGACGTTTTACCGGCAGGCATTTTCTCCCCGGGTTGAATTATTTTGAACATTTCCCGGGCTTTCTCGAACTACTGCAGGGTTGGAATGCAAGCATTGTCTAAAAGTTTGCATCAGTTTGCTAAGAAAGAAATTGTGCGGTTCAGTTATCGTTCCCTGTTTACCTCCCCGGCAAGAATGGTTCTTGATTTAGATTTATTTCGTGAGGACCGTGGAGGAAACCCGGCGAAAGTCCGCGAAAATCAAGGAAAGCGTTACAAAGATGCCTCAATGGTGGACAAAGTGATCAGTGCGGACAGTGAATGGCGAAAATGTGAGTATGTACAACTCGTTGTGGGATGAAAAATCTGTGCATTGTTGGGATGTCAAACCATTATCATGTTTTTTCACACTGCAGGCCGTTTTAATGCGGACAATTGGAACAAGTTAAAGAACTTGTGCAGTAAACATATTGGAGAGAAAATGAAGGTACGTTGATACAGTTTTACACGTGGCAATTTTAGAAAAACTGCTTGATACATTGCTATATATTAAAAAAAAGAAGCTGTGATATGAAACCGATATATTACTTTTAAGAAATGTTATTAAAAGGGAGCATCAGTCGAGGCCAAGTGGGGTAGTAGAAAAATTTCGACAGAAGATTTAGTAATAATTATTAATATTAATGAAAGTTAAATACCATGTTGAAATTAAAGGGTATTTTTGGAAGATTTTTGAAGCAGGGCACATGTAAGTATTTAACATTTGGTACACAGTTGTACATACATAAAGGCTATGTGGAATTCCTTTAGACGTGCATCACTTGGCCCAGATCAACCAAGGAAAACCAAGTTTAACCCATTAAGGGGCAAGGGAACACTTTACTGTTTTTCCGGCTAATGCCAGACGATTTTAATCGTCAAAGGTATGAGCCCTGCCCCTTAATGAATTAACAGCCATCTCCTAAACCATTAATGCGCAAGAGCATGCTTTAATATTTTGCTCTGGCTAATACCAGACAATTTTACTCACCAAAGGGATGAGACCTCCCTCTTAGTAAGTTAAGTGAGCAGGCTCTTAAAACTCTTGGAAATGTTTTAAAATTAAAAGTCTTGTAATGCTGAGGTAAAAGCAGTATTTTTTGACATATTTCCATATTTAAATTTAATGAGAAAAGCTAGATATACCCTAATGCCTTTTGATTGCTGGAGCTTAGGGCCAGGTCAACCATCACCTCTGAGAGTACAGGTGTAACCAATCAGGTAGAGTATATGTAACTCATTACCTTCATCATTCCTTTAAAGAACTAATGAAACACCTGGGAATTTTTTTGTTTATTAAAATCACTTGGTTACCCATGGCTAATACCTTGTAATTTATTCAGCAAAGTTGGATTTTGGCACCGTAATGGTTAATGTAAGAAAAGTGAAAGAAATGCTGTATTTGGAAATAATGTTACACAAAATTATTTTAAAATCAAGATGGAATGTACTTTTAGAATGTGCTTTCTGAGGTCAATAGTAAAAAACAAGTTTTACTCTGAAGAAATGATTTCTAAAACAGGACAGTGGTTATGCAGATGTATCAGTGAATCTAGTTACAGTACCACTCTGATCAAACTTAACCATTTTTGAGGATCACATTCAAGTGATTTGCAAGCAATAATTGAGTGAGAATTGAGAACTCATTACATCCTTGATGGCCACTTGAATCTTGAATTTCCCTTTTTGTTCCTTGAAATAATTGTGGTAATGGTGAAATTACGTGTGAGGCCTTAAGAGATGCTCTCAGATCTCTCAAACCTCAAAATAAAATTGCATGTTGATGAAATCTCTGCTTAATCAAATTGTCATCAAGTGTTACCTGTGTGGAGTAAAACTATAAAGGTTTGCTTCGCCTTTTACCATTGGGAATTGATTTTCTACCCCTAGTGATGATAAAACAGATTTAAATGCTAAGATTTTGCTCATAAAATGATTACCATTTCAATGAATATTACTTAAATTTTGGCTAATTCTGCTGGTAAGTATGGCTGAGCTGATCCTAAAACAATCAGTCAAATTTAACTGACTCAGCTGGCACACTTCTGGTGAACTTAATTTGAAGTTTTAAGTTTGACTGGGCAGAAGTTTGGCAAGTGAACTGGGCCTGAATTATCTTGAAAATGGAAAGATGAATCAAGTTTCAGTCAAAGTTGTAAGATCATCTTGTGCCAAATCAATGACAAGAAAGAATTCATATTACACTGTAAATAGTGAGGTACCTGTAGTTGTGACACACTCATGTGAAAACATTCTGGACTCAGACTTGTGCCTTTGCTCGAACACATTCAAGAATTGTGCTTGCTTCTTGAAAACATTTGCAATTCTCATAAATTTCTCAAAAAATAACTGTCTTTGTTTTCTTAATCCTTGCTTGGTCCTTGCTCAAACTTGATTCGTGTTTGACTCTTGAGGTACTGTAGTGTCTTTATGCATTCTGACTAATTAAGGTTAATTAGCTCATGGGAGCAAGTTGTGACTACTGGTAGTACAAAATAATTTGATGAATTTTATCTACCCTGTAAGATTAGTCATTTCCATAATTGTTGCATCATATTTGTTACATGAAAATGACTTTGAAAGAGCATGGAACATGACTTGTGTAATATGCATTATTGACTTGGGACTAGACTTTCAAGACAGTAACCATGCCTTTGCATGGTTACCTTCTACATATATTTTAATAGTTAATCAGAGCTTGTTTTGTAAGTTGTATTCCAATTACCTTGCAAGGGCTGGGTTTGAAATTGTGAGTCTCAAAATATACCCTAAATATTCCAAAGTGAGGAACCAGGGAGGAATTTTTATCTTAGGACAAATATTTGTGCCCAAGATAAAACACAAAACAAAGCCATTAAATAAGATCAAGGATTTATTAAACGAACTAACTTGGAAGATGTGATGAAATGTTTATCAGTTTAATAAATCCTTTATCTTATTCAATGGCTTCATTTCTTGTTTTATGCTGGGTGCTAATATTTACCCCAAAAAATTTTCATGAAACCTTGTTGTTTAGTGGGGTACTAGTGGGTTACATACTTTTTGTTCGGTTGTTGAGCTTACATAATTTAATTTAGCTTCTAAAAGTTTTTATTTAGGAGCTCAAATGCTCCTTGAAAGAAATGTAAACTTAGAGCCCTGTTGCAAACATAACTATGTTCAAAAATACATGAAATAATTCTCTGAATATATGACAATAGCTACTTTAAGCTTTTCTCTTTAGCATTAACTGATTTTGTTTTCATTGACTTATATTAAAGAAAAAAGAGGATGTTGGGAGCAGTGAAGAATTACCTTCAGATGTTACCAATGACTTGTCTAAACTCAGTTCTGAAGCATTGGTGGTAAGATTATTATACTTTTGTATTGACATCATCAAATTGACATTTTACCAGCCAGAATTAAATTTTTAGTAACTTATTTAAAAATTTTTACATGGTTTGGCTTAAATGTTCATATTAGAATTTTCAGGTCCATGTATACAAGTTCCAAAAGGCATGCTATTGTTTGTTAAACTAAAAGAACACTTAAATGAATGTGGATTGGTTCTTTGTTATTTAAGTATGTTGTGTACATTGTTTTGTACATTTGCTCAATAAGGGTCAAGGGCACTCTTTATAATTTTACTCTGGGTAATCCCACATGATTATACTCATCATTAAGGGGATGAGCCCTGCTCCTTAATGGGTTCGTGGTCAGTTCTTGACAGTTTTGAGATGGAAACTTCCCATGGCACTGTTAAGGTCAATCAAGGAATACCAGCTGGATTTCTGTGTCTGGATACTGTGATCAAAACATAAGACATGTTGCAAGACTTGAGAAAAGCAATTGTTTTTAGGTTTTTGAAAGTTGAGCAACATCCCAGCTGTTTCAATCACGGTATCCAAACACATGAATTCAGTTGATAGTTCTTTTATGAAATAACTATATGCACTGTATGTAGTGTACATTAAGCTGTTTACTTTATCATTGCATTGATGAAGTGACCAACTTTCCAAAAAGTATCAATTACTGTAGATACTAGCTTGAGAAGATTCATCCCTGATGATCAACAATGAGGGGAACCCCCAAAAAAAACCCCAAAGAAACAAGCAGGTGTATTTCAGCCATTGTAAAGTCAAGCAGCATACCAAGTGTTTGGAGCACAGTAGTAGTACCCAAACACAGAAAACAATTACATATTTCTTTTTACAAAATAAGATTACTGAATGTGTAACACATATTAGCAGGATTTTTCCAAGTTTGGATGTACTAACCCAAACACAGGTATTAATCAATTAGAAGCCATGTACAACACATGCTATTTTATGATGTTATATACCTTAAATTAGTAATTGACCCTAACTTGTAACCTCCCTTTTACTATTGCAAAATTAACTGTTAAGTATAATGTGCAACATACAGTACATGTACTTATAGCTCTCCCAGCACATTTTAGTTATACCACTGAACATTCAAAGATGTTTGTCTTAGCATAGATATTGCAAAATATTTAAATGGTCAAAGTATAGGACTCCAATCATTGTTGCCTTGTGTTTGATTGTTCTATCAGTATAAAATAAATCAGCAAAGTGTGCACAAGCGTCTGCTTTTTTGCCTAACTCGGTACCATCTGTTGTTATTAAACCAGTGTATTATGAAATAAGCAACACCAAGGTTTTGCGCTATATTTTGGGTTTTTTTTTTTTTAAGTCCTGAACGTACACCCATTTCCCACACTACATTTTCTGCTCTGATTACTATTCATAATTGCATAAGTTATTAAAACTGCCACAACATGCTGCTGCCGAAAATTACAAAAAAGAAAAAAAAATAAATAACGCAAATGGAGATCCACATCGGCGTTGGCATTGTTTTTGTATTTCTGTTTATACTTTGACGATTGCACGTTTGGGAACGCTTGATCTACAGTGTATGCTTTATTTGATATTAAGAACTGAACATTAACAGTAGTCATAACTAGCTGAGAGTTGCAACAAAAAGCACGGTTCAAAGGTAATCTATCATCAGTCAGCCTGTAAGCGCTGTTATGGAGTCGTTTGATTTGTAGTTGTAATATCGACTTCCTTAAGTGAAGGCCTCCACCTGGGACAGTGCTTGAAATTAAGAGAAAGTCCAGTTGCCAAAATGCGACTAAATTATTCATAAAATGGAAAAATGTAGTCGCCGAACTTTTTTGATTAGTTACGACCACTTAAGGTTGCAAACAGTTAAAGTTCGTCCGCGAAAATTATCGCTGTAAAAATCTCTTCTCTCTGAAAACTCGGAAAATTTGAAAGATGGATAATTGTACTTGAGTTTCAAGCAAGAAAGTTTTGATAATTTTAAGAACCACAAAGGATAAATATTGAAGGATGAATATTAAAGCGCTGCAAAATACATCCAGAGCCGTCTGTGGCAATTAATGAAACCCCTGTGCCAAGCCAGTTTACAATGACTGCAATCGAGAACTTTGACTTTGAGAGGGTTCACAATTTCCAATATCTTGGTATTCAAATGGACCCCACACTATCATGGAAGGAGCATACAAACACACTGGGTAAAAAAAAATTAAAAAAAAAATAAAATCAAATTAAAAAATCCAAATACTCTGTCCTAATTCATCTGCTATCTTTCTGTCTACTGTTGGTGCGTGACACCGTATGAATGTGAAAGCAAACGTCATCAAGAAATTGATAGCAAGATATGATTGTCGTATACAATCCTTTGTTCGATTAACTCATTAGAGCCTTTCAGACGTATTACTTAGGTGAGCGAATCGAAAGTTGGAATTGTGCCTGTGATACAACATTACATACCGCAGGACGAACAATCGTGTACTACAGTCGTGGAGCGTAAATGAGTCCAAAGAAACTTGAAAGTGACATTTTTATAACCATCATAAGCCAAGTTTTATGTTGATAAGATTGTAGTTCAGTGCGACCGTGTCGGAGTGGATTTATGGAACTATGTGAGTCTGTATTTAATGGGTTATTTTTTTACCTTTACTAGTTTTCTATCAGTAATAATCCATAACATCTTATAATATTTTTTGGAAAGTTGGCTGACCGGTTATCCAACCGAAGATGGCCGAATTGTCTGGGTTGCGCCCCAGGTAGCGAAATAATTTTCTGTATGACCGGATACTTAATTTTGGTGACCCCCAATTACACTAATCATCCACATGCACCCCTGCAAAGTCATTGACTATAATTCAATGCAATTCATTTCTTGAGCTACAACTAAACAGTAGCGAGGACGCTGTGTGTTGGTTTTGGGCTGGGCAAAATTCCGGACCCCTGGATGTCACGCAGAGGAGTAGTTTTTTGGGGGTCTGCGCATATAACCTCCCAAAGTCTGTGAAAATCCCCAGAAAATTAGGCAAAAATAGATAGCTGGAGCATTAAATTTCGGGGGAAATTTGGTTTGTTTGTGTCTTTTGGTTACTGGTTGGTATTTAAGTTGAGTCATAGGGACGAGGAAGCGAGGCTACACCATACAGGACCTGAATCCGCGTCAAATTAAATTAGGGCAATTTTTGAAAGACTCGATCAATATTTGGGCAAATTAAGCTGGACACCACCCCCCAGTTTAACTTTGCTAAATTGATCAATGGTACAAGACAAAATAACTAGTTTTCTATCTGAAATTAGTCAACGACCGGAGCACCGACTTCGACGTTCATGAAGGTTTATTCTCGTAATTTTACTTATTAATCTAGTAAGAATGACTAATCTTTATTGTGGGTGTAGGGCTTTTAGGTCTGCAAGAACGAATTTATAGGTTCGTTAGGATCCGTCCAAACCTAACGCTCCAACCTTCCGCATTTCCTCAAGTACAACTGATCTGCAGAAATCTTTACCGCACGTGTCTTTATCATGTAGATGTCCGTAGGTATATGTGTACTCACTGCAGTTTAATCGATAAATGCCGAGAAGTAATCGTGTTGCGTCTGGAAGCGGCTTGTATCTGTCCTGCTGACTTGTTGGTTGTTTTGTTTTGTTTTTGTTTTGTTTTTTGTTGTGTTTTTTTCAATCTAACGTGTCGCGTTTTGGACTACTTCAGTTTTGAAGTGTGAGACCTTACAGTATTCGGAGTAATTGAGTTTCTTTGTTAAAGATTTTAAATGATTTTTGTGTTTCGTCATATCACGAATAACCAAGTCTGTCAGAACCGCAACTTGCAAACGCTTAGCCAATTATATGGGCGAATCGCTTTTTGTTTTTTAAAGCCTATCCCCACGATACGATTGTCGTATACGATTCTTCACTTTGGCGTATGCGATTATGTCATAAAAGTACAATTCCTGCTTGCTGTTCGCTTGCGAATGTTGCAATTGGTCCTGAAGACTCTTTTGACTGAATCGGATACATCAAAATGGACAATCGTTTACGATTGTTCATTCGTATGGTGTAGATGGGTTCATTCAGTCGTATGGTGTAGTTGGGTCCTTAGGCTTTGAAAGACAGACAGTTTGACCTTGTTACTGAACCTAATGCTGATACCTATCTTTTCACGCGTTATATACCCCGCATGTTATTTCTCTCACATAAACAGCTCTGATATCTTGTTACGAGAAGACAACAAGGTCATTTATTCGAGAGAAATAAGATGCGCCTGCAAAAGACATGATATGGCCCATTTATACTAGCGAAAAGTCTCGTCTTGTGTAAGACTTAGGCTTACGTAACGCATGAACGTGATTTTGGCGCAGTTCATACTAACGTTTTCACGCCTTATGTAAGCCGCGTCTTATTTCTCGTAAAAACGATTGAATTGTCTTGCTCTGTTGTTTCTATACAACAATTCTTTTTTTTTTTTATGTTTTCGTATGTAAATGTACATATTTATGTGTATGTATGTTTATGTGTATATATTCAGATGTTCATATATCCATCATATCAAATCTTTATATATTAATACACTCACACATTCTAATATTTATACCTTTATGTATTTTTTTATACCGTATCATTATCATGCGTTTATATTAACCGTGTTAGACAGCTAAGTGCACAGTACTGCTGGATGTTTTCTGACGAGTCAAAATACAAATGGAGAGTGAAATATCCCTCTGTGCTGTACATTAAACTGTCTAGTAATTCGACAACCTTAATTTTTTCTTATTGATTATTACGAAACAAGAATTCAACGTAAATTGTGCGAATTTTGCTTGCTAATTTCACCGTGATATGCACTATTTACTATCGATGTTCTTGCAGACATCTTGCAACATTCGCGAGCAAATCGTGAGCAAGAATTGTTCTTATAAGTGAAGTTTACACAAACGAGGACGACCAATAGACCGGTTTTAACTGGTCTTTCTAGATTACAAATATTGTTGGATATCTGTACTCGCCAATTGCGGTATTTGTTCTCGTCGAACCCTAGTTCGATAGTAAAATTATATAGCTATGATAGTTATGAATTTATTCATCTCAATATTCTAGGCCTTGACAGTCACCCAGATCAAGAAAATTCGTATTCTAATAGACGATGAGATAGCAAGTTGTCGTAAACAAGTAGAAGACTGGGAACATTTGAGAAACTCAACGTTGTTTGAAATTGGAAATTTGCTTCATGACGACGTACCAGTTAGTAATGATGAGGTAAATGAAGACATTAAGAAAGTTGTGGGGTCTATCGAGTCTAGGACTCAGATTTTATGACATTTAACTTAATCTCGTAGTAATTAACATTTGGTAAACGTAATTTTGAGGGCATTGATGAAGAGAGTGGAAATTCTTTTGCAGGCTTTGCCTGGATTTAAAATAGTTCCTTGGTCTGAAGTTTGAATTCAGCTAGTCCACAGGAACATATAGAAATAAAACTGGAGATTACTGGCGATTTTGAGCGTTGAACAACTGACTAAATTATCAAATTTTATTGTTTGATGGCCTAAATCGAAAGCTCTGCTCAGTAATTTAATGTAAGTAACTGCTAATTACAGAAGAAAATTTCTATTCATTGTTGAAAAATCTTTTGGTGGATGTTAAATCCCTCTTCGATCGATTCCACGACAACAGTGCCATTTGTATACTACGTGGTGCAAGGAGCATTATTTATTATTAACAAAAAACTCAGAATACATTTCTTTTTTTTTTCGGTGTACAGGATGACAATCGCGTAATCCGAGTTGTTGGAGATTGCACAATAAGAAAGAAATATTCGCACATTGATCTTGCTGTGATGGTGGACGGCGTAGATGTAGACCGAGGAGCAACTGTTGCAGGAAGCCGAGGCTACTTTCTTAAGGTAAAATACGATTGTACTGTTAAAAGCAAACAGCAGCGGCGTCTTTTAAGGATTATGGGAGAAGGCATCAGCTGCAGAGCAGCTTGGTGAGCCCAACCCGATGCCATTAAACCTCAACCACTATTTGTGTAATAACCAACATAAGTATTCACATTGTTAAGTTCATCTAATTGATCCACAAAATGTTCTTGGTTTTAATAAATCTTTTGTAAAGTTTGGCAAATGAATGAACGTTTATGTGGTTGGAAGATGTGGAATAAACTCTGCCTTCTTAAATAATATATTCGGTCGGTTTTCTAAACTTACTGCAATGGTGCTACTGTTAAATATAGTAACAAAGAAATGTAAAATGATTTTCATTGCATACACTACGATATAAACACGAGCCATATTATATTCAAAAAACGGACAAAAAAATCAATGTTGCGCAACAAACCTTAACAAGAAGCGTGGACGAAAAACATTTTTTAACTCCAAAAGTTTTTACTAGACTTTGAAAACCTTTGTTTCGTGGAAAAATTGGCATTAGAAGTTGGCGCGCAACATTTGATGTTGAAGGTTTAACAAAAAACCAAAATCATCTTGCATTCACTCGAACAAGTGAAAACTTTTTTATTGAATCTTGGTTTTTACACGTCATGCGATGTCTTTAAGAAAGTTATTGATTATATGTCTCTGAAAGGTGAGGGAGGGTTTGAGGAAGTCCTAAAGATTGAACGTCTGCAGGACTTTCGTAAAGCATCCCGACCTTGAGAAAGAAAGTAAGGTCTAAAATAGGTCGCTAATACTGCCTGTTTTTGCATTAATAAATGCAAAGGCGGCGGTGATCAAAGTTAAGTTGGGCAGTGTTGATTTCACGATTATATGTAAAGGCATGGGCATGCTAACACAGTATTACTGGTATATCGCAAACAAGTGAGTGCACATAAAATCGAAAGAAAATTCTATTCAATATCTGCTGAAAAGAATTTCAATATTCCGAAAAAGGCCAGATCTACTGTTCATTACCCATTCTAAACAGAAACTTCTAAACATGGAGAAACTGTTTCCCTCTGTGCATCGTTACAAACATCGAACATGTACAAGTGATTGTTGAAAATATATGATTTTCCATTGTCATTGGGTTCTCTTGGAGGATTACTGTGTAATTTTACTGCTAGATCTTGCTTTTGTAGCCTCATGGTAACATTTATGGTTTTCATGCTCATCTACCAATAATTCCTCTGCACCTAATTCCACTATAATTTTAGCAATTGCCAGAATTTGTTGTCGTTAGAAATGCATTTTCACAATGAGGATTGAGGAATTTTTCGTATTTGTAAAGATGTGTGGTGTTTCGATTCTACTTCAGAATCAACTTTAAGGTGACGTGAAGAGTAAATATTCTGATTATACTACAACGCGAAAGCAAACTTGTAAAAGTTGACTATTGGCGGGATTTGAACTGGTATGTTTGGGTAACAGGGTGGGTGCTCAGCCAGACGAGCGGAGATTTCACCGAATACGGAAACTCAAATTCCCGCCCAAGTCAAGGAATTTCGATCGAATTCAATTGCGCAGTGTAAGATAATCATGAAATTTTCTCAAGGACGTTTGTTCTTCAAGGATGTTCGCGGAATTTCTGCAGTTAGAGGTTGCTTAATGAAGGGACGCAGAGTACAATTTCTCAACAATGAAGCTCTAATGTACTAACTTATGTAGGGTCCTTTAATATTCCTGGAATACGCTCTCCTGCAACATTCAATGCAAATGTTGTACGAAAAAGGTTTTACTCCACTTTACACGCCATTCTTCATGAGAAAAGATGTGATGCAAGAAGTGGCACAGCTGAGTCAATTTGATGAAGAGTTGTATAAGGTACGGTATCGCATAAAGAGATTTTACTTTCAAGTGAAAATAACATTCCCCTGTTTATCCATTTTAGTATTTTTTTATTGCAACGTTTTACTTTTGCTTCCTGGGGAACCATATTATGCCAAGGGCAAGTTTGTAGGGATGAGAATAAACAAAAGTAAGGGTAGATCGTTGGCATCTTTATGAAATTAAATTCATTTATATCAAATTTCAACTTAGAAAGATGTACAAAACGCACTCTGCTGTTTTGAACAAAATTTTACAGAAAAAAGAACAAGCCTATAGATCTTTACCGTATTCATTCTGATGCTTATAAAACAATTGATCCAAGTCGAGGCTTGAGTCGATAAAATTGAGTTAACTTCTTAAAAATGTCTACCCAGCTCTCTGTTTGAAGCCATTCTCCATGGGCATTGTAGCGAATGCGGGAAAGATCGGTACAATTGAATGTCCGCAGTACACGAGTCGGATATTGAATAATTTGTGGAACGTCTAGGTAGAATAGAAGGCGTCAGCTCAACTCGTATTCAACTTTGCACGGAGAGCAAACACGTCAAGAACGAGTACAATTATTATTTTTTTTTTTTTAAATCGACTTGCAAAAATCATGTCGGCTGATGTTTGACATGTAAAGTTGCCTTTTGTCGCGAGTTTTTCCTGTAAACCTTTTTTATCTTTTATTTATTAATTTATGTATTTCCAAATGTACCCCTATATTTACATCCTTTTCCCTTTCACTAATTTTAGATGTCCGTCTTAGTTAATGTCGTAAATTTCTGACGTCCTAGCCATCTTTGCTTTCTAGTTTTGAATAAATTATCACGACAACGCACACTGTATGTCATAAAAACTGAGCTATACGTTCAAATCCGTTACACTGTGAAAGTACCTTCTGATGCATCTACAGTTTGAGCGATGATGTTTTTTTCTTGATGAAGGTAATTGGTAAAGGGACTAGTGACGACTCAGGAGCTGATGAAAAATATCTCATAGCAACAAGTGAACAACCGATAGCTGCGTTTCATCGAGGAGAATGGCTGGACCAAAATGAACTTCCCAAGAAATATGGTGGCACATCAACTTGTTTCCGTCAGGAAGTTGGGGCTCATGGCCGAGATACCCGAGGAATATTTCGAGTTCACCAGTTTGAAAAGGTACAACTCATTGTTTAGTTTTTTTAAGGCATTTACTTAACATAATCAGTAGCACGTGCCCGCCTTTTTTGTTCCAAGAAAATTATATTTATAAGTTGTATACCTCTAATACGTGGAGCTTGGTCACTGATTTTAGATACCAATTTCAAGAAAAGTTGTGTTTAAACTCAAACTTTGTAAAGTCTGACTGTACAGCCAAATTTCGGTTATGTGATTAGAG
The DNA here is from genome assembly GCA_030142905.1 of Heliopora coerulea. NCBI lineage: Eukaryota > Metazoa > Cnidaria > Anthozoa > Scleralcyonacea > Helioporidae > Heliopora > Heliopora coerulea. Next base: position 475,594 of record JASJOG010000004.1, read on the forward strand.
TTGTAAGAATGTTGTAGGCAGGGTTGGAGGTATTTATTTAGTATCCTATAAGTTCTGTTTTGCGCTTGGTGAGCCCAGAAATATACGTCCACCTTTGTTTCCGTGTTGTTAGTATAATTGTAAGCCAGTGACATGGATGTAAATCAAATAGAATGATGAATTATTATTTAAATTTATTTACGCTCGGTGACCTTTCAGTTTCCTGGTTTTGAAGGAGCCGTCCTAACATGCAAAACTATTGTACTAAATTACACGATTACCTTACAACTATTGACTAATTACAAGTTAATACTTATTAACAATAAAACATATTAATAACTACTACGTATTATTGTTATTCAAGTCTTCTTGGAAGTATCTGTTAAGTGAGGTGTTGAGCGACTAAATTGAAAGTTTGTCCCCGAAGTTCTTTTTACAGCAATTAGTCAATTACTGTATTTGCAAAAGCCTATGTAAACATTGGAATACGTCATTTTGGCTTTCTACAGAGGCGACACGAAGTATTGGATTAGAGCCCTCCCACGAGAGTTTAGCAGTTGATAATGAAGCTTCTTGCTTAGTTTCTCGCTCATTTTATAAAAGAATCAGAAACTATTTGTACGTGTTTGTATAGCCTGATTCAAAGACTCGGAGAGTTTGGAAGAACTCCCAAGCTGCTATACGCCAAACACTCTCGTGCTTGTATCAAGCTGCATAAACGTGGCCAAACAGTTTCTATTTCTGAATAACTTTTCTAGAAATTGCCTTTTGATTGGTTGAAAAATGTGGTTTTGTTACTGGGCAGAAACGTACAAATGCTCATAACCGTCTGCTGTGATTAATGAGAAAATTTATTTTGATAACTACAATAAATAAGTTCTGTACGAGTTGTTTCATAAATGAGACAAAGGACGTTGTGAGAAACGTTTTAATATTTGATGGTAATATTTTGTTGATGTGTTGTGATTGGTTGTAATATAATACTTCCTGCACATATTGTAAATAGCGTAATAAACGAAGTTTTCAAAGAAGACAGAGCGAATTTCACTTCTAACGAGACGATACGAGTTCATGATAGAAATCTTTCCATGTTCCGAGACAAACACGAAAGATCTCAAGAACTCGAAATAATTGTAAAAACATTAGCCATTCGTGTTTCTATTAGTTCATGAAAAAGTGCTAAATGTTTTTTGTTTCGTAAATGGAACAGGTTGAACAATTTATTATCTGCTCTCCTCACGACGGTATTTCGTGGAAGATGTTTCATGACATGATTGGTAATGCTGAAGACTTAAACAAATCTTTGGGAATACCTTATCGAATTGTAAGCATCGTCTCAGGTACTGTAGATATTAATTTGTGTATTTATTGTGTGATGGAGTCATTGAATGATGATGATGATGATGATGATGATGATGATGATGATAATGATGATAATGATAGTGATAATGATAATGGTAATGATCATTGTAATGATAATAAAAATGATTACGATGATAATGATTATGTTGATTATGATGGTATTGAAAGTATGTTATTTCCAATCATAAAACCGTAAAAGGTTTTTACATATGGAAATATAACGTATGAAAAGCAAGAGAATAATGTGAGAACCGATCAGGAAACAGTGTTGAAAAAACGCGCGAAAACCTGTGTGATACAAAGTTAAGGCAAACACTTTTCGTTCTGCTGCTCCTGCATTGAAAATGATCAAAAAAATCTTGTGTTCCATGTAGTAAAATTAAGACAGCTAGAAAAGTGCTTAGTACCAGTTTATGTTAACTCTTTGTATTTTGAAATACGCTCGTTCATACCTCTCTTGTACGACAAAAACCACTCGAATTTATCAATTATCTGTACTAGTTCCCTTCATTCCATGTCTTTGTGAACGATTCAAATACTTTCCCGTACAAACAGAACCTGGTTGATGAGGAATTTATTATGTGGCTTTTGGTTCCTTCATCGCTTGTAACATTTTGTCTTTTATTTTTTTCCTTTCTTTCATGCTTATTTTGACCTATCCCTTAGTGTTTCTTTAAAACATCAGCTATGGATTGACCAGGCGGAAAACGTAATCTCAAAAGGAATATCAAAGCCCAGCAAAATATCTTTACGAAAGCCATCGAGTCGGACACAGAAGTAAAATCGTAATATTTAATAAAGTTCTAACGTTTCGTTGTATTCATCACAACATCATCAGAGAATAATTTACATAACTGCCTAAAGCCTAAGTATATAGTTACAGGGTGTAACTTCTGTGTCCGACTCGATGGCTTTCGTAAAGATATTTTGCTGGCTTTGATATTCCTTTTGAGATCCCTTATTGTATTTTTTTAACTATTTGTCTGGCTTTTTAATTAAAATCGTCGAGAAAAAAATTTAACTGCGCCATTAGTAGTTTGTTATTAATTCATTTTAAAACGTACCTGGGTCTGGATGGTCTTCAAATTAACCCTGAAATTCTCTATTCCAAGGTATTGGTCTTTACTGAAAACTTACTGCATGCTAAGCAGCCGGTCAGCCCACGTCATTTTGTCTACAGACCTAACGGGCTGTTTACACGGGCGATCTTTGCTGCGATTTTTATATTCCTGACACATGCGATCGAGTGGATTGACTTGAGAATCATTTTTGCCAAGATATACGGTACAATGCTTTGGTGAGTTGTCTATTCCATCGCATGCTTCAGAATGAAAAAATCGCAAAAAGAATCGCCCTTGTAAACAGCTGTTAATAAAGATTTGGTTCGAGCAGTTTCACGGTGACGCCTTGTCACTTTGAGAAGCTAGAGAGCGGAGAAGAGTCTTGACGTATTCCTGGCTGAAGTGGGAACAGACTGTATGAAGGCAATGGACTTAATCTTGGAGTTCTGACTGTTTTCACTGGGTCTTAGAATAATTCTGTCATGTAAATCAAATTCATAACTATTTTACAGGTCGTTTTATTTTTTAGGTTGTAATTTATGGCTGTAATTTTTATTTCATTCACCTTTGCTCGTCATCTGATAGTTCCATGCTAAAGTGTCTCACTGGCCATAAGACCGTTCAGTTCCTGTTAGGCACTAGTAAACATTTTTCTTAGTATTCGACAGTCAGACAGTTCGCACCCATCCAGTGCTTTGGTTTGTTTCTTCAAAGGATCTTACATATGTGTCGTATCTTAATCATGTTTAAGGTGAGTTAAATAATGCTGCAGCTATGAAATATGACTTAGAAGCATGGTTTCCTGGAAGCGGAGCATTCCGAGAGCTTGTCTCGTGTTCTAACTGTACAGATTACCAGGCGAGGAGACTGCAAGTAAGATTTGGCCAAACCAAGAAAATGCAGGAGAAGGTAATGCCATGTTATCAACCTTTCATTTTATGGAACGATGCACCCCTGTCACTCAGTTAAGTCTAGTGTGTCAGAGGAGGGAATAGGGCAATATCCTCGGATTTGGTTTGGGTAAATTGTAAGATTGATTACATATAAATCAAGCCTTATAAACAAACTTGCAATTTCACAAGCAACGTTCGGGATAAACAAAAGAACAAAACTTTAAAAAACAACACAACCTGTACAAGTAAGCTTTGACATTTCGTTAACTGGAAATGCCTGCGGGATGAAAATCTAAACAAGCGTGGCCATACCCAGTGTAATTAGACATGTCTCTTTGGTATGAATATGTTGTTAAATTCTATTTAAATGTACGTTTTTCAACTGTCATTGCAGGCTGAATTTTGTCACATGCTCAATTGCACTATGTGCGCTATAACTCGAACAATCTGTGCTATTCTGGAAAATTATCAGACTGAAGAAGGAGTCGAGATCCCTGCAGTACTGAGACCATTCATGCCACCTAGTTTGAAGTTCATGAAGTTTGTAAATCCAGCCCCCATCGACGAACAAGCGCAAGGCAAGAAACAAAAAAAGAAACCTAAAACACAAGCTCCTGAGAAAGCACTGGAAGAGAAGATTGACAACTTAAATCTTTAATGAACTGAAAGAATTCAGAAACAAAGTAATTGAAATCAATAATGTGAACAAAGTTTTTCGTATGGTCAAACGACAAATAATTTGTCGTATAACTTGTATTTTTTGTGGATATTACAGGAAATATACAGTATACAGCTAGAACTAACCAGTTTGCTTTCTTGTGTACGAAGGTATAAGTCAACAATCAGTGACAGACTGGTTGGAAAACTGGCAATAACATCTTACTACTCTCTTCCCCTGGTCAATGCCGGCTCTTTATTTGAAATTAAACGTCTTCGCGAGTTTCCGAAACAATCCACTTCTCAATGTTTTAATGTTGTTTAATGTAAACCAACATTGTAATGGAGGCAAACGGACAGTGCATCTATTCCTGATGCGGTGTGCAAGAAATTTCATTTCTTTAAGTGTACGTCGGTATTTCCAGCTTGTTTCCCACGAGAGAACCATCAATAGCCAATTGTATCAATGGTTTATATTTATATTAACCATCTAACCAAAACTATTAATGTTCATGTTTTTTATCGTTAGTTTATGTAACATTGCTTGAAGCACCATCTCAACTTTCCAAGCTCGATTTGTATGTAACTGGTTCAATATCGCTGTTTTTAAACGATAGGAATACCCCGTTGAGGGGCCATGTCAAGATCACCCAAAATTATTGCCTTCCCTTGGTCGAACCCATGCTGAAAGTTGGGCATAAAACACAGTAAAACAAGGGTAGGTAAGACTCTAGCTTTAAAGTCGAAATCAGTAGGATATTGGATATGAAAACTGATACAACACCTGTGGTGATCGGAGCCTTAGGACTTGCGAAGAAAGGGCTGGGAAGATGCACCAAAAATATTCCAGGAAAAGTCAACATCTTCGAAATCCACAAGGTTGCCATCCTTGGAACGGCCCATATACTGCGGAAAGTACTGTCCATTAATTGACATCACAATTATAAAACCTTAGGCTCAAAGTTTGGACCTGGCTTTATAGGATGAAGAGCAGAAATAGCAAAAAAGCAACTAACAAATAATAACGAATCGTCATAAGTTGTGTATCATTTGAAAACCTTCTAATAAAAGTTAATTACTTACATGATTAAAAATGATTAATTGGTTTCTGAAATATTAAATCGACTTGAATTTAAGTGTAAAACTATGAATTGATGTTGACCATTACTATTTTTCATCAACAAACTTACATATTAGTCTTCAGAAAATAAGGTTCTTATGCCCCGTTTACACGACAAGAATTTTTGATATGGCACTCGTAAATTTGGACCCTCGTTCCCAAATCTTTAAGGTACGGCACTCTTGATTTTTATCGTGTAAACGCGAACAGCTACGACGCGCACTAAAAAATTCAAGCGAGCCGAAACTACCTCCCAAGTTGGTCTTTACGTGCTTGAATTTTCAAGTCCGCGTGCCTCAGTTGTTCGTGTTTACAGGACAAAAATCAAGAATGCCGTGCCTTAAAAATTTGTGTACGTGGGCCCAAATTTAGGATTGCCGCACCAAAAGTTCTTGCGTAAACGGGGCTTTATTTACTTTCTTAATCATGTTTTCGTGCCCACTCCAAGCTAAGGCCTCATTCGCCATCACACCCAGCGATATAGTGGTTTTTATCCTCTAAATAAAGAGTCTGCTGAGGCTTACTTCTGGATAAGAGGCAATTTGAGTCATTAGATCCCACAATCATATAGTCCATTTTGTTATTGTTTATAGTCATATTGTTTGATATCATCCAGTCTGGAACTTTATCTTGATCCTTATTTAATCTGCTATAATCAAATTAGGAATGGCAATGGCAGAAGGATTGATCCTTGTGGTATTCCCATAATCTTTTCTATATGGGTTGAGGGATGTTTTCTATTTACCTGGTGACTTGAGCGATTCCTTGAAATCCATAAAGATTTAATTTATTTTAGCAATATCCCCTGATCTAAACCTTGATGTCCAGGAATACAACTCCATCAAGTAGATCAATATCAATATGTTGACAGCATTGATTTAAAACAATTGACTGTTTAGCCCTGAAACCATGCTGAGTATTTGTGTGTTAATTACCTTGAAGGTACCTATAAATTGGTAATGAAGCAGCATCTCCCTAATTATAGCAATAGAAGTATCAGATATGGATCTATATTCACATCAGTCCTGTCTCCTGCTATATAGGCTGGAATTACCCTAGAAATTTTCCATTTAGAAGAAAATACCAAATATCGTAGATTTATTACAATACATTCATAAATCATTCATACAATCATTGATAAAGAAAAAACAAAAGAGTTTAAAGTTTAATTAGTTGTAAATGTGATACAACCACACGTGTTGTACCAAGTGATACAACCACTGATTTACACGAACTTCCGTGCTGTTTTCTCGATTACAATCGTTGGAATCTTCTCCATTCTTGAAGAACACGAATGTTTATACGCACTCGTATCATGAGTACTGTAAAATATGACCGTTGGTGTTGTGTAAGATCGCCGCTCATGTTGTAAATAGTACTTAAAATCATGGCAAAGGAATTCGCAAGGGTTTTTGCGTTCCAAAATAATCTGGAGGAGTCATCTTTTTGAGAGCTATCCCACGCCATTTTCTCCAAAAAATACGAATGTATGTTCCATGTTCTATCCGAAAACGTCGAATTTAGCCGATGAATTCATTTTTTGGACAAAGCTTTTGCCTTTTGGTGTCTATCGGATTTTGTGAGGTTGACTTTCTCATGCTTGGCTGTTTCATGGCTCAGAAGGATGAAACATTTGAAGCGCACGTTCGTTTGAAATAATATTGGAACACGCACCAGTGGAAATGTAGAATTTTAAGCAGATTCTGAAACTGAAATGCAATTTCGGTAATGTCAAAATCGCTTTTTTCCCAACTTCTGAATATTTGATAAATATTGCTGACTAAGCATGTAGTTTTGAATGTGAATTGTTTACAAAATAGTTTTGTCTTATATCTAAATACCTTTGGAGAACTCCCAGATGTACTGGAGTTTTGGAAATGTGATGAATGATGAACCTTGAAACATCTAACGTTCGAAACGACGCATGGAACAGGATAAATTATGATAGGCTGTTATTTACAAGATCAACTGAGGTAAATTTTTTGCACGCCGTAAACGAAACCAATTAAAGTGTACTGACAAAATAGAAACGCTTGGAATCGTTTGGAGGGACAGCTGCATGCATTTTGAGTGAAATGTGCGCCTTCAAAGTCCGAACGGTGCCAATCATCATCTACCTTAGCACATGTTAATGGCGACTTTAAATGTCGCTATGTAGTGTCTCATAAAACTGGGGTTGACGCATCACCAAGCATAAAATACACTTCATCTGCACAATCATTCATTTAATCATTCATAAATCTTCAAAGAAATTCTCGTCCATAGGCGACTTTGCAGGTTTCGCCTTTTGTTTATCTTGGTCTCTTGACATCAGTTTGAAATGGGTAACGTCCCAAAACTTAATTTTCTGATCATGAGAACAACTTGCTAAAATATTTTGTCCTGGCGATAAACGTATTTGCTCAATTGGAAATTCACCATGTTCACCAACAACGTCCAGGAAACGATTAGGCAGAATGCTGACTGCTCTGAAAAATTTTTAAAAAGTATCAGGTATGCACAAATACTTGCTTGTTTAAGACAAAGTATAGCAACATAACAAAAATATAACTTTGCTATGTACCAAGGAGGAGGTCTGTAAAGAGATAACGTTGATCGACGTCTTCACGAAACGGACTAAGGCTGAGGGACGAGGTCAGTGCAGCTAAGGCTGATGGCAACGTTTTCCGAGTACGTACCGACCTCGTTTGGTAAATAACTTACTTTTTTCGTAAAAAAGGGCTTATTTTCCTATATTTTGGAAAGTTTATTTTGCCAGCGAGACTCCAACTCTTCTGACAAGGACCACTCGCTAGCCGATCAGAAAGCATGATTTGCTAGGATTCCGAACCAGGAAAAATACTAAATACTGAATGTGGCGACATGAAAAAGGATATTGTGGGTAAAAGAATGAATGAAATAATGGATACACAACCAAGAGCAAAATTAAACCGCTGAAGTGTGAAATTAGTTATAACCGTCCTACAGCCTGCCCTCAAGTCTACGGTATATTCAAAGGATATTAGATAATTATACTCGATCACATGAAATAGAATCTAGACTTAGTAAGGGTAAATTGTTGAGTGCTAGAATCATACATATTAAGGCATGACCACGACAAGTTGCAAATAATGCAACTCTTGGGCATCCGGGTGGGAATATAACCTGCGTGCTTGCGAACCTAGTGCAGTTGACTGCCAGCTGAGTTAAGAAGGCCGTTGCCGAAAGCATGTTCGTGAGTTTTGATATTATGTGGTATACGGAACTTGTGACCATGCTCTTGGCAGTGCACTACAACAGATTCGCAGTTTCGCAGGTTCGGTTTCCAGCCTGGAGCCCAAGAGTTGTATTTTCCACAGTGGGTCTCGGTTGCGTTTTAAAATATATGACTTTGCACTCGTGTTTGCCTTGAAGTTAAGCTGATCGTAGGCGTAAGAAGCGATGGGAGAGGGACATGCTATACCTCCACCACCTGGAGTCTGGAACAAAAAGGTTAATCGGGCAAATTTTAAGCTTAATTATTTATAATGACTAGAGTACAAAATATGTCGCGGTAGGGTTTTGTCAATAAAGCAGCAGCCTTGAGTTTCAAATAATTTTGGAGTGAATATATAGAAAAATAATCGAAACAAAGGATTAGTTCAGAATTTTTCGACTGCACACAAAATTTATATCCAGATAAAACTCTGTAAACTCATAAGATGCGTTTGAGAATGGTATACGAAAAATATTTTTGACCGTCTCAAAGATTTTTTATTTTATTCCAATGTACCAATTTGTCCTTGATAGTAATCCAAATTGCGAGCTGTATATTGAAGTATACCAAAAAATTGAGTTTAGACTAGTCAGAAGAGTAGAAACAGGATAACAGTCAACCAGAATATAGTGTGCATGATGAAAATGTATCGTAATTTGCAATCGCCATTTATAACCTAGAACTGTCAAGAATCAGGAATTGTAGTCGGAAGACGATTTGGACGAATATGAAAATTTATTCGAAGGAATTCCGGGTGTTATTTGCACACAATTTTTAATTTACCTTTTATCCTGTTTTTGCAGAAAAATCAGTTAATAGTGGCTTTAAAAATTTAGCTATTGCTATGTTAGACACGTGCAAAAACGCACACCCCGTATGAGGTCCGAGATCAGGTCAGTTCAGAAAATTGTAGCGACCCTCTGGCGCGTAGACAGAAATTTTCTTGGCAGGGTTTAGTGTCGGGTATCACCTATATGGAGAATTTAGTATCAAATATTACCAATATTATACGGGTTTTACGGCTTTCTGGTGCAGTTTTTTGATGTTTGTGGCGCAAAAAGGGGATGGACTCTATCTCGACTTTTCTACGCCAGTGGCAACTCCTAATGACAGCAGGATGGTGACAGAGTGCATCAGTGATGGTATTTAACAATGTATAACAACATCTTCTAGAAGAGTCACTGATGTTAATTTGCACTGAAGTATGCCACCGCCTGTTGAATCAAATCTCGGAATGTATAGACCACTTGCATTTATTCTCCTGATGGAGGAAAAACACTTATAAACAAAATAGTTTACATGAAGTATTCGATCTGTTAAACTTCGGAACTTTGAAGTTGTCCTCCAAATGGTTTGTTTTGCATATGAGTGCAAGTGGTCTATACGAACACATGCCAGCGTAATATGTCACTGCTGTTGTTTTATCACATTTCCTCTTCGTAAGTAATAGTTTCTGCTTTCTGAAATGTGTTTGTACCTTCCACAATACATTTCTTTGACCCTCAAAAACATTTTTAAAGATAAGACCAGCGATCTTCCACTTTTGGAACTGTATTCAGCCACCAAAATGACCCCGCAAGCATTCTTCCCCAAATCCTCTGTTGGCTCTCGAAGACTTACATCACTAATTTCCCTGATGTCATGGTTTCATCAATAATCAGTTAGCTACCTTAAATGGTCAATGAAATTGCTATAAATAATTAGAATATATAATTTACCTGATAATGCCGTCCATTGACCCAGTGCAAATGATATCCTCAGTAAGAGCGACGCAAGCATCAACTGACATCGGATGCCCAGGAAACCGATCGCTCATATCAGTCCAATTATTCCATGAGAAAATATGTAGGGTACCTTCGCTTGTCCCACAAATAACTTTCGTGCCGCCCTAGTTATTAAAGAAGGCAGATTGTGCATAAAAGTATCAAGAGACAGCTTTTATAAGTTCTTTTATAACTCCTATGGCAAACAGCCCGCAAATTATGGACCTGAGAAGTCAATATGCACTGTATGTAAAATCAATGAATATCAAGTACAAAACATGGAGTCAAAACGTTTGTTTGATGAAACAGATGACAGTTTACGCTTAGTTCATACACCTCACGTGCGTCCACTCAATTCGAATCATCTTATAGTTGACTAGAATGCGAAACAAATGCGACATGCGTTCATACATTTCATTTAGATCGGCATAGGGTGGGTTAACAGAAATTATTTCAACTCAAGTCCGTCTTGTCAATCAACACCGTTCTTACCTTAGATAGTTCATGATCACGAACCAAGCTTGACGATGTATTCGTGAATTTGTGATGGTTTTGAGAATTATCGAGTTTATTGAATTCGACTGGATGCAAATGCAACACATAAACTAAGTCTTAATTGTGCAATCAGAAGCTGTCTCTTTTGATATCAGACCACACTTAAGAATGCTCTAAAACTAGAGAACAAAGGATGTTTTTTTTTTATGAATTTATTTTTGGGCATTGTATAACTTATTACGACAGAAAAGATGAAGAAATTTTATAGTAAGTTCTGAACAGTTTTGTAAAGATGCCTCTCGAATTTATTAAACACTCTTAGAATCAATACAAAGGAAATGAGTGCCGAGGCTTAATGCCACGTCCACACGTATGCGTTTTCAAATGTCTCCGTTTTCATTAAACTGAAAACGGATCAATATATTTGCGTCCACACGATCGTTTTTGCAGCGTTTTTGCCTGTCCACATGACAACGATGAAAACGGTTGAAAACGCTTCCTCGGGTTAAGCGCATGTTCAGATAAGCTGAGCCTGCAATAACTTTACACATGGCGGCAGTTGGTACGTAAACTGTATTTAAGTGCTGTATTATTGCGCATATTTAACATGTCAAAAGCCAAAAAAAAGCAAACCAACAAGTCGATGAAAGCGTACATGCTACTTGTTTAACAACATCAACAGGTTCTCTCATTACTGTACACTTTCCTTGAATATAGGGACGTATTTCTTCATCATCCTTGCTCATCCTGAAATTATCCTTCCACTCTGACGGTAAAACTTCGTTAGATATAAAATTGTCCCACCAGGCGCTTGTTCTCCCAGGTTTTATTCAGAACCTCTTTCTCGCTTTCTTTCTTAGCCTCTTTAGTCTTGTGTTCGAACTCGCAAAAAACGGCGACTTTGCTATATCGCGCGTTCGTCGAATATGTTGCTCTTGAAGATTTATGAGCGCTAAGTTGAGTTGGAGACAAGTCGCTAAGCTTCAAACCAACTGCAAAATTATAGCGAAAATCACAAATTTGTACGCTATCTTGAAAATGCTCTACTTAGCAGACTGGGTCCAACACCGTTTTCAAAAGTCTCCGTTTTCGCCCGTCCACACGGCAACGCATCGTTTTCATAAGTCTCCGTTTTCAAATGTCTCCGCTTTCAAACCCGTTTTCAAAAGTCTCCGTTTTCGGTGCTTTCGAAAACGCTGATTCAGCGTTTACGTGTGGACGGAAGACGAAACCGGATAAAAAAGTCTCCGTTTTCGCTTGAAAACGTATACGTTTGGACGGGGCCTCAGTTTCACTGTCCCTCTACGTGTTTCACGGACGTGACACGGACTAAACACAAATGCACAGCCACAAAACAATACTTCAGAGAAAACAACCAAGTGCGTTATTCCCTTGGAAAACCTTTTATTCTAAAAATGTCCCGAACTTCGAGAACTCGAACTAAGGGGAGACTGGCCTAAATTGAGGGATTTTTCTGGAGTTTCTGGGAGAATTGACAGGTTTCGTATGAGCGTTGGATATACGTGTGTCACGATTACGTAATAACTTTGCCAGAATGAGATAAGTTGATTCAGTCACCTTAACTTTGGCTAGAGAGAGCAATTCATTTTCTTGGTTTTCAGAACGTGCTTCAAATCTTTTCCTTCGAATGTTCAACACAGACAATGTTCCATCGCCACTATAAATCAAGAAACAACAAGAGTCCAATCTACCCATTTTGATACACGTAGATTTTGTCAATACACTAATAAGATATTTGAAGTGTTAGTTTTCTAGACTTACCTTGCTGCCAAAAGAACTCTATTGTCCCTGTCACATTCCATATCTGATATATAATCTTCGTTTTCGGCAAACTCGGCCACAGTACTAGCTGTTCTGGTGTCCCAGAACTAAACGATAGTAAGGATAATAAAGCAAAACATGAATAACACCCAAAAACCAACACCCTGTTTAAACCAAGTATGCTAATCTAATTCGACTGTTTTTTCAAGCCGATTCAAGATTGTTTATTACGGGATACAAAACCGAATACGAAAAAGTTATGTCACTGCTTTCCAACCGGGTGACCATCGAAGTTTCTGGGTGGGCGATGAAGGCTGGCTAGAACAGACGTTTCATAGCCAGACTATTGGCTTACTTTCTATTACTTGAAACAGTTAGACAAGTGATGAACTTAGCTCTGTGGTTTCGCGGTCATAGTACATGGTGGATTTCACTGGCTTGATACACTGTATTTAAATAGTAAATTGCTTGAGTGTTTCTGTGCTGTGATAGAGACATGAATGACGTCATTTCAACCGGAAAAATGCCATGTGAAAACACGAGACGTAGCCGTGTGTTTTCTGGTATTTTTCCGGTTGAAATGGCGTCATTCCTATTTCTATCACAGAACAGAGACACGAAAGCTATTTTCTATTTGCTTTATGGTTTTCTCGAGTTTTCGTGACGTCATTCATGTCTCTGTACTCTAATACAAAATGAAAATGACATCCACGTATCTCTGTACTTTGAGAGAAAATAAGGCTGGGTAAATTAGAGCGTGCGTAGGACGCCTGTTATTTAATAAACCATGTTTCGAAACAAGTTCATCGGGGCCATCTTTATTTGATTATTTTATCCCGCTTAACTTGCAGGTGTGGTAGGTGGAGGTCCTACCACCCTGCACATACGATCAGATGAAACAAGATACAGGAGGTAACAGTCCAATTGAGGGGGAAAGGTTCCCTTTAGTTCCACCATAGAGCAGCAAATGATACTTCCTATCTACTGTGTTGAATCATTGTGAACAATGGACGTCATTGTTTATCATAGGCTACAAGTTCCTAGGACTTTGTCCTCACATTACAAAACATTGTTTATACCTTTATTCTTTTTAAATAAACATCTTTATTAGCAGTTATCAGAAAACTGTCATTTAGGAGAAAAATCTTGGAGGGGAGATCTTCTAATGTTCTTCTTCAACGAGATTAAACTCCAAAGTTAAGACTTCGCTTCATTAAAAATCTTGTCCCTTACTCGTTGGTAGAGAACGATGAAGACTTTTGTTAACGATATACCTCCTGTACTTGGCACATTGAAACCACACGGATCTCTTTAAATATAGTGTCAGCTAGATGGAAAGTGAAGTGGCCATGGATACAGTAATATTGTAATGAACATGTAGTACGTTAAAAAGTTTATGAAACACTGGATTATACGGAGATCAGCACGTTATCAGCAAAAAAGACTTGACAATTGAAAGTAAAAGGAGAGCATGAAAAAATCTCTTGGCACTAGTTTTTAAGTTGAAAAGTGGTTTTTGACTTTTTTGTTCAGTGGCTACAGCTACAGCATGACTTGTGCCAAATCATCCCCAAAACCCGTTCTCATAAGTAACCACGGAAAAAAGGAAATCAGTTAACGATAACTATACCTTAATACCACCGTTATCATCTCCAGTTGCTAGTAAATTCTGATGCAGAATCTTTAAGCTATTAATTGGGGAGCTACAAGTACAAAACAAAGCTATATTTAGTGAAGCACGTGCACTTTTAAGTGTTGGTATCTTACGACTGTTGATTAATACGTTTCTGGAAAAAATGCGAAATTTTTATCGGCTTTTTCTTATTTAAACAAGAAACCTTTCGCCTTCTTTAATTTCCTCTTTACTTATAAATACTTATTCATCAGTTAATATTTTCGTTATTACAAAATAATTATAAATAAGCCTTGCTACCAACGGATTTTTATGAAAATGACTGTCTAAAATACAAGAAAAGTGTTTCAGATAAATCCTGAGAAAAAGAAAACGTCTACTCAGAACCTGTAATTCGAGAGAAGTATAAATTATTACGTACATCAACTGGAATCGAGTCTTCACACGTAAGTTTGTCTGCTTTAAAACACAGATTAAGCAGGCTGAGGTGTTTTGCTACGGCAGTTTTTAGCACCTTATGCTTCCCCAGGGCATAACTCTGGGATGGTTATAGCCCATAAATCAAAAAATTTTGGCAGAGAAGGAAAGTGCTCATGGGATTTTGAGCTGTCACGGCAATATTAAGGATTTTGCCTTTTCCTCAGGCAATTCGAAAATTCAGTGTTGTTAAGTTAAAGAAAAATCCAGTCATTAATTTTTCCTCTTGAGTTGTACAAAACTGAAAATAAACAAACCTTTTAACTCACATTTTTAAATTTTCATCGAATGAATTGCGATATTGACAAAAATTCTGCCAAATGCCCTCTAATTTTATTAACATAGCGTCCTTGGTCTTTTTAACACAAGTTTCTAAGTTGTCATTGAATTGCGTTTTTAAGGAAAAGTATGTCAAATTTCTGCAAGCCTTTTATGACTAGATTTTTAAAATTGTGTTGAGTCACCCTAAGTCAATGTTACGGGTCCGATAACTGTATAGAACATTTTCATGTTGCTTTCCAATCATAATTTCCAACTACAATAAAATTTTTAAATGTAGCGCATGCAGTGGTGGCTATAATAAAAATATCAAAAACAATGTAACACTTACGTGGGAATGGTAATATCTTCAGCGTTCCTTTCCTCCCTCTGCAATTCGTTCATTTTTCATACTTCAGCGACTTCTGTGCGCGTCCTCAATTTCCTTTACCTTCCAAACAACTGTTTTTACTGATTTGGTAATTTTCTATCATCGTTATAATTTTCCACACTATTTAGAACATTACTTCTAAAATTCATTAATAATTCATGAGAAAAATACAAAAGAAAATCACAACCGTGTCGGATCTATATATGTGATAAAGACACATGTGCCTATATATGTGAAGAAGTTCAATTTTTTCGGCTTACAAATGATAAATTTCCAAATTTTCTTCGTGAATTAGCGTATTAGGAGGTTCATTTTAGAAGACATCTAAAAAACTCGCAGTTCGTGCTTTGTCGGATCTAAAACACTCGGCTCCTGCTCGATTTTAAATATTACTTACAAACTACAATAATAGGAGAAACCTAACTATCATATCAGTGATCACAGTTACCTGGAAGATAAAGTTAATTGAACACGCGTACAGTGGCCAGTTTCAGAAAAATGACACGTTTTATAGTATGAGGCAAGACCAAGTGTGCGTTATACCATATGAAAGTCTCAATATTTGTGTAATTATCAGCTAAAAACTCTGCTCGAGTTGTTTATATTATGAACGTACTTGTGCGCCTTTCTAATTGCATGACAAACGCTCCCTGTGTTCATATCAACGGCCTGTAATGACTTGTCTTTCGAGGCAGTCATCAAATCTACATCAACATAAACCACGTTAACGAAAAGTCATTGCTTCTATAAAGCACTTGATAGCACAGTTCTTAAATTAAACTGAAATATGTGTAGCTGGAAAAGCGAGTAGTCTGGGATTACTGTAAGTTGATCATCTTTCGAACAGCCGAGACCAGATTAACACATGTTATTTGATGGTTGCATCTAATATGGACAGTTGAGTTTGTCCATAAATTACATGTAGAGGACGACAATGCCACAAAGTAGGATCTGTAAACACCCATACTTGTAATTGCACTTACACGAACCATCTGATGAAAATGCCACAGCACGACAAGCTTTTTTATGATGTTGCAGTTCCATTAACAGTTTATTCCCTTCACTGGCAAAGCTGTGTCTGCAAACGTAAAATTACGATAGAAAATATGACAGTTCTAAATTAAAGATTTCATCTAATAGTAACTCAACTATATTATTTTTTTTTACTAAAGAAAGCTTTACTTCCAGGGGCATAGATGCTTGAAATGTTAGAAGTTTCGCCTGTCTTTTTTCGAGGTTTACAGTATCCAAACATTTTCGGCTTTTGAAGTCTCGATAATGCATTACTCATCGATCTCTGCAAGACACCTCCGTGAAACATTCTCCCATTTGTATCTTATTAGTTGTCCCGTTGTTTTTGATTATTCAGAGACAGTATAACTACACCAACTTAAGGTACGATGTATCCAATGGCTGGGAAGCAGAAAAAGAGGAATGCAAGCTGCGCATTTACATATTCATTTCCATAGCAAAGGTAATTCCAATTTGTAAGATCTTGGGAAGATGATCATCGACATAAAAAAAGCCTTGCTTAACATTACCTTATTACTTTTTCTCAGTTTTGAGATGAAGAACTTATCCGCTAAATGGAACGCAGTGATACCCATAATGCCAATTTCCTTCTGAATAAAGGGAGTATGTTTCACTTGCAAACTAAAGCCTCCACACTCTGACAAACATTACCTTGGGGACTCGAGATATGACTAAAAGCAAGACGAAACACGACCACTGCAATACGTCAGCTTTATTTCAAAGTCGTTATCAACTTGAAATAAAACAAACATATTACCAGTGGCGTAACTGTGGTTGAAAAATAGGGGGTCACCCATGGGGAAATAAACAGTTTTTGGGGAATCATTAGATATTTCGCAATAAAACGCTCTTATTAAATTTAGTGAATTTCGATATTTTACATTTACATGGTTGGAGAACTATAGTACCGAAACAGCTCCAAATACAAGTTGGACTCAAATTTGGTTTATAAAATGTTTGTATAGCCCGCAGGATAACAAAATGAGCAATATTCAATTAAACAGGCAAACATTGATGATTTTTTCTCATCATGGAACTTCCTATTTCCTCGAAATACACGACAAACGATGACCTTGACTCCTCAATTTATTAAAGTTGTCTGAACAGCATTCTTTCCTTATTACTATATTTAAATGTCAACCATCACACATCCACTGACTCTTGAAATACCGGCATTTTGCTCATTCGGCTAAGCGTGCACTTTTGAGCACGACGTCCTCGTACGACTTTATTGGTAGAAAAAAAAGAAAAAAAAAGTTTTTATAAAAGAGGTTTTATAGTCAAACAAAGTCGAACAGTTCGACAACTTGTATTTCCCATTTCTTTTTAAGATTTAGGAAGGAGTAGATATGTTTTATAAGCAAACTAGGAACTGTATTTGATTCTGTAATTTTTTCCCAATCTCAAAATTTCATATGATGGGACACAGCCCTCAGATTGGGGGAACGTGCCCATTCATGCCCCTCCCTCGTAGTTACGTCACTGCATATTACCGTGGTCGCTTTTTCGTTTTATTTGTGTTCATATGTTGGATTTTCAAGACGATGTTCTTCGGAATATGATTCTTGCTCTGTTTCTTTGAATTGCTGGCGGGAATTGGTTCTAAATCCACCCAGCACCTCAGTACTACATTACTGAATAAGGTGATTAAGCTAATAAAGTATTCTTAACATCAGCTCGTTTATAAATAGAGGTCTCACATTGCTACTTTGCCACAGATTTGTCCAGAGGCAATTACATGTCGGCTGGGATGAAATCCGATGTCAAAAACCTGACTTGAAAGTGTAATGTCTTCTATTTTCTAAACAAGGAACAAAAACGCTTCTGTTCAGACATGTACAGGCAGAAATTTATAAGCATAGAGTTAGAGGCCAGAAACCTTGCTCGATTCTGAGGTTAGTCTCTTGCAGGGCTTTACATAATACAGCACCTTAATGTAAGAGTTCGTTGAAAACGTAACGTTTATATTGCCAACACGATAATTATAGTGAAAACTACACTGCACTTCATTGTATCTAAAAATTAAAGTAACCTCAAAAATCAAATAAACAGCGCATACTCTTTTACTTTCTACTACTTACATTTGAAATACTCTGCAAGAAATAAGACTAGCCAAAATGTTCTGGCTTATTAACAACCTTTCCGGTTGGATACAGAATTATTTCTCGAAAAAAACGAGTTGCTATAATTGTGTTGCCAGTTAATAGACGAGAACCGACACCATGCATGTTTTGGGAGAGTTTTATGTCACGGCGTGACACCTGATGAGTGTAATAATTCGTTCACGAATGTTTTGAGCGTATTTAGGAGTTACAACAGATTTATTTGGCATTAATGACGTGAATAGTTAAGATCTTTGAATCTTGGCAGCTCAATGTTTGGCGTGTCATTGGTCATCAGAAGGTTGAGGATTCGATCTCCGCCTGGGGCTCAGAAATTTTTTGTTGGTGATAACCACGAGCTCCCACATGCACAACACTTGTGTGTAACATTTTGGACATTCATCAACATTATTAACATATCGTGGCTACTGGGTACGGGTACGCAGCACATATGTCGAACTAGCACCGTTGCTCGCCATCTAAGTCTCGGTAGATCAATTGTTACAGCATCTCACAAGGAGATGTTTTTCTGAGTGAACGAGCTTATTGCCATGCGGTAAAAAGTTAAAAGGTTGATAACTGCCGTGACTGATCTCAAACAATTCCAACGTTTCGAGCAAAGGTCCTTCGTCAGGAAGGAAACGTGTTCTGAAATAGGAGTAGCAACTAGACTAGATTTTATACGAAGAGGAGTCATGTGATGAAATGCGAGAAACAAAAACAAACAAATCAACAACTAGGTAACGACAAGGAAGTCATTTGCTATTTTTAAAAATAGCAAATCACTTCCTTGTCATTACTTAGTCGTTGATTTGTACGTTTTTGTTTCTCGCATTTGACTGGTTAACCTTTTACCACGACTCCTTTTCGTATAAAACCTAGTCTAGTTACTACTCCTATTTTAGAACACGTTTCCTTCTCTGACGAAAGGGCTTTGCTCGAAACGTTGGAATTGCTTGAGATCAGTCACGGCAGTTATCAACATTTCAACTTCTTACCTTATTTATCACTGTCTACGCATTATTCTGGTAGATGAACGATCTTCAAGCTCGATACTCAGATTTAGATTTCTGAGTATCGAGCTTGAAGATCGTTCATCTACCTCAATATATCCAAGCTCTCATGTTTCTCAAACATCAAACTGCTACGCAGTATTCTATTCTCATATCGATTGGATTATTCTCATACGGTCATTCCTGAGGACTTTGAACGACTACGTCTTAATTTTGGATATATTTTTGTTGTCAATACATTTTCATTTTGAATGCGTTGTGATTTTGTGTTCCTATTTTAAAAAGCGAATTCAGTTTGAGTGTGTTGTGAATTGTTGTTAATGTGCGTAGTGTAGTGCGAGCTTTTATGAGTGTGCTGGTTTTCTTTTTTAATATAAAATAATTTTGAGTGTGTTTTCAACTAAAATTCGTTTTGAATGTGTTATAATTCCGAATCAGCTTGACTTTAGAGCTTTTATTTATTCTCCTTTTTCAATTACTTTTACGAGCAGGTGAGGAAATAAAGATCTTAAAATCAGGTTGATTTTGAATTTACAATTCTTAAAAAAAGTTGTACTTTAATCATCAGCCCTTCACAATACTTTGAGATGTTTCAAATGATTATAGTTTTGAAGCACATTTGGGAGCTCTTGTTCAAAATCAAAATGTAAAATTACTTAAAAACTTTTTTTAATTAAACCAGTTCTGAAATAAATCTCATAAATGTCGTACAAATTTTAAGACTTAATCAACAACATTATTGTTTTAACAAAAGACCTTTTCAAGGCCATTTACAGTACAAGTAAATCCTGTTTAAGATAACTCAAACAATACAGCTGAAAATTTCACCAAATTAGTTGAATCATAGTTTAAAAGATGTTGATGTGAACAAAGTAAAATTTAACCTGTGGTAATATGAAATCTGGTTCCAAAGCCTTAACAGACCAAAATTAAAAAAAATGGCAAGCAATTCACACAGCATACCTGTGGGATTGATTCCCAACCAGAGGGTATTTTTGCAGTTGGTTCAGGTTAGTTCTTAAAATATAATTTTTAACTCATGATAATTTACCTTTACCAGAACATTTAATCAAAAATTTTTTGTATCATCTGATTGTTTCAGCTGGGAAAGTCTGGAGAAGCTGTCCAAAGAATTCCTTAATAGGTTCATGATGTCTTCAAACATGACAACACCCCTAATGGATCAAGATTTGGCTTGAAGGGTGGGGGAGCTAGCCTAGGAGTAGTAATTAAACAGTAAAATTTAGTCTTCTGTTCTGAGCTACTCCAAAGATATCACATGTTTAGTGGTTTGAGATTAATTTTAGTGACCACTGAGATGTTCAAACATGCATTTACAGTAATCACCAGAATGTGAAACTATATAAAATAGTACTATATAATAAAACCTTTTAACTTGTGTTTTATAAACTACTTTGAAGATGAACACATGTAGCTGTTTTCTTTTTGTACTTGTTCAGTTAGCAAGTGAATTTACCATAAGTTACACTTGTTATCATCTTACTTAAAGGGGGGTGGACCTATTAGGCCCCATCCTCGATCTGCCACTGAACATATTCAAAACTAAAACACTTTGAACATGAGATCACAAAGTAAATTTGCTTTTAAAGCAGTAAACATTAATATACAGTAATCAGTTTTCAAAATAAATAAAAAAATAAACAAACAAACAAAAAAACTATTAAAATGAGAATATAAATGAGAAATCAATGTATGTGTTTTCACTTGAATCATATTTTTATGATAAATTTTTATTACAAGAAAGAAAGAAAAAGAACATAATCACAGTGGTTAAACCACTGGTGGTGCAGGCATCCCAATGTATAGTTGTATTTTGATAATACTGCATCATGCTGGGCTTAAAGAAGCACTAGACTGTTAATACTGTAAATGTACATACAACATGACTGCTGGTGGGCATCAAAATAGAGTCCCTGAAAATTATAGTCTTGTCTATGGGTCCTTATATTCATGGTACAACCAATGACCAAAATTACTGGCTGTTTATTATCAGTGACCAATCAAATCTCATACAATATTCTCCATAATGATCTGTTTTATGGAATGGAGTGATGTTAGGATAATAAATTGACATTTGAAAATCAAATAAGTGTTAACCATTTCAGAAATTTCTGGGCAAAGAAATGAATTAAGAACTCTTAATTTTAGCTGAAACTTTTAGCTGAATACTTCTTAATATACTCCTGGCTCCAAAATTAACAGTAACCAGTGGCGTAAAGGAAGGAAAAAATGCTGTATGTTCGTAGATGTTTAAAATATATTTACCCAAAGGACTCATAAATAGCCCACAACTCCAACGGTAAGGGTGGTGTTAATGGTGTATGTACTTTATCTCCCCTGTATGTGGTTAAAAGCGGGGAAACCCTGACCCTACTTTCGATTTACGCCATTGCACTTATCCTGCACTCTCAGAAACATAAAAATAAAACAATAGAATTGATGCAAATTATTAAATTCATTAATAAAATCGAATACTAGAAGTTAAACTTACAAGTTCAGTTTCCGCCATTTTATGTTGTCTGTAAGAGCTAAACTGTAATAAAAATTGAGTGGAGTGGTAAACCGCTTTCGTTGGTAGTTGGGCACACAGGCTCAAGTAACGCCGACTATTTAGAGTGTTGTAGGGAGACTTTACAATGGTTTTCGCATGTTCGAAAATAAAAAACAGTGAAACATGCGTTTACTCCAAATTAAATTACTGTATATAGTGCAAACTTCATTGTTTTTTGCCCTATTTGGTTTCTTTACGTGCGTTTTCATTTCTGTTGTGTACAACTTTGAAGACGCTACAAGGACTCATTGTAAAGTAAGTTCAGAACGTTATCTTCCTTACATAATACGAGACTGACCTTTCATAGTTGAGGGTTGTTTGCTCGCAGGTGTGGACTCTTCTCGTCTCCGCCATAGTTGTTCTCCCGGCATGTGAAAAATGGCAAATTTACTGTGGTGTGGGTAGAAAACATCGTGAAATGCCCCACAGGATAACAACGTTTCCTTCCCGGCATTTTGAAGTTTCCCATGCATGCCAAGAATTTCCCCAGATTTTATGAAATTTTCCCTGAGCCTCCCCCATACATCCCCTCCACCATTGACTGGAAATTGTTTCATTAGAGACTAATGGCACGTGCCTGACTTAATGTCCACAAATTGTCCATTTTCACCCCAGTGGGAAATAATCGTGCATGAAGGTACGTTGGTACAATATGGAAAACAGGGCTCACAGACAGTACTGACTTACTGCATATTGTTAGGGGTGTGAGAAGGTTTGCAAATTGCTGTGTACTTGAACTACTGCTTTTAGCTGCATACATGTATACTGAATACCTTTAGGGATGAGCTTTTGTTTTAATTTGTTAACATTTAAATTTCAAAAAGTGCAAGTACAATATAACGTACATACTAGTAAATTGTGACACTTGAACAATAATCATTGCAACAATCAACTTGAAGAACAACATCCCCTACAAAACTTTTTATGCTCAGAAGAAGTTGCCACACAGATATGACTGGTGGGTGGGGAAATTGTCAAAAAATTTAGCATAAAGTGAAGAGTACAGATTTAGGGTGGACTTGATTTAGTATCCAGCTGGATAATCTGGCTGGATAGTCAGAAATTCCACAATCTGGTATCCAGCTAGATATTATGCAGTATCCAGCTGGATTGCCAGATATATTTTTGATTCACTTTTCTATAAAAATGCACTGACTGATGACACAAAAAGGGTACAGAAGTAGGTGGTTGGTAATTAGTTTCTAGTTCATTCATTAATCCAACATGAACAAAAGGTGTCAGCTATCAGTTGAAGATTACAATATGCAAGAAGAATATACTATTGTGCCAATTATGTAAAATTGTACAGTATTTATTTAATTCTTCCTTTACCCCCCTTTTTTAGCTAGAAATGAGAATATGTAATTTTAAAAAGCATATTTTCCCTATTACTTTGTTCAATGGCTTTGTTTGCATCTTCTGTTGTTTGCATTTGTTTGTGTCTTCTTGGAGATCACTCCAAGCTATTGTGATAAGAGATTTAGTATAAATGGTGTTAGGAATAAGATCACATCTCCAAAATAGTGTTAGGGCAGTTCACAGTAGCAACAGTGTAGCTCTCATAGTTACCCATGTGAGCAATAATCTTGGGCAAACCTGAAAATGGTTTATTAATGCATATAGATAATTTTAAATCAAATATCATGGCATCTGGCTGGATCTTCTTTCACTACTTGGAAAATGTGGTATCCAGCTGGATAATAAAAATCACTATCTGGTGCACCCTTAGCATAGATTTAAATTTCAATCTTAAAAGTCAAAAAACCCAAAAAATTTTATGTATTCTAAGTGGAAACTAAATGAATTTTGTTAAAATATCAATTGATAAAATCAATGTTTTGTGGATTTTGTGAAGTTTTGTTGATAATTCCCTACATGTTGATCCCTAGGCTTTCCTCAAATACACGAGATCTAGAGTAGGTAAAATATACTAGTAGTGACAGCATTATAATGTATCAAATTCCCCTGTGTGGATCAGACCTTAGTAGATCTTTTTATGGTTGGAAATCAGGTAAAATATTAAGGGAGAACCAAAGTTGGGTGGGCAAAATATCAGAAGCAAGCCTGAAAATAACTTTCACAGGGGTGCCTGACAAAATGCCAGGTTCCAAAAAGCTGGTGCTGGACATTTTTGAATTGCTGACTGACATTTAGTTTCTTGTATGAATTTTTGTGAAAATATTAAGTTGAAAGGCATGTGAACAAATGTGCCAACTCTGGCATTTTCCTCTGACAGGGAAGCTTCAAGGCTTAAACATCATTGTCTACCAAAGAAATCTGTAATCTTCTTATCAATAATGATTTATTTACTTGGTAATTTGTGAATTTGGCATAAATACCATTATTTAGACTTTTAGAGAGGGGAATTTGTAATTATCTAGCAACAAATTAAACAACAGCGTGAAGCATGCAGACCACATGGAAATGGCCTGGAACTGATCTCAATCTAATTTTGCTACCATGTTTCCCAAACCAGAATGGTCAGTAGATATGATTACTGGGTTCAACATATGAAACAAAACAAAAACAAACAGTAAAAATTGAACAACCAAGAAATTGGTAAATTGCACTGCTGGTCACCTTGAGCAATGCCTGGAGATTAGTGTTGGTCAAACAATGTTTTGCATCTGTCAATTGACCGTGATCAAATGCTTATTTTCAGGTTTGCAGAAGTTATAACCATTTTAGCTACCTTACATCTTATTTCCATATCTGATGTACATTGCCACATCTGATAGTATGTGGGTTTGATGCCCAATCTAACTTCAAAAATTTCAATAAAGGATGTTTATGGAAGTGCAGGAAAAATTATGGATGGTTTGTGGATGTTCATCAAATTTGGAGACTCAGGAAAACAGTTTCAAAGCCCTGGACATGGGTTGAAATTTTTGATGACTGGTGAAGTGCTTTAACATTTGAGCTACTGAAACTGAGAGGGTGAAGCAACTTTTCAATCAATTTAATTCTATATAGTTAATAATTTTAATTATTTAGTTGTTATATAGAGTAGTAACACATTATAACCTGTATTTCTTGTAATTGTTAACTGAAAAGTCCCATTTGGGGAGTGTCCAATAAATTATTGTGTTGTATTGTGTAGGTTCAACATACGTAATGCCTATGTGGCAGCCACCTTTGCTAATAATGTGATCAAACAAGATGAATGTTTCACACGAAGTATGTGTGGGAGCCTGGTGATTTCATGGAAGATATGTGAATGTTCATTTACAATCATTGACCAATGTGGTTGGAATAGTTTAAAAACTTCCTTTGTAATTGCATTAAATATGAGCATGATTAGTTTAATTCCTGCTTCCCCTCTTATTGTAGTTTCCATGTGGATGAACCAGATAGGCGATTCACTGGAGAGGGTGTGAACATCCTTTTCTAGCAACACAACATTGATTAGGGGACTGGGGCACAGAGACATATGTGTCTGTTTTTTCCCGCTAAAATTTGTGAATAATTGTCGCTCAAACACTCAGAAATAACGATTCCTGAGCCCCAGGCAGGGTCGAACCCGTAACCTTCTGATTATCAGTGAGCAGGCTTAAAAATTGAGCTAGCGAGACTGAGATGGTGAGCGAAGGTGCATGTTCGACACATTTGCTACCCATATTGTGGCTGCCACATAGGTAGAACATATGTTTAAATTGCAAGTTCCCTCTTTTGTCGGCAAACGATTTAGCCACAACTCCATTTTGCCATTAAAAAAGGTTTTGCGGTGTCCCCCGCAAACTCACCTAGACATCCTTCGGAACAAGTTTCTATCGCGAAAACTCAATTTGGTTTTGAAATTTTATCCCTTTAATTGCGATATTAAAGAAATCATTCGCTGCAATTTTCATATTTTACATCACAATCTCTTGACGTGTGTTATTTTCAGCGATACCCTGTTGACTTCTTTTCTTCATAGTAAAAACACTAGATACTCTTTTGTGTAGGGCGTTCTCAAACAGAAATCATCTCAATGAGTAGGGACATTTTTCTCCTCGCGATGCCTTTACTACATCTGTGGATTTCTCAGTACCATCACCGTTTTTTCTGGCCGTAGGTTTAGTTACAATTTCAAACAATTGTGCCATAAATACAAGAAATAGACAGGGCACTTCTTTCATCAAATCACCCCTCGTTTCTGTTCATACCGTGTGAAAACCTGCGGCTACCTGGCATCAAGTTTCCAGTTGTCTTTTATCCGTTTGTATCTAGTAACTAGTAAATTGATATATGCTGTAGTACGTCCCTAATACTGACTTGTACATGCCACCTTATTATCGGCCACTCGCTGTACTCAAATCCTCGATCTGCGTATTAAGGGGGGTTTCAATCTTGCACTGGTGATGAAACGGTTTGGTGCATGGAGCACGAAAAAGTAATCTGATAAACAAATATGTATGAGATTGCTTTTTCATGCTGTTTATTGGCTTAAGTATTTTTGATTGTGCACAAGTATACCTTAGTTGCTGATCACATGTATTGTATAATAACATGTATTGTATAATAACATGTATTGTCAACTTTCCCGACATTAATAACGATTTTTTTCAGGTTCCGAACTACATACCGTCAATAAGTACATCAATTGGAGACTTCACTCCTCAAAAGTACATTTGGAGGATCTGCATTGCACTGCATTGTTTTCCTCGGTTGCTTATCGCTTTGCTGTATTACAACTATTACCGGATCAAGTCAGACAATCCTCTTTCAACCAAATTTAGATTTTTAAATGGAATAAATTCTTTGCTGACAATTGTGGAAAATTTTGCTCTACTTGTAATTACTTATGTGTCATCTCGTGAAAATTTTGGTAAGTTTTAATGCAAACATACTTATTTGTACCATAATGTGGTTCTTAAAATCTGATTTAGTCAATAAATAAAGTGACATAAACGATGTTGTCCCCCATCTGGGGCTCAGAAATCGTTTTTCTGGGATTTGAGTTTGACGAACGTCCAATGATCATCTATGTGTTTCACCAAGCTCCCACATTCAAAAATATTAGTCTTGTTGTCAGTTTTGCTTAACAGATGAAACATATAGCTCAGTGTTTGCTACTTTTAAAGCGCGACACCACATGTAATGGTTTCGTATTCGTCTCTTATGGGTCAAAAACTCTTAAGTCTCGTTGCCTGTTCAGGAAAAAACTTGTACAGTGCACAGCTAACTTTTGTCGCAAAAATTCAGCCATTTTGAGTGTCATTACTTGGTCGACCAGTGTGGTTGCAGTTACAGGTAAAGAGGAAGTTCATTCAGCATAGAAAACCATTTCATTTTCAAGTAATTTTACTGACAGTCGGCATCAAATATTTCCATTAATTAAGTATCAGCAACAGCTATAAGTGTTGTAAACGTTAAACCTACTTGGCTAGTCTTTAACAACTGTCGCCGATCTACCGGTGGTCGAATTTGTATTCACGTTTCCAATAAATCTTTGTTGTAGTAAACGTTGATTGGTGACAATCACCAAGTGAATTTTAACAATTATACCTTAATGAAAAGCCTTTCAACTGTTTAATATGCACAACTTGAAGTCGAAATTTGCAACTGTTGCTCACTTATTGACTGATTGTTCCATAAATAGGAAGTTACTGTCCTCTTCGTTAGGTTCATTCATAGAGTTTCTTGACTCTCTATGGACGACATTACACTCATTTCGATCGTAATTTTGCTCCCAGTCTCCATTTCCTATGTTCAATAAGGAACGATGTAACGAAAGTCCTCTAGAATAGATCTCTTTCCTAATGATTACAAGTAGGTGCAACACCCTCAAGGGGCAAACCGAAACTGGAGTGGATACTTTGAAAATGCAATTTTGCCTGTATGTCCCCTGAATGGACTAGCTCTACCCATGTTGCATCTAGGTTTCGGCGTTAGAAAAGTGGATTGGTTTCTCTTTTTGTCATTCTCCTAACGTATCACAATGTTTTTCAATTCTTATTTCGCAGGTGTTCATGAAAACGCATTTATTCTCTTTATGGTCTGTTCCATGTGTTATATGTTTACAACGTGCATATTATTCAAGTGGACTTCAAAGAAGCCGATGACAGGCGAAGTAAGGAAGGTTATGAATAGGTTTATTTAAATTTTTCAATGAATCGAGTTCTCAGATATTTCCTACAGCATTTCAACTCCTCTGTCTGGATACTGTCTTCAATTTACCGTCTATTGGATTCGCCAATCGTGTTATGCTACGGCTCTACTCTCTTGGGATTCGTTCCTTCGGGGCCTTTCTGGGATAAGGATACATGAAGCGAATGGTTGTTGTGTTACTTTGGGGCCTATTCCGCTTCTGGAATAGACAGAATTAATATGAGGGGGGTCGGTCAAAGGATGATTAGCGCTAATTCGTGATTACCAGTTAATATAATATGTTGTTTAGTTCATTATATTTCCTCTGACCAGTCAAGTTTTAATGTCATTACATAACAGCCTTTTTCCAAGTAATATCGTCAGCATTTCAAGTGCGCATGCTTTTCAAGTTTATACACTCAGAATCGTTTCTGCATAAGTCTCTGACATGAATCGAACTTGTAGCCCTATGATCACCTGTACGATACTCCAGCTGTTGAGCTACAAGGACTCAGATGGTGGAATGAAAGTTACATATAATATTTAAGTAATAAGTGCAATATGATCGGCCGAACTGTGTAGGATATTCAAGGTAAACCGTAGTAAATCTCTTACAGTTCGGACACGAATTTTGTATCTTTCTTAAAATACGAATACTATTAAATGGCCATGTTTACTGGGTATTTGTAAGTTGGAGTAAATTCTAACACAGAGAGTCGAAGGGTAAAGTTCATAATTCTAGTTAGCACTCTGTATCCGATTTACAGCATACTAATTGGTAGCCAATTTCTTTTGTGTTTTCTACATGAATTATTAATGTCTGTTTTAAGTGGATATACTTGATATGTCAAGACTACAGTTAGTAATGCTCATTTGGATTATAAACCAGGAAAATAAACAAATTTTGCTGTACCATCTGAGTCCATGTACTGTAGCTAGATGGCTGGAGCGTATCACTGGAGATCAGAAGGTTACGGTGTTATAAATAGAATTTTGGGAGTGATTTCTCGAGTTAAGCATTACGTTATTAATTATATTAGTCATATTTATTTCATAGGTATCAGCTACTTTATCTGTTGAATCCTTTTGATTATGTTAGTTGCAATCTGAGAGACAGTAAAGTCAGTGACGAGATTCTGGATCTAGCTTAGTTTAAGTCTGTAATTTGGTTGAAACAGCACAGGGGTCCATTCTTCAGATGCTGTTCCTTATCTTCGTCTTTTCTACATTATGCTTCTTATTGTATAATGGTGTAAGTCGTTTTAGATCTTTGTTAAATTTAGTCCTTTAACCGTTGTTCGACAAAATAACATGTATGGAATGTAATAGATGTTTGATTCGAATGTAATTGTCTGTAACAGAATATCTACTCATAAATATTAAAGGGAATCCGTGTAGTTGGTTTTCGATTCCTTACGCATATCCAACTTACGGATTAGATTCCCATGAGAGGCTCGGAACGTTTCTAAGTAAATAAGCTTGACGAAAGTAATAACTCGAATCGACTAGAGTCGGAATTTTCGGCAACTCGACTCGAGTCGTGACAGCACTGTCATAATATGCACAGGAGCCCCTGTAACTCCTGACTGAAACTGATGACCTATATTATTTATTTCATATTCAATTCAGCTGTTATAAAAGTTACAAAATGTCCTGTATAAATTTTTTCTTAAAAAGTTTATAATTTCCAATCAGCGGTGTCTCTTTAAAACTGAAAAGTACATGTACAAAGGTTTCCATGATTAAGCATAAGGCAAAAATTTGAGGATAGGTTAGCGGGAAGTGCAATGCACAGTTTACGTCAAATTAGCCCAACAAAAACTACAAGAAAAACAATTGAACATCGAGAAGGTAGATATAAACGCATAACTTAAAACTGTTGGCAGCCTCGTCACTGATGAAACGGTAAACTTCTAACAAATAAGATATTAAATATATGCGACTCCCAAATCATTGCAGGGTCAAATTAGGTCAATAGTTCCCATGAATGAAAATTTCGAGTGTTTAGATATTTCAACATTAAGACCCAACACGGGACCTGTTGCGGAAAATGCAACTTTTGGGCCATCCGCCTAGGAATCGAAACTGCAACGTCGTGAACATAGTGCGATGCTCTGCCAACTGAGCTACGGAGGCCGTATGTACACTTAGACACTTCATATTTCCCTTCATCGGAATTATTGACTTAATAGTAAGCAGGCGAGTGTTAACGCCATAGTGTTCGAGGGTCAAGTTAGGGTCGTTCAACTCTTTCCCGGACTGGATCAGTCTTCTGCTATTATACTTGGGCTAACGCTGGACGATTTTACTTGTCAAGGGGAGACATCCTACCCAGAAAGGTTCAAGGAAGTTTGGTCAACCTCATGGCAATATATTATTCTTAAGTTCACTATTCTCTTATTTGAAATTTCAATTATATTTTTTGTAAATAAATTAAAAACAACTAAGTTTATCTTTTTTATGGAATTTATGTATTTTAAAATCTATCTTGATTGTTGTGTTTGATTAGCTTGATTTTGTTGTTTCATTTACACTTTAGGAAGCTCATTCGTTCAAGAGAAAATTAGTTTTAATGTTTATCAATTATGGCTCGTTTGCACTGGCGGTTTATTTTTACTTTCGTCATAACTGGTATTGTGAACCTGGAAGTATCCTTTTGATCAACTATGCATGAACTCTACAGAGTTAAGTATTTAATGAAAAATGTATCCCTGCGTTTGACCCTAAGACTGTCCTAGATTAGTGAAAATTTCTTGGTCAAAATGACAATCATTCTGTCATCGAAAATTTGAACATGGCCAGAAATTCGGGACAAAATTAAGGTTAAGTACGAACATAATTACTAAACTTCGAAATTCAATATGGAGTAATCAAAAGAGCCCATTAGTAAGAAAGCTATAGCTGTTATGCGCAAAAGACAAAAAAGACTTGTGATCATGTAATACGAATCCGTGGCATCCATGAATAACTTATTGAATATACACCTTGAATTTTTAAGTTCAACCATATACCGTCATTCCGCAAGAAAGATTATACTTTCTTGGTTTTTCTAGGCAATATCGCCTCTGACTTATTGCTTCGGAAGTAATTTGTAGATACTTCCATTTTTGTTTCTTTTTTAGTTTCAATGAACACACCATCGTCTCTGTTAAACGCTCAGAAAGTCATTTCGAGGCTCTTTATCCAACTCTTGTTGCACTGAATTTGATCCAAACAATGAAATTTCTTCGACTACTTTTGAATTCATTACCGTCCCACAAAATTAGTTGTAAAAGCACCTAATTTTGAGTTTATTATATTAAAATTTCTAGCAACAGATTTAATACGAGCTGTATCTCTTATTATGAAAGATTTTACCAGGATAGTTGTTTGTAGACCGAAAACGAATACGGTGTGCCTTTTAAAGTATTGATTAATTGGAAAATATATATGGAGGAAGCACACAGAACATTAACAAATTAAGTTGCTCAATAAGTACTTCAGGAAAGTGTTTATTACCCCCCTTTAGATTTATTTTTAAGATGCAAATTAAGATTTTGAGTCTTTGAATAGTATGATCAACTTTGCCATCGCTTGAGCCGTCGGTGCCTAGGTGACTGTGTCCTTAAATTCTCGCCACGATTTCCTTCAACCGGCATGGTATGAATTACGAAAATTTGTGTTCTGAGGGGTTTTAGCTCAAACGGTCAACAGAAATATACCGAAATTATACGGAACTCTTTTCTTAAGACGATTACGTGTTAGCCCAATCCTAATAATTTCAGGCAAGAAAAAGCTTGGGGTGGAGTATGTTAAAAGTGAAGAAAAAGTTGATTAAGTGCATATACAGTAATTCATACCTTGGGTTTCAATGCTATTTGGGGACAAAGTTTTGTAAGACATTTTCTCAACAGTTGTAAACTTTGTTGCGTTATTCTGGTGACATTTTTTCGGTGCTGATATTTCGTGCTTTGGTTATGTTAATATTGTCGCTCGCATTAGGGCATTCACTTTGTGTTCCCTTTTATATTTTTACTATAATGTCATTTTAATCACATATTTTAATTACCATCAATTACACATTGAGAAATCTAGGCTTTAGCCAGTGATCGTGCGAAATAGGATGTGTCCTAATGTATTCGAATCCTAGCTTTGCAAGATTTCACGTAGCTGTACGTGTCTCTTTGTCCCAGAAATATGGCTAAACCATGCAAAAGGATACTGATAAGATTGAATTATGCCTTCAATTTGAGCCGGGAGAAATTTCGAGGTGTCACTATCCATATGAATGGAAGCAAAGTAGAACAGTCGGTAACGACAAGAAAGACCAAAAATATAAAAAGTCCCCAAAATCAGGAAGATATTCAAAAATATTCTACCCGAAATTCATCTGCAAATCATTGTTGACTAGGTTTCTCACTTCCTTTTTTGGAACTTTTTCTCACCGACTACTTTTTTTTAAAATTCGTCTGTTTTGATAGCTCTAATCTTTCAATCTGAAGTCTACACTTTTGTAATTTTTCACTGGGATACGTCGTGCTTAAATCATAACACTTTCAATGCGCATAAATTAATGAGACTATAAAAAGTGAGTCCATGGGTGGTGCCAAAAATAGCACTTGCATCACCCGTTGCAAAACTCCTTTACAGTACTAGTAAGGATATTCATCAGCGTATTGGGCTGTGATTAAGAGCTTTCTTTGACCCCCAATGTCTATTCTTACATTTGATAGACTTCTTTCAATCGGTTAATTCGAATTTGGTTATTTAAGCTATTAATAATGTGCATTCGTAAAGTCAGTTGATTCGCTAATGACTATCCTATAGAACTGTACCATGTCGTGTGATCTTTCACTCTATTTTTTCAAGTTCTTGAATCCTTGTGTTCACCACGCCACCAGGTTGTGCTTTTTGTATATTATTAAGTATGTTTTATAACTATGGTATCACTGGTACCATTGTTTTAAGCTAAGTTAGTGGTTATTTGTCTATTATAATTGTCCATTTACAACGAAAATAATCTTAGTCAATTTAAGTTCGTCTCATTTCAACCATTCTTCCTTAACTTTTCTTTTTAACTGTTAAAAGTTTACAGTTTCTTTTCTATGTGTGAATATGTCACTGTCGTGACCAACATGTGGTTTCATTCTACGATATTTTATGACATTAAGGGAGTGTTTGTCACTGTTGGACATGAGCATACTAGTTGAATCCAGCAATTTCAAATTCTTAGTAAGAAAGATCGTACGCAAGCCGTCAAGGTGACATGACATACTATACAGTCAGTAGTGATATCCATTAACATAATGCCAGTTCAGTCTGGAAGCAGATCAAATTCGTACAAATAACTAACTAGCTGCAGACTGTAATCTACTTGCGTAATATCCGTGGACTTTTAAGACGGACTTTAACTTTAGCCAGCGATGGCCAATATGGCTGGGTCTGTTGCCAGGGACATGTTAACCGTTTTGTTGGATATGAATTTGTTTACGTTATGAAGCGTGACCAAACTTGGTTATTATTCTTAATTAAAATAAATTTATTTCAGACAAAACTGTGGATCTGTTCCTGGTAATATCTTTTTGCTTCTTTAGGCTAATATTATTTGAAGGTTCAAGCTGTCAACATACAATATAGGAAGGGAAGAGTGATTTTATTAGGTCGCCAAAAACGACCAACACGGAACTTTTTCAATGCTATTTGAAATAAATAATGTAGGCAAAACGATTTTTCGACTTCTGACAAGCTACTGAACGCGTTCAATTACGTTATTTCTTGTCGCAGTGAAATGGCCGAGACACTGCCATTGTTCTTTCTTACGTATCCAGATGTTTGGCACAGTTTTTATTCGCATCCACCAATTGCCAATCTAAAATTTTTTGATATCACATATTTAGTTAATCAAGTGATCTAAAGCGGGATGAGACTTTTCAATAAACGTACAGATTTATTTAATAAATTTTGCGTTGAGAAATAGTTGAGCGAGCTGCCGACCGTTCACAACAGACTTGATGAGGCAGACAAATCTGGAATTTGATGCATAAAAGAATTTTTTTGTCGCTGAAAAGATCCTATCTTTGAATGAAAGCGAAATGATCAATGTTCAAGCTATGCCAGTAGACCGGGGTTGGGGTGGGGGCGACAATGTGCGTGTCATAAGCCATCGTTTTCTTCTTATCACTCTAGAAAATCTTTACTGTGGCGCTACTATCTACGTTTATTAATCATTTGCAGTTATTGTTAATTTTTTACGGCTAGTCTGTCTTTCAGTATTCTTAATATGTCGAGAGAAAGCTGTTGATAACATGACGGTGTCAACTATGATTAAGTACGCTAGCTCCTTCAAAAAATTGATTTCCAGAATGGGCGCAGAGATTAAAATAGAAAATTTAGGAGAAAATGCGAATGAAGATTACTGAAATAAAATTCCATAAGTTTGATTCAGCTTTTAAACTCTCGTGGCTTTGATAAGATTTTCAGATAACATATATTTTTAAATTTAAGAGCTGACACATTTGCTTTTTTTAATTTGGCCAATATGCTGTCAACAACATGTGGATTACTTTCGTTTTACTTAAACTGCAAGCGATTTTTGGACGATTCCAACAAATTCTTCGTAGAGCACATAGCATTAGAAGGTACTTTCCTTGTTTTTCTTATAATTTCTTATAATTTATAATTTCTTATAATTTTCTTATAATTTCTTAGTCCCCTCAAAAGTCGCTTTGAGTAACGTTAAGCAAACCTTTCGCGTTTGGTTTAAAATTACCCTGATCAACCCGAATTGTATGACTGGTTTACTACCAAATATACCGAAAATTTGAGATACTGTATTATTTGGTAACACTATTATTACGAATCTCTCGAACATAAGTCTGTGAGGTGATTAAAGTCGTCGAATATAGGCAGAAATGTATACAGGGATCGGTCTAGGGAGACTAAACAAAGGTATTTATGAAGGAAAGGATTTACTGACTTAAAAAGATGGCAAAAGGGGTTTAGAAACATATGGAAGGGCTTTGGAAAAAAGTGGAAGAGATTTAGGAAAAGAAGCAAGGGTTTGAGCAAGCGAGGAAGTAGCATTGGAAGGAAGATATTTAGGATAGTAAGAAAATAATTTGGGAGGAAAATACTTAAGGGAAGATTACGGAATTTTTTAAGGAAAGGGTTTTGGAAGTCATTTGAAAAGGATAGGATTTAGGAATAACGGGTTTAGCCAGGAAGACATTTAGGAAGGAGACGATCTAGGAAATTTAACCAGGAAGACATTTAGTATGTTTAACCAGGAATAGATTTAGGAAGTAAGAAAGAATACTTGAAAGAATACTAGACTGGGGGGATTTAGGAAGTTTTAGAAGTTAACTCACCCAGGTCTTTGAAACTGGCTACGCCACTGACACAGCCCCGCATCGACGTAGCATGTTGTTATATCACAAACATTTCAAAAATTTTCCCTCGAATTGTATCCTGACGTGCATTTTGCAACGTCAACGCAATCATAAATTACTTACATTTTTGAATTGGTAAGATTGGACTGATGCGACATAAAACTGAGATAGATTATTCTAATACAGTACTAATTTAGTGATGGTCGAATTCAGTAGAACTGCGAGTTCAAGTACCCAGCAGTAGCCTGGGTTGACCTTTCACCCATCCTTAGTTTCCTAGAGTGTTTAGGTCGAGTACTCTTGAAACTGCTCGTCAGAAACAGACATAGCAAATGGAGTGATGAATTAACTGTCGAACCTGAGTTCATGGTCCATGTTGAAGAAAGCGAGGACAAAACTAGTGTTTCAGAACGAATGTGAAACTGAATATTCGTCTGTAAAAGCCGGAGGTCGTAACTGACCGTTGTGACGCAAACATCGTTCGTCCATTACCTTCAGAATGCTCTAAGTAATATTTAAAAACCGAACAGGAGTGGTTTATCGGGATTTAAAACACGAGGCGATAGCCGAGTGTTTTAGACCCGATAAAGCACGAACTGCGAGTTTTTTAAATGTCTTCTAAAATGAACCTCCTAATACGCTAATTCGTAAGCCGAAAAAATTGAACTTCTTCTTCACGTATAAAGGCACATATATCTTTATCACATATATAGATCCGACACGCTTATGATTTTCTTTTGTCTTTTCCTCATGAATTAATAATGATTTTAGAAGGTATTTTGTTCAACATTGGCTGTCAAATTCCGAATAATGTCATATAATCAGAACACATAAAAACTCGTTCTGAACACTACGAAATTTCCGAAGAAAGTCGTTGCGGACGATTGTATTGTATTGGAGTTTTCTCGTCAACAGACGATGAGGAGTGCGAAAAAGCAAACTCAAGCTCGTTCTTGTACGGAATCTAAACTTTCATGTCAACAAACAAGGATGAATTAGGACAGCTTGCGTGCAGATGACGAATATTAGAAATTAGAAGTTCCTCTGGGAGGCTAGGAAACCGATGTAATCAATTAAGGTATTACATTATTAAATATCCGTTTGTGTCAATTTTGCATTCCTTTATACTTATGTAGGAAATATTAAATAAACACTGCTAAGAGGAGTGTGCAAGTCGGCTTAATCCAAATAAGGTAAATGCTCAAGTGCAAATTACAGTAAAATGAAGTTCCCCGCTTAAAATGTGGGTATACGTATTTTAAAGACAGTCTGATAATAATCTGAAGAGGTAATATTGTGAATATTGTGCATTCTTTGCTCATTCAGTGTTTCTGAACTGCACGTTTTGTGGGGTTGTGGAAAAGTTTTTGAACAATACACCGCCCGAGTTCCAAGTCCATCACGGATAGATCCAGTCCCTCTGGGCGGAAACGGGAAAATCCACTGACCTATATATGACTGGACTGCTTGGCCTCATCATGTTTGAGTTGCGAGAAGTGTCCCAAAAAGGATGGCGTCAGCATTGAAATTTATGGATGCTTCCACTAATGACAGTGATCACTGACGTGTGTTTTAACAGAATTGTGAGCGATTTATGAGTCTGAATTCAGTAGAAAAATCAAACTCAAATAACTTGCAAATTTGGCCCGTCCCTGAGGGACTGGATCTACCTCTCATGCATTTCGAACTCTGCATTACCTAACAAATTGGTACTCTACACAGTATTTGTGCTTCAAAAAGTAATAGAAGGGCGGAGGTGGCTCCCAATGACACTAGGATACATCTAACCCGGCACAGAAAGCAAATAACGTGCAAGAGGGTTGCGCAAGACATCTTTCCAACAAATCTTGTAAGCGTGAACATGTCATGACAGGTCGACGGTTGCCTCACTACAATTTTAGTTTTGTTTTAAATTATTACAGTTACTTTCGTCACTTTTTCCGTCTGATGTTGCACTAAATTTCCTCCAGATGTCAATTTTTACTAAAAATTAGTATAAATGTTGCATTTTTCGAAAGATTTGGCTCAAGCCCCCCTATATCTTCGCTCATGTAATGAAAATCAACGAAGTATGCAATATTTTTTATTAAAGAATCAATGTAGCTACGAATTTAGCGACGATGTACTTAACAGTTCTATGCCATTTTAAATGTAATCCTTAACACGAGCTGTAATATCAAAGTCTACAGCATTTTTGCTCTTTGCGAATATTCAGCTGTTCTTTCCAACATTTTTTTCCACCAACAATCCTACAATATAGTGAAGGAGTCGTATTTATTGGCCGTTGAAGGACATCAACCACTTGAAGAGAAGGGATCACGGAACGTGTGACAAAAAAAAAAAAGTAAAAAAATGACACCAATCAAAATTTACTCTCGCTAGGTTTTTATGTGTACAGGATTTTGTAACTGTAGATAAAGATATATGTTAATAAAACATTTTTTGGATGTAGCTATTTTGGGATTATCTGGTACAATGCGCTACTGTAATGTTAGGGGGAGCTCAGAAATAATTTTTCAGGGGTTTAAGCTTGACGAACGTCCACCGATTATCAATAATAATAATGGCTTAATTACACATTCACAGAGCGATTCATGTATGTCATAGTCGCATATCAAAATTATTAATAATTCAGTTGTACAGTTGTATAAGTGTCAGCATTTTTCAAACCCAAAAGCTTGGATGAACTCTGAAATTTTGAACTCGATTTTGTCGAAGTTAAACCAGCGCTTGCTCAGAGAGAAGAAAAACATCCTTTTATTCATGGACAACGCACCATGTCACCCACCTTGTCTTGAAGGAATGTTTTCCAATATCAAAGTAGTGTTTTTGCCAAAAAACACAACATCTAAAACTCAGCCACTAGACGCCGGAATCATCGCTAACTGGAAAGTAAAGTACAAGAGACGTCTCCTCCGATATGTATGTTCCAGAGCAGATGGGTCGACTAACGCGTCAGAAATAGTCAAGTCTATAAATATCCTAATGGCCATTGAATGGGGAAGAGACGCATGGAACGAAATATCTAACAGCACAATAAAAGAGTGCTTTCAGACCACGGGACTGTATCCACAAGATCCAGTCTTGGAAGACGATCCTTTCGAGGGAGAACAGTTTCATGATCTGCAAAATCTTATAGACAGATTTGAAACACCATGTACAGCGGATAAATTTATCGCGGCTGAAGATGAAATTGAAATTTAATTGGTTTAATTAACAGCTCGAATCCCAACTGGAGGGATGACGTGCGCCAGGATCTACTTTGTGGCGACGAGGAAGGCGCACTCTCCATCGCAGCAGAACACGAACCAGCAGCAGAGGAAGAGAATGCTGAATATGATCTGGATGCTAAGCAGCCGTCTATTAAAACAGTGAGAGGCTATACAATCCGGGGATGTGCTTCGAGATTTTGCCCAATATAATGGACATCAAGAACTCGCATTAGCCATTTCCACGGTGAATGACTTGCTGAGCGAAATTAAACTTAGCAGGCCGCAGCAACAAACACAAATCAAGGACTATTTTTCTGCGGTCTAGCTCTGTCTGAACATTTTCTCTGCCAAATTTGTTAAATTTACGTTGGGGTTACAAATACATTTAATTGTTCCCTTCTTTTTGGTTAAAAACTTAAAAAATACAAAATAAATGACTTATGACAGCGTTTTCAACTTTTTGATAATTGATTTATTAATATATATTAAACTTTTAATGACGAATATGCCGTGGGGTGATTTTTGTGTTGGACCTGCGTTAAGTGGTCACCCTGTATTAAGCGGTCACTTGGTCAACCCCCAAAGGTGATCGCTTAACCCTTTTATGCATACCGTTGTCGTGCAACAAATTACAACAATAGAACGAATGAAAGAACAAAAGAATAAAAATATCATATATGAAAGGGTTAATACAGGTTCAACTGTAATTGTAAATATAATACATGCATTTATCAAAAATATCTCACTTTGTCGTTGTCCGTTCAATAGGGAGTTTAAGCATGCTAGTACAGCAATGGCGTTTAACAATGTTGATTCATTTTTAAGCATTTGGATAAAATAACATTCCATTAACGTTGTAATGAACTTTCAATGTTATTTTTACTCCTCTGAAACTCTCTTCAGCAGCTTTGGTCTGTTCGTAACATTTAAACGACCGAAAACGTTCCACGTATTGCGTGCTGACGTTGCCGTAAAACCATGGAAATGCTCTCGACGACGTACTGTACTAACGTAGGACGGCGTTGAAAATACACTTGGGATGACAATATGATTATTTCCTTTTGTTTTGGATGAAAATTTATATTGTATGCTAAGAAGACGTTGCCGTTTGCTTAAACTCCCTAGTTATAAATGTACGGTAAACGTCACAACCATTAAGTGTACCATCAAGAAATATGTTCTATAAAGCGAACACCTCTCCAAAGCGGACACAACTGGCTGGTCTCGGCCGTAAATAACATATTTCCGTGTACATTAACCCTCTATAAGGCGGAGACCTCTCTAAAGCGGAAACCTTACGTACGATTCTTACGTACGAGAAACTTACGTAAGATTCTGTATTTTGCAGAACTTGACCTGTGCTCCAAAGAGATTCTTCCTTTGGTGATTACTGCAAATACACTCACTGGCTACATCAACATGGTTGAGGTAGTCGGTGCGGTTCTTGTGGACGTGCAAGCGCATCAAGAGATTAAGTCGCTGCAAATTTAGTCGCTGCTGAGATATTGTCGACATCGGTAAGTCTTCATACGTCGCACTTCTCTGAAAGACATCTCACTTCCTGCATTGGTAGAGGGCATCAAAAGCAGTAGCTTCACTAGTTTGCACACCCGAGACCAGTGGCGGGTCAACACTATGGCAAACCATGCAAATGTTGGAGGCCCCTTAATAGATGAGGAGGTGCGTTTGAACCGGAAATGCCGACCTGTTACAAACTAGTTCTGATAGTGCCAGTCTTTTCGTTACGCATGTCACAAAGGTCAACGGACAAAACTTCGTCGTTCATTAATAGTTTTATGATGTGAAAATAGAATGGTGCGTGGACAGAGTTAATTAAGGTAAAAAGTTCAAAGATCAGTCACGGCAGTTACCAACCTTTAAACTTTTTTAGTCGGTTATGTAGATGAGTTCTGCTAAAAGCGGTCAACGTACACATTTATTAGGTGCTGTAGTTCAGTTTGTACATATACACGTACGTACATACATACACACATAGACACATACACACACACACACATACATACATACATACATATATATATATATATATATATATATATATATATATATATATATATATATAACTGAGATGATAATGTTTACGATGAATCCAAGAGTGCTCGATACCATGTGGGGCAGAGCTTAAACGTTTTTCGCTTAAGAGTATATGGTTACTACTCAACAGCGATGAGTCATCCAACCCGCGCAAACCATGACGTCAATGAACAGAGAAAAAGGAGACAATGAATCGACGCTGTTTCAGTTGCCTGAAGATTGCATCCGCGTGAAACTCGGAGTAGCAACCATATACTCTTAAGCGAAAAAAAAAAAAATAAAATATATATATATATATATATCCACCAGGATAAACTTTTGAAAAAAAGACTTTATTCGACGTTTCGGGGCAAGCTCCTTTATACAATTTACCAGTGATGCAAGTCCTGTATTTATACATAAAAATACTATTTAAAATTCAAATATACTACAAAAAATTTCTAGTATTCAAACCAATTGGGACAAACGAGTTCAGTTTGTATGCCTAAAATCTCTCTAGTTGTTGGTTCATTGATATTCGTTTTGTCAATTATCTTTACAATCATATTTTCAATTCCTTCATGTCCCTCTTCATAAAAATGTGCATACAAATGCCCTCCTGACATGTTCCTTCGTCCCTTCGTGTATCTAACCAAACTACTATTGTGATTGTTAAACCTTCTCCTACATTTCGAACACGAAATGAGGTAAACCATGCCTTCAGAATCACAATTGAATGAATAATTTGTCTTAAATTCATTCCCATGTCCTTCGAAATCCCTACCCTCTTCCACAAAACGACAAACTTTACAACGTGATTTACCACATTTTTTCATCCCTACATTAATAACCCTTTCATCCCTAAGCTTTGCCGTAACCAACTCATCTTTAAGGTTTCTAGGTCTTCTAAAAGAAACTATCGGCTTTTCTCCGAAAACTTTTTTCATGTCATCAGACGTATGTAAAATCGGCCAAAGCGAATTAACCACTTTCCCAATCCCCGATAACGCTGGATGAAACTTAACCACTAGTGGAATTCTCTTAGGCTTTTTTTTTTTGCCTTACTTCTAATGTTCTGAAAAAACAAGTCTTCCCTTCTTTTCGCTTTGGCTTTAAAAAGCTGTTGGTCAATAAGATTCTTCTTGAAACCTCTCAATTAGATTTCCCTGAAATTCCTTAAGCCTTTCCTTAAATACTTCATCCGATTCACAAATTCGTCTCACCCGTAATGCCTGACCATAAGGTATACCTCTCTTTACATGTGTCGGATGACAAGACCTGCTATTTAAATATTGACATGTTTGAGGAAGTTGATCGTCCAGGTTAGTGTAGTCTTGAGAAAGACTTGGTTGAAGTGACTGACGTTTCGACACCCTTTTGACTCTGAAGATGACCGCCGCTAAGGCTGTCGAAACGTCAGTCACTTCAACCAACAGTCTTTCTCAAGACTACACTAACCTGGACGATCAACTTCCTCAAACATGTCACGATTCTCCCAGGTTCAAACCATTTACTTTATCTAAATATTGATGGGTATCCGTCTGCTTCGAATATGTAGAAAGAATTGTTGGAAGTACCATTACATCGTTTAGGAGCAGGTTTAACAATCCCAATAGTAGTTTGGTTAGATATGGGAAGGGACAAAGGGGCATATCAGGAGAGCATTTGTATGCACATTTTTATGAAGAGGGACATGAAGGAATTGAAATTATGATTGTAAGGATAATTGACAAAACGAATATCAATGAACCAACAACTAGAGAGGGATTTTGGACATACAAATTGAACTCGTTTGTCCCAACTGGTTTGAATATTAGAGATTTTTTGTAGTATATTTGAATTTTAAATAGTATTTTTATGTATAAATACAGGACTTGCTTCACTGGTAAATTGTATTCTTGATAAAGGAGCTTGCCCCGAAACGTCGAATAAAGTCTTCTTTGAAAAGTTTACCCTGATGGTTTTATATTCCTAATGTTAAACTTTGGTAGAGAGAGGTTATGTGTTGGGTTAAAGTAGAGGTTAAAATTTCAATTACACAAGAGAAATATCTTGCCTAACAGAAATTTTATATCCCTAATGTATAGTAAAATGGTGTTAATGGTCGTCTGTTGGCTCTATAAAATGTCCTTCGATGCCAGTGGTTGCGTATCTACGGTAATAAATATCGATTGAATAAAATGAATATATTTTTGCGTTAACTAGTTTGAGGTTGGCGTTAATGATAGTATATTTTCTGCTAATGAACAGCCAAAGGTGTACAACGGATGCAGAAACTGTATTTGGTATCCATGCATGGATTCCTATAACTTGGATTTACAGGCGATGCGTACGAGGGAGTCTCGAAGATTAATACCAAGTCAAAAGTAAAATAGTACGCATCCTTGGGGTGACCGGTAATCAATTTTATCCGCGAGTTCAATATTTGTTCGGTGAAATTTATGAAAGTCCAGTATAAAACGGTTTGCGTGAATATTCATATTTTTTTTTCAAGTTCATGATGTTCATGATAGCAAAGTGAATCCGAAAGAACGTCCAATTCTGCTATATGATTTAAATGTTAAAAAAAAGAGCAGTAACATTTTTCAACACCCTTCTCCAGAGACTTACATCTCGGGAAAAGTGAATAGAATGTATTTCCGAGTTTTCGACATCTGCAAGTACAGCCTTCTTGTGTGCTACGTTATTGGTCGAGGTCCATGCAAGCCAATGAGGTCTCCATTCAACTCTGGTATATGCTGTGCACCATACCCTCCATCACCATTGTCAATCATTGTTCTAAAGTTTAGTCTGTGTGACACAGAAAAGCCGTCGTTCCCTTCGAGTTGAGTCAAGATAACCACGACTTGCCTGTCGAAGGAGATAATACATAAGATAAGGCGGAGGCTTGTTTGAAATTTCTATGATTAAGTCTGTTTAGGGGTGTAATCAGTTTTTGTTTCCGTGATTAGAGTTCATTGAGCGACATTATGGAAAATCTTGCTATTCAAG
This sequence comes from Heliopora coerulea, assembly GCA_030142905.1. Lineage (NCBI taxonomy): Eukaryota > Metazoa > Cnidaria > Anthozoa > Scleralcyonacea > Helioporidae > Heliopora > Heliopora coerulea. The sequence continues at coordinate 519,092 of JASJOG010000004.1, forward strand.
AGCCATGAAAACGTTCCATAAATGCATATTTCGAAGCCGCTATTGCAAAAAAGACAAGTTTTGGACAAAACGTTTTCTCACCATTACGGAGGGGCAGTTGCCCTATTTCAACTTGGTGGCGCTCTTGGTTCTATTGCTTCCGCTTTACAAGGCAGTAAAGTTAAAAGTTCGCAAATCGTATAGTGAAAGACCATAAAAAGCCATATTCTACGTTGAAAGATCAATATCTGTATGGGATAGATCGATATGGCCATTATGTTTAATAGAGTGAGGCTAAAATTTGTTTTCATAAAATGCATTTTAACAAATACCTTTCAGGGGCACTTACTCATGGATAGGGCACCGTCAGATCCCTTTTGACCGTATATCTTTTCTCTTAAATGATCTACTTTTTAAAAGGAAAGGGCACTTTTTCAAAAAACTGATCTGTGGCAAGGCAAATGCTAGAGTTTGATATTCTGCACTGTGACTAATCCAGTCTGAGTAGTTACGGAAGCCAGATGACAATTAATGAAACTATGCAAAGTTTGTTCTCTTCAAAGTCGTTTTTATACTGGTTTCTCAGATGAGACAATAGGTCAATAAATCCAGTATTGAGACTATAGTTCTTGACAGACTAAATTCGAGTTCTATGTCGTAATCAATGAACGACTAATTCATCGCATGGAGAACTTGGGCAAAACATCTTTCAATGTTTGCTTGTAATTATCAACAATAAAGCTATCCTTCATCTTGAATGTACAAAGGAGTTCTACATTTAAAATATTGGTTGAAACTTCGCAAAGTCAACTCGTTGATAGAAACGTTTATAGAAGTTACAAAATCAAAAGATGCCAATGAAAGTATCTATAATAAAAGATTTTGGGGGTAGAAAGTTAGTATTCAATGTTCATCTACCACTTCGGTGGATGGAGCGCAGTTAATTGATGAATTTTAGCATTTCGTAGCTTCTAAAATGTCAGTTCTTTGCTCGTGTCACAGCAATTCATTTTATTTTGTTTTATGTAATCCTTTTTGTTGCGTTAAGGTGAAATAATCACATTAAAAATTAAACATCTCTTAAACTTTTTAGCCATGTTTGTTTCGGTTCGAAATGACTGCGCAGCACACTTAGCGCAGCGGGACTGAAGATGAATAATTTTCCACAGATTAACCACTAAAATTTCCAAATGATTAAAATAAAGGTTTTTGGTTTTAAAACACTTTAATGAGAAACTTTGATTAGCGACGACGATATTTTCGATGTTCACTCGACATTATTGTAATTTCAACACACACAAGTTACTATGAATAAAATTAACAAATATTAAAATTCTCAGTGGAACATTGTTAATTAAAAACAATCAACAACTATGAAATCTAAAATTAAATATTGAAATACAAAAATTAAAAAAGTTTGGAAGGCAACGAATCCCTTTGGATATTTAAAGATGGATTCAAGTCATTTGGTGAAGAGCACCTCATAAAACAGTTAAATTTAGTTTTGTACTTCTTTACAATTCGGAAATTATGTGCGATGTTCCGTGACTGTGTATCGTGTTGCTGCATGTGCTTTCCAATCATAGACTTTTTATGCTCCTTGCAACATTTAAAATGGCGGACGGGCGTACTGATTTTATGTTGCTTTTGCTTAGGAGTTTTTCAAGCCTAACAGCGTGTCATGGGATCAACCTAGCTTTGCTGAATGTTCAAGCTGACTACGTGAAGAGGAGGCTTAACATAATCAAGGACGAAGACAAAAACCACCTTCAAGATTTTGGCTTAGACCGGAACGTAAAAGTGCTTGGTGGAGAAACTTTGCTGCCCAATTAGGCTGTTATCGTTTTCAAATCGTGTTTGCGAATTCGTGTGGACGGGCGAAAACAATTCAAAAACGCTATCGTGTGGACAGGGCCTGAAGCAGTTCTGGGTGAAATCCAAAACAAAGAAAATTAAACAACCCGCATGATAATTCTACCATTTAAAGATCGAACATCAGCCAGTTCCGTAAGAAAACAATTAACAGACCTTGGCTTAAAGCTTAGAAGGAAAATTATTCCATTGTTTACAAGCCGCAACATTTCTCCAGAGTTACGGATCTAGGAACCAAAACCTTTACCCCTCAGCCAACAACGTGTTGGGTATCAATTTAAACGTAACCATGAGTGCGAAGCTGGTTATGTTTACAACACTAGTCGGCCTCTCAATTTATCAGCGAATTGAGGAGCATAAAAGTTCTATCATTGGAAAGCAAATTCAGCAGCAACAACATCAGAGTAACGGAACGTCTAATATAATTTCCGAATTTTAAAGAAGTCCAGAACTATATTTGATTGTTTACTTCGTGTAATGTTCTTCATCAATAACTCGAATCCACACTCAAATATCTGAAGGGATTCGTCACGTTCTAAACTCTTTTAATTTTTATATTTCAATGTTTAGTTATAGATTTCATAGTTGTTGAATATTTTTGATTAAGAATATTCTATCGGGAATTTCAATATTTGTAATTTTATTCTTAATAAATTATGTAAATTTCGAAATTAGTTTAAAGTTTTATTTGGTTTGAGAATGATGTCGCGTGGACATCAAAACATCGTCGGTAATCTAAGTTTTTAATTAAAATAAATTATATTTTATAGTCTATACTTTACACTTTATATTATCCTCGAACCCATTTTATCAATGTATTTTTCTATTTTTAAAATAGTTCTAACTTTTTAAATTCTACATATTGTCAAACAAGCACAGAAGTGCCTTATTCGACAAGTTTGAAGTTTTTGATGACAAGAATAAATAAAGCAAGGTTTTGGAAAAACGAGAAAGGTGGACGGAACAAAGACAGGAAGAGCGAGTAATCCCACCGTTTCAAGCTAATCCAAATTCCCACGACAGTTTTTATATATATAAAAAAATTTTAAATTGTTTAAATACTCCTCTGAAATCTTAAATTATTCAAAATAACTGTGAATGGCTAGTATGAAAGAAATATCAGTTTACCTGTGGCTAGGCGGAACGACGTCAGTTGTGCACAGTAATCCTCGAGTGGATACCACGTTGAAACTTTCTGAGCAATCACAATTAACCAGAAGGTGCATATCATGTCTCCTATTTTCAGCAACTACGAGAAGACCAGCCATGTCATGACTCACGTAATAAATAGTAATTCCGGGAATGCCCTAAAGAAATAAATACCATTTTAAAACACGCAATACCGGAAACAAACTTTGCTCATCTCACAATGTAAGAAGTTAGCAAACGCATCAGAAAATTGATCACCAAATAACTATCGACAAGAGCCTAATCAAATGAGAATTAAAGTTAGTAACGTGAAGTCAGTGATTGGAGTATGCATGAGACTAGTTTCACTGAACGTCAAGGTTCCTGGGCAGATGGTGATAAGATGACAGCCAGTGAAGGAACGTAACTTATCTTCCAGTGACGGCTGACACAGTTATATTACCTGTAATATCAGATTTTCTTTTATCTCCTCAAGAATCAGCTCATAGCAAGGCCTTATTTTCAGGGAATTCTTTTTCCAACAGAATAATAGGACCTATTAGGTTAACCATGTTTTCGTCCACAGTCGTACAACAGATGGTTTTAGCCGCCGCTATTTTCCCTTTGGTAAACGGTCTTTGCAATCCCAAACGATCATTGCCATCTTAATGTTTCGGGGTTCCCTATATGTACCCTGAGGACCCTCACTGAATGATGGTATGTTTTTTAAATTCCCAATTTTGACGAAGTTCGACTGAGCCTGCAAGCCTACTGTAGTGGTTTGTGCGACCAGTAGCGGTTGGTGCCAAGCGGGTTCGAGCCCGTAATGAACCCGAGTTTTCTATTTATTTATTTTATTTTATTTGCACTTAATGTGTTTTTTTTACGCTACAGTGTTTGATTTTGTTCGAGATTTCGTATAATCAAAATGTTAAAATTAGAGTAATAAACTAAAGCGACTGGTGGTCAAGTTAAGGTGTAAGCGAGGCGGGAAACCCGCTACTGGGACGGTTAGGTTAAGGTTTTGGTTTGGGTTAGGTTACTCAGATAATCCGTGGTTGAATTTGAAGTCAAGGAAAGAAAACAGGTGAAAGATTTTGAGTTGCTTCTTGTTTATGTGACTTGATGAAGTCAAGGTGCAGAGGGTTCACTTGGGGAACCCGAAAACATTAAGATGGCAAAGACCGTTTGAGAAGGCAAAGACCGTATACGAAAGGGACGACTGCCGACCGACAAAAACCGCTACTCAACCATGGAACGAAAGCGTCCCAAGAACTAATTATTTTCTACTGATAGAACTTAGATCATTGTTTTTCTGTGTGTGTGTGTATGTGTGTATGTACATATATATATATATATATATATATATATATACAGTAAATATATATGAGTTAAAAAATGTGTAATCCAGGCATATTATGAGATTTCTTGAACGTGGTTCGGATTTACGGTTTTGGTCTTGAGCTTTCAACTCGATTCATCGAGCCATCGTCAGAAGTGAATGGGAGCTTTTGCCCGCAAGCATTTGTGCCAGCAGTCTTTGTGAACGTCTGATAGGTTGGGGTGTTGCATTTGTTTGTTGGATTTTTGGAATTTGGTGGGCTGGTAGCAACATTCTCCGGTTGTGTAGTGGTTGTGAGAGAAGGTTTTGGACATTAGCGGGGGTACCTTCCTCCAACTGAAGCGCCTCTACCCCCGCTCAGTCCAACCTCGCCAAAACTGGGAATTTAAAAAACATACCATCATTCGGTGAAGGTCCTCAGGGTACACTTGGGGAACCCCAAAGTAATAGGATGGCAAAGACCGTTTGGGATTGCAAAGACCGTTTACGAAAGGGAAAATAATGGCAAGTGCTTCCCTAATGAGCAATGACAATCAGTGATCGGCTTTATCAATTATTGCACAATTATTGAACATAAAGTCACATAAACTAATCTGTAAAGTTTCGTCTGAGTTTTGGTCGTAGGGTGAAAGTTCCATAAAAAATCTGAAATGCTGGAATTGTTCACAAGAATTGATGTGATTGTAAACCTCCGAATTTGGATAAGTCGCCTGTTCTTTATATTCTTGTGTAAAGGCATCTGTTTGTTTTCCCGATGTATGATTGAAAGCAGCCGGGACCAGAAAAGCTATAGACAACGGATCTTTTATACTTGTCCATAGCTTTTCTTGTCCCGGCTGCCTTGAATTATACATTGGTAAAACAGATAGATACCTTTACACGTGAATTAAAGAACATGCGACATGTCCAAATTCGGAGGTTTACAATCACATCAATTCTTGTGAACAATTCCAGCATCTCAGGTTTTTTATGGAACTTTCACCCGACGACCAAAACTCAGACGAAATTTTATAGTTTAGTTTATGTGTCCTTATTTTCAATAATTGTGCAATAATTGATGAAGCCAATCACTGGTTGTCATTGCTCTTTAAAGAAGCGCTTGCAATTCGCCGACAAAAACCGCAACTCAACCATGGAACGAAAGCGTCCAGAGAACTATTTTCTACCAATCGAACTTAGGTCATTGTTTTTCTCTGAATGTATATATATATATATATATATATATATATATATATATATATAACCACAGACGGAACCGTTTCGGCCTACTGGGCCTCATCAGTGTAGTGCTGACGAGCAGGATGGAGAAGCCTACATGATATAGGCAACTCAAATGTTCCACACATATATGCAGCAAATTGCAAAAATTATGGCACAAAACATATCAACATATAAACATATCAAGACCGTTGTATCACCATTTTATTCTCACTTCAACGGTCAGTGAAGATATGCTGTGTGTTTTTTGGCACATTCTTTGGCCAGTCTAATGCATTAAGGTTGATTAAAGTATTCATAGTTACAAGATTTACCTATACGTACTGTTTTTACGATATGTTTAGGTTTACCAAAATTTGTGCAATTTGCTGTATTTATATATACATATATACATACATACATACATACATACATACATACATACATACATACATACATACATACATATATATATATATATACAGTACTGCTCAGAAATAACCTAACAAAAACCGCGGGCAAGACGCGGTCATTTTGCGGCTCGGCTGCGGTCACCTTGCGGTTCACCTGCGGTCACTTTGCGGCTCGGCTGCGGTCATCTTGCGGCTCGGCTGCGGTTGCCTTTGCGGTCAATCAAAACTGCGTCTCACGAGACGCAGAAGTCGGGACTCGATCGGTGACATACGCTATTTTCCGAAGTTATGAGTCATCTACGGTAACATTAAACGTGGTGACTTCTTTAACTGTGTTCTGTGTTGCAAATGGGAAAACTTTCGGAATTTACTAGGAATTGAATTGTTTTTCTGAAGTCTTCTGGTACATCGATCACTATGATTAGGAATATTCTCGAAGAAGAAAGAATAAAAACATCACGACCAGCTATAAGCCTGTTCCTTTCACGGTATGAACGAAGTGGCAGTTTAGCTGATGCCAAACGTAGCGGAAGAAAGCCGATCTTAAGTGGCCGTGAAAGAGATTTTATCGATGACAAAATGAAAAATAATGACGAGTTGACATCGTCCGAATTAAAACACCTTTTGAGCGACAAGATAGGTGTAAATGTCTCAAGTTCCACCGTTCGACGTGTTAGACAAAACTTGGGGTGGAGGCGTGAGAAGGCAACATATTGCCAGCTCATTCGGGAACCCAACAAGATAAAACGGCTGTCCTGTTGTTGATTTCCTTGTTTTAAGTCGTATTTTACGATGGTTGACCATCCATGCGGTATAGAACAAAGACTGATTTATCGCTTGCTTGGCTAAAAAACGAATGAGTCATGTCATATCGACTATTTTGAAATCCCACTGAGGTTAATTAACATACATGCAAATATTGCTCGCTGAGAAGCGGCTGCGGACCAAAAGCTCACTTCTGGTTATTTTTTAATCTTTTTCCTATTTGAACGTCGAAAGATATAGCTGATTCTGTCTTTAAGCGTACTTTGAAGTAGTTTGCCACGTGTTGTTGACGATGGTTTGGAATCTCGTCTTGGTAATACGTATGACAAATTGAGTTTCACCGTTAATACCTGACTACCCTAAGATTTTACGGTTATCTGGACTAAAATTCTTTCTTTTAAACGATACATAGAGTATTTCTGTACTGCAAATGAGTCAGTCATGCCTTTAAAACTATTTTGAGATTCCGCCAAGGGAATCATTGTCAAGCTGTAGAATAGTTTATGAATCGCTAAACGTCGTATAGCGACTCATTACGAGATTCAGCGATGGCTGTGCGTTCCACCCGCCCGCAGACGCAGGAGAGACGCACATTGGACGCAGTATGGACGCAAACCGCACGCAGGACGGACGCAAAGTGGACGCAGGACGGACGCAAAGTGGACGCAGGACGGACGCAAACCGCACGCAGGACGGACGCAGACGCACTGTTAGGTTATTTCTAAGCAGTACTGTATATATATATATATATATATATAGACTTGGATATGTCCACTAGATATCGACAGTGCTCAACACAAATCAAGTCGTGGAGCTACGTATTATACCTTTAAATGCTAATTTAATAAAAATATAAAAAACTGTGACTCGAGTTTCACGCTGCACGGCAATTCTCAGGATCCTGAGGATCGCCGTGCAGCGTGAAACTCGAGTCACAGTTTTTATATTTTTATTAAATTTTCATTAAACGTATTATATATATATATATATATATATATATATTTATATACACAGCACACCCACGTGCAACACAGCAGCATTCCTGGTGATGACTAAAACTTAGTCGAAACGTCGAAATTAAAATGTTATCGTTATTCGGAGTTGCCGTTGTTGTGTATTTTATAAAAATACTCAGTGGTTCCCGCAATTTTTAATGTATCAGTTTTACTAGTTTCTTACTGTGTGTGTTTTTCCATTTGTTACAGTCATCCATATAATAGCATCAGCGAGCAAAAACTCTGTCATAGGAAGCTGTTCCATCATTACTGCACGCGAGCTGTGTACTGCCAACACGTAACATGGATACTGAGACTTTGAGATGGATTTTATTCCTGCTTCTCCACCACATCGCCAGTGGTTGAACGCCGTCACAACTATTTAAACATTAAATGGGTAATAATGATTATAAAAGCACTTATGAACTGAAAATTTTGAAAGATCTCTTGAAATAATAAAAGAACGTCTCCCACATTTTTCCATTACAGATCTCCTTGATATATTTCAATTTGTTTCTTATGTAAATTCGATGGCCTGTGATGTCATTTTTTGTGACAGTATTTCGCTAAATGAAAAATAAATTGTGACTCCGATGTTATCCAACGGATTAGGATGAAATTTTATACAGTGGTTTAGTTCATAAAGCTGAGCAGCTCCACATTAAAATATTGCTGTCGTATTAATGTATCAGTTCCCAGACGCCTCCCTCCATAAAAATGAATTGATTTCATCCTGTCATCATAAAGGAAGGTATGGCGTTTTTCTTTTTCACAGGATTTATAAAGCCGCTGGAGGCAACATGGCTGGCTGGTGGCGAACAAAAAATGCCACAAATTGGCTGTAAACAAAGAAACGTACTTCACGTCTTTGAGAGGTCTGGAAACAAAAGCATTACTACCATAACAATATTTAAAAGTGGAGCTGTTCAGTTTCATGAATTAAACTATATATATATATATATATATATATATAGTTTCAAGTAATTTAGTTTAATAACATCTGAGATATAATTGATTTTTCAATTACTTAAAATGCTGAGCCATCAAAATGTCGTAACAGGTCGTCTCATTCACATATCAAACAAACTGAAATACCTCAAGAACGAGGTAAAAAATAGAAAAACTATAGAAAGTGATCTTTATCATTTTAAGAGTTCATTCAAACAAGATAAACTTAATTTCCACTTCATCAACACTTTAACATTAATTTTAATCAACGGATGTAAGCCACACGAAATTTTACCATATAATACCATAAACCCCTTACCACATCCCTCCAAATGTAATTATTGAACAAAAAATTGCATTACCTTAAACTTTCATACAAGATGCCCAAAGTTACATTCCACTAAATTCTACTACACTACATTACCCCTTCACTATACCACATTACACCGTATCACCGCACACCACATCAAATACAAACAACCAACACTGAACACCATTTACCACACTACACCACACTGCAACTCAAAAACGCAACCCAGCCAACACAATCCTATTAGACCTATTCATACCTTACCTTGTCCTACCCTACTTTACTCCACCCCTCTCTAATTGGTCGAACACGACCAAACCTGGTCGAACCCAAACAGATAAATAATCTGTGAACCTACAACGCATGTTATTCCAAACAGTTAACTTATGACTTCGTCTGAACTAATGTCAGGAATTGCTAGTGTTCTTCACACCAAGAATACTTTCACCATATTAAAAATTGCTTAGCCTAAACTACGCCAAACTAAACTACGGATGAACTGGAAATAGAATTAGCTTGAAGTTCACGAACTCTCCACCTGTAAGCGGAAATTTAGCGCCGTTTATACGAGAAGGAAAAAAAATACTGTGGGCAATATAAGCCAGGACTAAAATATGCCACAAATGGTACATTTATATGAGCATTTTCGTAGCTCAGATTAGCTGCGACTTACCTTCCTTGCGGACCGTTTCACATCAGTGATAGCGTTCGCAGTTTACTTTAGGGCAGCTTACCTTGGTCGAGGCTTATTTCTTCTCAAATGAGAGTCTATAGTTGTCAAGTTGTGGAGAAGCTGCATCTCTTTTCTACAATCGTCTTTGACACCTCTTCGATCATAGTACGAAAAAATAACCCTCATTTCGTAGTAAAAAGGCCTATTTCTGGCAGACGTTAATCTTAGAAAGTAAACTCGATACCAGCTCAAACTATAACTCTGGATCCACTCCAACCTCAACTATATTAAAGAGAAACTAACCTGCGATATAGACTCCTTCTTCCACCATTACACTAAAAGACACGCCTCCTTTAATGGTTCTCTTACTGTTCTTAATGATCGATAAGAGTTCAGGTCGCGACGTATTTGGCACAGAACGAAAAAGTATGACGCACAAATCAACTAAGGACTGCCGTGAATCTGTTAAGTTCCTAAACGAGTAAAAAGTGGAGTCTAAGAGTGTCGAATCGTTTTGATGTTAATTTCAACTATGATGCACGAATAATGCACACGGAATACACAACTTCGTTATAACTGACGAGAAGGGTTATATACTCATCTAATATTTTGAATTTACTCTCGATAACATGAAATGGCCTTTAAATCTGATGACGGAAATTTTCAAGTGACAGAATCATACTTTTAAAGAAATGAGAAAGGCACCATTTCTATTATAACTGAAAGGCTGACTGAAACCAATTACTGGACTCAAGAGTGAAGCCAAAAATGGTGGATATGGAGATCTTTTAGACGTGAGTTTCAGTCACCAGCACGGTCATCCTGATGTCAGTTTTACTATTTAACATTGCACTTTGTGTCTTGTTGGTACACTTTTCATATTTAATTGAAAAAAATACCACCGAAAAGAGAATTTCGGATGAAGCAAGTAAGTTTATAAATTTCAAGCGTTTGGAGAAGCCTTATCGGAGGTATTTCGTACAAAACTAACACCGAAACTAAGAAAAATAGCAATAATATCTGATATGAAGACTTCAGTTTAAAACCAAGAACTGGAACATCAATTTTGTCTTTTGTAATCACATTAACGACAGTTCATTTAACTGGTAGGTAGTACATATTGACCTATTTATTGTGAAGTACCTGTTCTGGACCATATCGTTTAGAATAATGGCAATCCGTCACCTTTTCTCGGTGACGTGACGTTGACGAAGCAGTAACAATAGAGTTCAGTGACATGGATGAAAATATGTAACAATGTTTCCATAAACCTGAATTCGAGGTTCTTAAGTAGAACACGCAGACTTCAAGGATAAGGGAGATATCATCAAAGGGGTAAGGCAATGGTCAACTTAAAATCAAATGCAATACGTATGCTTAGCTAAGTTGGTCGTAGAGTTACCAAAGAAACAGAAAGGGTATACTTTTCACAAACTCTTAATGCTGTTAAAGCATGTTGATCCTAACCCGTAACCAGACTCACCGTTTGCGAAACTGGGGCGAAATGAAAGCCCACGCGGATCTTGTGTCTCCGCCCAATTGCCGGATGCCAAGAGTTGACTGGTAGATATTTAACTAAAAGCCTAATTCATTTGTCCCACCCTTATCCTTTGTTTCGAGCTTGAAGACATAAGGTACTTCAACGGTTCAACGTTATTAAACACACAGGTTAACTGGCACATTCGGGTTCCAAGACCTGTTTGAACGACCGATTTTTGCTGTGATTTTTACGGCGTATTTAACTACGACTTGCAATCGCTTACGTTTACTGCCGATGACTTTACGGCTATTCCTCTCAGAATTTATAGCGATTTTTTCGTAAAAGTTTGCCTTTTGTTTTTTTTTTGTTTTCTTTTTGAGAAATCTAACCAAAAGTTTGTTTTCGGCTTGACATGACAGGCTCTTACCAGTTCTTCACTCGGGATATGCGACTCAGAAGAGTCAAAATAGGAAAACTTACAAACAAAATACGGCAAGCAGTTTTTCGCTAGCTCGATGCAATCGCTAATATAATTGCGCCAAAAATTGCCCCCCAAATTGCAGCAACAGTTAAGACAATCGCCAAAATTGGAATCAAACCGCAGGTAGTTTGCAGAAGCGATTTCAAACTGCATTAAGGCCGGCGATAAAGGTTGCAACGAAATTGCAGCCGAATAATCGGCAAAAATAGCAACTTGTCAACACACCCTTACGGTAATAAAGGGTCTACCACTATAAAGCTTTAGACTTGACTGGGTTTGTTTTCTTGTTGTTTTGCTCACTGGATTCGACAAAACTTTAATATTTCAACTTTTTGTTGCTTTGGCTCAGTCGTGTCAGAGTACAGGCACCCAAGTTTGTGCGTTTCTTTCGCCTAGACAAGAAACTACTCGTAAAACGATGTACAAAATCTTTCAAAACACTCAGCTGGCACTTTGCTTTATCTCAGTGTTGCTACCCATGTGATGCACGAATGATATGAAGTGGAATTATGAGCAGAAAAACCGTAGTTTATTCGGTTATTGTATTAAATAGGTTTTTTACGTTGGTGTTTATGGATCGATGAACGACAATCTAATCAATAACTAAGATTATCCGTGCTGCCTACAGGCTGAGAGATCGTCATCAACACGGGTTTGTTATGCGTAGCGAAGAAGTCGGCATAAACATTGACAGTAAAGTTGTGATCTATTTTGTTTTTCTCATCTTGTTCCTTGGTCGCTTTAGCAGTTAGCAATATGTTAAAATCTGCCGCTCAACAGCAAGGTTTTCGTAGACACTATTGCATAGGGAAAACCGTTGACCTTTCAAAACGGTATAACAATTTCCTCAAGAAGTCAATCAAATCGTATCACCAATACTAGCACTTAAGCAACACTTTTTGACAACGTACGTACTTCAATTGGTTCATTCAATGCTGAAAGATCTCAGCATTTATGTAAAGATTAAGGTACGGTTTATTCCAAAATATGTTCAGTCGAGTTTTGAATGCACATGGGATAGTTGAGAAAGCACGAAGAAAGCGTAGACGCTATTGCATAGGGAAAACCGTTGACCTTTCAAAACGGTGAAACAATTTTCTCAAGAAGTCAATCAAATCGTATCACCAACGCTAGCACTTAAGCAACACTTTTTGACAACGTACGTGCTTCAATTGGTTCATTCAATGCTGAAAGATCTCAGCATTTATGTAAAAATTAAGGTACGGTTTATTCCAAAGTATGCTCAGTCGGGTACTGAATGCACATGGGATAGTTGAGAAAGCACGAAGAAAGCGTATAGTGTTGACGGGCAACTATACAACACGGAAGTTGACCTACGATGTTCAACGTATGCGTGTATCACGTTTGTCATACAACACGACACGACAAGACACGACACGAAATGGCAAGACACACAAAGACTCTGTAACGTGTGCAATTTGAACAACGGGTTAAATAAACGTAGACTAACCTGGAAGTCTTCTGATATACGCAAAGATCTAGCTCAGTTGGCGAAAATACTGCCAAAGAAACAACTTCACTGGGACCCCCAGCAAACGGTGGTAGAACTCCAGCCACCCGTGCTTCAGTCCAGTCATCACGAATTTTACAAACGTCTACACAGTCAAAATATCTAAAAACAAGCAGAAGAGAGGTTGTAGAGTTAAAGGTTGAAACCAAGTCAAAAGGCATGTCAATATAAAGGTATTCGATGCCATGCAGCTTCCTGTAAGACATTGTTATTGTTATTGTTGTTGTTGCTGTTGCTGTTATTGTTAGTCTTAGTTCAAATACGGTACTACTTCACCAATGTGAAAGTGATGTTCTTCCAATTTTTTCAGGCGCCAAAGCAACGGCACACTATGTGCGTGGAATTCATACATAACTCGATATCTTATCCAAGATACTGGCTCGGTTTATCAAAGTTACAACCCAAAGTGCGATGATCTGGAGTTTATGACGGAAGAGGTAGATCTAAGAAATAGGACGCGAGATTCCCTCACTAAAAGCGAGGTTACTTTTGAAGACGCGATGCAGTTGCGTAGTGGCCAGGAGCAATAACTTTTTATTTTTTTCAAGTGATTTTGTGAGCAGCGGTTTGTGACAGGTTATTAAAATTGTTCACCTTTACGAGGGTGTTGTTTTCCTTGTCATTTTCTTCATGGTTTTTAAATAGAAGGGACATATCTGCGAGCGTTAGTTTAAAACTGTCAATTTACTTTCCAGTCTTTGGATTTTTATATGACTTGTTGCGCTAGGGCAACCACACGTAGCACTTTCCTAGATATGCTGACTTTTATTTGGGTTTCGTCTACGCCACTTTTCCCCCAACTTCGCTGTTACCAGTCTAGACTAACACAATATGTGCTTGAGATTATGTCTGGTTATACTGTTCATGCTAACGATAAGTACTATTTGGAATCATCAGGAAATATTTTGTGTATCCCTGGAGTTAACTGTCCACCGCAGGTGATTTCAAAGTTCCACCAGAAGTAAAGTAGTCGCAGGGTTCGTACGGGGACTCAGAAACCATGAAAGTCCTTAAATTTTCTTGTTTTAAAATTAAGTACTCAAAAGTCCTGAAATTTTCTCAATTCCCTTCCCTCCAAGTTCATGAAAAGTCCTTAAATTTTATTTGCCCTGCTATCTTTCAATAAAGTTGGTATTAATTTTAAATAGCAATGGGTTATTTTATATCATGTGTTTGTCATCATTTATTGTTATTCAAATGAAATAAGAGACGGTCTAGTCATTATCAGGACACTTGGCATAGTCCTGGCGATGGTTCAGGATCATACTCAGGGTAACATGAACACAAATATTTTGTAGTTATATATTAGTGAAATTTATACTTTTAGAAGTGAAGGCTTGGCGATATCTTGAGATGACAGATGAACGATCGTCAAGCTCTATCCTCAGAAAAACGATTTCTGAGCCCCAGACGGGGATCGAACACGCAACCCGGGTTAGATAACCCTCGGTCTTCTCTTACACCTCCCAAGCTCCTTATAATTATTGTATACCCGTATCACCGGTATAGAACTATATACGAGATACTTCTATAGAAACAAGTGGGTTTGTGCTTTTTGTTTTTTATTAAATATGGTAGCTTGGTTGTTATATGATGTTCTTTATAATGTCTACGAGTGATTGTTCAGGTGGAAATCGTAACTTTAATGTCTACATATGGCGATACTTCGCACAATTTGTTGGACATTGGTATTTTTATTAAAGTCATGTTCTTTATACGCATGCTCTCAAGCTATTCTACTTAGAAAAACTTTCTGAGTCCCTGACGGGAATCGAACCGTAACCTTCTGATCGCCGGTGAGATGCTCTAACCATTGAGCTACATGAACTCAGATGGTGAGCGACGGTTACATTTATATACTGGTTCGTATTGATGGTAGACATATGTACTGCCAGTCTGCAAGTCTCGATATGTCGTCATTTTATTTTATTGCTAATCAATGATGTTATTAAATGTGGTAGCTTGGTTGTTATATGATATTCTTTATACGCATGCTATCGAGCTATTCTACTCAGAAAAACTTTCGGAGTCCATGACGGGAATCGAACCCGTAACCTTCTGATAGTAGGTAGTAGAATAGCTTGAGAGTGTGCGTATAAAAGTAGAATAGCTTGAGAGCATGAATACAAAGAATATTATATAAAAACCAAGCTACCACATTTAATAACATCATTGATTAGCACCAAAATAAAATGACGACATTTTATGGACTGGCAGTACATATGTCTACCATCATTACGAACCAGTATATAAATGTTACCTTCGCTCACCATCAGAGTCCACGTAGCTAATGGTTAGAGCATCGCACCGGCGATCAGAAGGTTATATGTTCGATTCCCGTCAGGGACTCTAAGTTTTTCTGAGTAGAATAGCTTGAGAGCATGTGTATAAAGAATATCATTTTTGTTTTTTATTGATCAAAATGTAATTGTGAATTTAAAATAGGTACTTCAGAGCCTTGACAGTTGCAAAGTTGTTAATTAACGACGAGAAGTGGAGACATCGATTCAACATTTTGTTGAGCTTTGCAAAATATTTATGAAGCTAGAAAAAAAGATTGAAAAAGATTTATTTTTGTTTCTGAAAATGTCACCCCATGAAATTTTGCGCCAGGGGAAAGTGCCCAAGTGGCCCCCTCTTGGTACGGTACTGCTCGGAAGCGTTTAGCAGAGAGAAAGAGAAAATGCTGGGCTTCGCGTGAGTGGTTTCCTTTACGGCCATTAAGATTTAAAGAAGTTTGTTTACTGGCGTCGACATTGCAACTTTCTTAAACGCCATATTGCATGCATGTAAATTACTATATCCCGACAAACAATCCAAAATACGATTAATGGTCAAAAACACTAAATTTCGTCGATAAGAATGTGATAAAAACATATATCCAAAGACATAGAACAAACAAAAAAGTAAGACCCATTTCTACTTAATTTATCAAGTTTGCGCGAATATATCGCCCTGTGAAAATCCTACCTGACTTACGAGGGTGGTCACTTGTGGAGGAACGTTTTAGAAAATATGCGTTCTTTCAATATGAAATCAAAGCAAACAATTTATGAAGAGCCAAGAAAATTGTAACAACTTCCTCCTTATCAGTCAATAAAGTAATTCAGTCTCAAAATCTCGGGGCTAATTTTTGCACTTTTGTATTCGTGTGGGGGCTCTTGTACGCAGGGAGCACTAATTTGGAAATTAGTGCTAATTCGGAGGAAACAGTTATATCATCAATCAAAATCTTTTTAAGACCCTTTCTTTTCTTCAATATATATTTCCAATATCTTGTCTATTCTGGTGTTTATTCAAACTTCTTATTCTCGATCTAGATCGCCCTTAAAAATGACCTCCATCCCAGCTAACTTGCTCGCATTCTTGCTTATTGCTAAAGAAAAGAAACAGTAACTAGCCCACCAGCGTCCCTGTTTACTCAAAATAAAACTTACTGCATCATATCCTCAAATGAAATCCAGAATAACCCCTCATCTGCCCCAAGAGGCATCAGTTGTTCTCGCAGCTCCAGTGTCCACAGGGGAGAGGAGTCAGACCAGCTTCCATTCCACGAGAATCGTCCCCATGGATTTCGAAGTCGCAAGAGTCTTAGCACCATAAATGAAACGACAAGAGATGGGAACATATCATTAACGACAACAACGACAACAACGACAACAAGTGCTGCGAATTACTGAGATTGAGTATGTCTGAATCGTACGTAATACAAAGGAACCGGACATTGGCTAGACTCTAAGTAAAATTATAGATGCCACACATGTAATGACGATGGCGATAAATACAGCATTACAGATAGCTGAAAATTCGATGAAAGGGACATGAAAAACTATAAACAGCAAGAAAAAGAAGCTCAAAAACGAAATGAAGGCGCTAAAGCAGTCGTCCAAAGCAAGCAATTATACAGGAGAACATAGCGGGGTAAAGATATGGTCATGAAATGCGAAAAGACTGTAGATACTTTACGAACGAGGACAACAATAAATTCTGGGGATCAAACAAAATACAAGTCATTTATCTTGGAAATGGTAGCTAGATACTACTAAAGCGCTGCCGTCCCCTCCTGCATGCTCAAGCTGTGTGACACATTTGATACTGAGAAAACCTCTGAGCTCCAAAAGGGATTGAATGGAGACTGACTGACAGCTCACAGCTTTAAGTCCAGGAAGTCACTGCCGACTGACTAGTCCCAGTTTTAAATATTGTAACCTTGTTCTGCCATCCCATGTTCAACTAGGTTCGTGGTTGGGGTATCACGCTGGCGTTTTGAAGGTTGCGTGTTGGAGTCCCGCGTCTAAAACTGAGGTTTTCTGGGTATCAATGGCTTAACAGAGAGTGAACAGCAGAGGACATCACCAATTTGATGTGCTATTTTATTGGATACAAGCATGTAGAAGGAATAATGAAACAAAAAGGAGGAAAAGGGATGCAAAAAGAAGACAGATAGAACACCTAAATTCGCTAACTAATAACTGGACGGTAGGAGTTTGATCAATATGTCATTAAAGACTGAGTTATACCATTAGTAACCTATTTAATGAATACTCTTTGGTTTAGCAAAGGCACTATGAACGTGAATGACGTGGCTGAAACGAATTTTCACGGCGAGTAAGATGCACGGTAGACAGTTAAGTGATGATTAATCTTACCTGGCCAGTAGAACTGGGGGAGAGGGCTGAAAAGTTTTGCTGCTATCTAATATCCGCTTGGCATGTAGTGTGGTGATGGCCAATAAGCCAATGGAGGAACACAGATCACAATAACGACAATGATAATCAAAATGTTAATGACGATAATGGTGATGAAGTTGATGTGGATGAGGAGAACAATAAAAATAACAATAATAATAATGACACTAACACTAACAACAACAATAACAATAACAATCATAATAGCTGACCATCACCTGTGTCCTTGAACGTTTTTTACATCAAGTATTGAATAAGCATGACGTGACTGCAACCCAACACTATTATAAATATACTCTTCAGAGTCAGTCGACGTACCACCACATGAAGCACCCATAAGATATCTATAAAAACCAAAATCAGTTAGAAAAGTTATTACGTAAGACTACACAGGCAATGTTGTTCTTTTATGTATAGTTGTTGGGATAAATATCTGGAAAGAAAGTCAACTGAGATTAGTCAAACTTTGCTAAATCAGTTTTAGGAAACCTCACCACTGGTGTTTAAGCGATATGTCAACCTTCGGGTTTCGTCAAGTTTATATATCGCTAAAACATCTCGGTCACGGTATATAACCTTTACTTATGACTCAGCACTGAGACATTCTTGTGTGCTTCCCAATGCTACTTTTGTTTTGTATGCTACCGACCCCCAGTTTGACCACTCCTTGTTTTTACCGAAAATAAATGAGTAAAAATTAACACTGAAAGAATGAGAACAATTTCAATAAAACGCTTTAAATCAGATAGTCATCTTCAGTCACCACTAACATAGCGGCGTTCCCAACTAAAATATTCGACTTTAATCGGACAAGACAAACCTTATTCCCTGATCTAGACAATTGAGTCTATTTACTTCATAGGAATCTGTAGGACTCTTTCAAACTTACGTTTACTTTCTACAGTTAACTGTCGCGGTATGATACTCGTTACTGTTAATTCCTAATTTTGAATTGTAATAGTTAATTTACAAAAACTTCAATCTCTTCCATAAGTATCCCACTTGTACCTAACCCTAACCTAGAACTAAGACTAATGTAGATGGTTCATTTCATCGTAGGAAAAAAAATTGAGGGAGTAACGTTTGATTGATAATATTTCAGTCAATCAACACTCCCAATCCATCAGCGCACTGCCATATACAAAACCTACCACATCCGGTATACAGTCTTTCTTTCACCTTGCTCTCTGTCGACAGGGATGACCACCCCGCTGGCTGCTTTCTAGGTTGTTGACACCACAGCCATCTATTTGATACAGCAGATGGCGATGAAGTAGCAAAAGGATTAAAATTGTGTTTTTCATGCACTTACGTATTTTGATTAACTTCTCTCGGTTGTGTTTGTCTTGATTTAACGAAAAGAAACGAGTTCGACAAGTTATCAAAATTATTGACAAATTACTAAAAGTGCTATTAATTGAAATAGACTTGACTGACTCGAACACCACCAACGCTTTACTTTTTTAACCAAAATTGTTTACCGTTAGCCAGAGTAAAATAAGGAAAGTCAAAAAACAAATTGCTAACGCAGTTAAATGAAGAATCAGAAATAGTTTGACACGACTCGGACTTGAAAATGTTTTCAACGCAATTTACAATATTACCGGAAATTATTAGGATGGTTATTCATCTTTTTCTTAAAAAACTATTTAAAACCAGATACGCTACCACGCACAAACATTCAGAATGAAAACTCCATGATGAGTTTTGTAACTGCTCCGTATGTTCAAGGAAATATTGAACCCATTAAAAGAATATTAGATAGTTTCAACGTAAACATTTCCCTAAAGCCTGTATTAAATTGAGGCATATTTTTGCAAAAACCCAAGGATCGTATGGCGAAATGACAGAGAAAAGAAGTGATTTATTCCATCCCGTTCAAGAAGTACAGCGGCCAAACAAAACGTCAGTTTGGAACATTATTAAATGTATATCAAAAGACTGTTTTCTTCACAAAAAAACCCCACAACAAAACGAAAAAATCCCTGCTCTGTCGGAGCACGTGACCCAAACCAACCAAACGATTGCGTTGGAAAATTCCAGAGTTATTACCACCAACTCGACTTATCATCAAAGAAGTTGTGTGGAACAGTGGTATATCAACAGTATCCCCCGCCCAACTGAATCGCGATGACTGTGGTCTATTACCAGAAGCACACTTTTCGTCTTATTAATAGATAACGTCTTCAACTGCTCAGTGAGGATAAATAGGAACCTTATCTTCAGAACGATCCCGTAATGAAGACTCTAGACTGGGATGTCAAAACGTTGAATCATAAACAGTAGCTTTGTAAACTACATTCAAAACTTTCAAGCCAGAGTAGCGTCAAACTATATGAATGATGAAAATTAAGTGAGGACAGTAACCATTTAATTGAGTTGGCCTTAACTTTTTATCCTTCGTATGTCTCCACTTTAAGTGAGATAGATAACTTGAGTGAAATACTGTGGCATCAGCCCGAGTAAAATAGCGGTTGACCAGTGTAGAAAAAAAAAAGTCTTACTTTGACGAAAAAAGTTAAATAGGACGGATCTAACTCTTTCGCGTTCAGACTTCTCCGTTTTGACATTTAAAATCATTTGACGTCAGCCAGTGTTAAACAGTCTGACATTAGCCGAAGTAAAATATTAAATGTCCAAGGATTTGCAGAAAAAAATGAGCTATGTAAAATTTCCTAGAAGCAGGTAATTACTGCGCGCAGCGACACTACTCAATCACCTTTCTCATGTTTATTATGCTCAGAATCGAATTATTTAGCTGCGCATATTCTCTGCGAAAACTATGATGGATAAATTCCGCCCAGTGAGGAACCGACTAAATATCAGTATCTTGTAATTTACGACAATGACAGTTTTATATTAAACCATTGTTTACGATTAATTGGCTTTCTCTAGCAATCTAGGTTTTCTGTGTGTAAATATAAATATAAACAACAAATACCCAGCATTTCGACAGCTAAGCAACCGGGCCCATACAAGGTCTCGATCTATAACTTCATCGTTGTTCAAATTTCCCTTTGAAGCTTTAAAAAAAGACAAAAAGAATATTTGAAACACATTTATAACAAATTTAAAATATATGAAAAGTGCCTATATTATGATAAATATGAAGCGTTCGTACATATTCACTAAATTTAGCCATAGCAGGCAGTAGTCATTAAATTTATAGCAGTACAGAACATTTGAAGTAAACAGACGGAACAGTGCAACTAAACGGCTCAACAATTACAAAAGAGAGTGACGCTTTAAGCTAAAGCCTTTCATTATAAAAAGGCGTAAGATAATTGTAAATTAACAATTTGATTGTTAACACAACAATTTTTACTTGAAATATATTTGCGACATGGTCCAAAGTATACAACTTCCATCCTCAGGTAACTAATAATGCATTACAGCTAAAGTTAATTTGATGACACGAAAATTGTTTGCGTCAGATAAAACGTAATCTACTTTGAATATACAAAAAATAGAATTAGATCAGTGTAAAGTGGAATCATAATTTGTAGGAGATAATAGTCATTTTTTATGAAGAGATTATAGAGATATGTTTGAGGTAACACGATTCAGTTGTTTATAATGGTCCGGTTTATATTAAGTGTAGTATCCATTTAATTTAATTTGGAACTTTGTGGAGGTAAGGTCCAGATGTTTGAAGCAGGTATAGTAACAGAGGTTTTTGCAATAGTCCTTAAGTTCTTAGATGTTTAAATATTTGAGAGTCCTTGTCTACTTGTAGGTGCTTATTTATTCATATGTGGAGGTGCCAGTTGGTTTCTCCACTATAACGCGTCATATAACCGGCGCATTCAAACGGGTGAATGTCACAAGACTTTTAAGAATCAGAAACTTTGTCTTTCTTGCTGGACAAATTGCTTACTTTAAAAGCCGAAAACACAAATTTGAACTAGTATCATTGATGTACTTGTTGATTATGTTACGTAGTTTCTTCGGAGTTGTTGATAAGTAAGTTCCAATGAACGGTAACCAGAATTATACTATGGTTGGTTTAGTTTCGTTCCTATTAGTAGAATTAATGCATGATTCATCGGTTTTGTCTAGATGCGATCCTGTGACTTTGTTTGCAATACTTTGAGGAAAATTGCTTTTCGTGATAGTTGTGGTGAGTTTTACGAGATCTCTTTGCAAGCGTGGCCAGTTGCTGTTGATCGTCTTTCGACAGGAGTTTTAATTAATCCTATTTTGGTACAAGAATAAAGTGAAACAGAAGAAATTCGTAAGTCCAGTAGTTCCGTATATGTTTTCTTGCGGTAAATTGAAGTCGTACAAGAATTGTCAGCTCCTTTATAGCTACTAAAACATCGAGAAATGGTGATTTGCCGTCAACTTCATTTTCCATTGTGAAAGATATACTGGAATGACGACAGTTAAAAAAGTTTTTTAGCTTCTTGTTCATTCTTGAATAAACAAAATGTATGATCAACCATAGAGGTTTTTGCAACTGTCAGAGCAAATGTCCACAGGTTGTAGATGTTTAAATACCTGAGTTCCTAACTACTTGAAAGTGAATGCTCGTGCTTGTTCGAAGTGCTTGTTGGTTCCTCTAATATAATAACCGTGCCACATCATATCGACTGCAGTACTCCAGACCGTTTTGTCCGCATTGTTCACAGTAGTTTTCTTTATGATAACCCATAAGCAAGTTTGCTAATAAGGGTGCAAGCAGTAAACCCATTGTTAAGCCATCAACTTCGTTGAGTATATTATCACTGACTAAAAGAAAAGACGAATATATGACTTGGACAGCAAATTAATAACAATGAGGAACGAAGGGACAAAACCTACTATGACTAACGCAAAAATAAAAAATACACTAGCGAAACCAAATGGAAAAACAAACAAAGCGAAAGGAACGCACCCAAAAACGGTAAAGTTAATTTTAAACAGGCTGATTTCACTCGGGAGCAAACGTTCATATCATGGACGAAAAACGATTCCAGAAGATCCAAGAAAGATTCGCAACAAAGCTCCGAGGCTGAAAAAAGTGTAAAATAAAGATACTGTATACAGCTTAGCTGGCGAAGTACCAATAGCAGTAGCTGGAAAATTAGAAACGATAATCGAAAATAGAAAGTAGGTAATTCCGGTGAGATTTATCGTATTAAAAGGAGATATCGACATTCGACAGCGATATTCTGCTCGTACATGAAATAATGACGAGATTAGAAATCCTAATGATTGTCAAAAATATCAAAGTGAAAAAGGTATTAAAGCCCTAGCCAAGGTCAATAAACTTATTTCAAAAGTTTGACTATCCATTGTACGGGATATAGAAGCACGAACATGAACGCAACAGTAAAGGTTACAGCAAATGAACAAGTTACACAAGTTCACCGGAAATTCCGTAACATTACCACGAAGAAGTAAAAGAACAACTGCAGAAACTAAAACAAGCAAACGTTATCAAATCCCTTCCTGGAAACGAACTGTCAACCTGGATTTCCCCAATAGCTATTTAAGCAAAGGCCACTTCAGGCGGCATTCGAACTGTGTGGACATTCGAAAACCAACCGTGCAATTAAATGCATTAAAAAGAAATTTCCAACAACTGATTGTTCGAGAACTCAGTGAAGCAATAAGGTTCTCAAAATTAGACCTGAAATTACGGATATCATCTACTAGAGTTATATCCATGCAGGATCATGCACTGTCGGGCCTAAAAAGAAACATGTACACGCCTTAACTTTAGAACAGTCCTCGCACAAGTACTTCACGAAGAGAATTAGACGACGGTCGCAGAAATCTCCATGTTATCTGGGAAAGGACTTTCAGCACACCCAACCAAAGTAAAGAATCCACGAGAAACGCTTAAAAACCTTCAAAGGCAGAAGAACTACGATCATTCCTTGGAATGTCAATCTACCCAACCAACTACTTGAACTTCGCTTCCATAGCTGCACCAATGGAATTATTCGTTCGGCATGTGAGATATTACGCATACACGAGTATGAATGTCGAGACACCCATGTAGAAGACGGATCGGATAGCAAAACCGACGAAAAGGGTGGTGAGACAGATTATATTGCAAATAACATAGCGACAGCAGTGAGACATTGCCATTGGCAAAGACAAGAAAATTATTCAAAATGTCACCAAAAGCTAAATTCAAAATATTATCACTCGTGAAGAAAATACTATTTTGACAAACACGTATAGTCTTTCCAGCAGCACTTTAAAGGTAAGTACTGAAATTGAGTCATAAAGGACAAGCGAAAACTAATAAGGAATAGTGAGAACTGAACAGTTATTACGACTTATAGTTTGATTCCCTGCAGTGGATTGAACGTTTTGAGAGAGCTTTTGTCAAGCAACGCTACCGCATATAATCCAGTAGAATCTCACTAAATGACAGAATTACCACAAGAACTATGAAATATACACATTGATTTCTGGGGACCATACACTACCGGCGAGTGTAGCCTGATGATGGTGGATGATTATTCAAGATATCCAGTTATAGCAGTAGTGAACGGTACTGTTTTGAGTTTTAAATACGTGTAAGACGGGCAATGAATCATCATTTCAGAGCAAAGAATTTGCTACATGCACCCTGGAAGGGTTCGAGCAGAGGTAAATCGTATCACTACACACAACGTGCAGCTGGCTGAGAATATAGTAAAGACGTTACAAAACACGTACGAATAGCAATAACAGAAAAGAAAAACTGAAGCAAACAGCCAACCTTCCTTTGAATGTATTACCAGCTCACATACAAGCATCGGGGAAGTTGGAGGACAAGGAATGAAACGGAAGATATATATAGAGAGATTATCCCAACAGGAGGAAGACCAAGAGACACGGTCAAGAGACTCACAATCAAAACTCAGAATGAAGGAACACTCTGATCAATACACACATGCAAGAAAATTAAGCATCCGTAAAGGTGATGCGGTAGTTGTGAGACAAGAAAAAAAAGAACAAACTTTGTTTTTCTTCGCTAGGTACACCGTACGTAGTTTAACAGACAAAAACAGGACAGTAAAGGGAAAACAGGACAGTAAAGGGAAAACAGATGATAGGGAATTTATCCTACGACAAAGCTTTTTTGTAGAGCGATACCTGAAGTGATACCATTACCTGGAATATGAAAGAACAGGAATACAAAGGGAAACGAAAGACACAGCGACACTCAAAATAGTAAAACGAGAGAAAATACGTGGAAAAAGAAACAGAAGATGAAGTGACGGTGTAATCTGAAGAGATCTGACAAAATCCAACACGAGAAGGTCAGAAACATTCTTATCTGAAACATTCATGTCGCTACGTGAGGACTTACTTTACAGAACTTGAAAACATTTATTTCGTTCATATTAACACATGCTGTATATGTTATTAATAAAAACAGATGTTTTCATCTATGTGGGGACGAAACAGATTTCTACGAAGAAGAGCGATTTAGTGTTTAGACTAGTCTGGACATTAGACATGCGTAGATATACTGTACAACTGATGATGTACAAAATGTGAGTGCCGATGAACGAGCGACCACTTAACACATCGTCCATTTTAAACAACCTGTTTACATTTTGATCGTAAAATGATGGCAATTTTAGGATACCATGTAACCTGTGACTTCGTTCCGTACCTTGAAGAAATATAGTTTCACAAGGTGCTCCAGTCAATGTAGACAATCCCTCTATAGCTCTTCCGGCTACCAACGCTTCGTAACAACCATGTAGTTTGGCCATTGCTTTTTCTATTAGAGGAACCCATAACTGGCGACGCGCAGCCTAGCGCGAAAAAAAACGTTATCTTCACTAATAAAAAATTGTCAGCTATGAAATGTGACGACATGTAACGAGGTTACAACTCCATGTCACATTAAAGAAGTCACAACAGCAACGACAGCAACAGCAACTATACAATAACAACTTCAGCAACAATGACGACGATGTCAACTAAAACGACAAAATAGGGAGAATTTTCTTTTCTCTATGAAAAGGGTGAGTTGGTTTAAAAAAGCTAAACTGAGAGATCATTTTTCGAAGACAATGTAACTATTACCTGTGAATAAACGGGAACTCCGTACTCATTACATGGAATAAAGTCATCAACGAGAATTATCGTCCATCTACCATCTTTACATAAACGGATTTGGTACGCTCCTTCATCGCAAATCTTATAACACAAAAGACTGCTAAGATTGTTGTAATTATAAGAGTGACGGACACAAAGTATTGTTTAGTTATTGCCAAATGATCAACATGTATTGTACCTTTCTTGTCACGATAATCTTTTGCAGAAGGTTAGGTCGCTCCGTTAGGACTGCCAGGGCGCTCAAAAGCCTTGAAAATTAATTAACGAGATATTACAGAAGTACTGGACAGTTTTCAAAGTACTACGCAAGAAGCTCACCAAGAATGCACAGCGAATTGTTTGTACCGCAGTTCCCTGTGCCATATCAATTTATAACGAAAGACAACAACAAGCATGGGTCTACGGTGATTGATCTGGTGTATTAAAACTTCAACTACAAAATGTATTTTGCTATGACCTGTTCCCAGCTTGACCATTCCGCGATCGGTAAACCAAAGGTGATGGATTGGAAATTTGGAATGTCCGTAGTTAGAGGTTTTGTAAATCATTTTATAGGAAAACTAAAAAAATCAGAGTTATATAATTCCTGCTCTTGCGAACCAGAAATTATGTATTTTAGGCTTCTGAACGCCCGTATTTTATATCATATTGACTGTTAAAATACAGATTTTTAAAGTACAGAAATTTTTAACGCCACTGAGCAGTGGCGTAACGAGGTAAATTCCCGCCCGGGGCGGGGGTGGAACATGCCGCCCCTCAACAGAAAAGAAAAGAAACAACAAAAGAAGACTCAAAAAGTAGACATGCCCAAAGAATATTCCATCGAAAAATGGAATATTCTGTTTCCTCTTTGTGTATTAATTCTTATTCCTAACTAGCGCTTATGTGCAAACTTATTATCTTGACTCGTCTAGCTAAAGTGTCAAATCATGTCAAACCTCTCTGGGTTGCACGCACCCCTCTCCGTCAGGTGGGGAACACAGAACGAGCATTTATGGTGGTTATTACACCCCAGTAACATTCTTTTACGCCGTTGCAACAATTTAAGCCAGATACTTATTTTAAATAGTTGTGGGTCAATGTTTTCAGGACACTGGTGGCCGAAAATGCCGTCCCCCAAAAAGTGCCGCCCGGGTCAGCTGCACCTATTGCCCCCCTCCTCCCTCGTTACGCCACTGCCACTGAGCGCACGTCTTCCTCGTTCCTTGCAGTGGTGTAAGAATTGAAAAGAAATTTCGGTTGTACAGCAATTTTAAGCCCATCAAGGAATCGATGGCGGCGTCCATAGAAATATATATTAACAAGCTAAAGAACTAGGACGGGAACCTGATGGACAACGTATCCCATGAAAAGAATTTTCCTATGAGAAGAAAAAGAATGCGTAGTTTATTTGTTCCCAGAGTATTCGGTATACTCTCTTGGTTCAAATCACAACACAACTTGCAGCATTTCCAAGTTTTCGTGACCACGCTACTGCCAAACGTAATTTTTTTGTATTTCCAAACGAATAACATTAACTTATAGTCTACAATAGCTTAAAAGTGTTATGAGGAGAAAAATGAATTTTTTTTTGTTTTTTGACGTTTCCCTTCTAGTCGCAACTATAATTTAAAAGAAACTTATTCTCTCCGATAGCTGATTTCGTTGAGATGGAAGACGTATCATAGCACACCGTTTTCATATGCCAGCAGATGTCTTCGGAGATTGTAGAACGATCACAGCGACCATATAAAAAGGAGATTTAAGAAAGACAGAAGCCTAGTATACCTAAGCGAGCCCAGTTTATGTAATTATGTTCAAACGACAGTTGGGAAAACAGGATTTACAAAGGTTGGAGATGCAAATTCACAACATTCACAATTTCTTTGTCACCTTCAAGTTTTGCAGGAAAAGGACGTTTGATAATTAGCGTCTAGCAAACCTGTATAAGTGTAACTCTGATACGTTATCGTTAGAGTATTCAATGAAGGACCTACGAATGGTGCCCATGTCCAGGAACTTAATTAAAGTGCGTTTAGTATAATATATTCTAGCGTAATTCTCTTTTATCATACGTTTCACACAAAAACATTTGTCTGGTGAACGTAAACGAAAACTTTATTCTTGCCACAACGAGCTAACAGAAAGCTGATTGCTAATCCCTGTATTGCTGTACAATGAATTGCGCTATTTCAACGGGTGTCACGACTTCATGCTTGTGTTCTCCTGAAGGAGATGACCATCGACCGATAAGATAAAACATAAGCAGGATGCTAGTTGTTATAAAAACCAAATTTACCTACCAACAATCTCCTAAAACTCCCTGCATGATATCTGAAGGACTCGGATTGCGGAATACATCCCAAGACAGTTTGGAGCCGAGATCAATGGGCATTTGATGAGGCCTTAACCATCGACTAACGCGTGGATGAGATGAATGACGTGGCTTGAAATAAAGAGAGGTGTCGTCTGGAGGAAAAGAATCATCGACGAACGACATATTGTGCTTAAAAAAAAAGCAAACAAAAACACAATGCAGAGCTATGCCTGGCCCGGTTCACCACATCCGCCTAAAGGGTAGAGGTATATTTACTAAGACAAAAGTTCCCCTGTCTTCCGTTGTTTTGTCGCTTAAAGTCATTATGACGATGCTGTTTTAATTTTTTTTTGACGACTTGCTAATTAATGAACCTTCACTGTAAAGCTACCAGCCTTTTCATCAGCTTAAACCATGAAGAGATGCGGACAGTTGCAAAGCTCTCCTAGGGGACTGGTTACATGGAAGAATCTCAACCTGGCTAGTTGGGTATATTCAACAAATATTTGACATTTACACTCAGTCTCATGAAAAAGAGTGTATATATGATGACGAAAATTTCGATACTATTACATATCAAACCGGAACTTTAAAATACAGAACTCGTGTCCAAGCGGTCGGCAATGGCTTTCGTAGTTCAGTTGGTAGAGCACTGCACTTGATTCGCACGGTCATGGGTTGGGAGGCCCTGGAGTTGAAATTTTTGCAACCGGCCCGGTTAGACCTTAAAATACAAGATTCTGACACCTTAAAACTCTGTTGATCGTATATAAACTCCATTCATGCGATCAAGTTTAAATGCAAAATATTCAATGAATATACCCATTACTTCAACGGGCATGACCATCACTAGAAACGGAACTCGTGTCGAAGCTCCTACCAACGGCCTTTGCAGATCAGTAGGCAGAGCGCTACGCCAGATTCGCAAGGTTCGATTCCCATCCAGAGGGCCTAGAGTTGTATTTCACGTAAATGACCCACTAGGGTCTGAAAATGTAAGATTCTGACACACAAAAATTTCCTTCGTAAGTTTGTTCATGAGTGCAGACTGGAATTATCGTCACGTAATCGCAACCAAATTACTTAAGAGGTTTGTTCGTGTGTCCGAGCCGAGATTCTCCATGTCACCGGATTTTAACCAGCAGCCTTCTAATTATAAGCGAGACTCCACTGCCATTGGAATACAAGGAGTCCAGTGGTGTAACAACCGAGGTAGGTGGAGGCTGGACCCATATCTAAAAAGTCCTGGATCACCGCATCAGATTAGATTGGTTAATTAAATAATTTATGTTTGTTCTAGCTACTGTATCGGCCATAAAAATATCAAATCAAATAAACAACAATTAGAATTCTTCTTACTTGAGAGCAGATTTCCACAATATTCTTCCATTGTTCTTTCGCTTGATTTTCATCATGGATCCTTTTTGCCTCCACTCCAACTGTTTCACAAGTTTTGTGGCTTGGAGAATTTGGCACACTTAAGCTATCCGCATTCCTTGTCCATTTGGAATCATCTCTTATGGTATTACATGCATTGCAAAATTTAATGGAAGAAGGATTCTTCAACGTACATGTTGAGCATTCCCAAGAGTCTAAGAAAATATTTAAAATCATAACATTAAGTAATATACCGTGCAGAATAATAGTCAAACAAAATTATTAACATAATTAGAAAAAAATCTCAATTTCAGACAATTTTTATCACGTATCATGGTAACGTAACATTACGTAAAGTCGTAATACGACAGAAAACGAAGCTCACAATTGACAAGCCATGGTCCACATTTGTGGGGCTTACGAAACGGCAGCGTCGACGCGACGTACTTTGTCCTAGGAAATAAAGCTGGACAACGTTGCGTTGACGTTTTGTCATAAAAATTACACTACATACCTGTACTTATAGTTACGGGAACCATTGAGTATTTTGATCAAATACAAAACAACTGTAACTCCGAACAAGGACAACGTTTTTTCATTCGACGTTTCGACTAACTTTTAGCTATCTTCACGAATGATAGAATTACACGTTACTGCACTATTAATACGAGTTCTAACACTATGACGTTATAATAATAATAACCATAACGTCATAGTGTTAGAGCTAGTATTAATAGTGCAGTAACGTGTAATTCCATCATTCCTGATGATGACTAAAAGTTAGTCAAAACGTCCAATAAAAAAATGTTATCCTTGTCCGGAGTTACCGTCGTTTTGTATACCTGTACTTGTCAAAAAGAGGCGGGAACTTCACTAAAACATAAGTGAAGACGGGATGAACCAGACTTCTTAGATAAGTTCAAAACGGGTTTCCGTTTCCGTAACAAGATTGATAACATGAAGTTACTAATTTTCTTTTTAGGCTTTAAAACCAAAACTTAGCGAACTACCTAATAGTGTGATTGGTATTACGATTTAAATCTTAGGTCGCTTTTTGTTTCAAAATAGGGTTGGGAGAATAAGAACACTTCTAGTTTCTCAATAGCCTTTGGGATTTTGGTTAAAGCTTTGATTTTCTTACTTCTACGTGTATGTTGACGCAGATGTACTAAAATTGCCGTCTCGATCTTCCATGAACTTAACATTTTTTCATGGTTGCAAATCGACTTACATGATCTAGATCAGAAGTGCTTATTTTAATATTCTCTTTTCTCCATTCAGCGTCATCGAAATCGATGAGGCTGAAAACAAGGAACAGAATGTTATTTTCTATTTTAATATTACCCCAGCAAGGTGCTCAAGCGTCAGTCCTATCGACGTGACATCGATCTAGTGCTGTAACCTTGAACAAAGCTAAAAATGCCATTCTGTAAGACCAACCTTTAAGTTGTTGCTAACAGCACGTGGCTGTCATAGAGAGGCTACGGTATTTTGGAATTTGCGGACGCACCTTGCTGGTCGTTACTCTTGCTAGGGGTCGGATGTGGTAAAGAGGTTTCAATAAGTGTCAATAAATGGATCCTTGGCATTGAAGAAGAATCGTGATAGATGTAGAAAGCCGGACAGATGTAGAGTGCAGAGAGGTGGCTATCAGTAGAACGGATGAATGATCATTCTACCGCGTCAGTCGGAATCCCTCCCATGAAAAGCAACGCAACATATATGTTTTGCAAAACAACATATTGTTCCGCAGCATAATGGAATATCTCCAAATGTAATCTAATGTAATATTGTATGTCGATTGCAGTGTAACGTCAAGAACGCCCCACGGGCTGAGGTAATGTTTTGCGATGTACATGTACTTGAATTTTCTGTAGGATCTACGCGTTATCAGGCATATAGGGTTACCGCCTGAGGTCGGGTTACCATATGTTATAGGTAACCGGTCAGAACCGGTTAAGACTGGTTACAAATAAGTTGTGTCTTTGAGAGTTGTGATTCAAGAGAGGTTTATATTATTTTAAGCCAGGCGAAGGACAACAGTCAGGTGAACTGATGATCGCTTTGTTATAATAGGTTTAGATGTTTTATTTACAGTAATCCTTGTGTTTCTTGCAGAAACTACACCGTAATGAAAACGCGTTTACTAGTTTACAAATTCAGTACTTGGGTCGGTCGATCCTCACACAAACATCTGCGTGCGTTTTCTGAGTTCTTCGCAAGAATACTACATCTTCCACAACGTTACATTTCGAAGACAACGTGACATACAGTTTCTCCCAAAGTAATGTACAATTCCACAAACTAACGCAAAATCCCAAGTCCCAATTCACAAGTTCATCTTGTCTATGATCGTTTTCAATGAGAGAGGATACAATAATCAGTCGACCTTTTCAGGATATTTTTCCATCAATTTCGATTTCTGGCCAGTTCGGTTCAGTTCAAAAGCGTAATCAAACCAGTCAAATCATGTTTTGAATGCGTTTACTCTCGAAGAGTTGGTAGCAAGATAAAGTGGCAAAAACACGGTTGGGCAACTTGTACGACTTTTGTACAATCAAAAGACTAGTTTAAAGTGTGGTTGAGTTGAGTTGAGTGGTTGACCAAAACCTGGTCAACCAAACTGTTCGCTATGGACATGGTCAGTCGGTATCAAACTGCACATGTTAAGGGTCACCTTAGGAATAAAAGGGTAAACGGTTCCCGTCATAAACCTGACCCCTACTGTACTTCATAGGGGCGCTAATGCAGTTTCGCACCTCAACCATATAAATGCAAGTAATGTAAGTAAATTATATATCATTCGACAGTTTATTACCTGGAGATTACAGTGATACCATGATACCAACCATTCACTGCAAACATAATGCATTATAGCCTAAAAGAATTTCCCTGTTACTTGGCACCATGTTTGAATGTTTCTTTGTACTACTTCGAAAATGTGTACAAACCCAAAAGTTAGATTAGGGTTAGCGTTAGAGTTAGGGTTTATACACATTTTCGGGGCTTTTAAAGAACGAAGAAACAACGGAGAGGGACTACACTTAAGTTGTAGACAAATCCATAAACTTTACAATCTTGAGCCCTCGCTTCATTGTTGACGCTTACGAACTTCAATGTGTCTGGGGTTTTTTTTTTTTAGTTTTTTTTTTTGGGGGGGGACAATAATACCTTATGTTTGGAGTAAATTCTTGATATTACTGTATCACTGTAATCTCCAGGTGAGAAGCTGTCAACTGATATGTGATTTACCTATGTTAATTGTATTTATATGGTTGAGGTGTGAAACTGCATTAGCGCCCTTCATAGGACTACCTATGCTGCACTATAGGGTCTCTGAACAAACCTCTTTGATAAGGTCTCATGCACCCCTTGCACATCTCAATGATGTGCCGTATGTCCTCACAGCAACTACACTACGGTTTAGTCTTGAATATCAAGAGGCATACGTACAAGTAGGCTTGAAAATTGCTAACACCAAATTTTGGCTAACTAAAACACATCTTGATTGCAATTTCCTTCCACTGATTAAAACTGCCTCAACATAAAATTCATGAAATAAATCTTTTGATGTTTTTAGTATGCTAACTGTATGCCATATGGCGTAAAGTTTGCATTCTGTGTGATAAACCTTTAAACTATTGAACAGTTATAGGTCTTAAGTCACTGAATTGTTGTTTTGAATTTAAATTTACAGTATGTCATTCCAGTATTTTAATGCCATTATGTTCTTTTTATGTCATCATGTTAACTTGTTCATATTGTTGATAAGTGAACATAAAATGAGTGTTTTTAGCTTTCATATGACCCAGTTGTCATGTATATCCAGTAGTGTGTGCCAGGTTTTCTCAACTGTCTCCTTTGTGCTTTTAGTGTTAGTGAGACTGCAAAAACACTGAGCATTCACCTTAGCTACATGACTGTGTCTCCCATTTACATTTTCTGCTGACCACAGTACTGAATACCAGCATAACCTTTAAAAATCCTTTCTGTTAGTACAGCCAAATGTACAACAGATCTACTCTCTATTTGAAAGGTAAAAGGATATTTTTACTTTTTTTCAACTTAAAGCATGTTTAAATGGGTAACTTTGCACATCACAACCTGTTTTCATCAATGCTCTCATCAGTTTAATGTACTTTAGACATCAGGATGACAATTACAAGGCAAAATGGCACATGTAAATGTCTTAAAGCAGTTTAATGTTATCAGAAACACAACATCACAAAAATGTTTACAAAAAAATTGACTTCAGATCTGTTTTCAGGTCTTATATCTTCTTCTTCTTCTTTTACACAGCCCTAGTCCCAGACTGTCCCAGGGTCGGCTGCTTGGATTCTGGTTCTCCAATAGCTTCTGTCCCTCGTCATATCTGATGTTAGTCCTTTCTCATTCAAATCTTCTTTCACGCAATCTGACCATCTCTTCTTAGGTCTCCCCCGTCCTCTGTTTCCCTCTATGTTTAGTTCTGTAATACTTCTAATTGGCTCTTCTTCGCTTCTCCTTAACACATGTCCATACCATCTTAACCGTGCTTCCTTAACCTTCTCTGCAATGCATACCACACCACATCTTCTTCTGATTTCATCATTTCTTATCTTATCTTCTAATGACACTCCCAGAATCCATCTCAACATTCGCATCTCTGTTCTTTTCAGCTCCATGCAGTTATGTGATTAAAGTTGCTTTATCATATTTGAGAAGTGTTGTCCAGTTTGACTCTACCAAGCATCACAGGTTTTCTCTAGGTACTCTGGTTTCCTCCTATACAGTAATAACACTGGACCCATGAGGGGTGGCCCTTACTGGACCTCTATGGAGAACAGCTTAGCTGGCAGATAGGGTTATCCAGTATAAATAAAGACACTTTGCTTTACTTTACTTTCTTACTTATTAGTCATAAAGCATTAATAAGCATTTTTTTTATTAAGAATGTTTCAGTCCAAAATTAAATGGTTTTTTTCCTCAGTCAAGATGAATTATATAGAACATTGCTATGACAGCAGAACTGGGGAGACTGTGGACCTTTTGCCTTCCAACTTTTTCTCATGAGTCACTTTCTCATGCACAAAAAAGCTCCTAAAGCATTTCAATTTATTGCACATGTTTTCTTTTATTCGTTAAAATATGCAATTTCAAAATTCTTGATATAAAAGTTTTCTGAGCTCTGGAGCATGCTCTCTAACCTTCCTTAATTCTTAGTCTCTCTCCCCACTTGAAATTCACTCTGCCATCCCAGTGTTTCCAACCAGTGTTGTGCACATTCATTCAAACCAAATGTTTAAAAATAATTTATCTATTTACAAACTTTACAAGTAAGTAAAAAACTTACCTATCTTCATTAATTTTCCCACTGGTTTCTTTTTACCTACACTTTCATAAGCACAGGCCTTGCAGGTTGTCTGGGTAGAATCATTAAGTAATGTACATTGGGAACATTTCCATGTTCCAGATGCACTGGAAAGTTCTGCTGCTCCTCCCTTTGGCAGTGAGGACTGAGGAAAAGGTCGAGGTTTAAAGCCTTCTGATAAACAAGGTGTCCCACACACTGTGCAATGACTACCTGTATTGTCATACAACAACGTCTGACATTTGTGACATTTTAAAAGATCTGCTTCCACTTCTTTATGGCCTAAACGTGTTGAATCTACTTGTACACGAACATCACTTTTTCCATTATCCGAAAAACTAGAAGAGTTACCTTCGGGTTTAGCAAATCCACAAATAGCACATTGACTTGAATCTGGAAAATTCGTATAACTACAGAGCGAGCAGGACCAGTCTTTTCTGCTGTTCTTACTACCGAACGTTTTCTGTTCCGACCCACAAGTGTTACACAAAATTATTCCTGATGGATTACTGGAACCGCATTTATAGCATATCCACGGTTTAGACTTCTTCCCTGTCCCGCAAATACGGCATGTTCCAGTCCATGCATCATTGATATAAGTGCATCTTTCGCATTGCCACGACCGAGGAAATGAATCCGTTATCCCCATAGTTTTAATGCATTGTCCATTGCACGATGTACAGCATTTTCAGATATTTCATGTTTACAAAATATCTCTGGCTGAAATAATCGTAATAAATGCACCAAACGTGGCAGTTTCAAGACTTCCAATCAGGAAAATCTCCATTATTCAACGGAAACATAAGCAGCCAAATTGTACGATATAGCAGGTTTTACAGTTTCGTACCCAGATTCCTTTCTCGACCAGATACTGTTTCTGGATTGGCGTGAAGCGTTAGATGATATAGACTATAGAGCTTCAACGTACCTGACGTCATAGTTACAATATGATAAAATTGATAAATAAACTGAAAAAATACTTGTACAATATTTAATAGACAGGTATTAAACACTAACACAACTAGTACTGTAAATACTGTTTGGTATTTATTTCTCACCATCAATTTTTCAACGGTATTTACTGTAAATACTTTGAAGCTGCGGTATGTTACCTAACGAAATTACATGTTACCGATAATTCAATATTGAAAATTTTATAACCGTAGCGTTGAATAACTTACCTACTTGAATAACACCTGTAAAACTGTTAAAACAACTGATATTGCTTCGTTAGGGTTAGCGTTGCCTTCCCGCTCCGACGCTTTTGCAATTGTCCGCCATTTATTTGATCTCTTAATACTTTCGGTATGACATCAGGTACGTTCACTCTATATGATATAACGCTCACTAAATTTCCGATGGACAAAACCTATTGCACACCAATTCGCTCATCACATGTTTCACTCCGGAAATGGCCGTTTCACTGGCCCCGGAGTAGTAAGTGACAATTTAACAATGTTATTGTGAAACAGCTATTTCACTCACCTCAGACTGTCATTAACATGGACTGACAGGGGTATAAAAGCGGCATAAGAAGGAGGGGGGCATTTGGATTTGGACCTTGGATTTTTCCGCCACAAAAAGTTTAATGACAGGTTGTAGTAACTACACATTTTGCTGTTCATTTCCAAAAAAAATACAATCATTAACGGCAACCCCAAACTCATTAACGCGAACATACATTCATTTTATTGAAACGACATTCATTTACATTTTTTTCACGTTCATTTAAAAAGTTTACATTGAAAGTAATATCCACTCGTATAGATATGCAACTATTTGCATCAAAGGGCATTCAATAACCTGGACAGTTGACCATTACTTTAACCCTATTCTACTATACATTAGGGAGAATAAAATGTCAATTAGGCAAGGCAGTTGTCCAGTTTGTTGCAGGGTCGATTTAAGGTCATATGGAATCCCAACACATTTAAAAGATAAAGGAATAAAACTCTCAAAATTCGTAAATAAACTTAATTCTTTTGGACATTTCAATGTGGATGACTGCTTTGCCATCAGTCTCTCCGCTCACCTTATTCTGCTCTGTTGAGCCTTTTTCAGGAGTATCTTAACTCACAACATCGAAATATCATGTTTTGTTGTGACTTAGAGGGTCAACACATGCTTCTTTCCTTGGATATCTAAGATTGCGCAAACGGCTTTTCAACCTCTGTTTATCGAAGGCCCACGTTCACAGCTATATTTACGTAAAGAAATTTTAATAGTTATATTCCCTAATCTTTCAAACGTCGTCTCGTCTACACTCTACCACAAACAATTATTTTAAAATTTGCTCTTCTCACCATATGTTTCCTGACACGTAGATGTCAAGTTGTTAACCAACTTTAGTTCACAGTACTTTGCTAACATACATATCTTTCATGTCTTACACAAAAAATATTTCGCGGTCTAAGCCCACAGTACACGGCAGTGCTGTACTGCACGAAAGCTTTGATCGCGATGGTTTGGTCCCAAAACAATTTTTTTTCCTGAGACGCGAACTTTGATGCGTGTTTATAAACAGCTTGTAGCATAAGTTCGTTTACAGTTTGAAGTACATGTTAGGATTCCATATAGCTTTAATATCGACCCTAGAACAGACTGGACAAATGTCTTGGGTAATTGAAACTTTATTCTCCTTAACGTATAATGAAATGGTGTGAATGGTCGTCATGGCACTAATGAATGCTCTTTGATAGAAACGGTTGCGTATCTATGCTAATACACGTTAATTTCTGCGCAAACATTTTGTATGAACGTGACAAAAACGCAATGAATGTCGATTTAATGAAATTAGTGTATTTTTGCATTAATGAGTTTGAGGTTCGCATTAATGATAGTATATTTCCTGGTAATGAACATCATAAGGTGTACCAAATTCCTATTTTGGAAACGTTGGACCGAAGTTCTCTTGAGATTTACAGCCGAAGCATATTTGTTTTTAAAAAAAATTAAGATAGATGATGTTCTCAAAGTAATATTGTATTTGAATGGTTCTAAGGCCTCTGGGTCTGACAAAAGATCTAGCATGCCAATTAAGGGGATGAATCCTGTAACTGCACCATCCTTGTCAATTATCTTTAACTCCTCATTGTCCGCTGGCATGTTCCAAATGGTAGGTCTCACTACCTACTCAGAACTAAGGCGGTGTTGGGATACCGTTCGATGGTTTTCAATCTCCCCGTCTCCGTTTATCGTTCTGTTGTGAATACAGAGTACATTTTTGCACTTTCTGTCTCAGATTTGAGAATGCTGATCTTAAATGGCCACGAATATTTGTGCATGTGGAAATTCTTATTGATTTTCTTTTTTTTTAAATGAAAGTGAAAAGAAACAAGTACATCAAATAGAAGGGCTGTGCGAGGTGGAAACGCAGTTCAGTTGTTGAGCACTCGGCAGTAGATTGAGAAGTCATTGGGCACGAACCCTTCTTATTAAACGTTCATAAATTGGATAACTTGGAAGTTGCAATTCAAGTATAATTTTTTATTCCTAACACACATACGTTACGAGAACGAACAACGAAATGTATGAACTGAGTTTCATGCAGTTCAGGATCTTTAACTCTTTGGCAGGAAATCGGGTCGTATAAGACCCGACATTCATTCTTCAGCTTTTCAGCAATAACAAATGAACAATAGAAAGCGAAAAGGCACAATTTCAAATTGTTAGTTATAACATTGTTATTAGACGACCAAAACAAACTAACAAAAGGAACCCGTGTCCCCATTCCTCTCCCCTAACCCCCCCTTCCCCTCAAGGGGAGAGTGATATTATTGAGCGGCGGTTGTTGCATTCAAAAAAAAACTTAATTTAATAGTTATAAAACGTTCTCGCTTTTTAGGGGCACTTTAAAGCAAAATTATCTCGTTTATTGCCCTTTCATCATCTAGGACTATTTACAAACAACAATTTTAGAAATGATTGCAAAAGTTGAATCCGAAAGCATCAGTTTGGCATGTTGATGTCACTTTTGAGGGGTTCAACGTGAAGTCCACAAACTAAGCTTAATTTCATTAGGTTCGTCATAAACATAACTCATTCCGATAAAATCTTGAAACACTCATTTAGGTAGTCCACATCAGTCATTTTATCTCCGGGCAAGTTTCTACTTCGGGAATTGTTTCACCCCAGTGATTAATTATTTATCACATGCTATTTATGTAATTGAAGAGGTAACGATTTCAAAAGAAATTTTTGTCTTGCGATTAAGCTCAGCCAGACTCTTATGTCAACGAAGAATTTTGCATTTGCAAAGTCAAAAAACACCAACATCAGAAACCGATTGTACAAATTGCCCCTGGTTCTAGTTTTATGAACTTGGGAGGAATTATGGGATGTTTTATAATCTGGCTGGTTTTGGAACATCGGTTATTGTTCTGACTCACTTTTTCGGTCTCTCACCATCTCGATCAACTTTATCTCCGCCTCTTCAATGCTTCTCTCTGCATATAATCTTTATTTTTAGTTCTTGGTTTTGATTGGTTAATTGACTTGTAATTATATATCTAGGCCTGCGACTATATGGAAATTCTCTCTGAAGATGTTGCATGTTTAGCAAAAAAACGTAAGATTACATTAAAGTATTCTTTTTTTATTTGAGTGAATGCTTCTTCTACGGCTTTTCTACGGAGCTTTGATATTTATTTTAAGACTGGTGGGTTTTATTTATCTGCCCACATCGAAGCGTTTAATCTGGCAATCAAATTCACAATCTCGTAATTAAGTCGATTTTTTGCAAAAAGAAATTTGATTATTCTGAAATTGAAATAAGATAATTCTGCCCACGTTTATTCCATTTTTTTTTCTTCATAATTTTTCATATCAAAAAGGAGATGTAATTGGCAAAGACATGTCTCTAATGATATAAAATAAACAGTTGCCTTATCCTGGTCACTGAAGAATTACAATTCGACACTGTTTCAAAACAAAGGCATAGAAAGTTGAGAGCTTGGAGAAGTGGCGGCCACTCAAAGGTCAGAGGGTGGAGGTAAACAAACCTCCCGTGCAACACAAAGACTTAGACTTTAATTCCTGCAAAATAAATATATGTGTACTAGAAAAATGAGACTATGAATAAAAAAGAACAAGGAATATTGGAGCTAGGCTAATTTCAATATAAATGGATTTCTCAGCAAAATAGATACCATATGAAATAAATATCAATATGACATCAATATAAATATAAAATTGCCATGCGAAATGGATATCTTACAAATAGATATAAAATAGCCATAACAATTCAATGAATATGATCTTTTTCTAAAAAAGCGGATATTAAAGAACAATTATTCCCCGAAGAAGAGGGGAATAGCGGTAAATATCTTCACTATTCACCTCCATTTCGGTGAATAATTATTTTAGCATATACCTCGCATGATTATTTTCCGTCGTGTTTTTTAAAATTTTTATTAAAATTTTACTGCCACTCAGTCGGCTTCTAGTTCACTCATTATTTGTAAACAAAACATTTTGAACACATCCTAAGTGCGTTTATCGCTAAAAGTTAAAAAAAAAAAGTAGGTATCTTTACATACTTAGTAGCCAAATTTTGTTGCTTTTATTGTATGCTCTGGAATGGCGACTTTGTTTATTAGAAAAAAGTTCTTCTTCCGTTACAGAAACAAAACGGGGCGCCATCTCGTTTTGCTCGGTGGGGTAAACTGTGCAGGATATTCTGAGATAGAGTAGCCAATCAGATTGCGAAAAAAACAAAACACAAACCACCTGCTAGGTATATATGCTAATATGGGATAGACATGACTTTACATAAGTTTAAAATGAAATAATAGTAACAAGTTCTAGATTATAATCAAATCCTAATTACATACTATAAATCTTCTTTCAAGCTCGTATGTGTAACCCCTTCGTCATTCCCAATGGCGTCGTGGTTAATTCTCCTTTGTGCAAGAAGCCTGACTCCAACCAATGTAGAAATATGTACGATTTCTTGTACGGCTGCATGGATACAAGATTGGCACAGAAATGATAGCAAACAAAAGAAAAAGAAGAGTCCAGTAAATTATATAAAAAAGGGATACTACGTAGATAGTTTTAAATAAGGTAGAAAACTTTAATTTTAGGTAAAAAGAAAAAGCAGCCGTATGAACTCTGTTGTTTAGAAGTCGAGAAGAATACATGAGTTTCTAATACAGCCAGCTCATCACACGATGACTATTTGACACAAGGCGAATGGAAAATTGGTCAAAACCAGGAGATCGTTTCGACAACTGGAAAAGACATGAACGAAGCTATTGTTCCATATGTATAGACGATGGTACAAAGGCAATACAAGTCCTGAAACTGACTTGCGAGCTGTCATTATGAACCTCCGTTGAGCCAACAAAAGTTGGCTAATGTAACACATTCTTTCAACGGAGGTTTATGTTTTGCGATCACCGAAAGTAAATGAAATTCTCACTCTCTTTTCTGCAACCAAAACGGGAAAGAAAACAATCTAAATCGAGGTTATAGCTACTGCGATGTCATATAAACATATGACCAGCCTGGTAATTTCATCAGTTTATTTCATTTTTCTGCCAGAGTTTGTGTTTTATAATTATTAGTTGAAATTTATTTTATGTTGCCTACTTAGTCGTCGCCGGATCCAAGAATTGTTGCTGGTGTAGCACAGATACTTCTCATGTAAGACTTTTATGCTAAATTTACCATTTATGAAAATTAAAAAGATTATATCTTAGAATCAAGCTCATTATACTGCTTTTATCGGGATTAAAGCATTCGTCGGTCGGTCGTTTCAAGTATAATATATCAATGATCTCAATTTCCTCCCACGGTCTTCGTGGTAGCTCTAAATTTCCATGCTCAAAAAAACCATGCTTAGATCTCTTGTTATAGAATCAATACATTATGATGTTGCGATGTCCATCAAAGGGGATCCCCCACAACCCGGAGTGTCCCAGGGTCACCCACAAGCTTAATCCGGCAGTGGCTTAAAAGAGGTGTTCATGAGGCCAAAAGAGTGAGGAGAACGGTAATGGCTGCGGAAGAAAGACGTCATTCACTTAAGAAATACGAAATGGATTCCCATGTTTGGATATTGTGATCCAAACACGCGAGATGTTGCGAGACTTGAGAAAAGCGCGGAAAAAAGCCGCTAGGCAAGTGTTTTTAGCTTTTCGAATGAAAGCAGCACCTTGAAATAACCAACAACATAAGACGCCACGAGTAACTTTCTAATACTTCAGTATTTGAAAGTAACTTTCCAATATTCGAGTACTTTAAATGTTCCGTCAACATATCCTAATTAGGAACTTACTTTTTGCACCAAATTTCGTTTATCTCAACATCTTTATGTCAACATTATGTTGGCATCGACCGTTTTGGTTGGCATAGACCGTTTAGGAAACGGAAGACTGCGTCGCCGCCATTGACCTCTCAATCTACAGCCGAATGTTCTACCACTGAGATATCCGCATCAACCTCACACAGCCTTTCTAAATGAAGAACTTGGCTGTTTACATGTTCATTTTTAAAAAAAAAATGTCTCTTAATAGTCGTTCTCCTAAGTTTACGTTACGAAAGCTTTTCTCAACCTGCGTTCTCACACCTTGCCTGTATCAAGCTCGGATAAATAGTGCAGCAAGATGATCTCGTGCACGTTTATAAAGTAATACACGTACACACACTTTGCTTAACTCTTTCTTGGCGGTATAAAGCTTTTATTATTTTATTCTGGTGAACGCCAAACAATTTTGCTCGTCAAAGGGAGAGCTTTTGCCTGCAAAGAGTTAATATTCATATACGCATTTTCGTAACTTCAAAATGAGCGGAATTTCGTTTTCCAACAAACTTTATCCTTTCCCTCTCTTGCTAATCTGTCATAACATTTCTGGAGTCGGATAGGTAAAAATACCTTAAATTAATATTATATATTTTCTTCTATACTATTTGACATAATTAAGTTGTGTATATAATTATTTTGTTGCAAAGATAAACATATAATAAATATATTGAATATATTTATATATCGTATGATCATAGTATTATCATAAATAACAATACTTTAGCCATATTTTAA
Organism: Heliopora coerulea; assembly: GCA_030142905.1. NCBI lineage: Eukaryota > Metazoa > Cnidaria > Anthozoa > Scleralcyonacea > Helioporidae > Heliopora > Heliopora coerulea. Next base: position 562,013 of record JASJOG010000004.1, read on the forward strand.
TCCTTTATATAGCTGAATACCAAACAAAACACCGCACATAAACGTCACGAACGTAGTCGGCAGGATTCGAACCTACGCGGGTATAACCCAACAGATTTCGAGTCTGTCGCCTTGACCACTCGGCCACGACTACCGCACGAGATACCAAGCTCAGAAGTAACGATGCAAATCAGACGTCATGAGTTTTATTGAAATTTGAAAACCATAACCCTTTCCTTTTTTCGGCTTCTTATTCTTCGAAAAAGCCAGTAAAACTGACAAATAAAATGATAATTGCTTTCGGAGTTCCTCTGCCGAAACGTAGAGCCGTTACGACATGGCGACGCCAAAGATATACTCCTCGAAACTACAAAATCATCGCTATGCACCACACAATTCTAGAGATGAAGATACCAGTTGTTGTACTTTTCTACCTGACGTAACAAGGTAGTTGTGCTTCTGCTGGTTCCAAACACAAACGGGGACTGTATCTTTCAGTAAGTATGGAAACGTTCAATCACAACTCTTCTTAAATTCTTTTATTGCAATTACATCTCTACATCCACGATTATCAACTGACTCCAAAGTTACAAGATTTCATCTTTTTTTTCTTTTGGCGTAGCCCGGAAGCTCCTACAAGCTCACACAACTACAAACTAGTGTCTTTTGACGTGAAATCACTGTTTACTAGTATTCCGCTTCAACTGGCACAAGAATGCACCAAACCTGCCATCAACGAATTTACTGACGTACTTCCTTTACCTACAGGAGACATAACGGAACTACTGGAACTTTGCCTCACATCAACATATTTTCAATACAACGATAAACACTACAAACAGTTACATGGCACAGCAATGGGCTCACCCGTTTCTGCTGTGGTTGCTGAAATTGTGATGCAATCCATAGAGGAACGAGCTCTTGCAACTTACAAACACACGTTACCTTTTTGGTTTCGTTACGTTGACGACACGATTACTGCACTACCCGAAGACGAGATTGACGAGTTTCACAACCACATTAACGAACAGAACAATCACATACAATTTACCAAAGAGATTGAAGGTGACAGAGCTATTCCTTTCCTAGACTGTTTGGTACGTCGTGACAATAACAAACTACAGACCACTGTCTACAGGAAACCAACGCATACTGACAGGTTACTGGACCAATCATCATACAATCCAACCTCACACAAAGCTACCACCATCAAAACATTGACGAGACGCGCGCAACTCATTTGTGACTCACCCGACGCTCTACGCCAAGAAAATGACTACTTACAACGCGTTTTCCACAAAAATAACTGTAACTCTGACTTCATCAAACTTAACACTTACAAAGACAATGAACGAGACGAAAACAACAGTCTGACAACAACTACAGCAACGATACCTTACATAAAAGGTACGTCCGAGATTATCTCGCGTATCTTACGCCATACAACATACGAGTAGCGCACAAACCGATCACAACTTTACGACATGTACTGACTAACATTAAGGACAGAGAACAACCACACGAAAGACAAGGTGCAGTTTACAAAATTAATTGCTCCGAGTGCCAAGCCACTTACATAGGTGAGACTAGCAGAAACTTAAATATACGACTCACAGAACACAAACGAGCGACAAAAAACGGAGACAAAACCAACCACATTGCCGAACACCACCGACAAACCAAACACAACATTGACTGGGAATCGGCCAAATGCATTACGTACAGCACCAACTACAAACAGCGACTCACACTAGAAAGCTGGTATACGAACTTAGAACAAAATCCATTAAACCGATCACAACAATTACCGGGACCTTACAAACGACTAATTCACAAATTCAAACGGGCGAACAACCAATAGACTAACACTTCGACAAACTGATAATTAACGCCTACACAACCACACCCATTGCTTTTCACAAACTATCACACCTCCATGACTAATACGACCGCCCACTTATCAGGCACGAGCCAGATACAAATACAGGCAAACCTGACATTTACTCTCCTTTTGACTCTGAAGATGACCGCCGCCAAGTCTGTCGAAACGTCAGTCACTTCCACCAACAGTCTTTCTCAAGACTACACTAACCTGGACGATCAATTTCCACAAACATGTCACGATTCTCCCAGGTTTAAACCATTTACTTTATAAGCTACTTTGTTTTCAGCAAAACTTCTCTGGATAGGTGGAACACGAACCGTGCATGCGAAGTTATCAAGTTCTTTGCATACGAGATTAGGCTATTGCTGTATCCTTATCTATCAATTATGGACTAGATCGCAATCCTGAGCTGTAATTCAAATATGTAAACATTGTGAAAAAATCCCCTTAACCTATCCATGAACCCAAAATATTTTTTCCAAAATCAATAACAATTAAATCTAAAATCATTTCATATTCTTCTTATATTATACTCTTAACGTACGTTTGTTAGTGGATACAATATACCTTTAAAACTGCAAATTCAAAATGATACATGAAACGTTCAACAGCGAACCGTCGGAAGTGAACCAAGGAGCTCTCGATCTACAGTCGAATCCGCTACCACTGAGCTATACTCCCAAGTTACTCACAGATGTCAACGAACTTGGATTGGCTCCATTTCATTGTAAAAAAATAAAAATTTTCTCACAATTCCCGTTCTTTTTATTACATACTGCGAAAGCGTTCTTTCCCATAACTTTCTTCCATTCTGTCTCAGTGAAACTGAGATAAACAGTGCAGAAGAGTGATTTCTTACTCGTTTAAAGCAAGGCACACTCATAGACACATTCGCACTCGCAGGCACACACTTTTCCTAATATTTAAGAGCGGATGTCAGCAAATATTGAGAACTCGTGGACAAACATGACATTTCGGATTCCTTCATATTTTGTCTGGATAATCCTTTTGGTAAACTATTATTGAAAATCACAATAAAACTTTCCAAAGGAATTTCATTTTGAGGTTAAACGTGAAATACTGCATCGAGTCAGAGACGACATTTTAGACGACGTTAGTAAAATATAACACGCTCGTGAAGTCAAATGGTTCATCGTATCTCTATGAAATTGAACATCTCAATATTTGGACATTTTGTAAACCAGAAACTTCAATAAAATCAGAAATACAGCCATTTTTGTAAACGCTTCGGTGAGCATGAAGTTTGTTAATTTCAACGCCATGACAAACCTATGTAAATGAGGAATTTTCACAGATAAAATGGATGCCCTAGTATTTTGAATTTTACAATAAATTTTATACTGAGAGAAAGCTCCGTTCCAGTATTATAATATAGAAAAAAATTAGCTTGAGTAATTGAAAAGTCAGCTGTCGAGAGCTGCAAACGTCGGGGCTGTTTTCAATAAAATCACTAATGTCACACCACTGGTACTGCGAAGATATCTTTTAAACTTTCAGTGCTTACTTAAATTTTTGCAAATGTTTCGCATTTTTCAATGTCCAGTAGTGACGTGTGCACAGAAGAATACCATAGTTCTTAAAGCTCCTGATCGATCTTTTAGAACAAGGGCAATACGTCAAATATACAGTAGGGGTCAAAAGTATGAGTCCATCTTCTTAGCGTTGTCTTCTGGAGGATGCAGTTCATCCCAGGGCCTTGCCAGGTGTCTTAGGCTGGACGCATGGGCATTGTTACATGTACGTAACTCCCACGTTTACTTCCTTACTTTCTCTGTTTATTAAATGAGGATACGGAATAAGGCCATTCTCCTTGTATCGAAATGTTTAGAGACCTCAGTGAAGGAACCAGGGGCTAAATAATTGCATTAAGTAACGAAGGCATGTCATAACGTAGAATAGAAGATAAAGTAATTGTCTCAGGAGGTGCTATGCTGTGAACTTCGCTGAGGTTTAAGGAAACAGAATCCTTTTGCACAAGACCAAGATCTGGGAGACCAAGAGTTACCACTCAGCGAGAGGATCGATACATCAAGACAAACTCTTTGCGCAACAGGATGGCAACTGCTAGTAACTGCTGGTAAGATCCAAGCATTGCTCAATAACACTCGAGAGAAGCCATTCAGTAAAAAAAACCAGTAAAGAGACGATTAGCTTCAAACGGGCTTAATGGAAGGGTAGCAGTCTCCAAACCCCTTTTAAGATCCCAAAATAAACGCAAGAGATAGCTATGGGCCAAGAAGTACAAGCATTATACTGTTGACGACTGGAAAAAAGTTCTGTTTACAGATGAATCCCAAGTTCAGATTTACGGAAATAGTCGACGACTTTACGTCAGACGCAGAAGTAACTAAAGAATGCTAAATGAATGTGTGAAATCTAAAGTAAAACATGGTGGTGGAAGTATTCAGGTTTGAAGATGTTTGAGTTATAATGGTGTTGGTGATCTGTACAGAATTAACGATATCCTTACCAAAGAAAAGTACCAAGTGCTCTATCCTTCAAAGACATGCTATACCATCTGGTTTAAACACGGAGCGACGCTATAAAAGGGTAAGCTCCTCCCACATTTCTGGCTTCGTATGGCGGTTGCATGTTTCTAAATGGCGGATACTTTGAAGCGTGACTAAACTGGACAGCATAGAGCTCCACAAGCGTGTCCTAGAGCCTAAAGCTTACGGAAATACTTTTAAAATGTGTTTTTAAAATACAGCCAAACAATATATAAAGCAATAAATGGCTGAACATGCCACATTTACTAATTTTCCTGGTTGTTATACGTCGTATTATAATTATTCGAGACGTCCTGCGAATCTTCATTCACTTATAGTCATCCTACCCGCGCAGTGTTTGGGTACGATTCACATTTTATTACGTCCGCGATGTGTCATAGCCATCTGTGTTCTTTTTGGCGCATATTTGAAGCTTGTAATATTATAAATATAAACAAAAACTGGCGCCACTTTCAAATTCACTTGTGACAAATATGCTCGGTTGCTCTAATCCAACCGCTCGGACTTCTACCTCTGCGCAAAGCACAACTCCGCTTTCTGCAGGGCTTAGCAAGTATGATCGCAATAAAGCCTACTACCAGAAGAATGAAAGTGCAATTAAAGAGAGCAAGGCCTACTACGGCTTCAAAATGGAAGTGAAACGCGATGAGGAAGGGCGCTTGGTAGAAGTACGTAAAAAGCTCAACACCGTGAGGAATCAGTTTCTGTCCAACGGAAAACCGGCAGGAAATATTGAAGTGATGGAATTGCTCTTGGATTGTTGGCTCAGTCAAAACAGTTCAAATGGCCAACAGGCGCAAAATACTATCCAGGCAGCAACGTCGTTGTAAACAAATTCATCTCCTATATTCTCCTCAATTGAATGTGATATTCGTCCACCGGAAATTAGTCTGCACTCAATTGACCAATAACATGCGACCTTTCCTCAATCATAATTGACAGGCTGAGAAACTCAGCCTCTTCTTATGCGATCGCTCCGTGTTTAAAACTATGTGGTCATGGATTCGTTTTACAACAAGATAATGACCCCAAACACACCTCTAAGCTCAGTTGAAAATATTTGCAGAGGAGAGAAGACTATGGATTGATATGCTGGTTGTTATGGATTTTCCTCCTTAGTCCCCTAATCTCAATCCAATCGAACATTTATGGGGACATTTGAAAAGGGATAAGACAAAGTATGCAATCACTAGTCAAGATACCCTATGGCATGCCATTAATGAGTGCTGGAACAACCTGAAGCCAGACATCTTCCACAAACTTATTGAATCTATGTCAAAACGAGTTTCAGCAGTTCACAAAGCAAAAGGAGGATAGACAAAATATTAATAAAACTATTGCCGGAACACGAAATTGCTTTGCTCATTATGATGTTATTTGTTCTTCCACATCTATTATTCTTTCAATAATGCAGCATTTCTTGCTCTGCTGAGTGACATTGTTCTATATATTAATAAAAGTGACCCTAATTGTTGGTTGGACTGGTACTTTTGACCCCTACTGTATTCGCAACTGTCGTGTCAGCACTACAGTGGAACCCCACCGTACGACCACCCCGTTAATACGACCACTTTCTTTTTCCCCGAATAAGAGCTAATTTTTTTTCTTATCTGAAAACCTCGTTAATACCACCACCTCGTTAATACGACCAACGACCATATTTTGATGTCCCCTTCTGTTTAATACGACCACTCAACGTGTTGAGTAATGCCTTTTTTGATATTAAATTCTGATATGCCGTGTACAATTATCTTAATCAATTACACATACGGCAAATAATTAACACTTAAACGTTTTCAATATTCATTTTAATTTTTGTTAAACAGATAGAACGTGATTAAATATGTTTTTGGGTCGTTTTATCGTTTTCTTGCCTTCTTTTTTCTGCCACTTTCCTCTGCTGTTCTCTTTTGGCCACATTCCATTTCGACTTTAACGGATAGGTTATTCGGGATGTCCAGCAATTTGCTTAGCAACTCTATGTTCTTTTCCTGCCCCATAAATTTGTAAATGTATGGAATCTCCATTCCATATCCCCCGCCCCAATTGACAGCTGTTCCAATAACTTTAGCTTCTGCTTTACTGCCGCTCTTTGCTAAAAAATGGCGAACTATCCCATTTCCATGATTTGTAGAAGCTAGTGCCTTTGGAATGTGACCAACTACATCTCCTTCCTTAATCACCGCAATAGCGTTCTTGTCTTGTTCATTGTCGTGTTCGTGCTTTAGTTCAAGAACTTCATCAATCTTGATTCTCCAGTATTCTTTGTAAACATGATATCCCCTTATCCAAGAAGGAACTTCGATTACTTTTGTGCTAGAAATATTTTTCATCGGGCCAGACATGACTCCTTCGACGTTACCGGCGGAAATACAAGTGTATGCACGCGCAGGCTATGAAAAGTGCCGAATCTGTCATCTATCCATATTTCACACTTTTTCTAATTTAATCAGTGCAAAATTTTCACGCATGTCTCGAGGATTTTCCAGATTTATTACCTTTTGTCCGAACACGCTTCACAGCTTTGTGTATAAGCACTTTGACCAGTCATCATGTCTTCAAATTGTAAGCGAAAACGGCAGGCAATATCCTCAATGCAGGATGCTTTGGATTTTCTCGAACAGAAAGGAAATTCAAAAACGGCAAATGAGCTCGCTAGAGTAATCTGCCAACCGATTGGCTTTAGTGTCGGAAAAACCAACGGAAGCTTACAGATTTTTTAAACCTAAAGAAATTTAAATAAGTAATATAGGGGCTTATTATGAAGGTTATTCATCTCATTTGGTTAATTTTGTTGAGTTGTGTTCAGTTAATAAAATTTATTTGTGGATTATTTTGTGGTTTTAGCGTTATGCTAATTGAAATCTGACTACGTTTGCCATGACGTTATTTAAAAAAAACATTTGTTACGTATCTGATCCACCCCCCTTAATACGACCACCCCGCTAATACGACCACCCCGTTAATACGACCAAATTTTTTCGGCCCAACGGTGGTCGTGTTAACGGGGTTCCACTGTAATTAACAAAGTTGATTACTCCACAAGCCGCTACCAGCAAAAATCCTCGTTCATTTTTTCGAAAAGTCGCCTAAAATCAGACTATAAATTTCAAAGACAGCTTTTTTGAAGATATTTTTTATTCAACTCGAGATTTTCGTCCTTGAAAAATTATCACATAACAGTTAGCGGTCGAGTGTAAATGCCATAGTGTTCAATCGAATATACCCTTCACTTAATCGGCATTACCACCATTATATATGCTGAACTCGTGGCCATGCTTTTGGCAACGGCCTCCATAGCTCAGTTGGCAGAGCATCGCCCTAGAGTCGCGAGGTCGTGGGTTCGATTCCCAGCCGGATGGCCCAAAGTTGCATTTTTCGCAACAGGTCCCGGTTGAGTCTTAAAAAATATCTGCACACTCGAGATTTTCCTCCTTGAAAAATTATCACTAAACAGTTAGCGGTCGAGTGTAAATGCCATAATGTTCAATCAAATATGTTCCTTGCTAGTTGCTAGACAATTACTGTGGTGTATTATGTCAAAGTGCTATGAATTATAAGACGCATTCGCTAGCGAATAAAAAACTATGTTATAATAATAAATGATAAAACATATTTTGTTGGTGCAATTTAACGAAATTAGGTTGTCGAGGGGGTACACTTGGGGAAGGTGAGAAAATTAGGATGGCAAAGACCGTTTACAAAAGGGACAACTGCGACAGCGCGGGAAAAATAATCATACAAACCTAGCTTGTAGCTGGCTGATGTGCAATTACTGACGCAGTAACCAACAGAAAAAAAGGCACAGAAAATATAATATTTGGACGAGTCTACTACAATATCAAATTCGATACTCACATATTCTTTCGAGAATCTCAAGTTCAAAACTGAGGAGGGAGGATGATTACAATAGTCATCCTCCTTGTCTAAAAGTGGGGGGATACATCTCCTCCATCCCCACATAATTTACGCCACTGACAATAGGACTCTTACATATAAATTGAATAATATAAATGATGTAAATGATTATTAAATGATATAAAGGAATCTATTACTCATAAATTCTGGAGGAATTCGATTGAAGTAATTTCTACCATTATAACGTTTCATATTTATGCATTAAAATGTGATATTAGAGGAAGAAATAAATTCTCTAAAAGCAAATGTGTTCATCACTATTAGCTATTACTAACGTCTTTTGTAGTGAAATTTAATGATCTTTATAAAGTCTAACGGATTTATTCCTACCATTGTTACCAATAACATCCCGATGCTATGCCACGTGAGCTTTATGTGAATCATAAAGAACTCAATGTACGTTAACTCTAAAGATAACCAAAGCATGTAGCAAGTTGATCTAAAAGAGCACCTTGATAGGATTTTGAAGTATTTCGCCCTTGAATTGGCTCCTATCGTCATGTATTTCCAAACAGTTCTACAAGAAGGGATCGGAAAGCTCTGTCAGTGGAAAAAAAAATGAGCCCACAAAAGAGGGTTCTTCGAGCACAAAACAAAATGTTGTTTTGACTGCGGACTAATTGAAATCTAGCATGGGTTGTTTTCGCTGACAGTGTTACTGAAGTATTATTTCGTATCCTTGAGGCGGTGCTTGAAGAAGTGGTTTGAGTACGAGTCATTCGTTTAGAATCAATGGCAATATCGATAGCACTCCTCCAAACACAACCTCGAGGAAACGAAATTTGATTAACTCACTTGAATACCCATGGTTTCAAAGGGGGAATGTCTAAATCCCATTATTCTTCAAAGTTAATGCAAAATCAAAAATATTCAGATGTTTTGATGAGTGATTCATTTACATTAGTTCTTTTATTTAATGCAACACAATTCATTCCCATAATTATCCTTAATAAATACAGTGGAGTATATATGTTTTTGGCTCACGGAAGACGATATAAAGGTGAGTGAAAAACTTATGCTCTCGATGTGTCTGTTGCGCAGAGTTTTAAGAAAGTCCATTGTAAACAGTGAGGTTAATTTCAGTAAGTAATTGGTGCTTAACCGGACCTAGGCGGTAATTTGTCTGAGGCAAATTTTGTTGAAGGCACCCCCTCGGCTTTCCCTAACGCACCCCAAGCTCCTGATTATTATTGTACAACTGAAAGAGGTGTTTCTGCAAAAACAAATGTTTAAAGTGCATTTTGTTTTTGTTACTCAAAATGTAATTGAATCGGGCGTTCCCGAACCTTGACAGTTTCAAAGTCGTCAATTAGTGGTGAGAAGTCGAGACATTGATTTACCATTTTGTTCAGCTTTGCAAAATATTTTTGAACCTGTATGAAAAACCAGAACAAAACGAATCTTTGTTTCTGAAAATGTCACCCCATAAAATCTTGCGTCCTGGGCAAGCGCCCCAGTGGCCCTCCTTCGGTGCGGCGCAAAATTCGTGTTCTTAATAATAAGAATTAAGACCCAACCGAGAGTGTGTTTGCTATACGCAGATCTCTAAACATTATTTTTTTCTACTGTATTCAAGACTAAATTTCTAGGTACAGTAAATTTGCAGATAACTATTAATTTGTATAGCATTTTTCTCGCAGACTCTTTATGTACAAGCGTTATCATAAAAGGTAGACTTCCTTCGACATCTATGTATATTGAATAACCGAGACTGAGACATATCACTTGAGAATATTTAATGAGTTGGAGAACATATAGTACTGATTTGATATGCAATTATTGATTACACAATTGAAATATCATGATCAATTAGAACGTGAAAGCTATTTGAAGATTTTTGCGAGCACTGGAACGAAAAGATAATTAAATACAATATACCTGGTAAGGTATCGGTTATTGTATTTAGTTCGGCTACGTTATTTCCCAACCACTTTATCTTCAAACCTCACTTTATGTTATATATTTGCAAAAGCGGGGAGAGAGCTCTATTGTTATGGCTGGAAATACTGTAAAAACGAATTTCCTCTGGAATCACCGGTGCATAATAAATAGTTAAACAAAATCCCGTTTACATTTTAAAATTTTCGACACGGCACTTCTACCAAATTTTGCCGTGGCAAAAATTAGCCATACACGAGCCAAAATTTTAGCCTTTCCGTGCCCAAAATGTTAAACAGCGTAAAACGCGTTTAAATCTCTGATGAAGAATGTTTGACTTAGTAACTAGCATAATTCTCACACAAGCCATTGTTTATTCTCTGCTTTCGAAATAAAAAGAGCACTTCGGGCTATATTAGCTCTTTAACATTTTGATCAATCTTGCAAAACTCCAAGTAATGTGATATACTCAGCATCGACTCATTAAAACTGTAATTCTACATATCGTGAATAATTTTTTCATGGAAGTGACTATAAGCATATCAGCTGACGTTCATCCTCGAGCATTTCGTTCGAAAAACTAGGACTTGATTGAAATAAATAAAAATCATGAGAACAACACAGGTTTATTTGCTTGTAGATTAATATGCTCTAAAATTACAATAATTCGGAAGCATTTTAAACCACCAAACATAAACGAAAAGATTTCCAACACATACAAACAAAGAATCAGAGGTGGTTTGACGCTACTGTAACTTGATAAATTTTGAAAGCATATACAAAAATATCGTGTATGATGAAGGGTTTCGATACTCCGGCCGGTCTCGTGTATTGAACAATCTTGATTGCCAGCGAGAATAGAGTCAGTTTATGTCTGACACTAGACATAGCTAATATTAGACAAACGAAAGTGAAAACTGATTTCATGATGTAAATCATGGACGGAATTTTTAGAGGGAAGGCTACTCAACAGATCTATCACGAATATCAAGTTTTAATCATTAAAACATTTTAGATATATGAATTTACCCAAAATAATTATAGCAGTTAACGCATTCATTTCATTTTGCATTGTCATCTGGTAAATTCACCAGATGCTTAATACCAATATTTACATGAAGTAAACTAATATCATATAATTTAAGGTGTTTTTTGTGGCGCATGAGATATCTCGAATAAATGCTTCTTCTAAATTTTCTCGAAACTTACTTTAAATCGTATGGCAACCATTTCTCAGAATCAATCACGGTTTGCGCGCAAACCTTTTGGGTGTTGGACCGTTAGCATTGCTCAACCAATATTAATGCGTTTCTTTTGATTGTCATTTTAAAAACTGGGAAAAAGAATTCAGAAGCAAGTTTGAAAATTTTTTATTCAGTTCATTTACGCATTTCATGGGCAGCACCAATGTAAAGTTTTTGCTGATAGACCGTTTTCTTTTTTCGCTAGATAAATTAATTGCCAACTAGTTAACATAGTTGCATCATTTTCTCTTAACAACCCAGTTAACAACAGTGCAGCTGTTTATACGCGAGTAGAGGTTGGACTAAATGGTCATGATTTGTACATTATTTCTTGTCAACTGTTCAATGTAAACAAACTTTTTAGAGCTTAAATTTATCATAGATTTAATGTATTACATTTTATTGACGAGATTGAAGGGATCACCGTTAGAATGAAGTCGTGTAACTGTTTTATTCTCATCCTGATCTCTCTTTCAGGTTAGCTGTTTTGAGAAATAAGTGTTTTGATAAATGTTTTATGGATGTTTGATTTTTGGTTGTAATACATTATAAATTATATAGAATAGTTTAAAAGCTAGATTTCATGTTTTGATGTTGATTATGATTTGAACGTTCGGTAGTTTCAGGAAAGATTATACACAATGAAATGCTGTAAAGGTCTCTAAATACATGCTCAATTTTAAAATGTTTTTCCAAAGTAGAACTATTTTTGGATTTCATCTCGTCAAACCTTTGTGCATTCATGTTACATATAGGTTGGGCACACAGCGCCAACTATGAATATGTAGTCCATATTTATACTGCTAAGAAACTGTTCGCTGGTACAGATGCTCCTGTGTTCATTAAACTATATGATAATAATGACAAGGAATTATTGGGTGAAACAAGACTTACTCCTAACTCAAAGGATCCTTTTGAGAAAGGCGAGTATGTATTTTTCCAGATCATTAACTCAAAAGCATGACTAGAGCATTTCAAGAGGGGATGGGACGTGCACGGTGGGGTAACATTTTTTATTTGGGGTAACATAAACTTTGTGGGGTAACATTTAGTTCAGATTTAAGTTGTGTGTATCGAAAGCTTAAGTGTCTCACTTTGAAACACCAGATTTGATAGAGCTTAGATATTACAATATTTTACTAGTTAGTTTGTTTGAGTGTGTGGTTGTGTGGGGTTCCTTGGTGTTACTGATAATTTTTTTATGGGCACCAGTCTTCCTGAGCTACTCTCCACAGTTACCCCACTTAGTCACTCCGCAAGCAGTTATTTCACTCCAGTTAACTCAGTCAATTCCGCAAAACAAAAAGAACAGAGCACGCTTGCTAATACCCATTCCACTTTTCCTATTTACTAGTATATTTATTTTTTTCGTAAGTGCAAGTGGAAAGCAAATGCTTTTGAAGAAATTCGGTAGTCCACTGCTTGCTCAATACTTAAATCTCTTTTAGAATAAATGTCATCAGACTAAGTCGAACAAAAACTACGTTATCTCGTAGTACTGCCACACTCATTTACAAACTTCGAAAGTGAGAAAGTCCACTTTAGAGATATCTATGAAAGTGGTTCGTAGACCGTTTTTGAACGAAGTAGAAAAAGGTTAAAGGTAGTTCTTTGCTGATACTGACGCTTCAAGCGAAAGCCCGTCATTAAAGTAAAATATTGCGCAGAATCGAAAACACTGGTTGGCATTTATTCGAAAAGGAAGGGGTGGGTAAGCTGATAGTAAACAAAATGATTATGAACATGAAGAGTCAATTGATATTGTTATAGAATGGGGATAAAAAACATTTTAAAGGAAAGAAAGGTATTTGTTAACCTTATTTGGACTGAGGAGTGAGTAATTTGTCCCCCCACTTGATTTTTTTTATTGATATCTCGTCACTAGATCCAAAAACTTTCATCTCCTTGCATTTATAACACCATAATAACGCGTAGTTTTTCGCAATAACAGGTATATAAAGAAGATTGAAAACTTTGCAAAAAGCGTAAAAAGCTATATTGTAAAATAAATATATAAAAAGGGATTTATCAATCAAAACTAAGAACTTTTAAACTCAATATGACATTATTGTGACGTCACAAAAAAAGCAAAACTAAAATAAATCATTTTACATGATATAAATTATTCTCTCTTCAGTCTTTCATATTGAACAGTTTTCTTTACTGTAAATTTTTGTAAATTTTCTTTACTGTAAATCTGTCCCACGCCGTTATTCAAATCCTCGTTGTTTTACAAACTATGATTTTTTAAGTGGTTATGTTTAAATATCTGCAAAACCTTCAGTTCCATGTTTCTTGTAACTTGAATACTACTCGTTATTGATTTAAGTTTGCATCTAAGAAGACTTTCTACTATAATTTTTTTGTATAAAATACTAAAGGTTTAGTTTGAATAAAATATGGACATTATTGGATATCAAAATATTATGCTCTCTTTCATGAACACGTCAAAATTGTGCCAAAACCAAACTAGTTTCTGTTAACGGTGTGCCAGCAGGTTATACTGTAATTCAGTTTTAAAATTTCGTAATCTCCATCGTATCTTAATTGTAGAAAAAACAAATAAATAAATTAAAAAAAGTAAACATAAAGCAGAAAAATTTAACTTGGTTTTACAACCCATCCTTGTGTCATCCATCAAAAGCTTTTAGTGTCCAAGCAATAAAGTACACCTTTACAGCACAATTATCAACCTTACTGCGCTTCTTGAACTAAATACTAAGCAGTAACATAGAGTCCATTTCTGTTTCCATGCCAAGATGCAAGTATTTTATTTAAAAGTCAAAATACCCTTGTAAAAACAAGATTGTTAAATTTATTTCACTGGTGAAGTTGCAATTGTTTATGGTTGTTTTATTGGGTTTTTTTTGAAAGCTTTTTAAAAATTGGACTTTGTCTTATTATTTGATCATCTCCCTCTTAATATTTTCCGCTCGTGATTTAGCCAACAAACTGCTGGCTGTTTCAAAAAAAATGTTTATAATTTTTTGGTAGATTTAACATTTCAGACCTCTTCATTAATTCATTTAGTCACGATGTGGATAAAATCCAGGTTGAAAATTATCTTGGGAAAATTACGGCAATTGAAATCAAGAGAGGATCAGGAAATCAAGTGAACGACGACTGGAATCTTGACAGGGTAATTTTTCAGAAATAAGAAATAGAGTGCACTGCTCGTTAAAGCTTTGTGCAGTAAATGCTAAAACCTGGGTGACTTTTTAAAGCTCTGCAGGAGGTTCTCCCCATCCAAAGACTATTATTAATGAGCGTTGATCTGTTTGTGAATTTCCAAATTACAAGTACGTAACTATTATTCATTTTTGGAACGGATTTTGTCATGAAAATATACTGTTTCCATTGCTGTATGCTGAAAACTGCGACAAAATTCACTGTCACCAAGTTGAATACAAATCGCAACCCTTGAATTTCATTCTCAAACTGATAACCTCGGACTTAAAAGACACACAGATTTAGTATGTCAGATTACCACGATTTTAATGGGCCCTTATACCTAATTCTAAGATTACGAAGCTATCTGTATTATCAGGATAAAAGTCGAGACTCCTGTACGAGCTAATTCGATATGGCAATTGCGATATGGCAATATGCGATATTTAGAAACTATTTTCGTGATTTCACTGTTACGTTGTCACACCTTTTGCCGTGAAAACTGAAAAAAGCTCATTCAAATGATTGCTTAATTTGATTTATTTTATGTATGCAAAATCAACGATGATAAAAGTAACTCACTTCAATGCTGTTTTTGCAAAGTACAACTTTTTACTCAGTATATGGCTTATTTGTTTACACGAGTAGCCAATCAGTGAGCTTTAACGTCTGAAAACATGTATCTTCCATATCATACCATTTTTTCACAGTTTAAGTCAGTCTGTATGAGCGGAAAAGTACTCATATTTTGCATAAATCCTAGCTCAGCGATCTTGATTAGTCCTTTCCCTACCGTGGATGTACTCCAATGTTTTAGTCTGGCCAACATCAGACGATTTTACTTGTTAGGTGGAGACTTCCATTTAGACCCCGTTCACACGACGTCGGATCAAACAAGTACCTCGGTAGTACCATTTTGTTCACACGGGACTGCCATAATTTAGTGATGGTTTTGAGAGAATTCACACGACTCCGAAGCCCCGGCAAAATTGTTTCGAATTTCAGGCTTAGCGTGGTAATTTTTTGTTTCTAAAATCAAACGTTTCTCTTCTCATACGAAAGTTTTCTTGCCATTCACCTTCCGCAGAAAGGCCAAAAAGAATATTATTCATCCAAAGCGTACTCCTTCCCAGTCTTACACGAAACCTTCTAGCTGTCCATGTTGATATCCTTGCGCATTGATGTATGATAAAAATAGAACAAATGAAGAACCCATTTACTAAGCGTTTTTCAAGTCCTCTAAATTAACTCCTTCACAATTATCAAGTTCACTCTAAAAAAGATGTGTTTAAAAACACACCTTCGCGTGTTTTAACCTTTTGTGATATATTTTATTAAAACACCTTGGTATGTTAAGAAACATACCTACGTGTGTTAGAAAAGACACCATTGTGTGTTACAAAACACACCATGGAGTATTTCAAAACACACCATCAAACAGCACACCTTGAAAACACACCTTTCACACACCTGAAAGGCGTGTTAATTTAACACACCATAGAAGTAAAACACACCTTTTCAAATAACACACTATTTAAATTAACACACCTTTTAATGAAAAACACATCTTTCAATTAACACACCTTTCCCATAGCACACCTTTCAAACACCCCTTTATAATAAGATACCTTTCTAATAACAAACCTTTATAACAACACGCCTTTCTAGTTATAAACTTTTTGAATAACACATTTTTTGAGAAAGACACTTTTTAAAGTAACACACCTTTCCAGCAACACATCCTTTGCAAATCTTTTAGGCGTATTCAACAACACACACACTTACATATGGAAAATGAGTATTTACAGCACCTTTTAGTGAATATGGAAAAATTCATCGGTATGAGGTATATGTTGTATATGGCGTATTTGTTATAAGTTTGCATGGTAAAGAATGCATCTTTAAAATTTCTAATTCTCTTAATGTACAGCCATCTGAAATAAACAAGATTTTATTTCTTTGCCTGATTTAAATTCATTTAGCAGTTTATATGTCATTGTCTACTTATTTTGTTCCTGCTTTTGTGCTCAACTAGCTAATGCATTCTTTTAAGTGTAGGTGTGTTCAACAAAATATCTTGAGCTGTGTTGTATAACACAGCTTATTAAGGTGTGTGGAATAGCAATATTTAAGGTGTGTTAAAACTACACACCTTAAGATGTTTTAATTTACGTACCTTATCTTATTTGAAATGGGCTGCAAAAGTGTGCAGTAAAATGTACCTAAATGTGTAGGAAAACACACCATCGTGTGTAGGAAAGCACAGCTTTTCAAAAACACACATTAAGGTGTATCAAATTTTGGGCAAGGCTAAAACACACCTCAAGATATGTTTCCTAACACAACTTTTAATGTGTTTTGTAACATACATGAATGTATGTTAAATTTTGGACAATAAAGGTGTGTTCAATTAACAAACCTTTTTTTGAATGTTTAAGTTCTATTCACGCAACGATATTGAGTCCTAATATATAATCACAAACAAGATGCTAATTAGTTAAGTTAATCATTCAGCGTAGGGAGGAAAAATTACAATAATATGAAGAAGGCGTCAGTTTATCGACTTGGTGTAACAAAGAGAGATTTATAACAAATATTAAAATAGATACAAAGGTGTTGAGTCAGCGAAGGTTTCGTTCTGCAGAGGCAACCAGAATTCATTTCCTGTATTGACGTAATGGAATAGTTTCTTCCTCTGGCCTCTGCTTGTTCTGCATCTCTAGCTGGTCTTCGGCCGAAAAATATCATTCTTTATTGCGGCATTCAACAATATTATAGAAGGGTGAATAGGGTGGTAGCATTTGCAAGTGGATATGGTCTGCAGGTGATTCCGGTTGGCGATGAGGTGGTGCACGATCGAAAACTACGTATGTTTCTTCATCATGTATAGCTTCTGCATAAGCCTGCAGAAATTGAGCGAATCTTTCTTAATTCGTCCCACCAATATGAATCAAATGGTGCAGTAGACCAAACATTGGTGACACAGCTAGCGTTATCGTTACTTTTTTTCCAAAAACCTGGCGATAAACTCTTTCGTATCTATTCGACCTGCCATGGCTTATTGCTGTCCAAATGTTGAAACCACACTCTTCAATAAAGATAACTTAGTTTTCTATTGCCTCTTCAAGAAATAAAGCTGCATATTGATGCCGCCATTGAATAACTTCTGGACGATTTCATAGAGCTGCACATCGTCTAATAAGCTTCGGGTGTACAGCATACTGTCAACCATTTTTCCAACTGTTCAGGAATATATTTGCGGTTTCTCGGGTTATCTTTCTCTTAGTGTCTCGCTCATGGTTTCCAAGGTTGACACTGGATTTTCACTTATATTTGCTTCAACGCATTGCCTCATTGCATCATCTACCTTAATACTAGAAATACGTGTACGCAACAAACCCTCGCCCACCTTTTGAATAAGACTGATAATTTTTCGAATTTGTCAAAAACTCTGAAATTTAAGTTTTGATAAGGTAATCGTCCGTCTTATAAATGAGAGAGTGAATGGAATAAAAAAAATTAAAAATAAAAAAATAAAAAACCCTGAACGATTCGGCCACAAAATAACAACAAAAATTGTAAATTTGTTTTTCTATATAAATAGCTAATCGTCATATTTACATTTGAAATTTTCATTTCTGCTTTAAAACGTTTGGTGAGAATGAACTTTAACGGATTACAAATGCTGAAGTTACCACTTGTGACATAATGACATTAGGACATGAACATTACAACACAAAAAGATCAGGTTTTTCCTCATGTTTTGAATTCCATATTGTCATTCTACTTTACTTTCGTTATGTTACCTGGTTAGACTATCGACATATTGATAGAAACTGAATGTCTTTTGTTTTTGCGTGACCCCGTTATCTTGTTATTTAGCTTAGTGTAAACCAGACTTAGCAGTTTTATTCCCACAATTAAAACAATGAATGCTTGGACCAAGACCCAATATTAGGTGCTTGCTTGTGGTATTTCGACTGGTTTTCCACTTACACTTCTCATCAATTCGCCTTAAAGTAAGAATTTTCATTACATGCAAAGTCTGTCAGCCTTAAAGACAGACCTTTCTCACAGCAGATTACAGGTCGGACAACAACACGGTGGACTGCTCATGAGTGAAAACCTTTTTTGATATTTTGTCATTAAAAAATTGAAGAATTCTACGTTATCTCAAAATTGGTTACAAACGTCTACGAGGTACTATTATAAGGATTTATACTATTCATCCAGAGACATAAGAATTTTATGACGAAGATGAAACAAATTCCGAAATCGACGAAGAAAACATGACCGAGTTCTGCAATTTTTCTACAGACCACAAACCGGAAAATACAAAAAACACCAAAAACAAAAAAAAAGACACAACAAAATACGACAATCAAACCTAGTAAAACTTTTGTGGAAAGAAAACTGAGCAGCGAGAATTATAAAACATAGCTTTTCCGCGGTTAAACCTTCTGCTTATGTTTATTTTCGAAGAAGTAGAAAAGAAAAATGGCGAGGCGTATAAACCCGCAACTCTAATGAGTTTTCAACCAATTATTCACACCCACCTCAAAAGGGTTCAACGGCAAATTTGCTGAATGAAGATGGGTTTAAACTTTCTCGATAAGTTTTAAAACACAGAAGAAAACAGTTGCTGGTCGAATATCGGAAAGGAGAAAATATTTCGTACAGGAAGTGTCCCCTAAGGAAGAATGATGTCGGGAAGCTATTTTCGGAAGCGGCTCAAAACAATGGACTGCAAGGAAGATTAACGAACCATTCTGATTGCAAAACTTGTATTTCAAGGCTTCCCGATTTAGAAATACCTGTGATTTATGTAGCACAGCTAAGTGTATGGTTACTAGAATATAAAAATTCTCGATTCATACAAATCAACATCTATTCAACATTAGCGAAGAATGTGGTAAACAATGAGTGGCTTAGCTAATGTCTAGCCAACAAACGCCAGCTCGAGTTCGCTTATGCCTAGCTTGTGTGGAAATTCATCAGGAAGAACCAACTGAAAGCTTCACCACGAAGGAAGGCATTTCGTTCTTGCTTCCGTATTTACCCACTTAAAAGTTTTTTTATTGGCTTCAGTGTTCAAATGTTGTAAACAACTCCGGACAGGTGCAAACAAATCAAAAAAGAACGAAATAACTAGAGATACGTGTACGTAACAAACCGTTGCCCACCTTTCCAATTATCACTCGAGAATTGGAGTAAGATTCATAATTTTTCAACTTGTCAGAAAAATCGTCCTTACTATAACTGGAAGACGGAATGCAATAAACTCCCCGCCCCCCCCAAAAAAAACACAACAAAACAAAAAAAAAAAACCAAAAACACGCGCAATTTGGCCTCAAATTAACAACCTAAATTGGGAATTGTTTTATATTTAAGCTGGTTGTCGTCATATTTACGTTGAAAATTTCAATTTTGTTTTATTAAAACAAAAGGTTTGGTGAGAATAATCTTTAACGTCTTAACAAAAGCTAAGAGATCCATTCTCACAATTAAACAGTAGATGCTCACATCAAGACCCTGTGATGATTGTGGGCTTGTGGTATTTGGTGTCACTTTTCAACGAAACTTCTCACTCATTTTGTCTTAAAGACAGATTCCATATTAGAAGGCCAGACTGTCCATCTTAGAATTGGAGCATTCTCAGGATACCGATCGGATATCAGCACTATGGACAGTCCATATCTGAAAATTTTTTTGATATATTTGTTGTCTTAATTGAAAAAAATTGATAATATCTGCATTATCTCACAGTTGGTATAAAATGTCTGTTAATGTTAAGGTTACAAATGTTGTTACAAGATGTGTTATGATGAAAATTTATGCTAAGAATTCACTCCGAGGTACAAGACTTTTGTGACGAAGATGAAACGAATTTAATACGAAACCGACGAAATAAACAAAGAAAACACGAACGAGTTCTGCATTTTTATTGCTGACCAAAATTCAAAAACTACGTAACAGATAACAAAATACGACGAGTAAACATTTTGCAAGTTTTGACGAAAGAAGAACAAGTAGAGGGAAGTAAAAGCCGTACTTTTTCCACTATAAAACCTCCGTAAAAAAAATGGCGTAGCGTACAAACCTGCAACCCCTTACGTATTTTAAACCCAGTGAACTCGATTTCCATATAACTATAATCTGAGAAATGACCTCATTCCATCAGAGCTAGAGGCAGTCTGTGTTGAAATCTCAAAACCACATAGTAAACCATTTTTTGCTGCCACAGGATAGAGGGCACCCAATGCTAATGCTGATTTTTTTGAACACTTTGAAAAATTCATCAAAGCCATTGATAATGAAAATCAAGAAATGTATTTGCTTGGTGATTTAAACTGCAATTTATTAGAAACAGACAATGACTCGAATGCACCAACAAAGAAAATTAAGTCACTATATGAATTGTACCAGTTGTCTCAAATAATTAACCAGGCAACCAGAGTCACTGTGACAACCAGTACCCTGATTGACCATATTGTGACAAATACACCTGAGAAAATATCTGATTCTGGTGTTGTACACAGAGGTATCAGCAACCATAGTCTTATCTATGCAATCAGAAAAATTTCAGTTGCTAAAAAACATGAGAATGTCATTGAAGTTAGAAATATGAGACATTTTGATGAACAAAAATTTATCAGGGAACTGCAGAATCAGCATTGGGAGTACGTATATTTCCTTCCTACAGACCCAAATTCTATGTGGGAAGTTTGGAAGGAATTGTTCCTAGAAATCCTAGATAAAAATACGCAAATTCAAAATAAAAGAGTTAAATCAAAACAGGTACCTTGGATAACTGGTGAAATAAAAAACCTCATGTTTGAAAGGGACAGATTAAAAAGGAAGGCTATCCTATCTAACCTTGAGATTGATTGGTGTCATTATAGTCAAATAAGAAATAATGTGAATGTTGAACTAAGAAATGCAAAGAAACTTTATTATTCCACGAAACTTACCAACCAAAAAAACAATCCTAAGCAAGCTTGGAAAACAATAAATGGTTTACTAGGAAGGCATAAACAACAAACTACAATAAATGAACTTCATGTTGATGGTGAAATCTTAACAAACATTGAAGACATTGCTGAGGGCTTGAATGATTATTTTTCAAAGATTGGTCCACAACTGGCAAATAAGATTGAGTCATCAAATTATAAATTTGAAGAGTATATGCCAAATAACATCAAATCTCAATTTGCGACATTCCAGCCTACTACAGTGTCTACTGTATACAAGCTCTTGTCGAAACTTTCAAGCAATAAGGCCACAGGTACTGATAAAATCTCATGTAAAATTCTCAAAATAGCTGCACCGATCATTTCTGATCCATTAACTCATATTTTCAATCAATGTATTACTTTATCTGTCTTCCCCGATGAATGGAAAATGGCTAAAGTAATACCTTTATTTATAAATTTAAAAAACACGAGAATACTTTTCATAGACATGTTTCGGCAAGACTTATGCCATCTTCAGTTTACAAGATGATGTTTGCAAGGCTTTAAATAAGAATTATAGTACGAATAAATTAACTAATTACAATGACGATATGTTAGATGATTAATTACAACGACAGTGTGTTGTGTGAGGATTAACGGAGGCGGTATCAGACGATAATTACTAGCAGAGGAAGGTGTTGATATGTTGCATTTGTGTGTTTAATTCTGGTTTTTTATTTTGGATGTGAATAGCTTCTTTCAATTTGAGTGTGAAAGTGGTTTTGGCCGAATCTAAAATTTTAAAGCAATTAGGTGTGTAATGGTTTTTGCAGTTTATAGAGTTATTGAGGTGTTTAAAGATGTGAGAATTTCGATCAGTTAAAGTGTGCTCTTTGATCCGCGTTGAGAAATGGCGAGAGGTTTCACCAATGTAACGGGAATTACATCCCGCACAAGTAAATTCATAAACTACGAATGATTTAAGAGCTGTGGGAATCGGGTCCTTGAAACTGAAAAAAGTTTTGATTTTGAAAGTAGAGAACACTAGTTTGATGTTAAGTCTTTACAGAAACGTTTACACAATTGTCTTATTTTGATTTGGGTAAGTCTACGCGAGATAATCTATTATTCTAGACTTACCCAAATCAAAATAAGACAATTGTATAAACGTTTCTGTAAAGACCTTAACATCAAACTAGTGTTCTCTACTTTCAAAATCAAAACTTTTTTCAGTTTCAAGGACCCGATTCCCACAGCTCTTAAATCATTCGTAGTTTATGAATTTACTTGTGCGGGATGTAATTCCCGTTACATTGGTGAAACCTCTCGCCATTTCTCAACGCGGATCAAAGAGCACACTTTAACTGATCGAAATTCTCACATCTTTAAACACCTCAATAACTCTATAAACTGCAAAAACCATTACACACCTAATTGCTTTAAAATTTTAGATTCGGCCAAAACCACTTTCACACTCAAATTGAAAGAAGCTATTCACATCCAGAATAAAAAACCAGAATTAAACACACAAATGCAACATATCAACACCTTCCTCTGCTAGTAATTATCGTCTGATACCGCCTCCGTTAATCCTCACACAACACACTGTCATTGTAATTAATCATCTAACATATCGTCATTGTAATTAGTTAATTTATTCATACTATAATTCTTATTTAAAGCCTTGCAAACATCATCTTGTAAACTGAAGATGGCATAAGTCTTGCCGAAACATGTCTATGAAAAGTATTCTCGTGTTTTTTAAATTTATAACTATCCTTTTGCTAACCAGAAGTTTTGGAAATACCTTTATTCAAAGCAGGGCAACGGAAGCTGGCTGAAAATTACAGACCTATTTCAGTTCTACCAGTTATTAGTAAAATCATGGAAAGAATCCTTCTTTCTCAACTTCACGAGTATTTAACAAATTCTGGGATTTTAAGTGATCAACAATTCGGTTTTCGGAAATATCATTCCACGACTACAGTATTAATTGATTGTACTAATGACTGGTACATAAATATAGATAAGAAAATGTTCAACATGGTAGTGTTCATAGATCTGAAAAAAGCATTTGACACTGTGGACAATGAAATACTAATTAAAAAGTTAGAGCTCTATGGGATCAAGGGTCAAGCACTGTCTCTACTTAAATCGTATCTCACAAATCAAAATCAGTGCCAATTTAAGGGCACTGTATCATCAGAGAAAATAATTAGATGTGGCATTCCGCAAGGGTCTATTTTAGGGCCACTGTTCTTTCTCTTATACATCAATGATTTACCGCATTGCTTAGAAAGCACAAAACTAAGGTTATTTGCTGACGACACCAATATAACAGCTTCAGCGCAGTCAATAGATGAGCTTGAAGCTGCAGTAAATTCAGACTTAAAAAATCTCAAGGAGTGGCTAATTAACAATAAACTTGGCTTAAATGTTTCTAAGACTGAATTTATTGTTATTGGCTCAAAACCAATGATAAGCAGGATTTCTGACCGTACAATTAATTTAAAAATTGATGACAAAGAAATCAAGCAAGTTCAAGAAAGCAAAAGTTTAGGGGTATTATTAGATCAACATTTGTCTTGGAATAGTAACACTGATGTCATTTGTAAAATGATATCAGCAGAAATTTCAGCTCTTCGGCAATTGAAAAATTTTGCAGATAAAAAAACCAATTCTTTCAATTTATAATTCCCTTGTGTCTCCATACTTTCAATATTGTTGTGAAGTATGGGACGTATTTAATGAAACACATTCAAACCGACTTCAGAAACTTCATGACATGTTTGAGGAAGTTGATCGTCCAGGTTAGTGTAGTCTTGAGAAAGACTGTTGGTTGAAGTGATTGACGTTTCGACAGCCTTAGCGGCGGTCATCTTCAGAGTCAAAAGGAGAGTAAATGTCAGGTTCGCCTGTATTTGTATCTGGCTCGTGCGTGATAAGTGGGCGGTCGTATTAGTCATGTGGTGTGATAGTTTGTGAAAAGCAATGGGTGTGGTTGTGTAGGCGTTAATTATCAGTTTGTCGAAGTGTAAGTCTATTGGCTACTCGCACGTTTGACTTTGTGAATTAGTCGTTTGTAAGGTCCCGGTAATTGTTGTGATCGGTTTAATGGATTTTGTTCTAAGTTCGTATACCAGCTTTCTAGTGTGAGTCGCTGTTTGTAGTTGGTGCTGTACGTAATGCATTTGGCCGATTCCCAGTCAATGTTGTGTTTGGTTTGTCGGTGGTGTTCGGCAATGTGGTTGGTTTTGTCTCCGTTTTTTGTCACTTGTTTGTGTTCTGTGAGTCGTATATTTAAGTTTCTGCTAGTCTCACCTATATAAGTGGCTTGGCACTCGGAGCAATTAATTTTGTAAACTGCACCTTGTCTTTCGTGTGGTTGTTCTCTGTCCTTAACGTTAGTCAGTACATGTCGTAAAGTTGTGATCGGTTTGTGCGCTACTCGTATGTTGTATGGTCGTAAGATACGCGAGATAATCTCGGACGTACCTTTTATGTAAGGTATCGTTGCTGTAGTTGTTGTCAGACTGTTGTTTTCGTCGTGTTCATTGTCTTTGTAAGTGTTAAGTTTGATGAAGTCAGAGTTATAGTTGTTTTTGTGGAAAACGCGTTGTAAGTAGTCATTTTCTTGGCGTAGAGCGTCGGGTGAGTCACAAATGAGTTGCGCGCGTCTCGTCAATGTTTTGATGGTAGTAGCTTTGTGTGAGGTTGGATTGTACGATGATTGGTCCAGTAGTCTGTCAGTAGGCGTTGTCAGTGGTCCAAAAATTACTTGAGGAACCTACTAAGTACACGTCCTTTTTTAGCGTCATTTTACTATCTTTAGACAATTTAGGTCAGTTCATAGGCCACACAGGAATAATGAATCCTTTTAAACTCTCGAATATGTAAAACTGGTCCAGTAATATTTCGTCTGTGCACTTTTTCAATTGTGAATGTTTTCAAAGCCGACCCAAACAAAAACTGAAGATTAAATTCGTGTAAAAGACTGGAACTGACGTACAAGACCGTGAAGAGGACTGAAACTGACGTACAAAATTTCCCTCCATGGGGCAGCCATCTTGACTTCACTTTTTGACCGCGTAAATGACTGGTAGTTAGCACTCTAGGTATGGAAATCGAGTTCACTGTTTCAATCAAGCATTCAGCAGCACCTCAACACGAAGGGTTCAGAGGTAAATTTACAGTAAGAAGACGACTTTAAACTTTCCCGCGAGGTACTTTAAAATCCTGATAAAAACACTTGCTGGTCGAATATGGTAAAGGTAATCATTCACAAGCCACCTGAGAAGTGAGAAAGACTGAAGCGTACAACTTTTTCGCCGAAGAATTTCTTGGCGACCAAAAATAAGTAGTCTTACTGCATATTCCCTTGTGGCTATTTGCCTTGCATTTTGGTTTCCAGTGGGGCGAAATTTCAAAGGCAAAACGATCCTAAAATAGACAATGAAATCCTTGTGTGGAAAGTGGAGAGAGGATCCAAAGTTTGCACGGCCTGGACAAATCTTCTGGGCGTTGAGTGTCTTATTCACTTTTCAAACAACTGACCACGAACGCTTTACGGTTAGATACTACAAGAATATCAAAAGCCACAGTCCTACAGTGATGAATGAAACAGAATCTTCGTTTAACTTTGCCATTAAACACCAGCAAAATCCACACGATAATATTTGATACAAGAAGTCTTTCTAAGGGAAGAATGAAGTGTGGAAGCCAGTTTTGAAAGCTGCCTAAAACAATGCTATGCAAGGAATGTTAAAATAATCATTCCGTTCTCAAAACCGGTTTTTCAAGGCTACTCGGTTCAGACGTGCGTGTCATTGTGTAATTCAGCTAAGTGGTTACCAGAACGTGAAAAGTCTCGATTCATACAAACCAGCATCCATTTAAGTTCACCAAAGAATGTCGTTAACACAAAGTCGCTTAGCAAATGTCCTGGCAACAAGCGAGTTCCCTTACCTCCTTTGTGTATGTTCATTCAAAAGAATTAAATCAAAGCGTTGCTGCAAAAGGTGAACAGTTGGCCAATGCATATGCCAAGGAGCTAAGTTTGAGAACTGCCCTTTCAAGTCATAAATTGTCCAGTTACTAAGATGACCCCTAAAAGTGAAACTAGTCGCAAGCACCAAGAAAGCCATTTCGTTTGCCGATCTTAAATCATTTACTGGCTTCAGTGTTCAAATGATGTAAACAATTTCTAAAAGACCCATACACAGGAAAAAAGATCGAGACTAAATTGATTTGCTTCAATCCGGATATAATTTTAGTCAACAACATACCAGTCCCCAGGTTTGCACAGGGCTTATTTGAGTGAACCGGAATCCTTGGATAGATACCTATATATTTTTTTTGATACCTAAATACCTGTAGTTTTCGTGATGTCATTCATGTCTCTGTACTCTAGTGCAAAATGGAAATGACGTGAACCGTGTCTCCGTACTCTGAAAGAAAATGAGGCTCTTCCAATCAGAGCGTGCATAGGACGCGCATTATTTTATAAACCTATATACACAGATACGCGTTTCAGAATTTTTCACACTAGTTACCACGCGTGTAAATGGACTCCAAGCACGTTGAGATTAGTACCCTCGCACCGCACTTCACACGGTGGGAGAGGGGATTACTGCGCCCACCAAGAGGTAGTTCTTCCACGTAATCTACTTCCAAATATCGTTTTATAATTCTTCTCGCCGTTGAACGATTTTCATCCAATGCATCAGCAAGAGTAAGATAATCTTGCTCAGGGATATAAAACGCACCTACTAAACGATCACGGCTTAGTTGACATATTCTCTGCCTTCGTCTAGCGGCCATTATAAGTTGTCTTCAAATCGCTGTATTCGCTTGCTAAACATGTATTATTGATTTTCTTACTATTTTAAATGAATGTCCTTTAATAAATGAAAGTGTCTTTTTCCATGCGTAATAAATTAACACGATTGACGTTTGGTAAACTTTAATAAGTCTTGCTTGGTGTTAATGAAGCTTCCATCACACCAATGTTATGTCAAAAGGAGCGATTGAAAATTTCTTTTGTTTTAATGGAGATCAAAAGGTGTATTATACTGGGTTAACATGTCTGACCATTGAATACTATAATCATTTACTTTTGTTGAGAAGTTGGACTAAACTAGGGAGGGAAGGGGAGCGAAATTGTCAACCCAAATATGGGAAAGGATAAAAGTCTGCATTGTAAAGTTACATCTATCATGGAAATACCAGGTACTATTGAAATACTTTTGTATCGTGATTCAAAATCATTCTAGGTTGTAGTGGAGGATCCTCGTAACGAGTTTTTATATGTTTTCAAATGTTATTGCGAACTGGGTAAAGCCAATCAATGGAAAAGGGTACCAGGTATGTAAAAAATCGTACCTCTATCTCAAGCTGTTGAAAGCTTTGAAACTAACGAGTTTTAGTTTTTAAAAGATAAAGTTTTGGGATGTCTACGACAGACAGGGCGGCCAAGAGGGGGGGCAGGGGTGCAACTTGCCCCGGGCCCTCTACTTGATAGGGCCCCCCTAAAATGTTTGAACTTTACGTTTTTTACGACACGAAGATTAAAAACAGTGACATAACGGATGGCAGTTTGGTTAAAGTAAAAAATTTACCCATAAACATAATCTTATTACATATATGACATCATCAAGGGCCCCAAATCGATATTTTATCCCGGGCCCCACAAAACGTCTCGGCGGCCCTGACGACAGAAAGTAAGAAATTTCATTTTATGAAATGCTGTTGCTTAGGTATATGGCAGTGAGGTGCAGTAAAAACGTTGAATTTTGAGAACAAGTCAAGAACAAAAAGGGAAAATGTTTGAACTGAGAAGTATTTGAAAATTGAGGACATGATGTGATTTTTATTGAAAGTTTAACCCCCTCCAGTTTCTCCTTGGGTGAGTAAAATCGTCTAGTGTTAGCCAGAGTAAAATAATACAAGACTGATCCTGGAAGGAAAGAGTTCAGATTTAGATTCGTTAAATATAAACGACCCAAAAATCGATGAGCCAGGTACAGTCAACGTAGGACGAAAAGATAAACAAAGCACAATAATTGACACATCTTCATGCAGCAATTTAACGTAGTCTCTTTCCCTGGGTTAAAAAAGGGAGTAATAATCACTCGCCAATGTATTGAGGTTGAGCTGGATCGAGACACGTCAGTGATAAGGGAGTAGGATTTTTATTTGATCGATGAGCGATAAAAATAACTAAGGCCGAAAAAATTTCAGAGAGTACATGATAAAGTTTGAACCAGTATTTCTTATGGCTGCTGGTTCTGTTCTTGCTTGTTGATCTTGTTCTATGTGCCTAGTCTTTGTGCACTCAGCCTCTTCTACTTTCTCTTTTTTTGAGGGAAAAACGTCAGACTGTATCGAAGTCTCTTAGGGCGTGTTATCACAAATGAAATCAAACAAATAGTCGAATCGATACCCGCCGAAGTCTTGGAAGATAGGCAAGACTGTTTCACGAGTGTGTAAATGAAGAAAGAATGTTTTCAAAACGGAAGTCTAGGCTGGAAAACAAAAAATGTTTCTGGATGAGAAACATTTTCTGCTTCCTGGAAAGCAAATATTGCTTCTACGATAGAATTTTCACGGGTAGGCAAACGGAGAAGCATTTGAGGAAACATCGAAAATCTGAAATGTTTCTGCAGCAATGTTTTTTCGATTACCTAGAGCCTTCAGCGTCAAATACCTCAAATATCAATTGAATGAATATAAACCGCAGTCAAAATCCATGATTTATGAGGATTTGGATTCCCAAGATTTTGAGGTTTTTTCCACATGAGCACTGCGTTTGCATGCGTACTTCATTTTTCTTAACTTAAAATGTAATTCCGGTAAACATTCGAAATACTGTCTCTCAAAAAATATTATCTATTCGTTTATTTTTCCCTCAGGACGCCTGGACTGCAAGAAAGGGTACTCTACGTGGAATGGACAATGTTACGGTTGGTATATCCGTTATATATTATTGTAACGATTTTAATGTCGTGGTAGAAGAGTGTTAGAAACCAAGTCTGAATTTGTTTTTTCAGAATAATCGTTTAATCAGCATCAGTTCTTAGGCTATTAATTAGTTAACTTCATGCCCAAATATAACGAAACATAAAATCAATTTACAAAGTTTGATCTATCGGAAAGGAGAATCAGATGAAGATGCTGCCACTTAGGCAAAGCCATAAGTCCATCTATCGAACTAGCACAGCTTTGCAAACTTTGCTCCCCATCTGAAAGTCCAATACATTTCTTTTGGCTTTCCTTTAATACTCACATGCATACAAACACGAATCCTGTAACTGGCACTTAATTGTAAACTTAACTCTTCATTTATGATTAGTGTGCTTAGCAGCCACAGCAGGCTTACAAATTCGATACCAGTGAGGGAAAATGAAATATTTTTAGACTGTTTGATCTTGAAAACGACCTCGTATCTCCTTTTATGGTCCTAGCTTGCACACGCAATGCAATAGGGAGGTTACAAAATGACGACGGCAACCGGAAGCTTTCATCTCCCTCGCGACATTACTGCGCATGACTTAGGCGCTGTTGACGTTCCTTGGTCGCGGACCCGACTTCATTTTGGTTGTTTTGACGTCCTGTCGACAACACGAAAAAAATAATGGATGCTTCTGCCAGCACAAGCACGATATACCTGAGCGGTGATCCTAAGGGTTCTTTAAACTGTCTTTAATTCATTTCAGTATGTTGAGACAAAGATATTTAAAATTGAGAAAGGTTATCATTCAATTAAGATGACTTCAACTTAAATCTATAAATTGTTAAAGTAAAACTATGAGGCATAATTTGTAATTATGATTGAAATCTCTTACTTCGCGTATTCTCACGTAACACATACACACTTGAAGCAGTTTTTTACTGGGTTTGAAAACAATTTTGTTGAGCCATTACGGCATTAACTGCTCTTAAAACCCTGGTATTTTTGCATTTTAATGTTTTTGTTTCGAGAGTTGAGTAACAAGTACAAAATAGTTTTAGTAAAATACGCAAGCTTTCAAGTGCAGGAATATTTAGGCAACTGGAGGTCACAATCCGGTCATATTGACCCAAAACGGCCAAAACTTTATCATACTAGCTTTGTAAAGTCAAAATTCTGCCTTGCATTCATTTCTTGTTGTGGGCTGATCATATGGAATGAGCCAACCCCGGTTAACCACTCGGTTAAGCAATCAAGATTAAACTGTTCGTAAACCCAGCGGGATATCTCGATATGCTTATATCAATGTGCTTATTTTCTTATCGTATACAAGCCAAATTTGTATTTGTCTCAAGCTGTCCATGGTAAAACTCTCACTTTTCTCGTCGTTAACGTTCCCGCTATTTCGAGTAATCCGTAATGTAATTTTGAAGCAACCTCAACACAACCTCACTCCAATTTCCCAGCTCGGACTAGACGTTGCCGTTGCCGTTGCGGTCGTCATCTTGTAACCTCCCTATTAAGATTGAACATTACAAAGAATTGGTAGCACAATTGTTAGTGCGTCTTACCGGCTACTGTAAGAAGCTTACGGGTTAATACCCAATGAGGAAGTCAGAAATACTTTCTGTGAGACTGGAGCTATAGAAGCTTTTGCATCTCGTCTTTTGTGATTGTTGATGAAAATCAGGTGGCTGCTAAATGTCCAGCAGACGGTGTTGCACGAAACTATCAGCTCCTTCTCATCACATTAGTTCTTATAGCAGGACCACAATTGCATGTATTGCATGCCTTTTTCCAATCAGGTGAGTCTCCGTGACAATATCCTCTTGAGGTATCTATTTATGTAATATGTGAGTATCTTACATGTATAATTACCAGTTCATGAAAAACAATAGTACTAATAATGACAATAGTCACAATAAATTCAATAACAATTCAACGAAACGCAGCCATCGCGCCATTGAATAATGACTGACTATTGTTCTACGGTACGATGAAACAATGGACAATCCAAGCCTGGCGAAACGTTACACAAAAAGGAATTTATTAACTTGATCCGTATAGTGGTGTCGCCTTAATATTTCACACTGGCCAACGCTAGACGATTTTGGTTGTTAACTTGGGATCTGCTATGAAGAAATTAAGGATTATTTACTGCTCTAGTGCGCCAAGGCTTCATGTTAGTTGCTGGGCACTTATGTTATGCCCTGATTACATTTCCACCCAGGAGAATAACCTGCCACGAATAAGGATGGCATTGCACGGAATGGCCTGGGTATTTAACACATCATGTTGTCATTAGCATTTCGTTCATCATATACAGCGAAGTTTGATCGGTCTTATAGTACTCCGGTTTAGCTGTAAATAATTACTTTATTGTAGTAAAATACATACCAATCATGCTTTAGATGTTGACGAATGTAAGCAGGCTGGTACATGCAAAGATCCCAAAGCTCTATGCACAAATACACAAGGCTCCTATCACTGTAAGAATTGCAAGGATGGATACAGTTACGATGGCACGAAATGTCAAGGTAAATATAATACTGTATCAGTTTAGTACAATCTTGTGGACAATAGTTATAACACAATTGGTCCAAGCTTCTGAGGGACCATGTCATTTGACAATACAATTTTACTTTAAACACTGAGAGAGGTTACGTAGGTAATTTGGGGTCATTGAACTCAGTTTAGTTTACTCATATTCAGGCTTGAATTTGCCATTGTGCCATCGTACTGTAAAACTATAGTCAACCATTGTTCTGTGACGCGATGGCACAATGGCCAGTCCAAGCCTGCTCATATTGAGGAGTAAGGGGTATCCACCAAAGGAATTGTTGAAACTTGTAAGCCTCTGGACTACCATTTTAGGTGATCATGGCTATTGTATGTGACTGCTTGCTATTTAGGATTCTAGGTAATCTGAGTGTCCGAAATTTCTGCCCTGGTTCCACTCAAACCAAATTATGTAGGGTTTGTTTTTCAACACTATGGTAGAAGTATTTGTGTACATATTGTTTCTAATTTGCAAGAAAATGCTAAATAATAAGAAGCCTAAGGCGAATACTCTCCATTTGATCACCATTCCTAAAGGATTTAAGAAATACCTAATGGATTCCCATGTTTGGATACTGTAATCCAAACACGCAGGATGTTGCAAGACTTGAGAAAAGCGCAAAAGTCGAGCAGCGAAAGTCGAGCAAAATCTCAGTGTTTGAATCACTGTATTCAAACCAACAAAAGCCGTTACGTGTTTCTTTCATAAAATAAGATTGAACATGCAAAACAAACTTCAATACACTTTAGGCGGAAAATTTTCTGTGTTTGGATACTCATCCAAAAACTGGTATTAACCAATCAAAGCTCCCGAACGAGAAACGTTATTTTATAATTTGTATTACTAAATTTTCATAAACTTTTTGCTCAGTACTAATTACGAACTTCCTAAACGACTTATCTCACGCACGCACACACACACACACACACACACACACACACACACATAATGTTTACCACTTATTTACCGAGTGTGAGGTCTGTAGGGGTGTAGCTTTATTCGAGGCACAATAATAAAACTTCCAAGTTTCGAGTTTTTTCTCCGGTGACAAATTGGAAAATATTCAGCAAATATTTTTTAGTAAATATTCAGTTTGGTAAATATTCAGGAAAATCCATATTTCCATGGAAATACTTTCTGCAAGGTGGTACAGTATGTTACTCCTGACTTCCTAAACTGTTTCACTGATTGTTAGTTGGTACACCAGTTCTGTCAGTACATTTTTCAACATCATGGATTTTCTTATTATCACGAAATTATCACCTTTTCTCCACCCTGGACGAACTTTTCTGTTTTACTCAGATTCATGCCAATATAACTCGTGTAGAAAGATGTTCCTTTTTCTCCTTCTAAGCTACGGATGATTTTGACAAGAAATATTAATAGCATAGTTGTCTGTAAACTGTAGAGAAATAGAATTTCGTGATTTATCACCGCCTTTCTTATAACTAAGTAAGCTTCATTAATATCTGCATAAGATATCAGTTGTTTGCATGATTTTTTGAATTTAAAATACTTTAGTATGAAAATGATGAAGAGATTTTGACATCATTTTAATGAAAAAATTTAATCTCCCAATTAGGAGAACAAATCCAGCTTATACACCTATACTTTAGGTATTTTCATGTGAAAATGTAGAAGTTTTGCTTACTTTATTCAATATTTATAACATAATTCACACAATTCCACATGATTCTTGCAACGTTTTCTATCGTATAACTTGCATTACGTTTTTGCTTTAGATATAGATGAATGTTACAGAGGAAATCATTCGTGTCGTCACATATGTCTCAACACAAATGGAGGCTATGTTTGTGAGTGTAGAGCAGGATATAAGCTCTATGACCGATTTAACTGTAAAGGTGAGCTTTACAGGAGACAATTTCTTTTTTATATATCTCGCTTATATTACTTCTCATTAGTAAATATGTTTGACATAGAGAGAACGTAGGATTTTCATAAGTCAACACTTAGATATCGTAAGTTCTAATATGCCTAGTACATAAATTTTCGGGAAGACTGGTTTGGGGATGCCATTTTCTTTCTGAAATGGAGTAATTGCCCAATTTAACGGCTGGTCCCAGAATATTTTGTGAGAGATGAAAGCTTAAATGTTCTGGCTGATGATCGAACTGGAGTACCGGTCGTACATACTTCAAAATCTACTGGAAAAATATAATATAAGTAATAATAATAGTAATGATAATAATAACAATAAAAATAATGATGTTGGGTGGTGTGCGAGTTGTAATAATAATAACGATAATAATAATAATAATAATAATAATAATAATAATGATAATAATATCAAAACAGCTCAAAGAAACTTTTTGAGTGAACCATCCTCTATAAAGTAGGTCGGCATACCGTATTTACTCGTTTGAGCGCCGCGGCGCTCTTTAAATTTTCAGAGCTTTAGATGCGGCGCTCATTCGGGGGCGGCGCTAAATCGGGGGCGGCGCTCTTTAAAAAAGTCTTTTATTTGTGAATTATAACAAAAACTTTTAACAATTAAATAAACAAGTTTTAAATGTCTTTGTCACTAAATGTCCCCATTTTGACGGCGGAAAGTTTTTACACTGTTTACGAGTTTACAAAATATCAGTCGCTGTCCTCTTCATGATCTTAGTCCAACTGCTGCATCGTAACCGTTGTTGGATATGTCTCCTCGACATCAGAAGACGTAAATTCGTCGCATTGAAAAGGATTCGTGTCTGGTTCATCCAGGATATCCAACTGCGATCGAAGCATTTCTCGTCCGGTGCTACAAGGCTGTCCCTCTTTCAGGCAGTGAATGGAATCGTCCTGTGACGCATCAACGGGAAGGTTCAACGCACAGCAAGTGAAGGATTTCTTGATAATATCCGTTGGCAAATCGGCCCAAGCGTCGATAATCCATTGTAAAATCGTTCTTCTTGGGGGCGCTTTCAAGTTCCCAGCTGCTGTTTCTTCATGTATTCCGATTGTACCGAGCCATTCGTCGTACTTTTCAGTACAAGAGGCTTTAAATGGCTTGTTCCAACTCACGTCTGGCGCCTGAATGTACTTGGTACAACCTCCTGGAACAATTACACGATCGACTTTCTTTGCTTTCAGGGACTCGTTTGCGCTATCCTCGATGTGGCATTCATATGAGTCCCAAGCTAACAGTCTACGGTTGAATGAGAATGCTCCAAGGACAGAGTTGATCCAAACTTGTGTCAATTCAGTGTTCATCCAAGCGTTGTCTGAAGTTGCAACGACTGCTTTATGTTTGAACTCCTGACTCAGAGCAGCAACTTCTCGTTTTGCCCCTTTGAAAACCACCATAGGTTTTAGCTTGGTTCCATCGGCTTTGGCAGCTAGACAGACAGATACTCTTGCTTTTTCATGGCCTGTCGTTTTTAGAGTGATTGACTTCTTGCCGGTTTTATCGATTGTAGTTTCTGAAATCATATCGCACCATACTGGGGTTTCGTCCATTGCAATTATGTCAGAAGGGTTGTAATTGTGTTTCTTTTGCATTCGCCTAACTTGAACTATGTACGCCACGAGTTTTGCTACAAGTCTTTCCGGATCTTGTTGTGCAACGGATGTCTTTCGTCTCAGTGATAAGCCATTTCGTTTCATGAAACGTGTCAACCAACCTCTTGAAGCCTTAAATTCATCAAAGTCCTCGTTGTTGCCCGCTTTTATACTGCGATAGGTTATTTCAGCTTTCTTCATAATAAGTTTACATGAAACACGTAGACCGCTAGCCCGCCTGCTGTCAATCCATTGGATCAAAGTCTCTTCCAATTTTATGCTTAGCGGTTTTCGGCCACCTCCACTCAATTTGCTTCTTTGTTTTCCTTTCTTTGACGCAACGAGTTGCACGATTTTGCTCTTTTTTTGATCTCCATTCCCGTATTCTCCGTTCGTCGACTTCAAAATGACGAAAAGCTGGTCGATTTCCGTGTACTTCCGCAAATGCGATAACTTGTTTCTTAAAGTCAAGGCTGTATTTCTGAATTTTCTTTCCCTTGTGAGAAATATCATCATTATTCAAAGCTTCCATTGCGTTTGTGTTCTACCACAAACTGTAAATACTTAAAGATTTCCAACAAATGCTCGACTTTGCAACTGACGCAACAGGACATGCGGCGCTATGGATAGCCTTAGGTTGCGGCATACGAGGTACAGAAATCGACACCATTGTAAGCGTTTTTAGGCCTGAGAAACGCTTGCTCTTATTGGTTAATACGGTGTGAATGTGTTAATGCAAAAACGGGATATAGCATGCCAAAGTAGGCGGACAAAGCAGCCAAGCTGACTTAGACACCAGCAAAAGCAAGAAAAATTGGCGAGGGCTTTGCCAGAGTAGAGTTCAAAATGAACTTTAAAGTAGAATATGAAACCTTTATCCGGGGACATCATGTTTATAAATGCGTCTGGACTCCCGCCATGGATGAAAAACTACAGTGCAACAAGGAAACGCGGGCTGAAGCGAAAGAACACGATGAAAACGCCATTGGCGTATATCGCGTTACAAAACAGCTGGACGTTGCGAACGAAAAGAAGACGCTTGTTGGTCACGTTCCGATAGAATTGTCGCGCTTGATGAAGAACTTTCTAGAAGCAAACACGGAAAACAAACTCATCGCACAAGTCACTGGAAAGAGGAAGAGAGAAATTGGCCTTGTTGTTCCGGCAAAGTTCTCGGCCTTCACGACGGACCTGCGCCTTGCAAAAATTCTGAAGACAGAGTTAAGTAAAAGAGCTTTAAAATACACTCACTTTGAACTAAAAAGCATTGTAATACAAGAAAATAAATTTCCGAGGTTGATCTAAGATTTCTGGTTGTTTTCTATTAGCGTCTTCAACAAATCTGGCGATGCTACGATTAAGCGCCGCAGTTGAAAATAATTAGTGCGGCGCTCTTTCGGGGGCGGTGCTCAATCGGGGGCGGCGCTCAATCGAGTAAATACGGTATCTTCACTAATTCCTTAGAGATTTGTTTCTGTGTTATGGCTATTGTACTAGAACACAGCATCACAACCTGCACACCTTGTCTCTAGGATATACTCCCTTATATCTATGAATAGTATGTCGTATTTTAGGGACACTTTTTTAGGCCCTCAAGCAGTCCAATTATACATTGGTCAGTGGGCCGGACAGAATTAAACGCTTGTTCCGGGCAAGATCCAGGGCTCGGTTGCACAAAACACCGGCACACTTACGGATACACGTAAGTGCCATCTAAACTTACGTATGCTGCAAAACATTACTTAAGTCGCCTACATAGGATGTATACTTAAGTGCCTTGACTTACGTGCGTCGTCAGAGTTCACTCACAGAACGTACGGGCGTTACATGAACCTTTTACGGGTAGCATATCAGTGAAATTTTGCATGAGAGGTTCAGTAAGTTTACATGATTTGCACTAATAATATGTTTTCAAATAGAAGGTTTCGTTCGGAGGAAGATGTCGACAATAACTGTGCAATATACAACATGCAACAACAACTTCGCAGCATTTTTCGGGGCTTAAACGGAGTTCCTTCAAGAACGCCCATTGTGTTTTTAGGATGCTGATTATTCGTTCAACAACTGATCGACCCAATCTATGGGCCTTGTTGCACTGATGTTCTGCTGCCACCATGCCTGGATAGTCTAGATAAGGAACGAGGAATCATTCCAGTAAAGGATACCCAGCATCGCAGTGAATAATTCCATTCGGTAAACGTGGGAAACTCCTTCCGTGAATTTGTCACAAAGCGTTGAGTTCCTGAGAATTGCAATGACGTCCATGATCATCAAATCGCCGTTTCCGCAAATTTTCACTTTTAAAAGATGGTAATCTTTTCTGGTTACGTACACCAGTTCATGGATGTGTGCTTTTATGATTCGCACATGAATACCATCTACAATTCCTTCCAAACAGGGAAAATGGGACGATGAGAATATGGTGGAAGAAATTCGTGAACATTCTTCAGTGGAAGGCCAATATACATGAATTTTGTAAATTAAGTAACGGCTTGGTCACTCTTAAAATTGTTCTGTGTTATTGTGTCTGCAATCACCTCCTGAAATGAACCACTAGCCAAAAACTGTAACTCAATTAGTAGCTGTTGCGCTGCTGTGAGGGAATGAATCGAATGATTTCGTTTTGTGGTATGCTGATTTCATCGTGTATGTGCTCACGAAGGTCATAAAACATTGGCCTTGTCAGCCTATATCTTTGGACGAATTTTTTATCATTTATTGTGTCTAACATGTCCTCTCTGTCTCGAAAGATTCTTTGTCTTAGGTTTTGATTATGACGGTGATACCGTTCGCGAAGTTGTGCCAATCGTCAAATATGTTATACACAATTCATGATGGGTCTCAATCACAAGATCTAAATTTGCTTAATTGTAATACTGTATTTATATTAAGTAAGTGTTAGTGCGGTCATGTGGGCCAATGTTAAGCTGCAGTGCATTCTTATAATAAAGGACCTATTATCTGTATGCCCAATGGGCATTTTATACATACCAAATCTTTGTCTTTGCAAGAAAGTGAAATGATTAACCTGTCTTGATGTCTGAATGCTACTGACACAACATCTCAGCTTAGTTCATCGTCTTGTCGAAGCGGCAAGCTGATAAGAAATTAAAAAAAGAAGTCTTTATTTGGAATGCTGAGCATAAAAACGAAGGCATGGCTGGAAGTTCGTGACCTGTTAGTAAGGGCTGGATATCCGCACCGAACTAAAGGACAATTGAATAAAAAATATAAAAATGATTCAGCCACTGTAACTAAAGAGAAGTTCGCCATAAAAAGAAAGACCGGCGGTGGTAGGGACGAATTGAACACGATAGACGAGCTGCTAACGGATATTTTAGGCAAGGGCAATTCTTCACTCACCACTATTCCGGGCGGAATAGATTTTGGGAGAAAGCGAACTGATAGACCTGAAACTACTATCGACAACTTAGACGTGTGTCATTGCGAAAGACAGTCAACTTTGCCATGTGTGCTGAAAAGTTATAACAAACCTGCTCTATCTAATATCAATTCTAAATCCAGAGACATAGGAGTGACTAATCAGTGCCAAGGAGACGAGCCGGACGATCACTCCGACGCGGATAGTGTAAACATAAAAATAGAGGAGCCAGTCAGGTCAGAGCCAGCAGGAGCCAGGAAAATGGCCGTAGAAGCCGTTTATGAACAGCATAACACAGAAGAACATGAAATGAAAATGCGAATTTTGCGAAAGAAGGAAGAACTCGTGGACTTCAAGTTGCAATATTATGGACAAAAGATTGCACGTGAATGCAAGAAGTAATTTAGTATGTTAATGTAAAAATAAATTTACTTTATCACTTTGATCATCTTCTAATATGTCGTTTAACAATCAGAATTATACAAAATACACCCGTTTATGCTTGCATAAACCTTCTCGTTCGTAATGTTAAGAGCCACAAAAGCATGCATGTGCTCCTAAGTGTTCTTGCTTAAGTGAACCAGTTACTCGTACACGTTTTATGCAACCAGGTGCGAGAGAGGATTAGGTTGAGTTTACCAACTAGCTTATTAAGAAGACACGTTGCTCACGACAAACATTAAAGATAAAACAATTTTCAAGCATTTTTACGATATGGACACACTTTCTCAAAGATTTAAAATCTGGCTCTTCTTGAAATAACTTTGTATAAATATTCTCTGAAAGATATAGCATAAAAAAATTTTCCGTGACCTAAATGGTGGAAAGCAAAAACATCTTGATTTGGGCTTTTCCTACAAACGATTTGCATTCAAAAATATCGATGAAGGTGTCTTTGCTTGTAAAATGATCTTTCCTTATTACTCTATGTCAAATAAAATGCTTTAGGATTTGACTAAAAAGATTGATTAAACCTCTCGTATAAGGCTAAATCATACCATCAATTGTTTGAATTTGTTCACATTTGTCTAGCAGCAGTAGACTGGATACGAGTTGATGGCTTAAAATGGTCTCATCAACCTTTTCAGATGGTGGTGGCCCTTTAGTATTTTAATCTAGTTATTAACATTGGACGATTTTCCTAGTCAGTGGGAGAACAACCTTAAGAAAAAGGGTTACCGTGAATGACAGTTCAAAGTCCTGAATAGAAAAACGAGAGTAAAAAAGTTAAATATATATATGTATATATACATATATATGAAACATAAAAACTTCGTATTTCGATTTTCGTATTTATCTGGAATCCATGTGAATAATATCGTACTTGGATTAATGGGCACTTAAGCTATCTTATTTTATCAAAGTAATATAATTTATACTAAATATCAATCAATAGTTTGTGATATAAATACCTTTAGTGTAATGTTTGTGGCTATGGTTAGTATTGCTTCATACTGCGAATATGAAGAATAATTGAATGTCAGCTTAGGTTAGAGTTCTTAAGTGATGAAGATTAAGATGCTTAAGTGATGAAGTCAATTGACGAACTAAATCACGGTTTAAGTGATTGAAATTATTTAATCGAAATGGAGTACTGCAAATTTAAACCATTTTATGATCCTTTCGAAATATTGTCAAAAATTTAAAGTCCAGTTTTTGACATATCTTCTTTGGAAAGCATTAAACATAGTCCTTTAAATATTAAAAATAAAAAATGTAATTATAATAACAATGATAATAAAAATAACAATTATATTGATGATATAACAATTATAATAATGGTAATAAAAAATTTAATCAACTATTTTACATATGAAACAAGTATTTCATGTACAATTCTATTCATTTTTCATATTTAAATATTTTGATTTAAATTCTTTCCATTCATTTCGAATGTTTGATATGTAAAGAATACATTGGTAGCAGTTGATCCTGCGGAATGTGTTCAGTATGATTTAGGAAAGTTTATAAACAAGAAAGGTTTGGCATCAGTTGACGACATTTGTAAGTTGATGTGATAAGAATTTGCCTAACTGCATGGAAACATTGATTCGAATGTTGAAAAAAAGTTATTACAATAATTCGATTGTGTAACCGAACTAATACCGCACAATGTTTTCGATTTAGACATAGACGAATGCGCAAGACGACCATGCGATTTGCTAGGCACTTGTATGAACCACCCTGGAAGTTTTTCCTGTATATGTCCTTCAGGTTTCAAAAGTATAAATAACAAATGTGAAAGTAAGTATCATTGTCAAACGCTCAATTATGTTAATGAACCTGAAATAGCAGCCTGATATTTACATTCTTTGCGATACTTCAGTTCATTTTCTGACTATTCGGCGATAAAAGCAACTAAACATTAGATTCTCAGTAAACTTTATTGATTTTTCCCCTCATACAAAAAGATAACGGTAATTTGACTTTTTGTCTTGGCTATGTTTTAGATATTAACGAATGTAATGGTCCTAATCCTTGCAACTGGAAGACAAGCTTAAAATGTGTAGATTATGAGGGCGGGTACAAGTGTGATTGCAAGGCAGGTTATTACAACGAAAAGGAAAACTCATGCAAAGGTAGTGTACTTGCAATGGATATAGAAAAGTTATGGTATTAAAGTGGCAAGTATCACTGCCAAAAATTTGAGACAGCATTAAAGTTCTAATTTTGTTGAACACTATAATTACCAAATTTCGAATTTCAATATGGAGAAATCAGAAGGGCCCTCTTGTAAGAGAGCATTACGTTATGCCCATAAAACAGCAAAAATTAATAATCGTGTTGCCCACATCTATAGCATCTCCAACTAATTGAATATGCGTCTTCAATCTTAAAACTCATCATTGCTCCATCGCTCTGCAACATTTCTTGACATTACTTTATAATATCGCCTCTGCTAAATGCTGCGAAATTCAGATAGTACATAGTCTTCTCATGGTATGAAGGTTTTAAAGTAATTGGTTTGAACCTGGAAGTATCGTTAGATGTTTGTGAGAGCTGATCGTCCAGGTTGGTGTAGCCTTTCTGAAGACTGCACCAACCTGGACGATCAACTTTTACAAACTTCTATGAAGCTTTTTACCGGAATTTTTAGACCGAAAACTATCACTAAACGTTGATAGTAAACTATTACCGTGTCTTTTAAAGAATTGAATAAATATTAAAATTAGCTATTAAATAAATTAAAAAAATAATCGAGTCATTCAATAAATATTTTGAGAAAATATCTGAGATCTATCAATGAATTTATTTTTCTGGTGTATGTTAGGATTTGGAGTTCCTTTATTAGCAAAATACATTTGCCATATCCTGAACTGTCGGTACCTTGCTTTCATTACCATAACGTAATGGAACAAAGTCAAAAGTGGTGTAAATTATATTACATAACTTAGCAGGTAATCCAATACAAAACATGCGGTAATTATATCACCATGTGAACTGATATAAAGTGATAAATTGCATCGTAACGTAATTCAAATATAACAAACTTGAGTTGAAGTCAAGCAAGTCTCCCGTTGCAAGAAGGCCATACTTGTGACTGATAAGATGAAAAACGTTATATACTACAATGTTCTTCACTAAACTGTGGGAATTTTTATCGAAAAACGTCGATATTCATCTGTTAAAAAATCATAAATTTCAGTAGAAGAACAATAACAACTCCAGGAAACAAAAACTTAACATACATCAGTTATATAAAAAACATCAAGATAGCTTTCCACACGTAAGACCTATAATGTAAAGTCTTATTTTATTCCAGATATCAATGAATGCTTTGGCCAGAATTTGTGCAATTCACGAAGCTCTGTTTGTGAGAATCTTGATGGAACCTATCGCTGCAATTGCTTGCCTGGCTTTATTGCATCAGTGGATGGAAAACAATGTATTCGTAAGTATAAACGTTGTTACCAACTAAAGCATTTCGAACCTATTCCGTTACAGTCAACGTTTTGGTAATTGAATTTTTGGCGAATTTATTTTGCGCTTGAATTACTAATTATACTCAAGCGCTTACCACTATAATCATATTGTTCATGGTATTGCAACGTCACCTTTTCGGCGTAAAAATCCACAAAAACTCTGTATCAGTGGTCATTTTTTAAGTGATATTACACCTTTTGCTGTTCATTACCAGAAAATATACTATCATTAACACCAACCTCAAGCTCGTTAACGCAAAAATACGTTCATTTTATTGAATCAACATTCATTAACGCTTCTGTCACTTTTAATTTTTATTTTTGCATAGAAAGTGACATTCATTAGCGTAGATACGCAATAATTTGCATCAAAGGGCATTCTATAGCGACAACAGACGACCATTAACACCATTCTGCTATACATTAGGGAAAACAAAGTTTCAATTACGCAAGATATTTCTCCGATCTGTTGCGGGGTCGATTTAAGGCTATATGGAATCCAGAAATGCATAAAAGATTATGGAATAAAACTATCTTAATTCGTACATAAACTGAATTCGGTTAGACAGCTCGAACCTCTTATTTCGCCAATATTTCGATGACTGTTTGGCTATGTAAAATGCTCTACTCAACACGTTCTGCTCTGCTAAGCCCTTTCAGAACTGTCTTAACTCACAACATTGAAAAATGCAACTGAAGACAGTTGTCCAGTGTACTGAATTGACAAAATGAAATTTTAACATGTGTTTTAGTTCAAATCACTTTGTTAGCACACAACAGCTTTCGATTCCCAGAAAAAGAAAAATGTTTTTTTCGGCTAAATAAAG
This sequence comes from Heliopora coerulea, assembly GCA_030142905.1. NCBI lineage: Eukaryota > Metazoa > Cnidaria > Anthozoa > Scleralcyonacea > Helioporidae > Heliopora > Heliopora coerulea. The sequence continues at coordinate 605,713 of JASJOG010000004.1, forward strand.
CTTCACAATCAATGCTTTCATGCAGTCCAGTACTGCCGTGTATTGTAAGCTTTGATTGCACAATATGTTTTGTCTAAGATGTAGAAGTTGATGTGTGTTAGCAAAGCGCTGTGAACTAAAGTTGGTTAATAGATTGAACTTATACTTGTCGGGAAGAATGTGGTATGATGAGAAAATTTTGTAATATCAGTTAAGTGAAGGTGCAGACGAAACCACGTTTAAAAGATAAGAGAACGAAACTATCAAAATTTATAAACAAACCGGTGAACGTGGGCTTCCGATAAACAGAGCTTAAAAGCCGTGCGTGCGATCAATTAAGACGTTCAAGAAAGAAAGAATAGAATTATTCTCTATCCCAGTACAAAACATATTTCAATGTTGTGAGTAAAGATAGTCTTGAAAGGGCTCAACCGAACTCATAAAACGTGGTCGGCTGATCGAAAAATAGCAAAACAGTCATAGACATATTGACGAAATAAAAGAGGTTCGAACGGTCTAACCGAATTCAGTTTATGTACGAATTATGATAGTTTTATTCTCTTATTGTTTATTTGTGTCCGAATTCGGTAAAACCTTAACTCGGCCCTCCAACAGACCGGAGAAATATCTTGCATAAATCAAATTTTATTTTCCCTAATATATAGTAGAATGGTGTTAATGGTCGTCTTTTCGCGCTATAGAATGCCCTTTGGTGCACATGGTTGCGTATCTACGCTAATGAATGTCACCTTCTGTGCAAAAATTTTAATTGAGCTTGACAAAAACATTGATGAATGTCAATTCATTAAAATGAATACATTTTTGCGTTTATGAGTTTGAGGTTGGCAATAATGATAGTATATTTCCTGGTAAAGAACAGCAAAAAGTTTAAACTTCAGAATGTCATTTCAATCAAAGCTTCCGACTGGAGTAAAACACTCGCCTGTTTGCTTACATATTGATCAAGTGTTAGCAAAGTTGCAAACGTTTTAGTATGTAATAAATAAGAATAGACACGTTTGAGCTGTTTGATTCATGGGAGCAGGAAGTGTCCATCCTGAACTTCAAGAGAATTTTTTTCGTATTCAAATTACGATCAAATCTCGTTATTTTATAAAATCTGTTGGAAATCACCTTGCAATTCCATGACAACATTTTCAGAGGAACTTTGTTTCAACTTTTCGATCTTTTGAAACAAATGAAGCTTTTTGTAAGCTTTTGAAAAAGTTTTAGGCGGACGTTTCAATATATGACTTCAATTATTGCGAAAGCTTTTACCTCATGAGAGTTTTACTATACCTTTGTGAAAAAAAAATAAAATCTGTTCCATATCCAAAATGATAAATTTATGAATTAATCAAGAGAGGTTACAGAAAGCTTGAAATTAAGTGTAGAGATTGCTTAAATCAAGGGGCAGTTCAAGCTTTTCGTTAGGCGGCCCAAAATGTAAACATTCACGACCAGCTCTAATTTATAACTCTCGTAAACCCACATGCCATAAAAACAATTTAACTTATAATAGGCGTTTGAGAACAAAAAAAGTAGAGTTTTATTTGAAAGTTTATGTGCATATAGCATAAGGAACCGTGGAATATAGGTGGCTCAATTATATATGTCTTTTATCATTGCTACTAAAAAGTATCCATGAACCAAAATTGTTTGTTTTCTTTGAAAGAACTGCTGGAATGTCAATGGAACACGTTTATACTGGTTTATTTTCTCACTTTGTCCTTGAGATGTTTCAGTTAGTTTGAATTGTAAATAATACAGTTACTGATGTCGTTTTATGACATAGCGTGTTGATTAGTTGGAAAATAGCAATCGACGAAAAAATATTGGCTCAATATATATATATATATATATATATACATATACATATGGGCTCAATCCTATATGGGGCCTTATATGGGCGCTGATATATGGGCTCAATCCATGATTGGAACTGAACAGTTGAACAGCTCCACATTAGAATATCGTCATCATAGTTATGAAGTAGTCCCCAGATTCTTATGCACTTCAAACAGAACAGTTTTTGTTCTGTTATGTTGAATCAAGGTACCGCTTGTTTCGTATAAATGATGCATGTGAAATAAGCGATATTGTCGACCTGTCGCAAACAAAACGAAAAGCCTATCGATTTGCTTTAAAGAAAGAATTATACTCGAAAGGTATAAAAACTAAGACAATACCATGATAAAATATTTTTTGTGTAGATCTGTTTAGTATCAAGACTGAATGAGTAAAGTTTCAGTTTCGATAGATTTGGTTGATTAATCTGGGAGTATAATTTTTTCTCCAATATGTCATAATTCTGTACTCACAAAATGAAAACAAATGAAAACAAATGAAAAGTGCCCAAGATGCTTACTTTTTAATATAAATGTCTTTATACTTCATTAAAATTCCAACAATCCCTTTAGAATTTGATTGGTGAATAGTCATATGGCAACATTTTTCGTAAGCGCACCAGCTCTGATTTAAATATGTTATATAGTAGTAGAAAAATATAGTACAACATTTTTAGGACAAAAATATTTTAGTTCGTGGGATGGACATCACTGTATTATGCCACCAGTCGAAGAGAGTTCGTCTAAATATTCTCGATGTGCTATATCGTGGTTAGTACTCGAATCTAATCCTTACCTGGAATATCCCTAGCTGCTTAAGTGAAATGTTCTTAGGAATGGGTATGCCCGAATAGCATAAGATTTACTTTTTAACGGCAGATCCCAGTTAGGTTTTACCGTGACATTTGTTCCATTATTCTGCATTGGAAATTTCACTTCATTTAAACTGTACCGAGCACTGAAGCCAGATAGTAATTCTGTCATAATTAGAATTTATTAGGCTCTATAAGTAATTACATGGGCTTCAGCGTTCCTTGGCAACAAGTAAAATTAAAATCATCTGAGTGTCGTCCAGCGAAAAGATTTGGATAAGCATTCAAGTAGTATCTTTGATTTTCTCCATCAAATGTGTGTCTTGATAACCCAAAAGACATTGAAAAGATCAATATTTTCAAATTCTATGAAGAATACCTACAGAGAAACTACTCTTTAAGCTAAATGAATTCACTGAAACTGTGAAGAACAATCATTAGTAATTATTGAATAACAAAGAAATATTGAATGTGCTGAGTACCAAATAAAGATTATCACATGTACTGAGGTTTATAGTACTATTTATTCTTTATTTCTAAATTTCCGTATTGTGAATAAGTCAGTCTTTAAGTGAATGAGCAATTTTGTATTAAAGCATCTTACTTAAGGCTTTAACATGTATGTTATTGTTTATTACATGAATATATAACTGTTAAAATGGGGCATTATACGGCATTCTGTTGGGTTTCTCACGGTAGGTACAAGGACTTTTAAAGAAAATCTGTCATTTGGGGAAAAAATGTCTTTTTTGGGACGTAAAAGGTCATAAAAAAGCGACAAATTTTGTAATAATTTTCTCCGACAAACGACAGAATTTCGCGAAAGGATGGCTAAAAATCTTATGGAGGCTGTTATCCCATCGAAAACGGGAAAACAGGATTGTAAAAAAGCCACTGCTTACGTCAGAAAGCCGTGAAGCGAGAGCAATATAAGAAATATGAAACAAAACGCAGTATGAAAACCAACATCTGGTAAAATTCAAGAGTCGAATTATAAGAATTATGATTAAACAATTATTTCAAAGAAATCTTCAGAACAACGGACTTTACTCACTAGTTACAATGAATTTATTTAGGATGGATAACATGATCACAAAAAGAACCTACCTAGATCTATTTACATAAATTTGACCATAAGCGAATATTATACCATTACAGGATGTAAAGTCTGTCACTCGTGTTGAGGTATTACTTGAAAAGTTTTAAGTCTTTACTGGTTTTTAGATTGGGGTTTAACTCCGATATGTTAAACTTAATCAGAAGTGCATTTCAAAACAATTATACATTGAGATTATAGGACTTATAGAACTTATTGGACATCAAAATTACAATTTATTGACAGATATTTACTGTGAGGATACAAACACCGGCCAATATACACATTTCTACAGTTTTGAATTTTTTCCACTGCATACATAATATCACGTTTTCTTCACGCATTTATAAAATGTCATGACAAAAACTCTTTTTAATGCTTTCCGGTCTGAGCCCGACTTTTTAATTTTACTCTGGCTAACGCTAGACGATTTTAAGCCCCTTTTCCTCTAGGCGAATTTGTGGCGTGAATCGACTTTTCATTTTTTAAATTGAATTGATCCATCATTACTTCTAACCGAAAGCTAATGAGACAAAAGAAAAAGTCGCTTCGCGCGAAGAAACTCGACTAATGGAAAACGGCCATTAATCTGGCTAACACCAGACGATTTTACTCGTCAATGGGAGACGTCTCGGGCAGGAAAGGGCTAAAGAAAATTCGTCGTTGTCTTTAAGAACATTAATAACAAGCCATTAAAGACTTGAGGCTTTTCAGATCACACCTGAACATGCATGACAAAGTTTACAACCTGTAATTATATTCTCTTGTTGTCAAAATTAGGTAAATAGATCTACGTAGGCTCTTTTCTGTGTTCATCTCATCCATCGCACATAAAGTTCGTTGTAAATAGTGTGTAAAGTCTGTTGGTCTGACGACTACTTTGAAATAGAGACTAAATATTAGTATTAAACTTTGTCAAAATTGTTTTTTAATCCGAATCATGATTTCTACAAATGTTTGTTTTCGAATTGTGTTTTGTTTTATATTTCTTAAAATTGTCGGCCATTGACGGTTTTTTAAAAATTTTAAAACAAAGAATTTCACGGGACAATAGAACTCGTGAAGTGTTGTTCACCATGAAATGACATAATATTGCTTCAGTCTTTTTAGATTTTTCAAAGATTTGTTATTGATATTAATAAATAACATATAAAAAATATATGTATTAGATAAAGGTGATTATGAAAAGAGCAGAAAAAGTAACATCAGTACTAAATTAATATCAGTACATGAATATCTCTACGAAATAGATACCAAATGAAATAAAAATTAATGTGATATCAATATAAATATAAAATTGCCATCAACAAGAAATGGATATAGAAGTAAAAAACCATAAAAATTGAGATGTGAAACAGTCATAAAAATTGAATGAATAGGATCTTTTCCTAAATCGGGGAATTAATATGAGATATATACATGACTTCTTATAAATATTACACGAGAAAATAGTAAAATGTTCTAAGTCATAATCAAATTACAATTACATACTGAAAATCTTCTTTCTAGCCCGTGTGTGCAACCCTCTCGTGATTCCCAGTGGTGCCGTGGTTAATCCACTTCGATGCAAGAAGTCTGACTCAAACCAGTACGGAGATGTGTGTACGATATCTTGTACGGCTGGATACAAAATTAGTAACTCATCTCACTCTCAGCTAACATGTGGTCAAGATGCATCATGGATAGGAACATTACCCAGTTGCATACGTACGTATGGGGCACTATTGACTTTTATTTTACCAACAAATCCATGAACAAATGATCCTGTTAGAGCTACAAAACGGTCACGTTGTGAGATTTCATTACGCGCGGAAAGCTGGCACGAAGAGATAATAACGGACGGATTTAGGGACAAATACATATCATTAATTGTGAAGCTACATTGGTCTAGTGCACACCAAATACTTTCTCCCGGCTTATAAGTAACCCTACGGAATTCGCTGACACAAGCCCAACGATATGTCTTAGTTAGCGGCGTATGTTTTTTACTTTCGTCTGGTAGCGCGAGGTCTGAGCCAGATTTAAAAACTCATGCATCCTCGGGGACGGCGGAGCGTAATTTCGAGGGTAGAAGGCTTGAGATAAAAATGCAGTATTTTACATTGGCACTATTTATATTCAACAGTTTGCGAAGCGCGCTATGTCAGACAATGGATGCTGTTGCAATTATCGTCAGTCCTTTATATCCCACTGACAATAGCCAATTCACATCCTGACTTCCCCATGTCTGAGTTCAGATGGTACGTATCGACAATGTATCAGATTATTAAGTCGAAGGTGTGTCTGCAATGTCAGGAGTTGTGACGCCGTCAGCCGTTTTACTGCTCACAAATAAAAGCTGGCCAGATTGTGATATTGTCTGATATTTGTGATGTACCCATTATTGGGTTGAAAATTCAAGTTTGTTGTAGGTGTGGATAGTTTGAACCCAATGACAACCGTCATAGCTACGCTACAGGACTCAACAGTCAACACCTTTGCCTGTCGTATTAATCGATTTTAATTAACAAATTGGCCATTCTACTATTGCTTGTGTTCCTTTTTTTAGATACCTTACGGCCAATAGGTAATATGTCAACAGGTGCAACGGAATAAATCTATCTAATGATTCTACACATTATCAATAAATCCTCCCGCTTCTCTACTTTCGTTAGCACTTTCTGCCTCTTGTTTCCTCAGTTTAAGGAATCGGACTTATCTCTAAATTCTTCATCTATTCAATTCCACATGGGTATGTGTAACTTCAGCTGAATTTTTACTCATTCATTATTATTTTGCAGCTATCTCGTGTAAATCATTGTCTCCTCCCCAAAATGGCCGCGTTATTCCTAGTCTTTGTAGTTCGGGTGGTAATTACAAACAAAGATGTTCCTTTATATGCGACGATGGTTATCGGCGTGATGGAGCAGACGAATCAAGCTGTCAAGCAGATGGAAGATGGAGTGCTAAGACGCCAAGTTGTAAAAAAAGTACGCTACTTCGGAATTCTTTGTTTTCCAAATTTTTAAGAATAAGTTGAAAACCGTGAAGTAGCACGTGGAAAATATAACAAAATTAACGAATAAATTGTTAATTATTAGTTTTATTAATCGGAGGGATATTTAAAATATTATAAATTGGCAATAATATACAATAATTGCACATCAATGCCATCATGATAGTTCTGGATGAATTTAGGGTCATAGCAGGAGTGTGGGTGTGGCACATACCCCCAACACAGATAGCACAGAAAAATCAGGTAAAAACCATGACAATCAGGTAAAATAAAAATAGGTAAAGCTACTAAAGCCGAAGAGTGCTGTTATCTGGATATCAAAGAAAATAAGATAAGATGGTAATCTATGAAACGGTTTTTTTCCTGGCTACTGTAATAGTCACAAGTTTTTATAAAAGGCATGTGCAATGTTTGACAGGTGGCTCTTTAGTACCTTGATACCTTGACAGGTTTCAAAGCTGAAACGTCAGTTGCTATTTTGTAAGAAATGCGATACACTACCGTAGTGGGTGTGTGGAATAACAGCATCACAAATTCAACGGTGCATATTTCGTTTTAGGATATTAAAGATATGTCTTCGTACAAACACTCATCTCTTTAATACCAAAAACAAGAAATGATGGTTGTGAGGTTAAACCTCCCTAGCATACAAAATAAATTTCAGGTACTTTATCCATTTCCAAAATCCGGTAAATAACTATCATACACCCCCTTCCCCATTATGAAAGGTATCGCTACTTCGCTTGATGAATTCTTTGTCTGATATAAATACTTTTGAGTTTGAATAACAAAACATTAGGTTCATCCTCGATTCACTTACTAAATTATAGTTGAATGAAATTATTTTAGTCAGGCTAAAACTATTTACTTTATAACACAAATTAATTGCTTTCTTACGTTTATGCTATATAAAATGCACATATAACAATATTATAATATTCGTCTTGGGGTTTCCTTTTAGGTAATTCTGATGCCTGGGTTCGATGTCCACCTGGAATATCTGTTGATCTCCGGCCTGGGGAAAGGACAGCCAGCGTGATTAATTTGTGGAAACCTCCTCAAACATCTCCAAATGTCAAATACATTTCGTCTTCCCACAATAAGTATGACAGATTTCCTGTTGGCATCAGTTACGTGACGTGGACGGTTTCAAGTGATAACATCCACAATGTCAGCTGTAGCTTTCCTGTTTCAGTTTATGGTAAGCACTGAGACGTAACAATTAGAAGTTTAAAAGAAACTAATTTCGCGAGATTAATTATGCGTCTTTCCAAAGCAATCCACATTATACACAAAGTAGAAATGTAAGGGCCTTTAGCAAAAAAAGGAAAAAATTTGGTTTAAAATAAAATGCTCGCAGCACGGGTACATGTAAATATCTGATCACTTGATTTCGTAAGGCGGATTGTGTGTCTTTCCGTCAATGAGTTTGTAGAGGGAGAAGAATAGTTCATTTACATTTTATCAAAGTGAAGCTGTTGTCAATAATAAGTAAGAATTTTCTCCAGCAGCATCAGTTTTAAACGTAAAAACAGTGAGGTATACCAGGCCCCTGCATCGCTCATCTTTTTTGAAAGCTTAAGGAAAGTTCTTTGGTTACAACAGGGGTGCTTCAAGGTGTTGGTCATAAATAAGATATTTCCAATTTAATGTTGAAGTCGTTAGCCCATTTTGAATTTTACTCAAAAGTTCTGAAAGTTGAACTAATCAGCCATTCTTAGCCCTTAATGTCCAAGCCCTTAATGTTCAAGACCCAAATCATAAATCTTCTTAAGAAATTTTCCTTTCTTCAAATTCCCGCAAACCTCATTGAAGGTAGAATTTTAAAATTTTCTGCAAATTTTTCACGCGAAAAGTCCTGTTATCACCGCATTATTTTTAAAGTTGTGTGCTAACGAAGCGTGCCTTGATGTGAAATTCGGTAGCATTTTTTTCGCCATTTTTTCAAATGTTACCCTTAAAAGGTTGGAAAGACAATATTTTTTATCTAAATGTAGATTTTGTCTTTTTTTCACTTTTTCTTTAATAAGAAACAAACCAGTGAAAATTTAAGTATGTTTTGGTAAATTTTTGATCTTTTGTTGATTTTATTGAGCAGATTTCCTGTCTCCTTTCAAGAACAGTTCCGAAAGCTCAACTCGAAAATATAATAATTAATTTCGTGATTATTCGATTGGAGGACAAATGTAGATTATAGAATAAATGCCATTTGTGATAACTCTACAGGTCAACAGTATTTTACTAAACGAAGACCATACCGGAATACAAAATGGCTATACTAGTAGTCTTCTTATTTAAAATATCACCGTGTGTGAGTAGCACAATGGTAACGTACGTGTCTATCACCTCTGCGATTAGGATTCCATACAGGCTTCCTGAAATTGTCCTAATTATAGTTGCCCAGTTCATCTGTGAGATGATTATTGTCTGGTTTGACTCAGCCAAGCACTGTAGGTTTTCTTTAGTTTCTTCCGTGGTTGGACCTTCAGGTGAAAACTTTAGTTGAACAGCTGATAGGTTTTCTACCATCCAGTATAGAAGCGTATATGAAACTTTTAAAATGTAATATATATATATATATATATATATATATGCTATTAGGGCGATCAGTTGGAAACATAATATTGAGCTATAAATTTTGAATCTGATCTAAAATCTTACAACGTTATTAAGACTTTAAAAAGACTAAAAGACTGAATTTTCGGGCACTAACTGCGACCTTCATCAGAATTATTTACAATTTCGGCAAGTCAAGTCGGGTTATTTGACTGGTCTCTATGTGTCCCGAGGGATCTTAATAATGGTAAATATGGGCGTGGTAATTCTGCATGTTCATTAACCGAGTCCTCATTTAACACAGAATGTAAAGCTTCAAGAAAAATACGTTTATGGTAGTTTGTCACACCTCTCTCCAAAACTTCAACGTCTGTTGAGGTTACATCGTGTCCTATTTTCTCTGCATGATCTTTTATTGCTGATTCGTTTCTCTTTCTCACCCCTGGTTTATGTTCTAACCATCTGGAGTTCCATGACCTTTTTGTCTCACCAATATATGTAAATGGACAGGATTTACATTTAAATTTGTACACGATGCCTTTAATCTGGTTTTCTGAGGGTCTTTCTTTAGGTCTTTGAAAAACATTTAACAATGTCTTCACCGGCTTAAATGCTCCTTTTATCCCGGCTTCAACGAGGATTCGTTTGATTCTTTCTGAAGTACCTTTTATGTAGGGCAGACATGAAAAACCTTGGGGAGTAATATTTTGGGTCCGATGAACCTTATTTTTTGGACTACATACTTTTTTAATAAATGTCCATTTCTTCTGCCTTTAAATTTTCTCCGCAAGGAATGGCATCCGCTCTATCTAACAGAGTTTTTACAACGACTTTTTTGTCTTGCATCGGGTTATGCGAATCAAAAGAAAGATATTTGTCACTATGCGTGTTTTTTCGGTGTACTTTCACTTGTATTCTTCCATTCTCCTGAGTATAAATTTCAGTGTCCAAAAACGATATACACTGGTTCCCTTGGTTGATCGAAGGAGTCTCGATCGTAAATTGTACATATTTATTGATGGTATTTAAATGGGAATGGAATTTTATGACATCTTTCGTCTTTAGGCATGCATTTGAGTCATCCACGTAACGTCTCCATCAACCTACCGGAACTTTAGAGGTTTCCAAGGCAATTTTTTCAATTCTCTGTTTTTTTCAATTTTTTCAAGAACAGAATTGGAATTACGCCAAATACTTTTGAAGTTAAAAAAGTCTGGTAATTTAACCGAAAGTGAATATTGAAAGTTAAGACCTTTTGACTCATATTCACCTGCTTTTTACGGTTTACCAAAGGCACACAAGATCCCTCTGATTGAGAAAGGAGACCATTTCACAATAAACAGTGAAGTACGAATACAGATACCCATGAGACCTATTACTAGCTGCATTGGATCACCAACTTACGAATTATCCAAGTTTCTGGCGTTACTATTAAAACACCTCTACGAAGATAACTATTCCGTTAAAAATTCTAAACAATTTGTTGACTTTGTAGGTTCCCAGATCATCAAAAAGGACGAGCAAATTGTATCCTTTGACGTAGTATCATTATTTACGTCAGTTCCTGTTCAAAGTAGATGAACGATCTTCAAGCTCGATACTCAGAAAATGATATCTGAGCCCCAGACGGGGATCGAACCCGCAACCTTCTGATGACCGGTTAGACGCTCTAACCATTGGCAATAGAAGTTGTACGGGACAGATTAGAAGAGACGAACGCTTGCGAGAAACACACTAGTTTAACGAAAAATCTGATTCGTCAATTGTTAGGCTTTGTGTTAGAAAACAGCTTTTTCAAATTTGAGGGGGACCATTACCACCAGATCTTTGGTGTACCATGGGGTCACCTGTAAGTGCTGTTATCGCTGAATTAGTTATGCAGAGAATTGAAAAAATTGCCTTGGAAACCTCTAAAGTTCCGGTAGGTTGATGGAGACGTTACGTGGATGACTCAAATGCATGCCTAAAGACGAAAGATGTCATAAAATTCCATTCCCATTTAAATACCATCAATAAATATGTACAATTTACGATCGAGACTCCTTCGATCAACCAAGGGAACCAGTGTATATCGTTTTTGGACACTGAAATTTATACTCAGGAGAATGGAAGAATACAAGTGAAAGTACACCGAAAAAACACGCATAGTGACAAATATCTTTCTTTTGATTCGCATAACCCGATGCAAGACAAAAAAGTCGTTGTAAAAACTCTGTTAGATAGAGCGGATGCCATTCCTTGCGGAGAAAATTTAAAGGCAGAAGAAATGGACATTTATTAAAAAAGTATGTAGTCCAAAAAATAAGGTTCATCGGACCCAAAATATTACTCCCCAAGGTTTTTCATGTCTGCCCTACATAAAAGGTACTTCAGAAAGAATCAAACGAATCCTCGTTGAAGCCGGGATAAAAGGAGCATTTAAGCCGGTGAAGACATTGTTAAATGTTTTTCAAAGACCTAAAGAAAGACCCTCAGAAAACCAGATTAAAGGCATCGTGTACAAATTTAAATGTAAATCCTGTCCATTTACATATATTGGTGAGACAAAAAGGTCATGGAACTCCAGATGGTTAGAACATAAACCAGGGGTGAGAAAGAGAAACGAATCAGCAATAAAAGATCATGCAGAGAAAATAGGACACGATGTAACCTCAACAGACGTTGAAGTTTTGGAGAGAGGTGTGACAAACTACCATAAACGTATTTTTCTTGAAGCTTTACATTCTGTGTTAAATGAGGACTCGGTTAATGAACATGCAGAATTACCACGCCCATATTTACCATTATTAAGATCCCTCGGGACACATAGAGACCAGTCAAATAACCCGACTTGACTTGCCGAAATTGTAAATAATTCTGATGAAGGTCGCAGTTAGTGCCCGAAAATTCAGTCTTTTAGTCTTTTTAAAGTCTTAATAACGTTGTAAGATTTTAGATCAGATTCAAAATTTATAGCTCAATATTATATATATATATATGTATGTATATATATATATATATATGTATATATATATATATATATATATATATATATGTATATATATATATATATATATATATATGTATGTATATATACATATATGTATATATACATATATGTATATATATATATATATATATATATATATATATATTATCGGTTCCAATTTCTTATAAATAGTATTGGAATGTTTTACATATGAACAAACCAATAGTTTCTGTTTCGAAAGTAAAGATAGAAACAAAATAAACGAAAATGGTATTACTTGAAAAATGATAAAGGGTAATTCAAGTTTGAAAAATATACACAAATCATTTGTAAGACAAATGATACAAGAACATACTTAAATCAAAAGTCTATCTTTACACAAGTGGAAGAAGACTATTATTGTGTAGAAAAGCTCATTCTGGAGGGAAAATAAAGAAATAAACTTCCAATGAAACATTTATGTGTTAATCCTATTGTTACATGAGAGTGGAGTAAGGAATTTCGTCATTGGAGGTTTTGAAGAGAACAGATTTAGAACCCTAAGATGCGAGTTCGAATTCCGCTCTAGTTAGCTTTTCTAGTTGACTTAAGCGGTGTAGGTTGACTCATGAAATTTTCTCTTCATGTTACCTTGAGGATGATCCTGAAATAAAATCGAAAGACTGCACATCCTCACACATATCGAGAATTAAGTTGTCGCGAGAATCTCTCGTGCACTTAAAATGGATTAAGCCAGCATAATGTTCCCAGTTGACTCGATAACTCAATTAGTAGAGCAGTGGTCGGAAAACCAAAGATGCGAGTTCAAATCCCGTTCTAGTCAACTTTTTTAGTTGACCTGTAGCAGTGTAGGTTAGTTCATGAACTATTCTCTTGATGTTACCCTGAGGATGATTCTGAAATGAATGGTTATAGTTTTTAGTTTTTTATGCATGAGTATCACGAGGAAATGAACCTTCTTCCCACTCTTTTGTGACTCCATAGGTATGGGTGTTGTTTATATATGTTTCGGAAATCGACTAAAATCCTATCTAATCAATACAAATGCAGGTTGTTGTAGCCTCGAGAAAGATTGTTAATGAGGCAGTCGTAACGTAAGTCAACAATTAGTCTTTCTCCAAAGTAGAGCATACAGGCGTAGAAGTTCTAAGTCATAAAATGTATCAGAAGAAAAAATCAGTTAAAGTGGCCATATAATGAATTACTCCGGATGTAAAACTTAAGCAATGTTAGGCAAATTCAGTGAAATCAGGAATCCAGGTCAAGAGACAGGTAAGATTTGATAGGATACATGATATTGTCGTTAAATAATTTTAGACTTAGGAAGAACACCCTATAAATATAAAGTAGAACCTATTAATCCTTTAAAATGCTACTGTCAAACCAACGCAACTAGGGACAGGCTTGGACTGGCCATTGTGCCATCGCACCACAGAACAATGGCTGACTACGGTACGATGGCACAATGGCCAATCCAAGCCTGACTAGGGGCCCAATCAATGGAAGTAAGGTTATGGAAGCAATTGCCTCCAATTAGTGGGACAAATTCTTTGTCTCAGTAAAATATTGCATATTATCCCCAATAAATTTGCTCATTTTTATTTTTTACAATATTGGCTAGAAATGCGTAGAAACATTTTTTATTGAGGTTGCCCAACGACCTCATGATCAGGCTAGGACAATTATTGACTTTGTCCTCTCCTTTCCGAAATCCTTGTTGCCCCACCTGAACACATTGAATATGTGATATACATTTTTCAAGGATTTTAACTAAAAATATTATCAGTTGTTGGTTTCCAAAGATTTATTACGGATAAGTAGCGTTGAAAGATTAATCGATATTAATCATCATTAGTCAGTGTTCATTGTAATGGTTTTGATCACAAATACAACGCTTAGAAGATCTTCTTTCTTATCTCCATAATTTCAGATAAGGAAAAGCCTGTTGCTGTTTCCTGTCCCAAAAATCCGCTTGCTATCGTAACGACAAAAGAAAAGAAGCTTGTTCATTTGAAAAAAGTTGGATTTACTGATAATGTTGCCATAAAATATGTCGAGTACTCTTACAAAAGTCCAGTAGAATTAAAGATTGGAACATATGTTGTGACAGTTATAGCAAAGGATACGTCTGACAATATCGCTTATTGTACGTACCAAGTAATCATTCGAGGTAAGATGGAAGCTAATAACGTGTGCTGATATTCACTTGCTAACAACTTAGATTTAGTCAGGAGGTCGAAACTTGCAACTGTAGTTCTTAGAACAACGTGAAAATCATCAACTACTTTAATGGAAGATGATAATCATGGGGTAAGACATTTTTACAAAACAAGTTACTCTCACTTCGAAAACTCTCCCCTTGACGAGTAAAATTGTTTGGCGTTAGCCCGAGTAAAGTTATAGAAATCTTAAGCTGGTGGGAAAGAGTTAATGGAGAGAACAACTATTTCACTGCGGAAGCTTTAGCCTTGACACGTAAAATCGTCTGTCACTTGCCAGGGTAAAAATTATAGAAGCCTTACTTCACTGGGAAAAAAGTTAATACGTCATGCAGTAAACACGTAAAAATAAACGTTAGTTCGAAATTCCTCAGCAGTCTCCATAAGTACTTCCTACCTACAAACAAACAACGCCAAACTAAAACTCAAGGAAAGCTTCTCGAAGGATGGTTTTGCCCCTCGCGCATCGCATCACACACTGGTAATTCAATCTATTTCCTTAACAAAATTTCATATCATTTCACAAGGAATTGGAACATTTTCACATACGAAATTTTCATTTTGCAAATGAAATCAGAACGTTTTCACCAATATAAAATACATAATTCGAGAGTGAAATTACGAGGTTTAAAATTTCATATGTGACCTGTTTTTGAACGAGACACGTATTTCGCATATGAAAAGGAAAATTCACAAGTGCTTTAGCGGGATTCAAGACTCGTAACGGTTATTCATGAATTCTTCTGATTTTTATAAATATATGTAATACTAGACTACGACGAAGGAAATTTTTCGACTGTCAGTCTTACACAATAACCCAATAGGTACCAGTTACATAATGAATTTATATTCACTCCATTTTGACTCTCGAGAATTCGTTCACGAAATCATCAGTCAAATTTGTTTACAAAATACTACAACAACAACAGCAATTTCGATACACACCTGCTGTATGTACCATCCAATACTTAGTTGGCATTCCCTTCGATTTGATCACAGCTTTGCATTGAAGAGGCATGCTTTCAATGAGCTGATGCAAGAATTCTTTGGTGATCGCTTGCAATCCCTTTTTGAGTACTTCAAAAAGTTTGTTTATGTTTTTGGGCTTTCGGTCTTTTGTTAAACAGTTCAACTCAGTAGATAAATTTGCAATGGGATTTAGAACGATGCACTTCCATTCATGAACACTCCCACTAACATGGGCGTCCGCAGGCGTGGGAAAGGGAGGGCACTTGCTTTTCCTAGGAATGCGGAACAAGGAATGTTTCTTGGTAACTTAGCAGTGATTACAACAATTATACATGAAGTGGCAATTGCTGGTTATAAGAATGAGAATTATTTACCATTAAGAGCTTTGGACTTCTATTCTAATGCTTTATTCATGCTTTATCTCATAATAAATATGTCAAAAATCCCGTTTACACCATTAACATTTTGGGCATGGCACTGCTAAAATTTTGGCACTGGTGCCGCTATTTTTGGACATGGCATGGGTGATTTTCAATGTAAACGGTGCGTACTTCTTAAAATTTCAAAGCTGTGCCAGCATTACATCACATGGTCATAAGCTCACCGCATACCTTGGCTATCCCGCTTGCTTCCCCTAGAAAGAATTCTGCAGACGCCCATGCCAACTAATGTACTCACGAGCAAGTTATAATCGCGAGAAACGATTCTTCTCAGTCACAAATACTTACTTGGATTTTTTTTTCCATTTGATATCTCTCTTTTAAGCAACTCTCAATGATTTTGGCAGAAACTTTGACCCCCATCTGAGTTTCTAATTTATCAACTAGATGTTGTTTGGTTGGGATGCCTGATTTGGAACTTTTAATAATAAAATGGTCACTTCAATCAGTAATTTCCGTCCTGAACCAGGAACACGACTGCAATCTCCACTCGATTTTAGCTTGGCACAAAGTTTTTTTAGTCCAAAATAGCTCATGTTTACTTTTTTCGAAATTGCCCGTGTGCTAACTCCAGCTTTAAGCATACCAAGAATATGGTGATTCTTTCTAATTTTCATCTCAGCCTACTCGTTGCCGACTTTTTTAAGTCCCTTACTAGCCATATCACTTCCACATAAAAACCCCAGTGAGAACGTTCAAAATTGCGCATGAAATTGCCATCTCAGCTAACAATCTTACGCACTTTAGTTACCAACTAAATACTGTGGGATGCATTATATTTTGATGTTTTATGGACAAGTTCATGTCATCCAATTTGAATAAAATAGGAGAAAATGCACCACGTTTTGCACAATACATTATCATAAAAAGTATTAAGAATTAATATATGTTCTAAGTCATCGCTTAAAATTAGTATTTCAAAAACTTTTTAATCAGATCTCGAAGAAAGCATTCTAAATATATATGGTTTTCGTTAATTTCTGTTCTTCCTGTGATAGTTATACCAAATTGACCATATTTTTGAGGGTGGCCAATTTTTTTATGGCTTCGCCATGTACACACATACATACATGCACACATACATACATACAAACATGCATGCATACATACATACATACATACATACATACATACATGCATGCATGCATGCATACATATTTCATTGCTTGTGATCCAGTGCAAATGCCACAACTTATTTAGTCTTTTTGCTTTACTCTGTGACGAGGAATGTCGTTTTGAGTCTTTAATTAACTTTTTAAATTAGGCATTACTCTCAAAGCCAAAATTCTGCAGCTCCTATCCGCCCAGAATAAATTCAGCTCAGGCCACGCTATCAATGAACGAAGTACTAAAAATAGCTTCAGTAATTGAAATCATATGGTATTCTACTTTGATGTCTAATCAAGTTGTAAAGTATCCCGGAAGACATAAGGAAAGAATAAAAATCAAGCAAATGGAAGGGAAGGGGACTGATAGATTTTTGATGTTAGACATTCCGTTCTACTCTATCCTAACAATCTTTTTTTATCTAGCTAAGAGCTGCGGTGACCTCGATGCCCCATTAGACGGTGACGTACGATGTACTTCCTTCGTCGATACTAAATATTGTTCAGTGTCTTGTCGTGATAACAAAGTTGTATTTAATGCCACGGGAAATTGGGGAGCACGCACTTGGTATTGTCTTGGAAATGATCCAGTATGGAAACCAACATCTAAAG
The DNA here is from genome assembly GCA_030142905.1 of Heliopora coerulea. NCBI lineage: Eukaryota > Metazoa > Cnidaria > Anthozoa > Scleralcyonacea > Helioporidae > Heliopora > Heliopora coerulea. The sequence goes on from JASJOG010000004.1 coordinate 623,312, forward strand.
TTCCTGATTGTGTAGGTGAGTAGCATTCAAGTCCAGAGAAAGAATGCAGCACAGTATCTTGTGTTATTGCAATTAAATCAATAAAATGATACACGAGAGACTGAGAAACTGGTTCATGAAAGGAAGTGAATATTGCATACTGTCTTATTTTGCTTGTTTAACAAATAGAACGTGCATACCGATAAGAAATAAGCTTAAAATAATTATCAATTTGTAGTGCAAAAATGCGCAATAAAGAAATCAAAAGCAATTGAAGTTGGCGACTTGCACATTTAGCTATTATTCTTTACGCGAAGTAAGCGTTGCATTTTGCCGAAGTACGGGAAGATAAAGTTTATAAAAGAATGAACTAGTAAGGAAAAAGCTCTTCCCTTCTTAATCCGTAGTAAAATGTTAAATATACTTCTGCTGTTGGGGCTAATTGGAGTTTGTAAAGCATTTTGGTGAAGTGTACACCTTCAATTTGATTCGGTAACCTCAGCTCGTTTGATAAGTAATGATACAGATTTGCCGCTTGTGCCCCGCATGTTGGGAAATTGTAATTTACAAGAACAACTGGCATTATGGTTATCTGTCATAATTAAATAGTCCTTTAATGGTGCAAATTTGATCCATGCGATAAAAACCATTAAAAATACGATTTTGGGTAGGATCATCTATTGCAAATGCAATATACACTTGAGGTCTTCACCATTCGTGCACGGTATATTCTAACGTAATAGATATTCAGAGATTTTAAGCCCCTATGATGAATTTAGATGATTTGAAGGGAGATTTTTTACTGAATTAAAAGATTAATTTTACTAAGATTTATGGTAATTTACTTGTAGAATATTCTTCTTACAATGGATCATCATGTCCCAACGGCAAGGTTCTTATTCAAACAACTCTACCAACGTCAGCAGCAGTGATAGTTCAAGCTTGCGGTATGTTGACGCTGTTTTTGAGTTACTTTCAAAATTTGAGTGTACACTAAGGTAACTCAGTATTTATTCTGTAGGTTCGTGTCCCTCTGGAATGTATTTTCAAAACGGACAATGTAAAGAATGTCCAGCTGGGACATATCAGGACACGACGGGTAACTATGGAAAAAGGTCCTGTAAGAAATGTGAAGTAAATACTTCATCAAAACCGCGATCTACAAAAAAGAATGACTGTAGAGGTAAATACTTGATATATTTTATTATCTTAAAAAGAAAAAGAAAACATGTAATTATTGTGACGGGAACCTATGGATTCAAGACGATTTGTGCATGAGCAAGAATTGCATTGATTTCGTCAACGTAGTATCGAGGGACCTTTCGCTCAAAGAATACAGAAGACCCTGATCTATTACATCACTTGACTATGAAAACCAGGTTGTAACTCATTCTGTTTTTCTGCTCACTTGTGTGTGATCAAAGACAAACTACTTGCCTTGTTTGAATGATTGAGGACAGAGTATTGATATTTAATTACGGTGCAGTAGATCTGAGAGATATATTACAGTTCCAACTAGAGAACCAGGATAATCAACAAAAAGGTTTGCGTAAAGTTTTATTTTTAACTGAACAAACAGCTTTGAGAATTTTATAGCTTTTCAGAATTAATGAAGATTTAACGTTTAAAAATTCTTTCATCTTTTGTTCTAAGAGTACCAGCTTAGGGTGCTGGCTGCACAGTGGTTGCACACTTGTTTTTTAACTCTACAACTAGGGATCTACTCTGTGCAACAGTCTGATTAACCCTACTTAGAGAACGATTTTTTGAGCCTATTGAGGAATTCTTCCATGGCCTGTGGCCTAGTTGTAACTTCAAAACCGCTAAAGTAATAACCACAAAATTTACACAGAATAATGTACCCTTTTATATAATTTCGTGTCCTTGTGACCCAATATTATCATTATGACGCGAGTTGTTTGATTTATTTGCTAAAACTGCCTGTCATCAAGTCTGCTAAAAGCTCTTTCACCGCCATGTTTTTGAGGAGTGACCACTTTGGTGCGCCAAGTTACTGTCAATAAATATGCTGTAAAATTCCGTTTTATCCTGACAATGTCCTGACAAAAATGTTGAACATAGCTGAATGACATTTTACATGTTGCTTACATGTAGATGGATTCTTGCTACTTTTTATGAAAAAAAAATATGCTAAAATAACTAATGTGACCTAACCTGCAGTGGAGACAGTGAAAAACCCCCCAAAAAAACAAACAAACAAAAAAACACGAAAACAAATTCGCTCACTCACTAGGACAGGAATGAGAAATGTACAATGTCAGTTTTTACATAGAAATGCTAGGTATTGACATCTTTGTAACTATACTTTGCTACACCATATAAATTTAATTACTACTGTACAGTGATTTGAAGAATTATATCATATTAGTTAACTAAACTGCATGGCCTCGAAACAATATTTTTGAAACATCTTGATTTGAAATCAACGCCGTCGAGAGCCAAAGCGGGCTCCCGGTCAAAATTTGGATGCGGGTCCCTCCAAGTCTCCAATATTTTTAGTTCTAACGGCGTTATCGTGAAGTAAATAACTAAACGGAAACCATCGCATTTTCATTATATTAAAGATGTAAAAAAATCTATTCACCTAATATTTATGAAGTTATTCACCTAAAATGTGTTTGTATGCTACGTTCTACAAAAAGTGAAGTACTAAAAGTACAAAAAGCAAATAATATAGCCTCTGACTCTTGCAAGCATGTAATTAATCTATAACAATCCTAGTGTTTTCTTTACTTAGTACAATTAATACTTTGCTTATTACAAAAACGCTTTGGTTGAATTTTTAACAATAATCAAAAACATAAATTAGACAGTTACGGTTTTGCAGTTTGTACTACATCACTGTCTTAATTCTTAAAAGTTATAAAACATAAGTGTTTAGTTTCAGCAAAAAGCTTTGCACGCCTTCTTTACAGCAAAATCATGGATGACGTCTTGAAAGTCAATACGCTTTGGAAGTTCAGCCTCAATGCTCAATATTGCAAGATCGTTTAGTCTCTCCTGCCCCATAGTGCTTCTCAGAAAGTTCTTTATAATTTTCAGCTTACTAAATAAACGTTTAGCTGAAGCAACGGTAACAGGTAAAGTGCAGAAAATCCTCAACACAGCACAGACATTGGAGAAGATTTCGTCCAACTTGAATCTTCTGATGGTGTTCAGAAGCTTCAGGGGAGGCAACGATTCATTCCCAAAATTAGCTCCATGGATGGCTTTAAGGTGGAGGACTTCTTCTTTCAACTCGTTTTGAGAAATATCATCGGGATACTTCTTTCCAAATACTTCACAAGCCTGAAGAATTTGGTCTTCTAATAACTGCAAATACTGCCAAAGAAAGCAAAAGAGATCGTTGATGCTGTTTGCGGGATCGTAGCGTGTTGTTAAGCCTGCTATAACAGAATCTACAATGATGTAAAATACATTCAGCTTGAATGCTCGTTCCTTCTCGCTCTCAGCACTCTGATCATCAGCAGTTGATTCCACCATTTTCTCATCTTCAGGTTCGTTAAGAAAAGCTCCTCGTTTGCTTTTGCGCTTTGACGGAAATTCAGTTGGAATGTTCGCAGCACTGACCACTAATTTACATTCATTTAAAATTAAAGGCCATTTCTCGCGCAGCTCTTTGAGGTGTTTAGGTGGACTCATTAGGTTAGACACTTCGACATTGTTACTTTTCTTGCTTGGATGATTTGGTTCCTTTGGTCAATTGCTACTAGGACTTTTAACCATACGGAAGACATTTCAAGGCAGGTGAACGATGACATGTACTTTATGGTCCCATTTACTTCGATGGTTGTCTTCGGAGTGAGATTTAGAGAGAGGAGCTGTTGTAGTGAGACTTTTAGACCAGGTAGATGAGCTGTAAATGGCCGCACACTAGCGACACGATCTGTCTATCGTGCACCAGACAAGTCATGGAAAGAACATGTGATGTGGCGTTGTAATATCTGCCATCGTTGAAAACTACTAGAAAAAAGGTTGTAGATCGTTTGAACCATGTCAAAGAAAATGACAGCCTCGGTGTGGCTTGCAGCAGAATCCGCTCCACACAGGTTTAATGAATGGCGGCCACAAGGAGAGTATAAACATAAGCGGTTGATAGCATTGATATGCTGTTGAGCACCATTGTATTTCCCAGACATATTAGCAGCATTGTCGTAGCCTTGCCCTCGACAATCAGCAATCGGTATTCCATACCTATTCAGTGTTTCAAGGATTATATTGGCGATCTCGGTCTCCGTTTTCTGACAGCAATCAACAAAGACCAGAAAGCGTTCTTGGACAATATAACTCTCGTTCTCTCTTGTCAGATATCTCAGGATGAATGTCGTTTACTCTATGTGGTTGGCATCTGGGGTGGCATCAACCATGACTCTCGTTCATCCAAAACACATCTCCTAACATTGGCAGAGCAGATACCAACGATCTCATTTTGCGATTCTGGTGACAGGTAATGAGCTTGCAATCGTTTCCCTTTTTGTTGTGCGACTTTGACTTTAGTGACGTGCTCTTCTAGTAGTTGGTCATAATGTGCAAGGAGCTCTAACAAACCAAGAAAATTACCATTGTGAACGTCGCCGATCCTGAGAGATGATCCACGAAATGCAAGTCCCCTCTCTCCGAGAAAAACAACCGCGTCAATTATTCGTTTGAGGAACTTCTTCCATTTTGCTGCTTCAAACAAAATGTTCTCTTCGATGATGACATCTATGTCGGTATTGTTTTCTAAGCACTTTTGAAGTTCACGCCAGGGCACGTAGCATTTCTTATGTGACCCACTCTTCTCATGATCAGGAAGTCTTTCCCATAATTTCTTCCATATCATCTCAGTACTTCATCCACTAGGAGACGCTAACGACGACTGGTTTGGATGATCAATTACATGCGAAAACAGTCTACATGGAAAACAATAAATTGCCTTCTTTGTAGGGCTAAAAACGATCCAACCACGACTACAGGTTTCACCAATTTGTTTCCTGACATATTGAGTACTGAGGTTGGGAATTTATTACCAGCAACATCGCATGGAAATTGATTTGGATGAGGAATATGACCAGCCTTGACAATTTTCTCTAATTCATTTGGTGTTGGGGATCTAGTCAAAGTCCCGACGCCAAAACTGAATCGTGCAATCGGTCCAAACTTTGTATCATGCTCTTCCCAGGTGTTCATTTCAATTTCCTTCGAAATCACATCCTCGGTAAGGGATTTCTCCTGTCATCGTCTCCGTTAACATCACCCTCATCTTTCAAATCATCAGGGGCACGGTAAACGCAAGAATCGGTTATTTCCACTTCGTTTTTGCTTGTTGTCGTGGTTCACTGACTATAGCTTGCGCGATGGTGTGTTGAGTGTCATGTTAAAGCCCCTCTTTTGATCCTGCCTCAGCGTTATCTTTAAATGCGCCAACATCAAATAATGTACGAGAGCCTCTCTTTTCTTCATTCGCGCGCTGCTACTTCTCACGCCTTTCGGATTTACGTTGGTAAGAGGACATCACACTATAATCACTGATCACGTCGACCACATTGTTGTATGAAAGCTCTGAAGCCGGTTGTGACTTGAAGGAACAAATGAAATATAATATTCAGACAGGGCGACAGATTGCGCCGAGTTACGTCTAATTTAATTCAGACTACACACCACACAGTCGGTTTTCACTACATTTGTTTTGTTTCAATTTTGTATATTTGAATAAACAACAACCTAAAAAGTATCATAAATTCAAAGCAAAACAACAGTGATAGAGTAAAAAAAGGCTCACAAAGCCCTTTATGTCTTCCTGATTTAATTTTGACTTCTTTGTCTGTTGGATGCAGACGCAGCCTTGAAATTTGAACCTTTATAAACAAACCAAGTGTTCTCTTGCGGCTAGATCGCATATTCCCACACAAAATAGCAATGTTGATTGACAAGCAGGCTTGAGAAACTTAAAACCGCTATTTACGTGACAGAAAATACTTCATTGTCAGTTCGTCACAGGGAAATATTATTTTCGGTCTGCATTCGTATCCACTTGAAAAAAAATCAAGGTGAAAAGCGTGTTAAAAATTTTGGGGGCCAACTTTTTGGGCCCAGGCCCCCCTTTGGGCCCGGGCCCCCGGGGCAAGCACTCCCCCTACCCCCCTCTCGACGGTAATGTATGAAATAATTCACAAATGAGAGATATCTTTCAAAATATGGCACAATAGATAATAGGGAATTGCACTGCTTACAGAAATAACTAGTTTGGCAACGTAGCTTTTTTTTTCGGTCTGAGGACACTAAACAATAAGATTTATAGTTTAGGTTTTCAAATTCGCCCATGAAATGGTGTCCTGTTAAAGACAGATGGGTATTACTGCAAGCTGACCTTGGTCAACCTTGCTTCACAACAGTATATTGCCAGCCATCCAAGAGACCATCAATCACTCGTTGCCGAAAATGCTATCGGACATTGCTTGTTGGTGCATGTTAACTTTCTTGTAAATGATGTAACTAGTTACAAGGGCCACCTCTTCCAGTGGTCAATTGTATGGTAACATTTCATGTGTTTGTTTGGATACTGATAAGTAGCAATAATGTGATCAGGTTAATCAACACCAGCCATGGACTGGTTATACCATCTAGTCATTACAGGTTTTCACACAAGTCGATAGCTTTCAGATATATTTTACTTTTAGTTATGTTATCTGTCAAGTTTATGTCAATGGTGCTGGGCATGGCTCCACGTTTTGTGCCCTGCCTAGTACAAGCAACAAAATTCCCACCGTGCATGATGATTGGTTCACGATCCTTCTTCAATTTCAGGTCATCTTTCTTCAGTTGAGAAAGTATGCCAACCCTGTAGCTTGTTATTGTGCCACATACCCCAATTTTTTCCTTCAACACGTAGTAGAAACCTGGTGATGAATAGAAATCATCCATGAAAACAACATGTCTGTAACTTATCCTTGCCCATAACTATCCAGCAGAGTCAGAACAACTTAAGTTTGCCAGATTGACTCCTGGACTTCTGAAAAATGTCTTACCAGTGTAAATTATGGAATTTAGGCCATATCCACCCTCAACTTCAATAAACATGGCTTTTTTGGTAAATATCAGTGAAAGAAAATGGGGTGTCTGAATTTTACCATGTTGCTCATTCATGGAAATGTAGGGTGATATGTAGGGTCAGTCTAGTTAAGAAGTTGTTGAATTTTTGGATAATGCATTGTAGCCATCTTTTTTTTCTATTCGACTTGATCATTTAGGTTACATAAATGAATTTACGGCAGAAGCAGTTTATATCTCTATCTTGGCATAACGTTCTAATATTCAGTGACTGCTAGCCAGTATTTGCATTAAGAATCCTCCTTTGTAGGCTCCTTACAATGTCCCATTGCAATCTGAAGTGCGGGAAATGCCAGAATTTCTTCAGATAGTGTATTTCACTATACCAAAAATCTGGAATTTGGCAGAGGATCTGTACAAGTATCTAGGTACGGAGCGGCATACATGTTCTTCTTGTTAGCAATCAGATCAAATGATTCCGTGGGAAAGACGAGTTTGAAATAATCGACAGGCTTGAAGTAGGATGTGTTTACGAGTATGCCTGTTCTCCTGGTATAGTCTGCACTGAAGTCGGTAGAATAGATTTCTTAGCTAAATTTCCGAGCATTGTCTATTCTAGTTTGGCCGCGTCTCAAGTTATCACTACCACGCTCACCAGATTCATAAGTACCGGTTGTTTCACTTCTTTTCGAAGCACTCTCGCCATTTTTCACTGATATATTGAACTCGTTAACATCGTTATGGCTTACCAAACTAAAATGTTCTATCGTCGATTCTTCCTCTTGAAATACAACTCCTGCAACCTCTTCGGTTGCATAACTGGAACCAGATGCTATTTATTAAATGCCCTAAAATCGAAACAAACCGAATACAAACAAGAACAAGAAGACAAAAACCAACATTTTTTTACCATCGGAAGTGAATTTGCATTGAAGAAAACATTAAGACATTCTCTTCCTAATGTAAAATACTGTGATTGGCTGAAACTAAGGACAAAATCATTGGACAATTAACTCCTTTCATTAATTCACAATATTTTCGACTTGAGTAGAGATTGGTGCTCTGCAGGGTTGACCTGGATATCGACCAAAGTTACTAAAACTGGCTGTGACGTGTTATGACGTCTATACATTAAAATAAACTGTTGAAACTTCCAATAATGCACATCTTTGAAATCAAAGATTGCGTTCCCACCAAATTTCCATACATTAAGGCCTGCCATAAACTTGACGAGTTGAGATACTTTAATGTCATGGTAACAACATCTCACGTCAAACCTTCGTCTTTTGCGGTTGATTCAATTGATGTTTTTCTTTAAAACATTATTAATATAACTTGAGTTTTAAGGACATTTCTAAGATTTTTCCGAATATTTGTTTGAAAGCTATGAAATTACGCGGACAGGTCCTTCATTAGGAATAGATTTCCAATTATGGTCCCGCCATTTTGAATTGACTATCATGGATCAACGATCTTAAATTCTTTTAACTCTTTCTTGGCAGAATGATACCTCTCCTCTTGACAAGTAAAGTTGGCTGGTGCTGGCCTGAGTAAACTAATAGAAGACTGATTCTACTTTGAAAGAATTAAACTTATTTATCTCAGTAACTAACACAACCCTCCACCCCAAAAAAAAAAAAACCAACCAAAAAACAAACGCAATCGGGAGTTTAGAAATAACATCGATTGATGTTAAATCTGTGAATTTGGTAAAACCCTGTCAAAAACAGTTCATATTGTAACATCGAGTTTAGCGAACTAAGGATACTAAGTCAAAATATTCGCAGATAAATTTTGGGAAAAGTCACAAGACGTAATCGTTATAGCTTACAGTCCTTGGAAGTACAGGATCAAAGTTCCCTTAGTCACATGTAAGTTGAAAGAGTGTCGTCCAGTTTGATTCCACCAGGCTGCTCGGGTTTCCTTCTGGTTGTTCAGTTACGCTCTGTCCTAACAAAATAGATATGAGGAGTTGTCCTTACAGGACCTCAAGAGATCAGAGAACAGTTAACTTATCTCTAATAGGGGTAACCAGCATAAATGAAGATATTTAACTCTGATTTCCAAAGGAAAGTGGTTAGTTTTTCCAATGATTTCCTGATATTTTTATCTTTTTAGCCAGTTGAGCCACGTAGGATGTTGCAGACATCCTGGTCACGAGCTCTGTATTTGCATAGGTTGTAATGTCAATATTATGGGACTGGGATTAAAAAAATGAGAAAAGAGATAAAAATAATAAAATAGAATGTAACTCAGCCATATTTCTTTGTTTTTGAATGGTGAAACTAGTAAGGGGGAGATGGGAATATTTCTCTGTGTAATTAAAATTCGTCACATTTCATAGATGGCTACTAAATAAATCATTCCATGTGAGAACATAGCCTTACTCTGATGCCTTGATGCAAATTTGGTAGTAAACATAGTGAACTACTGTATTTCAGCTTTGTGTCCCCCTGGATATTATTCTGTTGATGGTTTCCATCCTTGCCAATTATGCAAACGTGGTGAATATCAGCCAAACTTTGGATCAACATCTTGTGACAAGTGTCCTTCTGGAAGGACATGTACTCGTCATGAAGCAACAATTTCAGTCCAGAGCTGCGGTCGTAAGTTTAATTTTTTTGTATAAATATTGTTTTGATCTACATTACAAGTTAACGGGTCACGTCCTCACGTAAAATTACGTTGCATGTAAGACAGCTCTTGCATACACAGAGAAGTTAGGTGTTGCCACTAGCTTACAGAGATTTTAGGAGGGACAATCGTTTTAGCAGGAACAAAGAACAATTGACAGTGAATCAAAATGACAATGAGGTCAATATAGCTTCTGTAACCTGCTGCACATTAATGTTTCTTTTTATTCATATTTTCAGAATATTCGGTAACTTTCGGTATTAGTTTTTGAGAAGCTATATAATCCACCTCTTATTTGAAACGAATTGTACACAAAGTTGTTATTTATTTTCTTTCTAGCTCTGACAAGGGTCATGTGTGACTAAAATTTTATCCTCAAATCTGCTCCTGAGAAAGAGAGTTTGGGAACAAATTAGTCAATTTTAGTGGTAAAATACAACTTTGTCTCGGTTAATTTCGACCTCTTCTCATATGTTCCAGTAAAGTTGACTGACCGTTAATAGTTTACGTGTTAATTCACACGTTCTCTTATACAGTTAATGTTGGGCTTTTAAGAAAACGTTATAGCTTACCGATAGTGTCTTCATTTTTATTTTCTTTAATTCGTAAAAAAAAATCACGAGGGTTGCATGCTGTGCATTAACATTAAAAAGACGTATGTTAAAGGATACCCAAGTTTCATCGGTACGGCAGCAAAAAATATGTATTGTGTACTTTACTTTTTTGAACATTACCATAAAGGCAATTGAAACAATAATACATTAACTTCAGTTTTTTAGAATTGAAAAAGAAATTAATACTTTAACTCTTTAAATGCTGGGACAAAGAAGAATAGAAAATCTGTAGGAAGATGATATTTGAAAAGATTGAAGATCCTTTTTGTTCATGGTAGTTGGCAGGATATTCTCTATGGTGGGCGGGGTTGATTCATGCAAAGGAACCTACCAAACTATACTTCATTGGCAAGTGAACCAAATAGTTTCGAGCGTACCGCCACGGTCTGCACGGTTGTTGTGAAATGTTTGAATGAGACTACTCTGCAGTCTAGTCGCATTCTAATTTGCTGAATGTACTTTAAAAGGGCTAGGAAGCCGGTGTATTTATATTAAGGTTCCGACTAACGAACAGTAATATCTACTGTTACCTATTACCAACTTATTGTAACGACTATACTAGAAATACGTGCACGTAACAAACCGTCGCCCATCCTTCCAATATATCTCTCGAGAGTCCGAGTAAGGTTGACAATTTTTCAAAATTGTCAGAGACAAATCGTCCTTACTATAAGTGGAAGAGGAATGCAATAAAAAAACGCATACACAATTTGGCTACAAATTAACAACAATCCAAACTGGAAATAATTCTCTATTTAAACTGCTTATCGTCATATTTACGTTTAAAATTTCAGTTCTGCTTTTTTAAAACCAAACTTTCGGTGAGGATAACCTTTAACGGCTTAACAAATGCTAAGATATACATCCTCACAATTAAATTATTAAATAACTAGAAATACGTCTATGCAACAAACCCCCGCCCACCGTTCCAAAATATCGCTCGAGAATCCAAGTAACATTGATAATTTTCCAACTTGTCAGAAAAATCGTCTGGAACACAGGTTATTGAGCTACACAGACTCAGATGGTTAGAGCATCTCACCGGCGATCAGGTCACGGGTTCAATTCCCATCAGGGACTCAGAAAGTTTTTCTGAGAGAATAGCTTGAGAACATGCGTATTAAGGACATTATAACTATCAAACTGCCACAATTACACGGTAAAGGTTGTAATCCACAAACCATCCGATAAGTGAGAAAGACTGAAGCGGGCAGCTGTTTCACCGAAGGATAGTTTGATGACCAAAAACAAGTAGCTTTAGAAAATGATTTCCAGTTTGGGTTGTTAATATTTGTGGCCAAGTGTTGTTTTTTCTTTATTGCATTCCCTCTTCCAGTTATAGTAAGGACGATTTGTCTTTTTGACAATTTTGAAAAATTATCAATCTTACTCGGATTCTCGAGAGATATATTGGAAGGGTGGGCGAGGGTTTGTTGCGTGCACATATCTCTAGTTATAGTTCTTTATTTTCGAGGGAGATTTTGAAAGAAGGGAGGCAAACACCCTCTTGTCGATACCAGTACTTACATTCTTTTTAAATCCACTAAAAATTAATATCAATTAAACAGATTGTGAAGTGCGTGAAAAATTTGTTGATAGTAAATTCATATACTTACCATAACTTATTAGAAGATATATTCCCAACGGAATGAGTCGAAGAAACTAACTCGGATTACTTTAGTTTCAATTGACTGGTGTTTCGGCCCATGTAGTCGGCTGTTATCTCCTCGTGGGTGACTGTAGTCCCAACGTAAGGAAATTCCGGCGCATGGACAACTCAAAGGTAATTATTTTCGAGGTATGGAGGACAAAATTGCGTCGGGTATCATCTAAGTGAGCACTCATTAGTTATAAGCTTATTTGTTGGTGAATGTTGATCGTACAGGCTAAATTAAAGCTGCATTGAGAAAGACTGTTTGTGTCGACCGACGTTTAGTAAGTCTAGCGTTCAATGCAAACAAGCAGCTAAGAACGGTAACAAAATCCAATCAAATACAACATTAACTGGGGACTCGGCAGAATGTATAAAGTACAATACAAACTACAAACAACAGCTTACATTAGAAAGTTGGTATACTAACTTGGAACCAGAACGACTGAACCGTCACAACAATTGCCGGCAGTTTACAAAAAACGTATTCAAAACTTAAGCATGATTCACACGAGCGACATTAGCATTAGGACCAGATCAATACGAAAACAAAGCATGACATCTTTGCTGGGACTTGCGAAGATAAAACAACTAGAATTTTTCTTTGTTTCGTCTTTTATTCGGTTCTTGGCTAATACTTGGACTATGATCTTATACTTACGCTTGTGACGGTCCTTACGTCGCTGGCTTGACTTCATTCCTTTGTTTTGCCTTTTGTTTTGTCCTTATGCTTATAGCCTGGTTCACACATGAGCATAAGCATAAGCGCAAGGACAAAACGGGTCAAATTTTTTAAAAAAATCCGTGCTAATTATGCATTCTATTCAAAATCCTTTTGAAGATCTGTTGAAATTTCTTCATGTATCCAATTTCCATACATTAGATCGTGCAGATATGTCTGATCGCTCGTTTAAAAGGATTGTGTTTACGTTCAAGTGTGAACCAGGCTTTAACGACGAACTGTAGAATAGGCTTACTCTAAATAAAATTAACTACCTATTTTGACTATATACCCACATTATACTAGGCATCTCCCTTGCACATAGACCCATAAATCATGGTCTTCACCTAAACAACCGCTTACACAAATTACGAGACGAACCAGATTCATTAATAGGCAATAAATGTTTTAGGGGACTGCAGAAACTTATGAGGGGAGATAACTGACTTTTCGTGTTGAGATCCGTCGATGGAGTGGAGGAAGGACTCCGTTCGAAGCTTCAGTTATCTTCTCTCTTAAGTCTCTGCTGTTCACTGACCCTTTTGGCTTCTTACACGTCGATTAACATTGTCTACACAGCACCTTACTTTTATAAAAAAAAATAGGATGATTGTTTCTGACTGTACAGATGGAGATTGACTCAGGAGAAGATTGCCGATGAAGCTGTCGAAACGTAAGTCACTACAAACATTACAAATAGCCTTTCTCAAGGCCACTATAGCCTGGGCAATCAACTATCGTCAACGCCAATTGATTTTCCAATGTTCAAACCATTTACTTTTTAAGTGTGGTGCCTCTTCATATTTGTGCTTGCGACAATCAGGCTTTTGTGATAAAACAGCGAACGCCTGACTTTGATGTTTATAATTCTTTTCTCATGGTCAATTACAGCAGCGATGACATATGTCATAATTAAAATCAATAAACGGTGGTCTCCTGGCAAAATTTTCTTGTAATAGGTCTCACAGCCAAGCTCGTCTAAATTTGCTTATTTGCTCGTAGAAGTAAAATATTCGTGAACCAAACCCTATAGGTATCGCTTATTAAAGTGAATCCGTTGACCGTTTCTTTCTGCAGATTGCATTAGTAGAATAGCATAAAATCAAGGTAGGCCGGTCCTAGGAATTTAAATTGGGAGAAAGTCGAAATATAAAAATAACTGATTAAAAATCCCATTTACAGAGATAAAATAAATCGCGAGCGAATAGTAACGATGAAACCCAGCTTAAGATTTTATAATGTAATGCCATCCTGTTTGCGAATTTAACGGTCAAGTGACAGAAATAAATTGTTTATCAAAGGTTTACCGACATTTCGTTGCCAACACGCGACATTTTTAAAAAATTGTTTTAATTACAAGATTAAAATGTGATTCTAAATGTATTTATAACAAGTATTAGATTATGAGCTGAGCCAATGAGGATTAGGAAAAGTCAAAGACCGGACAAAGAAGGTAGAAAAAGGAGAGAATTTAGGTAAGGCAAGCGGAACGGAAGTAATGTTTCATTAGAGAGAGTTTGTTTAGATACTAGGAGACTTTTTCCAATGAGGAAGAAAGAACTGAGAAATTATCATTAGAGATGAAGTAGCAAGTTCTGGTTGAGTAGGGGAAATGCTAGAAGTTAAATGGTGTGCGAATGTAAATGAGTATTTCAGAGCGAATGGGATATCGCCTTTGACTGTTTCACATCCTTTACCTTCAAGCATTCTCACTCACTCGGCCGAAACATACCATTTTATAAATCACGTCTTAATTCTTTTTCTTTGTATTTCACTCCATGAATTGCTAATCAAAAAAATGTCTCTTCATTACTTAATAAACCCATCCTGAAAACATCACTTCCATTCCTCTTGTCTTATTTTTACTTTACTCTTTCCTCTACTTTTCTCGTCTCAGCTTTCATCTTCATTGATCATTTTTTTTCCAATTTATAATGAAATACCCTTGATAAATATATTTAGCATTATATTCTAACCTTGTTATTTACTTTCAAAATATTGCACATTGGCAGTGAAATGTCAGTACAGTTTGCTAATCTATGTCTGTTTGTTTCTGTCTCTTGATTTTTATATTCTCAAACGTAATGGCAATACATCTTCGGATTTTTAAATGACTTTTAAAATCTTTAAACGGTTTTTAAATCATATTTTAAATTAAACTCTTTTACTATAATATTTTGAAATACTAAAAATATTTGGACATTCACTCTTATATTCTTGAAATACTGTAGCAAATTTTGTACATTGTTTTGCGATGGCGCCATTTTAGATTTTGTTTGACGGTTTAAGCTGGCGTACGCCAGGGTTAGTTACATTTTAACTTTATTAGACGTTGTGACGTTGAACAACCACTGCCTTCAAGCCATAAAAAGATAAAATACTATTGACAACAACAACAACAACAACAACAATAATAACAATTAATAACAATAATAATAACTTCTAAATTGGCGTTGTCTAAAAGCAGATGAAATATCAAAGAGCAGATATCATAAGACTTGCTACATTTCTATGTTTAAAAGCAAAATCAAATTTTCTTCGCATTTAAGCATTATTTTTTCCGCGAGAGCTTCCTTGAACGAATAGTTCAATTGTTGATTTTACCTAAAGGTCATTCGAGTAGTCTTCATTTTCAATTATTCATTACACCATCGTTTCTTCAAAAACTTAACCTTTGAAAATTATTTTAGCTTGCCCAATGATTGCCCGTATTGAGCCCACTGGGAAAGTACAACGACTTCTCGGAAGCACTCTTGAGCTTTTTTGCTATATGCATCCAACTACTGCCAGTAGTGAAAAGATACGGTGGCAAGTTAATCTCGATGACTCAGGTAGGTAATGACGTTGTTAACATTGGGAAAGACTTGCATGCAAGATAATTCACTTCGAAGGCAATCAATGCCGTTCTGCCTGGAGCATGGATAAAATGAAGTTTTCTGGAAAATTATTCACAATCTTGGAATCAACCAGAACGAAATAATAAATCACTTTGAACGTTTTACGACAAAGTACTTTTACATAGCTGTTATGAATCTATTGGATAAACAACATTTCACTTAATGTTTGCGTAACTACTCGTAATGACATCGTAAATCGACGATTTCGGATTAATCATTTCGTTTCTTCTTTATTCTTTTTTCCATCGGAAAGGTATTGCACAGCTTTTATACCGTCTCCAATTCCAAAAAAGAATGCCCAATAGCAAAATTTGATAAAAATGTACATTCAAGCTTAAAAAGTTTGCAAAATCCTACCAATAAACAGAGATATTGCGAAAAAAAATCAAAAAAGGGTCAAATTTTGGCACACATGCCTTTCTTGATAGGAAAATCGATTCTTAAAGTAAAATCTCACCATAACCGTGTTGGTCCAATTTTAATTGGTTCAATGTAAATTTGGTGGTCATTACTTAAATACGAAGGAAATTACAATAGGGTGAAATCTGCGCAAGTGTTTTATGTCCTCCTGATGGAATAGAAAGTTAAGGAAACATTAACATGAATAAGAACGGCTTCTTTTTGGATTCATAATGATTGATGACATAATGAAGTCTTAACAGCTGATGTGGATAGCTCCGGAAGTTTAAAATAATCTGATTGGTTCTCAAACTCAAGATATGATGCATTGCAGGTGATTTCCGTATAACATTATGGTAGACATGTTTATTGTACTTCAGCAGATGCACCGCATTAGCCCTTTGTAGGCCACGGTTGTCATTTGCCTACCTATTAATTTTATTGCAGCTAACGCTAGACAATTTTACTCGTCAAGGGGAGACCTCATGGAAATCTTATAATAGGCTTAATTTAGTTTAGAGCTTTGAAGTAGTAACCCAATTTTCACAACAGTAAATGTTGTCAGTTAATGTTGAATACCTATTGACCAAGTGCGAGGGTTGTTAGCGGAAAGTATTTTCCTGAGGTTTGTGTACCGATCCATTCGCAAAGGAGCGAGATGTATGCAAAAAAATCGATAGATGGGGTGGAAAAAATATTTTCCAAACAAATGAGATTAATACGAATTTGCTTATACGGCTTTTTGTTCCCTTATTCATCACGTTTTATTCTCGTTTTGTTTGCAAGAAAAGCGGTTGGGCTTACTATTATTATTATTAATATTATTATTAATATTATTATTTATATCATTATTAATATCATTATTAATGTTATTATTAAGATCTAATATTTTTAATTTTTTTATTTCGGCTGAAAATCATTAATTAAATGGTTTAACTTTTTCATATTAAGCATTTTGCTGCTGGCGACATTTTCTAAAACTTGCCTGAATCCTTCCACAAACATTTAGGTAGGATGTTTTTGAAAAAAAAGTGGGAGGAAATGATTACAAACAAATGATGCTTGTCAATCAGTGCTCAGATAGATTAATTAGACTAAAGATTCAATAGACAGAAATGTAATAGCCATGATTGTGGTTGCATTTAGTAGACTAACAGCTCATAAAATTCGTTCATTAAAGTTCTACCAACATCGGCAACATGGCTACTGTGATGTCTCATACAACCCACAGATGCACTGTATGAAGAAGCATCTTATTCGTTTGAGACGGATGTCCAAAAACTTACAATGTTAAGTTAAAGGTTTCAATGAATTCAAAATTTACCATGTTTGAACTTAAGAAGGAAAAAATAATATAGTCTCGTGTTAAGAAGAAAGTAAACAAACATGTCTACTTTCTCGTCTTATTTAACACGATTAAAATACATTCTATTTTTAATTTAGGACAACTGATTGGAGCAGTTTATATTAAAAAACTGTATGATTCTAACAAGCAGATTGGCTTGAAGCTGACAGTCCGAAATCTGAAAACTTATCACACTGGAAATTACGAATGTGTTGTGGAAAATCAGTTCGGTGAGGATAGAAAACGTGTTCATGTGACCGTGTTGTCGACTGATGGTGGTGGAGGATCTGGCATTGGTAAGTGATTATCAACTGTAGTTACTTGCTTGAACGTTCCATTTCCCACCTTCCTGCGTCCTTGCTCTCCGTGAAGTACATCAAAACTGAGACTATTTTACGACGAATAGCGATCACGATGAATTCAAGCCACTTATGACCGTCTTACCAACATATAAGCAGTAATTGGGGGCACATAGACACTCAAGATAAAATTCTTTTCGCTAAAACAGCTGTAACCTAAAATTAGAGTATGTAAAACGAGCCTTTATAGGAATCTTACGAATATCTTACTACATTTAAGACCAGATTATGGTTCAGAAACAAAAGTAAGGGAATTGACATTCGCACTCGTGTAAGCAGGGGTCAAGGAGATCAAGAAAAGTTACCATTAGAAAAAGAAGTCGAAAAGGGATGAGTGAGTTGATCAATAAGCTTTTACTTGCAGGATGTCTTCTCCTGAGGAAATGGGAGACTGATCATGCCAGTAAAGAATTTAGAGAGTTATATCCCTTTCTCATTATGATGTCTTTTCTTGACGAGTGAAATCGCCTAACGTTGGGTATTACTGTAAATAAAATGAGATAGGTCCTGCCGAGAAAGAGTGTTCGAATGGAAAGAATGAAAGCCTTTCGTCAATACTCCTTGTAAATAAAGAATAAATTTTCGTGTCTACGAATAAATAGAGCTTGTTAAAGAAAAGCTTTTTGTATAGAATATGGTCGTGAACGAAGGTCTGCATAGTTCGTGAGAAGCACGGAAGATTTTCTGTGACTACAGCAAGTGACAAGTGGAGGGGTCACAATGGAGGTCAGACCGACCGTGCTCGTAATTTCGGGTCTGGTCCTTTGTACCATGTTCGTGTTGAATCCTGGTTTATTTAGACATGATCTTAATCTTCGGTACGAGAAATTGGAAGGTAGAAACTGGAATTACTACCACATTATTCACGATTCCTTCAAGATTTGCACATTGTGCTATCAGTCGTCCTTTTTTCGCTTCAGAAGGGTGTATTTAAAACCCAAGGCTAGTTTTCACCCGGCCAGGACACCGAAGACGAAATGGAATAAACGTGGTTGCTTCTCCTTGGTCATTCCAGGTCATGATCCGCCGCTGGATATCACTATTTTTTTTGGATGTGGCCAAAAATCCTGGTCCTTATGTCCCGCCATTATACAATATACAAATCCACGAATCTTTCAACTATGCTGAAGTTTATAATTTACATAATTCTCTTCGGTCGCAACAACAACAACAACAACCGTGGCTATCCGTATATCAGAGCACCTGCCTTGATTGGGCCACCACACAGTCCTGGATACCAACTTATCATGATATAACACACAGGAATAATAACATCAACAATACACGACCTGTAACCCGTACTCGTAATCCCGGCAATTGCATTAAAATAAACATACGTTCTAGCCGTCAGAATTATAACAGGACCCAACCTTTAGTCCACGGTGGTCAACGGAAGCGTTTTAGCATTGCACATCTTAATGCTGAATCGTTGAAGAGTAGAGCCTGTTTTATCGAAGTAAAAGAAATGGCTCTCAAGGAAAACTTTGATATTTTGTCAATTTCCGAGACGTGGTTCAATACAAGCGTCACCAATGTCAGCGTACACATTGAAGGCTACAATATATATAGATTAGATCGTCTGCGAAGAAAAAGGGGAGGTGTCTGTGTATATGTAAAAAGTAGCGTTAAAGTAAAGACTTTTAAGGACTTATCCCTGATCTCTGACTCAGGATTACATCAGTTGTGGTTACAGATACAACATAAACACCTCAAGTCCGTGATCGTCTGTGTTGTTTACAGACCCCCGGAATAATCCGGGGAATTGGAATAAACCAATTATACTTCTGGGAGACTGAAATTGTGACTTATTGGTGGACAATCCCCGAGGAGACGCCTTACGTTCGTTTTGCACAACGGTGAATGCAACTCAACTAATTAAAGATTTGACCAGAGTGACTAAATCGTTTTCAACGTTGATTGATATTGTACTGACTTCTGACCCAAGTCCTGTGAAAGAAAGTGGTGTACTTGACCTTACTATAAGCGATCACTTTTTGCTATATGTAGTACTCGATTTAAAAATACCCAAACCTAAAGCACGCTACGATACAACCCGCAGCTACAAGAATTACAATGCAGAACAGTTTTCTTCTAATATTTCACGTATTCCTTGGAATATTTTAGACTTGATGGATTCTCTTGACACGAAGGTTGACGGTTTTAACAATTTATTTTTGACTTGTCTTAATCATCATGCTCCAGTTAAGACTTAAACTCAAACGTAAATCATATCCTTTCATCACTGAAGATATTAAACAATTAATAGTCACCAGAAATGACCTGCATAAGATCGCCCGTCAGAGTGAATCCCCTAGCAATTGGAACGCTTTCAAACGTCCAAGGTGTAGAGTAAAATTAGCTCTCAGGAGAGCAGAGTTTTAGTATTGCAACAATCAGATTCTCTCCAACAAGAATAATACTGCTTCACTATGGAAAATAATACATCGAGCCCTACCTCAGAAGTCAAATTCCAATCTTCAGTATACTAAAGATACCTCTGCCTTAGCAGAGGAATTTAATTGGTTCTTTATATCAGTAGGAGAAAAAGCCTCGACTGCACCAGAAAGATTAGCTGAGATCCATAACCTACGGACAGCACCAGTCCCCCCCCGATTTCAAGTTCCCACTACCTTTCTTATGGTGATTTGTTTGAATTCAAACCAGTCCTTTGTTCAGATGTTTATAAGGTAATCATGAACACGTCTAATAACAAATCTCCATGATATGATAAGGTACCAGTCTTGGTCATTATGGACTACCTGACCTATATACTACCTGTCATTACTAGTATAATAAACCTTTCACTGTAAACGTCTATTTTCCCACGTTCATGGAAGAAGGCTGAGATAGTCCCTCATTCTAAGGAAGGTGACCATGAGGTACCGGCTAACAACAGACCGATCTCGCTTCTCCCAGTACTATCAAAGGTTGCTGAGAAGTTAGTATTACAACAATACACCTCTTTTCTTTCAGACAAGAACCGCCTTACCAAACATCAAAGTGGTAATAAGAGAAATCATTCCACCGAGACCTTTAACCTATTTGTTACAGATCACCTTTTTAATGTTATAGATGAAAAGAAGGTTACAGCCATGGTATTTATTGATTTAAGCAAGGCATTTGACAGCATCTGTCGCACAACCCTACTAAATAAGCTACAGGCATTAGGAACCTCTACGAAAATTCTAAATTGGTTCCAAAGCTATCTTACAAATAGAGAGCAAACTACTCGTCTTGGAACATCAATATCTTCGCCATTAACCGTAACTCATGGAGTTCCACAAGGCTCTATTCTTGGGCCTTTGTTATTCAGTCTATATATGAATGACTTGCCTGATGTCACTACAAATTGCTTAGTAGAATCCTATGTTGATGATACAAAGATCTTCATCTCTTTTGCTATCAAAGATAAAGTTGACGCCTTAAGCAAGATTGTTCAAGATCTTAACAGAGTAGCAGAGTGGTGTTTTATTAACAGATTGCTGATCAATCCACAAAAAACAAAATTGATGTTATTTGGCACTAGACAGCTAATTGGAAGATTGCGTAACATCATTATCCCCTTCCTCGGTAAAGATCTATCTCCTTCTCCTTTTTGTAAAGACCTTGGAATTATAATTGATAGCAATCTATCGTTTAATGAGCATATAGATTATCTATTGCCCTCATTGTCTGGGAAATTGTGTCAAATTAACGGAGTCCGACATTTATTTACGAAAGATGTTCTCTTAGTTGTCTTGAACTCCTTGGTCTTCAGTAAATTATTATACTGTTCAACAGTGTGGTCGGGAACAACACAAAAGAACATTCGCAAACTGCAGTTGTTGCAGAACTTTGCTGCCAGAATACTAACTGGGAAGAGAAAATATGATCATATTTCACCAATTCTTAAAGACCTGAGATGGTAAACAGTAAAAGGATATTTTACAGCCTAGAGATGTCACCATGGTTTATAAATGTCAACATGGCTTAGCCCCCGTTACCTTGTATCTAAATTGGTTAAGCGTTCTAATATTCATAATTATAACACCAGGCAAAAGGACAATATTAACATTGAGTTTAGAAGAACATCAACAGCTAAGAGGTCGTTTTTTGACCATGCCCTAAATCTATGGAACAAATTAAGCGATGAAACAAAAAATTGTACAAGTATTAATAGTTTTTAACGTTCTGCCCGAAGAGAACCATGGGACCATTTATAATTTTTCTTCGCCTGTTCTTTTTAGCAGTTCATAGTTTCTTGTTGTCTCATTTTAATTAGGATTATTGACTCTTGTAGTTAGTTATTTTTCTTTTCATCCCCTATCTGTTGTAAATTAGTATTGAAAACCCCAGTTGGGATATACTAATAAATTATATTATAAATTACAATTATACAATAAGCTTATAATAAATTATAAGCTAATTTTATTGTGGAGATTTGACAGGTTGGTAATATAGCCTCAATAGATAAGAAAGGATCACATTTCTAAAGATTTATTTGGTGTCAAAACCTTTGTAACAATTTTTCATTGGTGATTATAAAATGATATGCTAATATTCATTGCTGTTGATCAATCCAGAACCT
This sequence comes from Heliopora coerulea, assembly GCA_030142905.1. Taxonomy (NCBI): domain Eukaryota; kingdom Metazoa; phylum Cnidaria; class Anthozoa; order Scleralcyonacea; family Helioporidae; genus Heliopora; species Heliopora coerulea. Next base: position 645,528 of record JASJOG010000004.1, read on the forward strand.
AATTGGCACTCATAAGTCGAATACATTGTCTTTAAAAGCACGCAGCTTTTTGTTTGTTTGCTTTTTTTTCATAACTAGTAGCGTTCATTACTTTTTTAGTATCTATTCTTGTTTGTATAAGATTCAATGGCAAAAAGAAAAGGAATTTCTTTCAAAAAGCGTTTTTCAAGAACAACTTGACGCTAAAGAATAGAAATATAACTCTTACATTACAATTTTAGGTAGGGGCAAAAGATAGACAAAGAAGTATCTTAGAGAGAGAGAATACCCCCAATTCCTCTCCTCTTATCAGCGTTTGTTGTAAAGTCCGATTTACAGGGCCATTGTAAACCCAAGCTGAAAGACCAAGCAAAAGATAAGACACAGTGGGCGTTCCGATGGAAATGACACATACATAAACGCAAGCACAAGAACTGAACAAAAGAATAAACATGGGTTGACTTGTACTTATGCGTGTTTGCTTTACTCATGTTAAGCCTACGTGGCTACGTAACAAGTTCATCACGTTTCTGTTTGGTAATTGACTGTACTGGTAGTTTTATTACATTAACCTGTGCCCAAACAATCTGATTGACTGTCCTATTTTTGTTCAATCACTGTTCATCCAGACGTGTGATGAAACATTAGAATAACTGCAGCTTATTTGGAAGTCATATAACAATTGTTCATTTAAACGCGAGTTGTTTTTATCTTTGTATTAGGTCCACTGAACGATGATAAGTGAATCAAACAAGTCAGAATCGTGCGTTGAACAATATGTTGGATTATGTAACTTACTTAATAAATGAATCACTTATTAAAGCTTAGAAACAGAACTTTTTTGAGGTCATTTTGAAATCCAGAGAAAATAAGAGGCGAACAGCGAGAAATCGATAGGGAGGGAGAGGAGAGTGACAGGAAGTATAGTATCGGACTAAAAAAGTCAAACTTAGCACTAACGTTCATCATGGTCTGCCAGTTATGTCCAGAGGAAAACCTTAACTTCTTCTAAACCGAACAAAATTGATATTTTCATTACTTAGAATAAGATGTGCACAGTTCATTGCATTTTTATTCTCTTATTTCTAAATTAAATGTTGGTATTACCATGTTGCTGAATTATGGAATCTCTTTAATTTTAGCAACCGAAAACCAATCACAGCTCTACCCGACTCTAGGCAAAATAAAAGAAATAGATGGAAAGCATAAAATCACATCGACGCGCTTTTTCATAAAACGTTTTTACGTTTACCAAGTTAATGATCCACCAAGCTCGTAAATTCTATATGTCTTTCTCAAATCGATCTTTTTCAAAATTGGCATTTATATTTATCATTAAATTATTATGAGCTTAAAATTCCTATGAGGAGATAGTTGGCGTGGGTGTTGCTGAGTGAGTAATCTCGTTGGTTTAGTAGAAGGTAATACTAGTACCATTAGGTAGAAATGGTAATAGTATTATTTAGTAGTAAAATATTAGTACTTACTAGTGAAAGTAAATACTAGTATTATACACACAATCATGCAATACATAAATAAATGTGCATACGCAAACACACACGCACATACATGAACACAGTAGTGTGCAAAAGTCTTCGGCCATATTGAAATGTTTTATGACTACACTAGAAAATAATCGTTAGAATTCAGACTTTCTTATGCTAACGGAAAAAACGACGTTAAAAACTTTTGGGAATGTACAAGATGTTGAGAAAAAAATATGTGTATTGATGCTTTATGGAAAAAACCCACTATACATGAAAAAGATGAAGTTTTTTAAAATGAACTGACACCAAATATGTTTCAATTTTTTTTGATGATTATATCTCATGAGCTTATTTATAAAGATCCCTTTATAATTGAGTAGAACCAATTAGTTTTTGACTAAATTTTTTTGATCTAACAATATATTTTGCAATTCTGAACAAAAAAATGTGCATTTATTTAAAGAAAATCAATATGGTGACAAAGTTAATAAATACACGTGTGACTTTGATATTGAGATATATTTGTCCCCTCGCCTACCGCGCGAATCGCGATGCGAGGATACTAATTTCGACGTGCGTGGAGTCTTTACACGCGTGGTGACTAGGGAGAAAAATTTCATGTTTATCCCCTCGCCCACCACGCAAAGCGCGGTGCAAGGGTTCTAATCTCGACGTTCGTGGAGTCCTTTTACACGCGTGGTGACTAGGGAGAAAAATGTTCTCAGTTTTTGAATAATTTATCTCTTTCTCTCTCTCTCTCTCTCTCTCTCTCTCTCTCTCTCTCTCTCTCTCTCCCTCCCTCTCTCTCTCTCTCTCTCTCTCTCTCTCTCTCTCTCTATACAAATATATATATATATATATATATATATATATATATATATAGGTATATATTAAAGGATTCCGGTCACTCAAGTATACCGTATTCAAGCACGGAGACTGGTATATTCACCAAACCTTACTTAGGTTACTTAGATCCGTTTTGAAGCAAATCGATTTGGTCCAGTGAACTCAATTTCCATATATGGAATGCTAACTCTCAGTCATTTGCTCGGGCAAAAAGTGAAGCCAAGATGGCCACCTATGGAGCGATGTTTTGGACGTCAGTTTCAGTCCTCTTCGCGGTCTTGTACCTCAGTTCCCAGTCCTTTACACGACTTTAATTTTCAGTTTTTGTTTGGTTCGGCTTTGAAAACATTCACAATCATGGAAAAAGTGCACAAACGAATTATTACTCGACCAATTTTACATATTCGAGTGTTTAAAAGGTTTCATTATTGCCATGTGGCCTAAGAACTGTCCTAAATTGTCTAAAGATGGTGAACTGACGGTAAAAGAAGGACGTGCACTTAGTACTTTCCTCAAGTTACCTTTCGAGACCGTTTCATCAGGTTTCTCGTCAGTTTGGTAATTTATTTTCGTGAAAATATATAACTTGTAACTGGGTTGGACGTTATAGAAATACATTTGAAATTCTTAAGCTCGTTTCTATCTTTTGAAGACATGTTTTGTGTGTATTTCCAAAGAAAACTCTTCAGAAAATGTAAAAAGTCGCGTGGGAGAATAAAACAGACGTACAAGTCCGCGTAGGAGACTGAAATTGACGTAGAAAATTGGCCTCCATGGGCGGCCATCTTGTTTTACTTTTCATTGGCCAGTTAGCATTCCAGATATGAAAATAGAAACAAAGGTAACTTTTGTCCGGTTGGTCGGTTTGTTAATTGAATAAAATTGTAAACAGGCTCTTTATTAAGCGCGCGGTCAAAATAATCAAATTAATCTCTGGAAATTAAGAAATTGGTATTTTGGACTGGAGAACGTGAAAGAATCTTTTTGCTGTTTCTCATCTACTCGACTTTACTAAACGATATAATGAGGAAATTATCATCTGTGAGTAATTTTTTAAAATCGAATGACTTAGGCCTGGAATAAACCGAGTTGAATGCTGGGTTGCCAACGAGTCATTGATTAAGACTGTGGAACATTGCCGACTTTCATTACTTCTTAGTTGATTTATTCCCAAAATAAACCAGCTACCAAAAACAAACTCGATGTACACGATGAATAAACTTTTTATTAACGGTAATGAACAGAAGCACATCGATAAATTGAAGGGTGATTGGGACATGTGCTGTCAATGGGAGACCGATCTAATACGTGGAGATAAGGGCGAACTCAAAGAACGACTTTGAATAGTCTTCATCTTCAGGCCTCTCAAGTTCATAACGAAATCAGGATTGCCCGTGGAGGAACTGCAAAGGTAGAGTAACAAACTGGTATTAGTATAGAGCGTTGATCTTTTTGGATCAAGTAATCGCGCTTGAATCCTTGTGCACGATTTACGGAAGGAATTATTTTCTTCCTTGCGTCCGTTTACTTCAAACAGCTACACAAATGTTTCCAGGCCGTCTTACAGGAATCCCCTTCGTTAACGAGTTAGTCACAGTTTATTATTTCTGAAACTGGTGTTTATTTTCTCAACTGCCTTGCACCTGAAGCGTGATTATCTTGAGGATAGCAAAGAGGTCAAACCTGGCTGTCAAAGTCCACTCATAAATAGCGCCTTATTTGACCGATTGAATCGGAAGAAATTTTGGTGCAATATACAAAACCAAATACATACGTGATCAGCTCGTAATTGACAATCATTTCAAAGCACATCTTACTCAAAGTAGCATGCATGTTCAGTCACCATTGCAGTTGATGCTGTTTGGTAAGATAATTAATGGTAAGACAATTTGGTAAGATAACTGCAATGGTGACTGAACATGTTATTCCTGTTAACTGTTATTCCTGCTAACTGTTATTCCTCAAATAGGCTGAATAAATTGCCAATGATTTCTGTGTAAGGCAACTTTCTCAGAAAATTAAAGTTATTTTGGGGAAAAAAAGCCATTTAGTTGTCATGAGAAAACTAAAAAACCAAAAAACATTTGGAACAACATTACTCTTGTAAAGTGGTTGAGTTTATCTTCTAATTGTTTGCACACCTCCTTTATTTATTTGTTGTTGTTTTTTTAGATAAAACACCCTTGTTTGTTGTCCCTAAACTGTATTTTGCCAGTTAATAAAACTGCTATTCCCATGTGTCCTTTGCTTTGGCCAAGAAGCATATAAATTATGGTGTCCAGGTTCTTAGCAAGGTGAAACTGCTGTGGGTCTGCAATAACTAGGTGAAATACTGTCTGTGTAGCAAAGATACATTTTTAGGCTTGGGTTGATTACAGTAAGTAGTGATTATTTACAGTATGGCTCAAACAGGAGTACAACAAGTGGGTGAGTGCATCTAAATTTTTGGGACAAAGCAGCTACATGCACTGATAAAATACAGTTGTTCCATCATAAACAGTTCTGCAGCTAAATATGAATTATGTACCGATCAATAGCATGGGAATAGAATTAAGATATGTTCTATAAAGAATCTTTTACTTTAAATGCTTTTTGATAAAGATTTTAGGTGTCAGTTACAGTAATTTTCATTTATGTTGAGGGAAAAGCTATGAGGGGTCTGGGTAAAGGCAATAAAGTGTCAATGGTTTTTGTTCACCCACTATTGATTTACACAGTCATGTTTAGTAACTGTTTATTCGGCATTTATATCATATATTTCAAAGCTGTATAGGCTGGATAAATATGGCATGACTACAGTATGCAATGCTTGTTTGGGGAACCAAATTTATCTTTAAGTTATCAAAAAACAACAAAACGTGAATGTCTTTAAGAGTTAAGTTTTAGACCTAGCTGATACGATATGAAAAAATTTACCAGGAATAAAGGAATACTGTTTAACCTTACAATTTTGACCAAAAAGGTAAGGTGTATAGTAATGCCAAAGTGATGTTCGCTTTGGTTGAGTTCCGCCGATGGCCCCGGCTAGGTCCGATATGAGGTTTCTTTAACCTTTGCAAACATCACTGTTTTGTATGTAGTTAGGAAATTCATAACAACGAATAAAGAAAGTAACGTTCCTGGTACTTTTGGTTACTCTATCAAACAAATTGTCATCAAGTAGGTCAGTGCAAAGCAATGGGCGCGCATGAGTCAAAAAGGAATTCCTTCGCTGTCTTGTATTCTCATTCAACTGTTTCGAATACCCTCAGTCGAATATACGAGTTGGCCGAGTAAAGTCACACACTACAGACACGGTGCAAGGTCAGTGAAACGACCGAATACGTAATTGAAAAGCTAAGGTCTTCAATAACAACGTCTAGAAGCCATAATCCGTCAGATGGCCAATTTCATCCAAATTTTTTAACAAACGTATCGTCCTTCGGAATCGACATTTCCACTTAGCTCGTTCGCGTTGTTGAAAACAACTTAAAACGACCAGCAAAACAATCCTGTACCACAGTATCTCGTAAAAAATAGTGAAATAATTGCTAATTACGAGTTGATCACGTATGTATTTGGTTTTGTATATTGCACCAAAATTTCTTCCGATTCAATCGGTCAAATAAGGCGCTATTTATGAGTGGACTTTGACAGCCAGGTTTGACCTCTTTGCTATCCTCAAGATAATCACGCTTCAGGTGCAAGGCAGTTGAGAAAATAAACACCAGTTTCAGAAATAATAAACTGTGACTAACTCGTTAACGAAGGGGATTCCTGTAAGACGGCCTGGAAACATTTGTGTAGCTGTTTGAAGTAAACGGACGCAAGGAAGAAAATAATTCCTTCCGTAAATCGTGCACAAGGATTCAAGCGCGATTACTTGATCCAAAAAGATCAACGCTCTATACTAATACCAGTTTGTTACTCTACCTTTGCAGTTCCTCCACGGGCAATCCTGATTTCGTTATGAACTTGAGAGGCCTGAAGATGAAGACTATTCAAAGTCGTTCTTTGAGTTCGCCCTTATCTCCACGTATTAGATCGGTCTCCCATTGACAGCACATGTCCCAATCACCCTTCAATTTATCGATGTGCTTCTGTTCATTACCGTTAATAAAAAGTTTATTCATCGTGTACATCGAGTTTGTTTTTGGTAGCTGGTTTATTTTGGGAATAAATCAACTAAGAAGTAATGAAAGTCGGCAATGTTCCACAGTCTTAATCAATGACTCGTTGGCAACCCAGCATTCAACTCGGTTTATTCCAGGCCTAAGTCATTCGATTTTAAAAAATTACTCACAGATGATAATTTCCTCATTATATCGTTTAGTAAAGTCGAGTAGATGAGAAACAGCAAAAAGATTCTTTCACGTTCTCCAGTCCAAAATACCAATTTCTTAATTTCCAGAGATTAATTTGATTATTTTGACCGCGCGCTTAATAAAGAGCCTGTTTATAATTTTATTCAGTTAACAAACCGACCAACCGGACAAAAGTTACCTTTGTTGTATATAGGTATATATTCAAGGATTCCGGTCACTCAAGAATGCCGTGTGCAAGCTCGGGGACTGGTATGTTGCTGAACAAACCTTATCCCCTCGCCCACCGCGCGAAGCGTGGTGCGAGGGTACTAATCTTGACGTGCGTGGAGTCCTGTTACACGCGTAGTGACTAGGGAGAAAACTTTTCGCTTTGTGTATGTATCTTTATATATATATATATATATATATATATATATATATATAGGTATATATCCATGGATTCCGGTCACTGAAAAATGCCGTGTGCAAGCTCGGGGGCTGGTATGTTGTTGACCAAACCTTAGGTTACTTAGGTCCGTATTGAAGGAAATCGGTTTGGTCTCGTTTTTTTCCGTTTTATGGATCTCTCAGACGTTGTTTACATCAGTTAAACACTGAGGCCAGTTAATGATTTAAGACCGGCGAACGAAATGGCTGTCTTGGTGCTTGCGGCTAGTTTCACTTTTGGTGGCCATCTTAGTATCTGGATAATTTATGAGTTGAAGCAGCAGTTCCCAAAGTTAGCTCCTTGGAATATGCATTGGCCAACTGTTCATTTGTTGCAGCAACGCTTTGTCTTGGTTCTTCCTGATAAATATGAACAAAAGACGTATGGGAACTCGCTTATTGTGAGGACATTTGCTGAGCGACTAAGTGTAAACGACATTCTTCACTGAAGTTGAATAGATGCTGATTTGTAAAAATCTCGAGACCTTTCACGTTCTGGTAACCACTTACCCTAAGCTACACAATCATAGGTACGTCTAAACCGAGTAGCTTTGAAATACAAGTTCTGCGAACGGAATTGTTTTGAGCAGCTTTCAAAAGTAACCTCCCCGACCTCATTCTTTCCTAAGGGAGACTTCTTGTACCAAATATTATCGCCTGGATTTTGCTAGTTCATTCATCTTGGTAGGGCGATTACTTTTGAACATTTTGCAGTATTTAACCGGACAGTGTTCATGGTAAATTGTTCGAAAAGTGGGATAGCACACTCATCGTCCAGAAGAGTTGTCCAGGCCATGACAGTCTTTGGATGCTTTCTCCGCTTTCCACACAAAGATTTCATCGCCTCAATTAGGATTTTTCCCCGATGAAATGTCGCCCTACTGAAGACGTTAGGATTAATTTTTGGCTCGAAACAAAAATACAAGGTAAACAGCCACCCGGTAACTCACTGCAAAGCTGCTTGTTTTTGGTTACCAAATTATTCTTCGGCAAAACAGTTGTACACTTCAATCTTTCTCACTTCAAGAGTGATTTACCGTATTGGACCAGTAATGCTTTCATCAGGATTTTAAAACCTCTCAAGAAACTTTAAAGTTGTCTTTGTGTAAATTTGCCGTTGAACCTTTTGTGCTGAGGTGCCACTGAATGCTTAATTGAAAATACGTAAGAGTTGCAGGTTTGTATGGCATTTTTCTTTTTTATTGATGTTTTACCGTGGAAAAAGTACGTCTTTTACTTCCCTCTTCTCGTTGTTCTTTCGACAAAACTTGCACAATGGTTTGTTTTTCGTTTTGTGTTTTGTGTTTTGTATTTTCCGATTCTTGGTCATAGCCGGATAAAAATGCAGAATTCGTTCATGTTTTCTTTGTTTATTTCGTCGGTTTCGTAATTCGTTTCATCTTCAGCAATCGTCACCAAAGTCTTGTACCTCCGGGTGAATACTTAGCATAACTCCTTATCATAGCACATCTTAAAGACATTTGTAACCAACTTTGAGATAACGTACAATTTATCAAATTTTTAACTCAAAAAAAAAATGTCAAAAAAAATATTCAATCATGAGCTGTCTGTAATGCTGATATCCCTTTGATAACCTATGAGAATGCTCCACTTTTAAGACGGAAAGTCCAGTCATCTAATAAAAAATCTCTCTTTAAAGCAAAATGAGTCAGAAATCTAATTGGAAAACGACACGAATTACCATAAGCCCGCAACTAATTCAGGGTATTGATCCTATCATTCATTGTTTAATAATTTAATTGTAAGGATGGATATCTTACCATTTGTTAAGCCGCTGAACGTTATTCTCGGCGAACTTTTTGTTTTAATAAAGCAGAATTGAAATTTTAAACGTAAATATGACTATAAGCAGTTAAAATATAAAATAATTTCCAGTTTGGATTGTTGTTTATTTGCGGTTTATATGTTGTTTATTTTTTATTATTGCATTCACTGTTCTAGTTATAGTAAGGACGATTTGTCTCTGACAATTTTGAAAAATTATCAGTCTTACTCGGATTCTCGAGAGATATAATGGAAGGGTGGGCGAGGGTTTGTTGCGTGCACGTATTTCTAGTTTAGGTTATTTAGATTCGTATTGAGGCAAATCGATTTGGTCTCGTTCTTTTTTCCCTTGTATGGATCTCTCGCAAGTTGTTTAGATCATTTGAGCGCTGAAGCCAGTGAATGGTTTAAGACCGGCAAACGAAATGGCTTTCTTGGTGCTTGTGGCTGGTTTCACTTTTGCAGGACATCTTAGTTACTGGACAATTTATGACTTGAAAGAACAGTTCTAAAACTCAGCTCTTTGGAATATGCCTCGGCCAGCTGTTTACATTCTGGAGCTAGACTTTGACTTGGTTCTTTCTGATGAATATGAACAAAGACGTTACGGAAACTCGCTTGTTGCCAGGATATTTGCTAAGCGACTGAAAGTAAACAACATTCTTCGCTGAAGTTGAATAGATGCTGATTTGAATAAATTTCTAGACTTTTCACGTTTTGGCAGCCAATTAGCTGAGCTACACAAGTACAGGTACGTCTGAATCGAGTAGCTTTGAAATATAAGTTCTGCGAACGGAATTGTTTTGAGCAGCTTTCAATAGTGGCTTCCCAACTTTATTCTTCCCAAAGGGAGACTTCTTGCACCAACTATGATCTCCTGGATGTTGCTGGTATTTATTGGTAAAGTAGAATAAAGATTCTGGTTCATTCATCTCTGTAGGACGATGGCTTTTGAATATTTTGTGGTATTTAACCGGACAGCGTTCATGGTCAATTGTTTGAGAAGTGGGATAAAACGCATCGTCCAGAAGACTTGTTCAGGCTGTGACAGTCTTTGGATGGTCCCTTCGCTTTCCACCTAAGGATTTCATTGAGTTATTCAGGATTATTTTCGCTATGAAATTTCGCCCCACTGAGGACGTCGTGATGTATTTCTGGCTCGAAACAATGCAAGGTAAACGGCCACCAGTTAATACGCTGCAAAGCTACTTGTTTTTAGTCACCAACTATCCTTCGACAAAACAGTTGTCTACTTCAGTCTTTCTCACTTGTCGGGTGGTTTGTGGATGATGACCTTTACCGTATTCGACCAATAATGCTTTCATCAGGATTTTAAAACCTCTGAAGAAAGTTTAAAAGGTTAAAGCAGTCGTCGTTTTGTTGAGAATGTGATGAAGGGTGTGACTCGTGTTGTGTTTCACAATAGAACTTCCTGTTATTGTGTTTTTGTCCTTGTGATCTGTCTTGCTATGGTGTAGTTGTCCCATGTAGTAAATCTACCTTAAATAAAACTTTTATCAGGTTATGGGCCCAGATCACTAAAGACGTTTTTATCGAAATGTTGCTATGTTATGGTTTTTTCTTCGAATAACACTTGAAGTCTTGGTTTGCGACACGGAAACCTAGTTTTGTCACTTATCGAAATGGCGACGGACGACAACGCCTTGAAAGTTGAAAAATTAAATGGAGAAAATTATCATAGCTGGAAGTTTCAGATGAAAATGTATCTTTTTGGAAAAGATCTGTGGAATATTACTACGGGAACTGAGACACTGGGAGATGATGCAACAGCGGAAAAGCAAAGAAAATTTAAGAAGAGAGAAAATTTGGCGCTTGCGTCGGTATGTTTATCTGTTGCAACAAATTTACAAATTTATGTACGCTCAGCCAGCAACGCGAAGGAAGCTTGGGAAAACCTTGAAAGCCATTTTCAGAAGAAATCTCTATCTCGCAAGATATTTTATCGTAGAAAACTTTACTCCGCTCGTATGGAAGAAGGTACAAGTATGATCGATCATGTCAATTACATCAAAAATCTGTCTGAACACTTGGAAGCAGTAGATGATGCAGTGGCCGAGAAAGACTTGGTCATCATTTTGATAAGTAGTCTTCCTGAGGAATACAACTCTTTGATAACGGCATTGGAAACTATTGCAGAAGATAAACTGAAGTGGGACTACGTACGTGACAGATGAATTCGACAAAATGCATGGCAAAAGTTCCAAAATCGGAAATAGCGACACGTGCCAAGATGCTCTACTTAGGCCCCGATTACATGGAGAATTTCACCCCGGGATGAAATTTTAACCCAGCAAAGTGGGTTGAAATTTCAGCCCGGCTTATACTACAAATGCTTGAAAAATACAATTTGCGATTACATGGAGAAATTTTCAGCCCGGGCTGAAAATTCTAGCCCGGTTTGTCAAACCGAGCTAGGATTTTCAGCCCGGGTTGAAACCTCATGTAATCGCGATAAAATTTCAACCCGGGTTGGAAACCAGGATCTGCAGTCACGGCGGTCAGGTGGCAACAAAGCAGACACGCGCATTGCCGTTCATTCTAGCCAAGATGGCCTCGTTGCCGTGCAAGGACTCGTGCACGAATGGTACAAACAAGAAAGCGAAAAAAGCGGAATCTGAGAAAAGATTTAGATGGCAAACCGAAGACAAAATAGAGAATCTGTTAAAGTGTTTAGCCACTTACAAGTCGCAAATGGAATACAAAAATTGTGACTTTAATGCCGACAAAGTCAAGCAATACGAGGCTGTCAGGGAAGCAATGGCACGTATCTATAAACATGAGCCTACATATTTTGGTCCTCTTGAAATAACAGCAACATTGGAAGGTGATGGTGAAAGTGAAGAAGATATAGATAAAAGGCTGCAGCGAGAAAAACCCCTTATCAAGAAGGGCTACACGCGTATACAAGAGAAAATCAAAGATATTCGGCAAAACTTCGCGGCAAAAAGAAGCGGCAAAATAGTAATGGAGCACTATGAGCAGCTAAAACTTATCTGGGGTGGGAGCCCTTCTACTGAGTCCCTCGACTTTGGTGTAGACACCAACGATGTAAACAGTAGTTTTGAAAAGAGTCTATCTGAAGACAAAAGTCCTCCTATGTCACCATCAGCCAGTTCCAGCAATTTGGGTGATATTGATGATTTATCAGATTCTGAAAACAATGTGTCTGATGTGAGTACCAAGAGAGTGAAAGCAAAAAAACGCCCTGGTCAAAACCCTGTACCAAAACTTATTGACAACAAGAGGAAGCATTTAGAACGCCAATTGAGTGCCTCCCAAAGAGACCAGTTACTGTTACAAGAGGCCAAGGAAGACTCACAATTTAAGAAAGACATTGCTGAGGCAATTAAGCAATCCAATGATACATTTGCTAAGACAATGCAACAAATGAGTGAGTCGATGAATGAAGTAGCAAAGAGTTTTTCCCAGTCATTCCAGATGATGACAACGGCAATGTTTTCCAACCATGCACCTCAGCAACAGTACCATGAACAGTACCATATGCAACCCCCATTTACTGTTCCTCAAGCTAGCATTCCAGTGAACCCAATGCAAAGAACTCATCCTCAACAATTTTCAACCTATGGTAATCCACCAGAAAATCTTGTTCCAAGGCAAAGGTCATGGCAGAGGACTCTTCAGCATCAAACAATAATTATTCCTCAAATGAAATCAACCAAGCAGAAGTGACAGATGGTGGTGGATATTATCAAACTTTGTAAATTTCTTTGGAAGAGAATATGGTACAGTACTTCCAGTATGTTTTTGAATAGTTACTACAGTTTCATTGTTGACATTCTGCAAGTTATAAAGAAATTGTTAAAACAATTTAATTTGAACAAACAGAAATTTTCTGCCATGCATCTTTACTGTACAAATACATTCATGCAAAACTGTTAAGGCATGCACTAGTTGACATAATTTGGAATATTAGTTTGGAATATGTGATAAACAAAAGCTTCCTTCTAGATTTTACATTCTCCCATAAGTGGAAGAGCTGGGGAAGATAATTCTCAGAATTGCACCTTTGTTAATAACATAAAAATGTTTTAATTAATTTACCGCTAACACAACACTATAACACCATTGTCAGGCATGTTTTGTTCAATGTATTTTGTTAACAATGACCGAACATACTCCCCTTCATGGGTGACACCCGAATAAATTGGGTCTGGCAGATTTGGCATGTTGTCTTCCTCTGCTTGGAGTCTCATTATTTGGGCTTCAACTTCTTCTTGGTCAATGTAATTGTGATTGCTTTCACAATAATTGTTAAGGATAAAGCAACTGTAAATCAGTGTTGGTATTATTTCCAATTTGTGATCAATCGGTTTTGTTAAAAATCGCCAACGAGCTTTCAGCCTGCCATATGCACACTCCACTTGATTCCTTGCAGAGCGGAGCATATTATTGAATATCACTTCTTCATTTGTGGAGCAATTGGAATACTCTTTCATGCAAAAAGGTGTCAACGGATATGCTGGGTCCCCAATAAGATAATTAGGAATGGCTTCATAACCAGGCAAAAGGGTGAGGAAAGTGTTAGGTAGTTGTCCACCCCTCATTTTGTTGCAGACACTAGAATTTGCAAATACTTTGGCATCATGCACTGATCCAGGCCATTTGCACTCAACATCCATAAAGTACCTTTACTGTCACATATGGCTTGGACGTTGAGGGAGAAATATTGCTTGTATGAAAAGTAGTCTTGGGAGTTTTTAACCGGCCGTTTGATAGGTATATGGGTCCCATCTATACATCCAAACGCTTGTGACAAACCAAACCTCATTTCGAACTCTGATACTTTCTCTCGCATTTTATCATTGTTTCTTGGTAAATACAGATACTCTGGCCCTAACTTTGACTTAATAGCTTCACACACTGAGTGAATATGCTTTGACGCGGTGCACTGATGAATACCAAATACATTTGCAGTCATCCATAAACCCCCGTGTCCTTTAAATAGTACAGCGTTATTGCTAACTTCTTTTCAGTGCTTAAAAATCGATGGTTTGGGGTATTAGGATCAGGTGCAATAAAAGGACGGAGTTTATCAGCTAGTTCATTGAAAGAGTTCCTTGTCATTCGAAAATTTTTTCTCCAAGTCCACTCAGGCACATTCTCTCCAATCATGTTTTGCCGCCATTGGTCTGTCCGTCCAGTGACGACCCAGACAGACCTTTTCTTTCGGCGAATTTGGCGAGCCTGAAGAAGTCGTAGTTTTCGAATCCTAGACTTCCTCCGTGACGAAATATATACCGCGAAGGCCAGGTTTCGGTGTCGTACAGCCATATTGTACGCCATTATTATCCCAAAGAGCTGAAAATTAAACGCTAATAGCAATCCCAAGTGGCAGAAGAACGTTTGGAAGCAAAGAACTTGTCTTGCCGCCATTTTGTTTTGATATGTGTTTGGATTTGGCGCCAAGTATTTAAAACCAGCCCGGGCTGAGTTTCGCCATGTAATCAGGACCAAATTTCAACCTACCTTAACTCAGCCCGGGCTGAAAATGCCCCATGTATCCGCCAAACAAAAGAAGGCTGACACGAAGAAGTTTAGATGCCACTACTGTAAGAAGAAAGGCCATTTTGTAAAAGATTGCTGCAAAAAGAAAGCGGATGAGAAGAAGTCATCGCTCGACGAATCTGCGAATAGAGTTGAAAGTATGCAAGAATCAAAGGTTAAAAGTCCGGAAATTGCCTTATCAAGTTACACTGCAGCAAACACCAAACGAATGGTGGATTGATTCTGGAGCTTCACAGCACATGACTCCAGATAAAAAAGGCATGACGAGTTACATCGCATTCAGAAATCCAGTACAAGTTAAACTTGCAGACAATCGTGCATTGTATGCTTATGGAAAAGGTACTGTAAACATATCAGTTTTTGACGGTGCAAGGAAAGTGAATTTAGCGCTCCATGACGTACTTTATGTTCCGAAAATACGAAATAAGTTAATGTCACTTCCCTCAATGATAGAGAAAGGTGCTGAGGTTCAATTTAAGGGCCAACTTTGTAAAGTGATAATTAACGATAAAACGTACAGTATTGGACACAAGCATGGGAAATTGTATAAGCTGAATTCAGAGTCCATAGAATCATGTTGCTTTGGATCGTCTGAAGACAAAGATAGCACACCGTCATTGTGGCATTACCGTTTTAGCCATCTGGGTTATGAAAATCTGAAGTTGTTGAATAATAAATCCATGGTGAATGGTTTAACTCTTGATCCAAAGGGTAAATTTGATCAGAATTGTGAAGGCTGCACCCTTGGCAAGCAACACCGTAACTCCTTTCCTAAGAAAAGTCAGCATAAAAGCAGCGAGCCACTAGAAATTATTCACAGTGATGTATGTGGCCCGATGAGTGTTAATTCATTGGGAGGTTCCAGATAGTTCGTCACATTCATCGATGATTATTCAAGGTATACAACTGTATACATGATAAAGCACAAGAGTGAAGTACTGGACAAGTTCAAAGAATTTGTTGAGTTGGCTGAAAATCACACTGGAAAACGTGTAAAGATTCTACGATCAGATAATGGAAAAGAATACAACTCCGAAAAGTTTGTTCAGTATTGTAAGAGCCTTGGGATAAAGAAAGAAGATACCATTCCTTACACTCCTCAACAAAACGGTGTCTCAGAACGCATGAATCGTACAATTATGGAGACTGTTAGATCTATGCTGTATCATGCAAAACTCCCTTTGAGTTTCTGGGCAGAGGCCGTATCTTCAGCTGTTTATTTACTCAACAAAAGTCCAACATCCTTTTTGAAGGACGTAACACCTTACGAACGATGGTACAATCAGAAACCGAACGTTAGTCACCTAAAAGTATTTGGATGCAGTGCATATGTTCATGTACCGGATGCCAAGAGAAAGAAGCTAGACAAGAAGTCTTCACGATGCATTTTCGTGGGTTACCCAAACAACAGTAAAGGTTACAAGCTCTATAATCCCGAAACGAAGAAGATGCTTAGAAGTCGAGACGTAATATTCCTGGAAAATACTTTTACCGGTGAACTGACGGATCGTGAAAGACAGTCATCAAAACTGTTGATTAATTTGGAAAATTCAGAGTCTGACGTCGTGTATTTTGAAGATGATGATGCCATTGCCAATGGTGAACACAATGAAAATCTTGTAGAAGGTGTTAGGGAAGAGCGCAATGCACCCGAAGCTGAACCGCAACGACCTCAAAGAAACAGAGTAGCTCCTGACCGACTTGGTTGTATTACAGGTGAATGGTGGAATAATCTGCATTATGCCTCTATTGCTGCTACAGATACCGAAGAACCAAAGAGTATCAATGAAGCTCTCAATGGAAAGAACTCAAAGCAGTGGAAAGAAGCAACTGACCGTGAATATGAATCATTGCTAAATAACAACACCTGAGATTTGGTAGAGTTACCTGAAGGCAAGAATGTCGTTGGATGCAAGTGGGTTTTTAAAATAAAAAGGAACGCTGACGGGACAGTTAGCCGCTACAAGGCTCGTTTGGTAGCTCAAGGATATTCTCAAGGACCTGGAGAAGATTATGATGAAGTATTCGCCCCTGTTGCAAGATACAATTCCATCCGAACTGTTCTGGCAATTGCAAACCAGCTTGATCTAGAGGTTCATCAAATGGACGTTAAAACTGCATTTTTAAATGGTAAACTTGAAAAGGAAATTTACAAGAAACAACCAGAAGGCTATGTCGATAAAGATCAACCGGATATGGTGTGTAAATTGCAAAAGAGTCTCTACGGTCTGAAGCAATCAGCCAGATGCTGGAATGTCGCTATGGATCAATTCTTGAAAGTATTAGGATATGTTCAAAGTGGTACTGATCCATGTGTCTACTCAAAAACGCAAATTAAAGATGGAAAGAAATGTCTGATTATCATTGCCTTGTATGTCGATGACGTCGTGTTAGCTTCCAACGATGTCCAGATGTTAAAAATGGAAAAGGCTAAGTTGAAAGAACGATTTGAGATGGAAGATTTGGGCGAAATTCATCATTGCCTCAGTATGTCAGTCAGACGAGACAGAGCAGCAAAGGAACTCACGATTAGCCAGAAAACCTATCTAGAAAGCGTGTTAAAAAGATTTGGAATGTACGACTGCAAACCGGTATCAACTCCGATGGAAACTGGAAGGAAATATGAAAAACTGGCAGATGGAGGAACTCCTATGAAAACAAGAGAATATCAGGCAGCAATTGGATCCCTTACCTACGCTGCGATTGCGACAAGACCGAATTTGTCATCTGCAGTGGGAGTACTGAGTCAGTTTATGTCGAATCCTAGCCAAGAGCACTGGCTCGGAATAAAAAGAATTTTCCGATATATCAAAGGAACATTGGACTATGGTCTAAAATTTGAAGCGTCCAGTGATGAAGAATTTAAGCTCTGTGGGTATGCAGATGCTGATTGGGTTGGTGATGTGACGTCAAGAAAGTCTACAACTGGGTATGTCTTTCAGCTGAGAAATGCAACCATCTCCTGGAAATCAAAAAGACAGACAGTTGTTGCTCTATCTTCAACCGAAGCTGAGTACGTGGCATTATGTGCGGCAGCTCAAGAAACTGTTTGGCTACAGCATTTGCTTACCAGCATTAGATTCAAGCAGAAAGATGCAACTGTCGTACATGAGGATAATCAGGGGACAATAGCTCTGACGAAGAATCCGAAGAATCACTCACGAACGAAGCATATTGGTATTAAATATCATTTTGTACGAGAAGCTGTCGAAAAGAAAGATGTTCGTCTTGTTTATTGCCCAACAGAGAAGATGGTGGCAGACATTTTGACAAAGCCGCTACCGAAACTGAAGTTCGTTGAATTACGTCGCAAGATTGGTGTGCAACAATTACCTTAATTAGAGTCATGATACATTTTACGATATAGAATTAAAACACTCGTCAAGTGGGAGTGTTGAGAATGTGATGAAGGGTGTGACTCGTGTTGTGTTTCACAATAGAACTTCCTGTTATTGTGTTTCTGACCTTGTGATCTGTCTTGCTATGGTGTAGTTGTCCCATGTAGTAAATCTACCTTAAATAAAACTTTTATCACGTTTTGTAAATTCACCTTTGAACTGTTTTGACTGAGGTGCCGTTGAATGCTTAGTTGAAAATAGGTAAGAGTTGCAAGTTTGCGCACTACGCCATTTTTCTGTTTTACGAAAGTTTTAGAGAGGAAAAAAGTACGTCTTTTACTTCTCTCTACTCGTTCTTCTTTCGACCAAAACTTGCACAAGGTTTTCCTTTCGTATTTTGTTGTATGTTATGTATTTTTCCGATTTTTGGTTAGCAATAAAGATTCAGAACTTGTTTATTTCTTTGGTTTTGTTTCGTCTTCCTCATTAAAGTCTTCTACCTCAGGATGAATACTAAGCATAAATCTTCATCATACCGCTTCTAATAGATATTCGTAACCGACTTTGAGATAATGTAGAATTTACCAGTTTTTTAAGACAAAAAAGATCCAAGAAAAATTTTTCAATCATGAGCTGTTCGTAATGCTGGTGTCCGACTGGTAACCTTTGAGGATGCTCCAATTTTTAGACGGAAAGCCTGGCCATCTAATAAAAAAATCTTTCTTTAAAGCAATTGAAAAGTGATTGGAAAACGACTCGAAATACCTCAAGATCGCAACTAATGCAGGGTCTTGATACGAACATCCATTGTCTAGCAGTAGAATTGGGAGAATGGATCTCTTATCATTTATCAGACCGTTGAAGGTTATTCTCACCAAACGCTTTGTTTTAATAAAACAGAATTAAATTTTTAAACGTAAATATAACGACAAGCAGTTTAAATAGAAAATGATTTCCAGTTTGGGTTGTTAATATTTGTGACCAAATGCTGTGTTTTCTTTATTGCATTTCCTCTTCCAGTTGCATTAAGGACAACTTGTCTTTTTGACAATTTTGAAAAATTATCAATGTTACTTGGATTCTCGAGCGATATATTGGAAAGGTGGTCGAGGGTTTGTTGCGTGCACGTATTTCTAGTTACATGTGTTAATCCAGGGGTACTCAACCTGCAGTCCTTGAGAGTCGTTTATGCGGCCCGCTGAGACTTGCAAGTTGGAGAAAAGATATTTTCTATACTAAAAATTAGAAATTTTTATCGGTAATAAATGTCAGAATCGAACTTTTCCATAAACCAATTTTGCACCCTAATTAGCTTAACTCAAAGGTAGGGACTTTATTAAGTTTATTAAGTTATAAAAACAGCGTCTTTGCAATAGAACAATCGACCTTACGGAGGGATATGGAAGGCGAAAGCAAGAACTGGTGGCTGGCCAACTATTCTAAACCAGAAATTTG
Source organism: Heliopora coerulea (assembly GCA_030142905.1). Lineage (NCBI taxonomy): Eukaryota > Metazoa > Cnidaria > Anthozoa > Scleralcyonacea > Helioporidae > Heliopora > Heliopora coerulea. The sequence goes on from JASJOG010000004.1 coordinate 664,695, forward strand.
GCCCGCAGAACCAGAAAGGTTACGCACCTCTGTGTTAATCAATAGTTTTCGCTGAGTAAGTTTATAAAAGTAAATTTCTAATACTTTTTAATATTTCATCCATCTCAAAATCAAATATGAAAAGTCGAAACGCTATTGTTTTCATGTTTTATCCTGAGTTCATATGATATTTATTATTGCTTAGTTTTATGAAAATTTAAGAAGTGCCTAAGACTTCTGCACCGTACTCTAAATACATGCATAAATACATTCATGCATACATTCGTAACTGCATGCATAACCACATACATAGCTACATAAATACAAATATACATTTGCTGAACCCCTGACATCAAGCATGGTACCTGCATGTCTTCCTTGATGCTTTTCACAGCCTTGTTTTTATGAGCGTTATCGATCTGTCGTCAAGTCTGAGTTTAGTAAGGCTGCTCAAAATGATGCGTGACTCGGAGTCATAATATGGGCATGACCCTCAAAATAATTTATAATTACAATTGTATCATCTGATTGCTTTGATTCGCGTTTTATTCTGAGAACTTATCTCTTTTTTACGCTTGAGATGACCTTCAATTGTTCACTTCAACGTTAAGAAGCGAAAGATTTTCACACGCTGCTTGGTCACCTTGGCGTTTGAGAACTTGAGGTATAGCCTTCTTTTAAACACCGTTACGACACTTCCTTGCATTGCGCTGAAAGTGGTCATTGCTTAATTTTGAACTAGCATGAGGTTTGAGATTATCGCATCGTATTGACTGGAGCCAAATTTACAAATTACTTATCTTTCATTGGCAGGTGGTTATTATTTCTTTGGACCTTCACACGTTGAAGAACAGCTTAACTTTTCAACTAATTAATTGGTTTCAAAACAAAGAATTTTTGACTTTACAGAAAAAAACAAAAAGTGTTATTGTGTGATCTGAATGTTTCTGGTACCTAAGTCAATCAGCCGACCAGAGGTGCAGCTTTCCCGTTGTCTGGTAATAAAGTTGTATTTTAAAACCCCCATGTACAATAAGCTATCAAAACAAAATAAGTAGGACATGATTCACATTTCTATTTTCCCTGATTTATCTTATTTGTCAACCGTCTTAACTGTCCAGATATTGTCTTCTGTATTCCAAAAAAACCTCAAAGAGCTTTCGATTTGACTGAACGTTTTTCTGAAGGTAATATTATGATAAGTTTTCAGCTTCCTTGCTGTCGATTACTGGTCAAAGGGATTGCTATCACTAGCTTGATATAAAACAGCTAAACGTTTTCTCTCGTGATGCTAAAGAAAAGGCTTCAAAACATCAGCTTTCAAATGAACGGTTTATTGGCTAGTATTACACACAAAAAAAATCAAATTAATGAGCCGATTATCGTAAGGGAAATAATTTAACACTGAGACTAGTTTACACTGGTCAAACAAGTTAACATAATAAAGTAAGTTGGAAGGTGCACACGAATTAACATCAGACGTAGAAACATGTCTGCATCACTGGAAGGTGTAGACGCAGTTTGTCCATTCCCCGCCAAGACCGCACCAGAAGTTGCTGGATGGACCGTATAAGGCATAGTTTACGTTTGGGTGTTTTTCTGAGTATGATCGACATTCCCCGTAGTATTGAATTGCGAATAATTTCTTCTTTTTCTTGTGGGCAATTATAGCACATTCTTTTATTGTAGCTTCGGGTTTGTGCCAATCGATCGTAGGTCGAAGATTTCTTAGTATTTCTGGCAGACATCGGTCATGTTTGTCTTTGTAACAACCTTGAAGAACATACTTTGGAGGTTTTCCTAAATGAAATGCCAAACAAAATATTTAAAAAAAAAGCAAACCAGAAAACAAAAAATTTTTCTGATATCTAAAGGATACAAGCAATTTTGCCTTCTGAATTGTTAATGACGATTCGTAGGTAGGTATTTAATTCGCTAAAAACCACTAAGGAAAAGAGACGATTGCTGCTGTATCGGATGGATAACATTTTTAACTGACGTTTCGCGGCCACCTGCTTTGCTGACATCCTCAGAATGATAGTTAATAATTCAGGCTTCGTTCATTACAGTTTATGTTTGAGGTGTCGTGTTGGTTGCTTTCAGATGTGCGTGCTACAATCAGGTGATTGGATATTTCGCGCCGGTTGTACTGCTCGTTAAACAAAGCCTTCCTTTAAACAACGGAGATGTTTATGCATATTTAAATGTGTTTTCTTTGCATCTGTAATGAAACATCTGACCGAACTCAAGTTGATCATGGATTTTGTATCAACCGAGTGGTTGTTGATGTGGTTCTTCGGTTACCGTACGTTCCGTGTGGAATTTTTGTTTTTCTTCCTCGTCTCCAAATTTCCACCGGTCCTTCAATGTAGCTTGCTAAATACTCTACGGAGTCAACTCTATGAATTATTAGTGCTCTGTTGTTCCCGTTCTGGTTTGAGGTAAACTCTTACGATTAACTCTTAAGCCGGTGATACACAACGAGATCTCTGAGACTTCGTGTCGGAAACAAGTCTTCAACACTGAAATCTCCGAGAGTTTCCATGACACACGCTTACATGTCTCTGAGACAAAGTCTCAGAGTCTACCTGTATGTGAAAACATTCCGGTAAATGACTTGGCGGCTGGTGCTTGTACGGGCGTAATTCTTCATCTTTACATCAAAAGACGTCAGGGAAAACGCAAAAAATGAAAGGTTCACACTTCTTGGGAACAGTTCATTGTCACGTGCACAGGGCATTCAACCATTGTTTAGAGGCTAACTCATCATTAAATTTAATGCTTCAACAATCTCTGCAACTGCATATATTATAAATAATTATACAGAACAGGTTCTTACTCCCATGATTCACCTATAAGTATTCCACCTTTGATTTTCAATTTGTCGACTCGACGGACATATCGCTCCGTGACTTGTCTTGTGACAGATTTCGTGCTGCCTGTTTGGTTAAGCAGTTTGTGTCCCAGAGACTTCTCTCTGCAATCAGAACATGATTCTATTTTCGGAGACGTTGTGTCCAGCACAAAAGTCTCTCAAACTTTGATGATACATTTGGCGATTTTGTATGGGAGATATGGTCTCCGACAATAAAAGTCTCAGAGACCTCGTCTTGTGTCACCTCCTCTAGCCAGTCCATATGGCTGTACACAACCCTAAGTTTGTTCTTCTGGTTTTCGTACACAACAAATCGAATGAACAAGCACACTTTCAAATTTTTTAGTTATAAATTTCTCTAAAATGTCCAATCAAACGAATAAAAGGACCCGCTGTCTCTGCTCCTCCTCCTCCTCCATTCTCAAGGGGACGGTGAAGTCACAGGAGCAGAGTCTTTGCATAGTCCCACCCATACCGGTCCTTTCAAGTGTGGGCTCGAAGAGTATGGTGCGCTACTTTTTGGTGTGCGCTCGCAGAATAGTCGAATTGCCTTTCATGTGGGACACCTCTTCCGATCTTCAATGAAGATATTACGCAAAATCGAATATTCTAAATGGATTGACGAAAAAGACTTCAAAAATAATCGGCGACTAAAAAGTTAAGGGCTTCAGAAACACAACTGACTAGATGATATATACACATTTTTTGGTAGGGGAGATGGGTGCATTGTGGATTTTAGAATAAAATGACTTAAAAAAGAAAGTGGGACAAGAAGTGAACAAATCAGATTTTTTGATTTCTCAGGATTTTTCAACTTTCATACATTCTTCAGAATGGCAACTATGATAAACAAAAACATCCGACACATGTTAGTTTATGCTGTTAGAATACTGTTTTGTTTGCTTGCAGAAATTTCCACGTAAAGTAGAACGTAACGTAATTATGGGATACTTCACAGCCGATTTCTTCTGTAGAGGAATGGAGCCTATTTTGGAACGTTGATTAAGCCCGATTTCCGGGTCATGAAGGATCAGTGCAACCGCAGTTCAGGATAATCGGTCGGTCTGCTCGGCACAAACTAAGTAACAACGGTAGATTAAATCCCTTACCCTATTTACTTGCTTCATCAAGACTTAATAAGAACTGACCTCGACAGGGCACATCATAATTGCATCTTTGCCTTATTGGTGGTTTTGGTGATCCATAGTGCTGGCATGTTCCCATGGGAATATATTTTCTTACTCCCATTTCGTTAATTATCTGACACTTTAGTTCTCTTGTGGTCGTTCCTTCATCGCACGTTGTCGAGCACTAATACACGGAAGAATAAATTAATAAAATGTAAACATTTAATTGCAAATAAAGTATAAAAGCTTGACCAAGGAGCACTGAATAAATATCAGACAAATATGAAACAAACAAGCAGGCAAAGGAACAAGATGAAAAGTTTGGATGGTATAATTATAAACAGATAAAATAAGCAGATGGAAACTGGAAAGTAATCTGGATGTTCTAAAACTTTGAGCTGGGTTACGAGGTTTTTCTTCATGGAGGATTGTGAATTAAAAATCTGCACGGAAAACAGGCTAAGTGTAATCACTCAGTATTCTCAAAGATTAACTACATTAATTCAGATGCTATGTAGTATGTGTATTATCTATTTTCGTTGTGCAGAGTTTTGGATGTGCCGCAAAGAGTTGCACTCGTGTTGTTCGTAGGCTTGTATTTGCATTCCATACATATTGTTGTACATATGGATTTGGACCCTAAGGCGCGACATGCATATAAACCCTAAAACTCGACTAGCGTGTGCAAAGATTTTTGATAAAATTGAAGAAATGTGAATGAAATAAAATTTTGTTGGAAATTCGAAGGAGTTTTGGCAATTTGATGGGATACGAATGAAATTTGAGGCTGAACTTTAAAGGAACCGTACAACAGCGCGTTATTAGTATTTAAAATATTTAAACGAAGATTAAAAAAGGTTAGTTGGAGGTCCCTTAATGCTGTGTCCCACTCAATCTTCCTGGCTTTTGTTGCCAGAATGTATGAGCTGGTTGCTGGAACAATACCAAGCCGTGACATACTATTTTATTCTTGCAGTGCATGAAAACCTGTCGCACCCCAACAATCGAATCTTAGGCACAGTTCAAATGTTGAACTTTTCAGGAACCAAATCTAACGTTAATTAGCAAAATCCTTTGTTCAAATCGATTTGCATTTGATTTGGCACATGAAAAGTTCAACGTTTGAACTGGGCCTTAGTATGACAACAGAGTCACTTTACGGGACTTATTATTGGAGTTCTTCGGTTCTAAACTCGCGTGTTTAACAGACTTTTGAGAGTGAGAAGCCTCCACTATACAAGCTTAAAGAGCCAAAGTCAGTTCGGAAAAGGAGAGGTATGTTATTATTAACCACAAAAACCACCAGAATTTCATAATACCTGTGACCAAGTCAGTCCCACATACTCTGGCGGACAAATCATCTCGTTGCAATAACGTTTAAGCACAGCTTCAGCCGGTGGCTGACCAACGCATTCCGAGTCTTGAACAATAATCCAAGACTTTAGAGTTTTCCGACGGCAAATTATTTTTCTGGCTTGGATTCCTCTACCACACCTTCTGGAACATGGTCTCCAACCCGTCACATACCATCTAAACGAAAACATCAAATTCATTTCTCAAATGGACCAAATTGAGAGCTATGATTATTACAAAACAAACATCACATGAATCTACCAGTAAAAGATATTACTTAAATTAAAGTATTCTGAACTGTTTAATTTATTATTTTTCCTTCAAATATACGATGTTATTCATGCTAGAACTTGACCTTTATGCTCATTAGTTCTGTTTCAATCGACTTAATTTCAAACCTACATATGCATAGAAGCTCCCACTCACTCGAAAGTCAACTTGAAGGGTAGAGACAAATGGAGCAAATCGAAATAATTGTAATTCAGTAGCAAAATGCGAAAACTGTCTCGACGAAATTTAATTGATTCAATTACTCAAATTTGAGCTGATTCGAAGCAGAAAATTTTATGAAAATCGAATATGATCCCTTCATCTAATTTAACAACATTCTCTTCAAGCGTAAATGCGGCCTTTTCATTGATCACTGAAAACTGAGGCCGGGGAGGAGGCAGGCCTGACGAGAGAGAAATAATTGGGTCAAGAAGAAATATAAAGTTCATTCTTTCATTTTTTCTTTTCCGTGAAAACATGATTTGCATGATTAGAGGTGCTTCCGTCTAAGTGCTTCAAGATAGTTCAAACAGGAAAGTCTATACCGCTGTATAGTTTTTGGTTTTGCATTTATCATAATTCGTTTGCTGGTCCGCTTAATTATTTTTCCATTAGTTTTTTCTGGTCTTATTACGTGTTAGCAATACACAACTCAAACATTTTCCCGTTCGTTACCGGTGACGCATTCAAGAAATTTTCACAGTATGTTTTAAAGTGCCATTGCAATGAAATTTTTTTGAAAATGTTTTCTCGTACGCTATTGAACAATTTTTGCAAGAAAAAAACCTAGAAGTAAATTTAGGTTGCTTACTTTTTAGGATTTTAGTTGATAGGAATTGTAAGTGTGAGACGTTTTACGCTTAGTATAGCAAACTAATAACATTACAAATCTATTGCTTTGATTGCATATCTTGGTAATGACAAACAGGTTTTTATTTTTCTCCTCTTTCCTTATGCAAGTTTCGTTGCTTGACTTCTCAAAACCAAAAACGTTTGGCTAATGTGGATCAATTTTGGTCACAAAATTTGTTGACAGTCCAAAACCTCTCCTTATTGAACGTGTGATTTACGTCGCTGTAAATAAAATTTATGAGTTTGATGATTTATTTTGTAAATATTATTTGACCGCTCGCTTCGTGATCAGATCATCTAGTTGCGGCCAGATATTGAACTTACTCAGCCGGACACATGTGTAAATTGCAAACATCTTGATCGATAGGCCGATAACGTATGTTACAAAATCTGCTTCCAACCACGCTCATGTCATCACGACGCAAACACTTTACCTCTCGCTTTTTGACTCCTGGAATAAGAATGGAATGGTTTAAAACGAAGTGAAGTGACGTGTAATGATGGGATGTGAAGTGAAGTGAAGCAAAGGGATCTAAATTGTAGAGACACGAAGTGAAGTGACGTGAAGAAAGTGTGAATTTACTTGAAATAAACTGAAGTGAATTTATGTCATTGATGTCACAATTACACTGATCCAGATAGTGAGCAAAGGTTGGGAATGCTTCACAATGACATTATTACACAATACTAAATAAAAAATGTACTATTAATAAAATGTAGTAGACTGATACCGTTATGTCTTAAGCGCGCATGCTTTAGGGATGTTTTTCTGAGCCGCCTACGGGAACCTATCGCGTAATTTTCTAATCGCCGGTGGAAGTTTAAAACCATTGAGCTACATGGAGTCGGTTGGTGAACGATGGCTAGATGAACGATTGCTAAATATTGAACATTCATGTACGGCATACTTGGCCAATATATTATACATATGTCATAGCATAATTAGGAAACGGTACTTTTCCTAACCTTCGATAACCATCTACATCCACTTGCTCAATAGTTAGAACATCTCACTGGTGATCAGAGGATTACAAGTTTGATTCCCTTCCGGCAAGAACTATTAAAAACATCTAAAGAAAGAAGCGTGACAGCATGAACATTTCAAACGCCACGCTACCACATTCACCAAAATTTATTTAATCATTTAATCTTTTTGGTTTATGATCGTTCGTACCTCCTCCACATTTATTTGAACATACTGACCACTCGGACTTTTTCCAAATAAAGAGAGTTTTATGTGGTTTTATAACTTTCTCAAGTGGGACAAAATACTCAATGTCAACTCCTTGGTTCCTTTCGTAGTTGCGCACAAACTAAAAGTTAAGTCATGTAGATTAATATTGGCCATAAATATATACAGCAAATTGCATAAATCATGGAAAACATAAACATATCATTAAAAAAGTATGTTTACGTAAATCTGTATCTATGAATACTTTAATCAACTTTACTACATTGGACTGACCAAGGAATGTACCAAAAAACACAGCATATCTTCACTGACTTTGAAGTGAGAATAAAATGAAGATACAATGGTCTTGATATGTTCATTTGTTGATATGTTTTGTGCGATAATTTTTACAATTTGCTGCATATATATATATATATATGTATGTATGCTGAAATGATTAGACATCAAGTCTAATTTTCTTCTTTTGCGGGGTTCACTACTCATTTAGAAGTACCCAATATGGTCCGACACCTAGAGAATAAAACTTCAGGAGAAGAGTGAAAGCTTTTTGCTGGCTTTTAAACCACTGTTCATCTCGGGCTTATTTTGTTCAATTAAAAGTGTAACCAGTAACTTATCTTAGAAGCACTATAATTCTATATATTCTGTGGAAAGGGGCATGCCCCCCTAGGAATGCGGAACAAGGATGTTTCTTGGTAACTAAGCAGTCATTACAAACAATTATGCATGAAGTGGCAATTGCTCGTTATACGAATGAGAATTATTTACCATTAAGAGTTTTGGACTTCTTTTATAAAGCTTCTTTCATGCTTTTTCTGATTAACAATCTCATTAAGAATTTATGAGGAAAATACAAAAGAAAAACATAACCGTGTCGTGTCTTTATATGTGATAAAGACACGTGTGACTTTATCCTGAACTTTTCTTCAAATTTTGCTCCATATTTTTAGCCTTAGAAAACAGAAATTGTCAAACTTACGTAACGAATTAGCATATAAAACGTTTCGTTTTTTAAGCCGTTCAAAAAACTCACAGTACATGCTTTATTTGGACCCAAAACACTCAGCTTCCGCCTCGTGTTTTATATCCGATAAAGCACTCCTACTCGTTTTTTAAACATTACATAAATACGTCAATGACCCCGTTTACACGATTAATATTTTGGGCACTACACAGCTAAAATTTTGGCACCGGTACCGCTATTTCTGGGCACCGCAATGGTGAATTTTAGAGTGTAAACGGTGCTGACTTAAAAGTTAGTACCTGTGCCTGATAATTTATCCATTCGAAACACCACTGCATATGAGAGTGAAATTGGAAGCGTACGTTTTGTCAGTGAACTTCATCAGGACAGCAAGACCGTTTGAAATTTTGTTCTATGACTGGCAAAAATATTGGCAAGACCATTCTATTTTGAGAGGGAAGCGATGGAACATACCTCAGTTTTAACTCATTGTATAAAGAACAGTGAGCTAAACGGTTTCATGAATGAAGTTTCGTAATAATAGTTCAATTAATCACAATATGCGTGTACCTATATTGAATAAATGAAATATGTGACTAATAACATTGAGTCATTGAGGAATTGACAGATTGGCATGAAATAGTGCCGATTAGTCAAATGCCTAAAGTAAAGTTTCGGGTTCCGACACCCAGTGGCAGATCCTGTCAGGAGCGGATCTGGTGAACCCTCCTTTAAAATATATGTCACTGTAATCTTAAAATCAGAAATAGATAAGGATAATAGATTGAGGAACCACAAGAAAATTTCCTCCATTAATTGAGTTATATTTATTGCAGCATTAGGTCACACGGTCATAAGCTCACTGCATACCTTGGCTATCCCATTTGCCCCCCCCCCCCCCCCAAAGAATCTTGCGGACGCCTATTATATATATGAGTTAAAAATGTGTAATCCATGTATATTATGAAATTATTTATATATACATATACATATAAAACACAAACACAATATACATAAACAAAAAACACAAACATAATACACACACACACACATATGTATATATATATATATATATTAGTGTGTGTGTGAGTGTGTGAGTGTATATTGTATATTATATATATGTGTGTGTGTGTGTGTGAGTGTATATTGTATATTATATATATATATGTGTGTGTGTGTGTGTGTACATGTATGTATATATATATATATATATATATACACACATACACATATACACATATACGCATATACACATATACACATATACACATATACACATTTACACATAAACACATATACACATGTACACATGTACACATAAACACATATACACATATACACATATACACATATACACATATACACATACACACATATACACATGTACACATATCCACATAAACACATACACACATATACATATACACATATACACATATACACGTGTACACATGTACGCATCTACGCATATACGCATATACGCATATACGCATGTACACATACACATATACATTATACACATATACACATATACACATGTACACATACACAAATACACAAATACACATATACACATATAAACATATACACATATATACATATACACATATATACATATACATATATATACATATATATATACATATACATATATATACATATACACATATATACATATACATATATATACATATACATATATATACATATACATATATATACGTGAACGTTTAGGTTTACGAAATGCAAAGAGGGCTCAATAACGCAAAGAAAGAGCAAATGGGACTATATCGCTTACCTCAAAAAGTCACTACAGCCTGTTTCATCTTGGGAAAGAATCTTCAGAGTCACCTGAAGATTCTTTCCCAAGATGAAACAGGCTGTAGTGACTTTTTGAGGTAAGCGATATACATATATATACATATACATATATATACATATACATATATAGACATGTACACATGTACACGTCTACACCTGTACACATATACACTTGTACGCATGTACGTATATACACATAAACATATATACACATAAAAACATATACACATGTTCACATAAACACATACACATATACACATAAACACATATACACATAAACTCCATACACATAAACACATATACACACACGCATACACATACACACATACACACATATACACATACACACATACACACATACACACATATACACATGTACACATGTACACATGTACACATGTACACATATACACATATACACATATACATATATTAACTGCTTATTTACTGAGCGTGCGGTCTGCACAGTGAAATATCGGACGGAGGTGTTTTAGTACAGACCGAGCGAGCGCAGCGAGCCGAGGTCCGTGCAAGAAAAACAAAGGGTCCGATATTTCACTGTACAGACCGAACAAGTGAGGTGAATAAGCTGTTTGTTATGTGGCTTCAACAAGAGTTTTCAGCTGTCACCTGTCTGGCCTTCGTTAGCATGCATTTGTTGGCTTCCTCATTTTCATTGGCTACGCTCTGCACAAAAAGGTTGTTTGTTAGCTTTTCTTGCTACCGCCCATGGAGAGATGTCCCTTTTCATGCAAAAACTGAATAAGTTTAAATGCCTGTGGAATACGTTTTAACGCAAATCTTGACAAATTAAACGATTGTGGATATTACAAGTGGAAGAATCATTCAGAAAATGAAAGATGCAGTAATCAGGAAATGTGGTAAGAAGTCATTAGTACATTGGATATTTCACTAAGTATTTTCTTTTAAGTTTCATTTATTCGAAACCTTTGAAAAACATCTGATTAAAATATGTAAATGAAACGTTTTCAAAAAAATACCTGCTCACGATTTTAACATCATTTTAAAGAAACCATGCTTTATGCAGAAATAGTTGTACAACTTGAAGGCTGAACGGTTTTTAGTGTACATCATCGCACCAGTCTATCACAACACGTCGAGGTGAAGTTTAAGTCTGATCTCGTTTAATAGACAGTAGTTTTAGTTTTGTGACCAATTAAAAGTGCTTCTATCTCTTCTTGATTGCCTTGTTTTGCTTCTGGCTCTTCCCAAGGCAACAAAAATTTCCTTGTCAGGATAGTAAATTTTCGTTTGTTTCCTTTTCAGGATAGTAAGGGGAATATTGCTTGTTTTCATCCATTGTATTCGTCATTGCTTTGTTGCTCTTCAGTGAACTAAATGCTTCGCTTTATATTGCTTATTTTGTCAAAACAATAGTTTGTAAGCGTGTTTTTCGATGCAAAAATCTTTTATATTTCCACTAACTAAGAAAACATCCGGGATACCGGTCAGGATACGGGAAAAGACGGACCGTGGTCCGAATACGCGTTTTGACCGACCGTGCATTAACCAATCAGAATTCAGAATGCAAGAAAGCCATATAATATACATATATACATACATCCATACATACATACATACATATACATATACATATACATATATATATATATATATATATATATATATATATATACACATACATACACATGATTAAATGTGTCTAAACTACAGAAAACCTCTGGTGGGAAATTTTTCTGGTGGGAAAAAAACGTTTTGATACCCTATAAACACGGGTATTAAACAATGAGAGCTCATACGATTATTTTAAAAACTTGTATCGTATTCCTACCACAAGTTCAAGTTCCTCTGTCAGTGGTCCTGATATAAAAAGTTCATCCCTGTATTTGTTGTCATCGTGGATATAGGAAATTTTAGCACCAGCCTTGTATACAGTCGTTGACCATGATGGCAAACTAATTAGATATTGATCTTTCATGTTGCGAACTCCTAGTAATGGAAAAAACATCCACACTGTATTATTACAAAAAATATTACTGATTTACGTCCGAAAAATTTTCCAAAATTAGCAAACGTGAAACTTAATGTCTAGACCGAGATGAAAAACATAAATTGATATGGTCAAGTCAATGTAACTCTTTCAAGCTCAGTGTCCGATGTATCAAACTCCTAGAACAAAAGGACAAATGAGAGAAAAAAGCAAAAACAGAGAAAACTTTGAACCCAGAAACAAAAATGAGGTGTAAACGCTTAAAGTGGAAAACTAAGGACAAAGATTATGGCATCCTGGTTGCATCTTGTAAAATGACGTCTTACCAATATAATTCCAAGTAGACATTTTCTTTTTTGCATGAATATTTGCCGAACCTTTTTTAAGTATGACCATCGAGAACGGATTTGAATTTCCTTTAAATAAAAATTTAAAAGTAAAACCTCAACGATAATTTACACGAAAATTTTAAAAAGGGAGAGTATAATGGAGTCTCTAGAGGAATAATAAATTAATTCAAATAAGAATACGAAACGAACTTTCATCCTCGTTCTATCATACCCCTTGACAATACTAACAAGGTTGATGGGTTGTTTAAGACTGTAAAAACTCAACTTTAAACTGAAGGTCATCGTAAAGCAATAAAAATCAAGATTTAACAATATCCTTCATAACAAAAGAAAATTTCTGCAATCAATAGTAAACTACACATCATGTGATCGAGTGTAAATGCCAAATATTTGCCAAATTCTCTTGTAATAAACGTCATTCATTTACTTGCTTTCCTGGACTAATGTACTAGTTGGATAACGAGGTTGGGATTATCACAGAATATTATCACAGAGACTTCATACAGAATGTGGCATAGTGTAGTGTAATTTGATTTGAGTGATCAAAAACAAATTTGGATTTCATCGTTTTGTTTTTTTTTTTTTTTTCTGCGTTTTTTTACAGCTAGACTACGAGTTAATTAACTAATAATGGGTTACTAGGTGAATTTGAGAGCTGCGGTATTAGTAGCCATTGCAACAAATTGAAATATAATGGATAAAACCAGTGAAATGAAGCGAGATATTATGACATACCGAACTTGGGGAAATTTTTTGTGTAATTCATGATATGACGTTCACACGAGGATCCATCGCCATCACATACACCACACCGATCCTTTTCCTTTCCGGAGTTGTATTCCCCGTCACACCCAACGGACTAAAACAAATATATTAATAATTTAAGGGTCTAAATCATGATAATGAATATAAACGCAGAAGGTAGAACGTGGAGAGGTGGCATTTAAAGACTAATTAAGATACCCACAACATTTGTTAAAATTTAACTTATTGAGACTATAATTGCAACATCCTCAACCAGAATAGCTGAAGTGACTTTGAATTTAAATAATTGACAAGAGCTAACTAATTTCAAGCATTAAGAAAATAAATAATGCTTGTAATAGTGCTATGAAAATATTTAATGATAACAGAGAAAATGAAGGAAAAATGGCACGTAAAAGACAGTTCAAAATAGAAAGAAAAGTGCCAAGCAAACATTGCTATTTAAAAATGATTATAGCTTGACAGTAAACTTTCGAGTAAAAATAATTCAGATTCAGAAAAACAGAAGCTGTCTTCTTAAATCCGCCGAAAGGGATAGGATGTTGACGTATGTAAGTATGGCAACAAAGCTTTAGATTTTTTATTTACATTATGTGCATCATTTTGGTTCTCAATAATCTGGTTCCTTAGTGTTCTTTGCCGGCTCCTTATGTATTTATTACGAGAAAACACTTACGGCCTGGCGAATCAATTACCGAATTCTTAAATAAATAAATAAATAGATAGATAAATTAATTAATTAATTTGCAGGGCTTATATGATTTTGATCTGTCCCGATTCAGACCTATTGATAAATATTTTTCATTGAGGGAATGTACTGGCTAGTTCCACACCCCCTTTCAGTAAAATATTTGGTAAAACGAGACCCGTAGGTTGAATTTCGAGCGGGGATGGATTCGTATTTGGCTGGTGAACTTCAGACTGGAACCACGAGTCTGTGATTTACAATTCTTGTGAGAGTCTAAGACCTGCACAAGTTACGTGCTAATATATACAAAAAGAAAAGGCCAAATAATATAAAGAAATCACTATGGACAATAATTTCATGTAATGTAGAATAAAATCCTTAGAAGACCAAACTCTCCAGTTCCAACCGACGCGGATGAAGGCGGGTGTAACAATCAACTACGCTATCAAGGATAACTTCTGTGTCATAATGAATATAGAGAAGTGCGAGGTTGGGTAGACGCACTTTCCCCATCGAAGCTCTGATGTAGTTATTCAGCCCACGTAGTGCACTCACACTTCTCTTACATTCAGACGACATTACTGGAATCGTGCACGCAATTTGCAAGAGAACGCTTACATTAGGAAACAAAGTTCTGTCACATTTCGTGATGGCCTCAGCGGGAGATGCAGGTCGCAATTCTGGCAAAGTTGACAAAAAGTGGTCCTTCCAGAGCCTTGGTTCCATCTGGAACAATTCAGGAGATGGCAGATCTGTTGAGTATTTGGAAACAACCTCGTCAAGATCTACATCCTTTGTATATAATACGCTTGGAACTAGGCCAAACAAAGAAGCTGCAATAATGGCAGATGGTGCAAACTGCCTACTTAGAGACATAATTATATGATCCAAAAAAGGAATGGCGATATTTCGCAGCTAATACTCTCAAGGCGTACTTCCTTCGGCGTTGCTGCGGTGTTGTTGCCGCGACGCAATGCGTGGCATCTCAAATAGACTGCCAACTTTCTCTGTCATCACGACAGTCTGCTTGTATATAGGAGCAAAGCTGCAACTGGCAGCTTTTCGCTCGCTCTTATAATGTGCAACCGCCTCAGCTATCATCTCATGAGCCTCTTCAATGTCATGAGCTCTTTTTTGAAGTTTCACTGTGATTCCTGCTAGATACTGGTACAGGATCATGAAAACAACAATAAAGTCGACAGAGGTGATACTACGCAGAATTTGTCGAGTGTCACTCCGGTTGGTGGCGTCCCAG
This sequence comes from Heliopora coerulea, assembly GCA_030142905.1. Classification (NCBI taxonomy): domain Eukaryota; kingdom Metazoa; phylum Cnidaria; class Anthozoa; order Scleralcyonacea; family Helioporidae; genus Heliopora; species Heliopora coerulea. The sequence continues at coordinate 680,158 of JASJOG010000004.1, forward strand.
TCGGCGGAAGTATCGCCGTAATTTTCAAGGTGACTCTTATAACCAATGATTTCAAGCGTGTCTACTATGTGAACGATTGCTTCATAAAAGTGCTGATACGCGCTATGGAGCTCCGCCCAACGGGTCTTGCAGAGATCTAAAAGAGGCTTTCTCTTTAATTCGTCTGTTACGTTGCGTTTGACCACAACTTCAAGGGCACCTCTTCTTCTTGGGCTGTTGAGAAAGTATCGGCAGCAATCTTGAATTCTGTCGATAACATTTCTCACTTCAGGAAGAGAAAATGACTTGTTGATAACCAGATTTAAGTAATGCCCACTGCAGTGAACATAGGTCGCTAAAGGGGCCTCCTCCTTGATTCTCACCTGAACGCCAACCGATTCAGACATGTTACTGGCACCATTGTACCCTTGACCACGCATATTTGATACAGGAACATTGTTCTCATTCAAAAAAGTCAAAATGCTCTCCGCAATCGTCTCTCCTGTTATTCTCTCTAGAGACACAAATGTCAAGAACTCCTCTCGTATATCTATTTTTATCTACGACCCTTGCACAGATTGCAAGGTGCTCTGTGTTGTGAGAAGTAACTTTGGCAGCCATAATCGCGTATAAGGTGCCGAATTCAAGTCGTCCAGAATGCCCTTCAAAATAATGTTTTCCCATCACCTCAACGAGTTCTTTTTGTGTCTGAGGTTACATTCCTGTGGCACATCTCCTTGCCGGGGCCTCGAGATGGTTTCGCAGCACCTCGTCTTTAACGGTCATCACTTTCGGTAAGGCTAAGAAATTTCCTGGGTTTCGGGGCAAATCTATGCCTCCTGCATCTCCCCGTAATGTAATACACTGCCTGTGACAATAGAGCACTGCTCGGGCGATAGATTTTAACACTTAACAGTTTCGCTTAATATTTGCTCCCCTGTGTGCGTCAATCCTGGTGGTGATAGTAGTGTTTGGGTGCTCCACGGAATGCTTCAGGTGACCTGCCATTTCCATTGCACTCTGATGGTAGTTGCACCGCTGGTGTTCCTTAACCCTTTCGCTCTTCTTATTCCACACGTGGAAAGGCTGAGATACAAACCTTCCTCTTGATGAATTAGCCGAGAAAATACAACACGTAACACAGAATACACTGTAAACGTTCTCGCTGTAAGCCATCCAGAAGTGATGTGAAAGCCACACTTCGCCAAAGCTGCGGTTGCAACCGCCAGTGGGAAATGCTTTGCCAGCGAGTGGCAAAGGCCTGCATATGTTTGCAAAATTCTTCAGGGGATGTTGGTTTCAAGCAAATAACACCAATATCCAGTGATATACTGCACTCATCTTGACTGCACCTGGCTGCGCTAGCGATTCAGGAGGTCAAAAGTCCAACAGGCGTGGATACCGCTGGACTGGGCCTACTTTCACTACAACTGTCACTTGCCTGAATAACGGACTCCAAGGAAGTTGCCTGGGATTCAGATACAGTAATGTCACTCGTTGAAGAAATTGAACTGGAATCAGATTTTTTTGTTTTGGACGGTAGGAACTTGTCCAGATTTTGTGAAATAGCGGCTGCACGTTTCCGTTCTTGTTAGCGTTTCTCCCGACGACCCAAGAGCTTCGCATAAATATGGTAATAGCTTGGAATTTACTTCTTACCTTTTGAGCTCAAATAGAAATAACAAACCTACAAAACTTTATGTATAATTCGAGTAGCAGTGTTTCGTACACGAAAATGATTTGAGTGCACTTTGATCTTTCCAACACGCTTGCAGCAATATCTGACACGTGGTCACCGAGTGACAACTCTCGCAATTCCCGGTAAAATCTGTACTTTCAGCAAGTAACGACCGGACGGCCATACCTCAGTAATTCGAATGGAAGAATTTCTGCTACTAAAGTAAATTTCATACACTATCCTAAAATCGTTATCAGTTCTGTATGTATATAACTGAGAAAAACTTAAAGCTTCGGTCCCCACTAACATGCGCTGTGCATATTAAAGTTACTGTTAGTGTAGCACTACACTGTTATGTTGACAATGCCACCGAAACAAACAATAGCGTGCAATATTAAGTGGCTGTCTAATCTGTATCAACATTCCTCTGTGGCAGTGTATTCCAGGTTCTTTTTTAGAGACATCTATTTATATAAGCGCGCTGCACTTCAAAAACAGAGATTGTCACTTATGCAGTGAGACTAATAGATCATCTCAGATCTATTTTGTTTTTTTCCGGCTGCCAGATCGGGCCTCGACAACAAGTAAGGAGGTTTGTCCGGACCCCATGAACCCCCCCCCCCCCCCCCCCAATCTACGGGCTGAAAACATAACTTCGTTGGGGAAAACAAGATTCACCAACAAACTAGAAGATCAAAATTTACTCATATATTACATGACTCTACTCGTGTTAAACAAATCCAGGAGTCGGTAAAACATACTATAAACAATGACCTTGTGTTTGGGATCTGTATCAGTAGCCCATGAAGAGTCCACCGATCCTGGCGGAAAACTCTTACACTCTGTTTACGTTCAAAATTACACAAACTTTAAGAGGGTGGAGCTTAAACTGAGAGTGAACTTTTAAGCTACTAAGCTGGTCGCATTAATTATTTCTTACCCAAATACTTACAAATACCTTACAACAATCGCAAAAGAGTATTCCAGATATTTTTAGATTATACCCGTTGACTATACGGAAAACACCACTTTACAAAAATTTTGTTTGTAATATTCAGTTTTTTACAAGAGGAAAGATGGAAACGATCCTCTTTCCCATAGAAAACAACACATTACCTCTCCCAAAGTATGATCTTGTATGCCAGAAACAGATTTAGCCACAATATACCTGACATTTTCCTTCAACACAGACGTCGTTTTTTGTAAGGTCATCAGAACAACGTGTTCCATCTTTTACTTTTCCAAAGAAGAATATTGACCAATCTTTTTTGCACCACAAGTTACAAGCTATATAAAATATTACATTATTTTTAACATACACCCACACCAGTATACGTACATGAACATGAACATAGTTAAATACCATCTGATGGAATTAAATATGCCTCCATTACTCCTTTCTCTCTACATTGCTGTTCTCTGAATGTTGCTGTCCCAGATACACAAGGCTAAAAGTCGATTGGAAAGAATTAAGCCACAGTGAGTTAGGTTGAAACTTGTATAATGTCAATGCATCCTGTCACTTGACAGGAAGTAACTCAGACGACTTTCATACCTGATATGAAACTTTAGAATACAAACTGCTGACATTTAAAATCCAACAAAGATAAAAGCCAACCAAAATCGTGTCAAGAGACTTCATAATTGAAGTATGTATGCAGGTTTAAAGAGCCTGAACTGTCAAAACAATTTTTGGTTTGTTTGAAGGTTTGGAACTGAAATTCAGTGGCTGTATGCAAAAATTTATGGAGAATCTCACAGTGTTAGTTTTCTTGTTCCACTTTTAACTCTTTCACAGCAGTTGCTTTTCCCTTGACGAGTAAAATCGTCTGACATTAGTTAGAGTACAATAACAAGAGTCTTAAGAAGCCGGGAAAGAGTTAAACTTACTGCCATTGGTCACCGTCTTTTTAAAATCAACATTAGAGTTTTTGAAATTTCCTGTATCATATTATTGAATTTAAATGTGGAGTAAGCAGCTATAAAACTGCATTGTTGCTCAGATGAGAAGTGTACACCACTTTTAGGACCGATTCACATATTATTTCGTGTTTTACAAATTTCGACGCGGAACCTGCCCCTTTGACGTGTAAAATCGTCTGGCGTTTGCCAGAATAAAATAGTCTGGCACTTGCCAGAGTAAAATAATACAAGTCTTATGCCGGGAAACAGTTAAAAGGAGAGCATAATGGAAATTTTATTGACTTTTCAAATTTTGTTTCATCTCCGACGTCGACGTGGCAAAATTGAACATTCTTGTTGGGAATGATGTGCCTAGAAGTTTTGAAAACGTGTCCAATTTTTTTTTTCGAGATCCACACAAAGATAAAAGGTTATTTGCCGTATTCTGTTACTATAACAACAACTGTTGTATTTTCTCTAAACTTTAATCTGTTCCAGGCTATTTTTAAACGTAATGCTTTCGTTCCATTTTGCAGAAATTTCCTCATTTTCTAACAGTTTTGGAGAGAAAATAACAAAGTGCCTAAATTGGCGCCGTCGCCATTGTGGAAATGACGTCATTGTCTCTACGGCGTTAAAAAATGCATGAGGTCGTTCTGCATGGAAACGTCCCCTAATCTAGACTGGAATTTTTGCATCTCCTGGATTTAACAAGAGCGCAGAAAGTGTCCGTGGTTGATATCTCCAGAACTATTTGACGAACAGTAATGTAAGGTTTACGGGATGACGCTATGCCAAATCCAAGTATATTTACAATTTTGCTGTCATGACAACGAATTCTAACGTCATAATTATGTCATCAGTTGTAAAAACCTAAAAATAAAAGAACTTCAAATGTGTTATCACACCAATAAATTAGTTTCTCTTCCCCGAGACGTGCTTATTTTCTTAATGTTGCTATTGTAATCAAATTAAAAGCTGCAATTGAATTACCAATTTTAACTATCTGTTTTTCATGAAGCAAAAGTTTCAAAACATGATGAAATTGACTCAAAACATCATGAAATTTATTAATTTTCTCTATGTCGATTTAGTACTACTATTGTCATCACCACGACATCTTCGTAACTAAAAGTATTCAACATTCCATTGGCGCCGCCATCTTGGATTACCTACAATACACTGGTACGCTAAACTTACAAGCTGTTACTTAGATTCTTGATAATTGCCATAGAAGTATGTATTAGTAAAAATAAGAACGTGTTGTTGAAGATTTGTAAGATTTGAAAAGCAAACAAAATGTAACAAAAAGAATACCTTTAAGAAAATGCTTTGCCAAAATTCACTGTAAGCACGTGTTTGCAAATACACTATGACCTTTTTATTTGAGGCATGTTATTTCATGATTTTTCCCATCAATAAAGCCAAGATATTTTTGGGAAAAGTCAGGAAGTTGCAGCTCAAGAACTGTAATATATAGTTATTGAGGTATAAATGTTTAAACTCGACACGGGCACTTTTCATGTCTCAATGGGGTTAATAAAGCCAAAGAATCTCAAAGAAGCATTGTTTCGGACCATCTTTGCATCGGATTTATTCGGGAGTTAATTGAAAGTTATGTTGTTTGAAAAAGAAAACAAAGGACATGCTACATTATATAAACTCAGTTGGAAGTTGTCATTTTTATTATAATCTAAATATATCTTGCTTTTCAATTATTAAAAAAAATAAAATGGAAAAGGCGTTGCATATTTTTACAATCAGTCCTCTTTATTTTTAATTTTTTTAATGTTCTATCAAGAGTTTATCTGGTTGTGATTTGATCTAAATTTAAAATATTACTCAATTCAAAAACATTTTAAATACATATAAAAGACAATTTCAAAAATCAGTAACCCTGGAAAGTTTAAGTTAAAGTTAGAAACCACTATTTTTCTCTACGTTTCTTGAGAAAATAAGATTTTTCTTAAGGACTTGAGATTTACGAAAGTTCATTTGTCGTCCGAGACTTGCGAAAGTTCAAAGTTTGATTTCCACCTGACATATTAAGGAAAATTTAAAGTTCGTACTTTACCATTTTTGGAGCTAAGGTTCGAACCATGTAGTAGAAGCAGTCACTATGACTTTTCCGATCATGTTGTGTTTTCTTTGTCATGACTACAGGCACACCGACCGAAATTTTGTCATCATATTTTTTAATTATTTGACTTGTTGTATTATTGAAGGATGATTACACTGTTGCAAAAAAACCCTCACGATGTTTTTGCAAGGCTACACCTCTCTCTTATTAAACTAGTAGCTCATGTGACTTCTGATAACTGCAAATAAATTACTTGTGCATTTGATACCATTTGGCCGTTACCAGTTTATTCATCGATTTACAGAGAGACGTAATCACGTGGTAAGGATATAATTGTGGTTCTGCTATGCGTCTACGATTGTTGCCTTTTGCGTGTCTATAATTGAGCATACAATGGCCAAATTGAATCAGTTTGTTTTATTAAATTGATCAAATATTGAAAATACCCGTAAACTTACACTTTCTATTGGAAGTGGTGTGTCGTTTACGGCAGTCAAACAAGTAATTCCTCAATCAGGTGATGCATGTTAGGTGGACGTCTTTACTTTTATGACTTGAGGGTAAAGGAAAATCTTCATGCCACGTAGTTCACTGCATTATCGATAAAATTTTTTGACAATGCGTACAGTAATAAAATGACATCAAAAGAAATCGAAAATCTTGGAAGGGAACCTATCTTCATCGTATATCTGGAGGATTTCGGTGGTGAGTGTATTTTAATTAATGGTAAAACTGCAAATTAATGTTTACCTTATGGTGACATGTCCTATACTGACCAACATCTGATCCGGGACATGGCATTCCACCATTCTCTGGACTGAACAAGAAAAGTTGTTGTTATAAAACCTCTTTGTACCATGTTTGTCTGAACTATAATAACTTATTATTTCGACAAATTATTTCAACTTCGTCGAATTAAAGATGACTTCCTGTGAAATAATTTAAGTCTGAATATTAAAGTATTATTACATACAGTCATAAGTCATTTTTGAGGGCAATTCCTTTTTTATTTAACAAAAATTAGATCATCAAAGAGCCACCGTGTTAAATGTAATTTGAAGACGTAAGTGATAAAACCTTGAAATAGTTTTCCGTTTCAAACCTGATTAAACGAGGTTAGGTTACAATTTTCCATTTAGAGTCAACCATATATCAGTTGTACTCATACGACATGGTTGCTACCCAGTTTTAGTGTTAGCACGAAAATCTTGATTTCTCTAATATTTTAATAAAGGTTCCTTTAAGCAAGGTATTTCGAATTCTATTTTTTTCACAGCTTGTATCTTTTGCATACAGTTTTAACTCAGAAAACGATTTTCTTCTGCTATGCCATTGCGTAAGTGTGGGCTTTATCATATCAGCTATACTGTCAGAAGTGGCTAGATAGATTTAAAAGATTTGGGTTAATTTAGTTTTAGGAGCTTCTCCAAGCTTTATGACTGCACTAGAGCAGTTTCTTTGACTTTAAATATTGATAGGAGCTACTTTGAAATTTTTTCGCTGCATATGAAGTTGTTTTTCTACCATGCTAGTAGTGTTAAGAAGAAAGAAGAGTTTTCCTGGTTCGATGTGCGAGAATGGTCAATGTCTGGCTTATCTCTTGCCATTCAGGTTTGAAGGTGTGTTTAACGTTCGTAAGAGGCAGGCAAATACCCGAACAGAATTTTTATTCAAATCGTTTTTTGTTTTCTTTGGGGGGTTATTACCTTATATTTGCCTGTTTTTTTGACAATGTGAAAGTGTCAAAAACTGTTCCTGGGAAAAGGTTGAAAAATACGAATAACCATTTTCTGAATGGCGATCTGAACCAATATTCCGGCCTCAGAAGATTACTATGCTAAAGTATTTTTATTTTTATTTATGTTTTATTCAGATGGACAGGATCCATCTCATTTAAAATCTACCCTCACATTTTAAATCAAAAACTCATTCAAAAATAACTTTGGGATATTTAAACTGGGGAAAATCTCATATACCTGGGTTTGTTGCACTTCCTTGTTCGTTTCTGAACTCCAGTTCCACAAGTTCTTGAACATGGAGAATATTCAGACCATCTTCCCCAGTTTCCGTTAATCATAGGTGAGCCATCATCAACACATTTACCTTTAATACACCACTATAAAATGAAGAAACGTGAGCTCTCTGACATATATGTGACCAAAAACAAAGAAACAGCTTTAAGATGATAAAAACAAGAATTTTGGACATTGCATTGGCCTACAGTTGCATTTTTTAGCATTCCATTTGCTGAAACAATTCTTTTTCTTCATTGAAATGCCGTTATGGTCAAAATGATTTTTGATTTATTTGAAGATGCACTTAAAATGATGCTCCCTTGGCACTGATTTTCTGGTCATTGTATTGTGCAATGTTATTCAATCTTTCTATGCTATGTAAAAAGGAATGTTATAACATCAGCTCGATTTATCAGGTTTTTGACATTAATGAGATAGGCTATTTCCGTTACTAGGTCCACCGAAACCATATGAAACATTGCAAATGAATATAGAACGCCAAACTCAAGAGCAATGGTTAAGTTAATCGGTCAATATATAAAAAAGAATATCCTACCTTTATTCTCCCAAAATAAAGTATTAGATTTTTGTTTTATGTCACGACAGGCGCATTTAAAGCTTGATTCTAGCATAAACATATTAAAAGTGCTTCACACTCACTGCCAGACTCAAATAGTTTAGAACATTAGGGAAAACAAGTTTCTTTGCTTTAGGATTTAAAAGGTCTGGAGCCCTGTTCGGCTACGTCAGTCACATAAAACTTCACATCGAAGAACGAAAATTGATAAATAAAGACAGTTGTCCTCCTTATTTGGCATTTTAAGTGCTCTTTTTATTTCTTTATTTTTTTCTTTTTTTGTGTTTTATTTTCACTATTTATATACTTTAATAGTTTAGCATTTAGCACTCAAAATTCTTTAATTCGAATTATGTTACAAATGGAACGCACCAAGCAATATATCATTCCTAACTTGTTTTTTCCTCAACTTTAAAACAAGGGCACAATTCAAGAATATTCACATGAAAATGAATCTTATTGCACTGTAAACAAGAGCGCACTTCTATAGGGCCTCGTTTTAAAGCAGGGAAAAGAAATTTCGGTAATGACCTCATAGAAACCCACAGCAGTTTACCGATTGTTGTTCTTCTCCATCATTCCTAAAAGCTGGCTTGGGAAATGATTTAATCTTCTTTGTGTTCATTTTCTCCTAATTACTATTACAACATCAATATCAACTCCAAAACCATGTTGCACATTGTCTTAAACATTGTTAAGCTATTGTCAATGCTTACATGCCGATCTCCACATCTTGTCCCATCAGCTGGTGGAGCGAGGATGTAACTGCATGTTTTTTCGTCTTTGGTGCAGTACAGAGACGAGCAAACATTCTAGATGAAAAATAATTGGCCTTCAAATTATGAAACCTCAAAATGTACAAACAATATACTTTACATTTTTTAACAAAATTATTAAGAATTTAACGGGAACAGGTTTTAGTGTCTCACTTAAAATTGATGGGAGAAACAACAACGTTCCGACACAGCAGTTTTAATCAAGATTTTTCAAGGAAACGTTTGTTATTGCTTTTAAAATTGAAAATATTGACGAATCGCCATAAATTAGAATGTTTCACTCACTGACGATGGGGCTTCGCTCGAAACGTCAATTTTTGCAAAATCAAGCTTTGGACGTTCATCAGACCTTGAGAGCTTTACATGTCGATTCACGCAGTCTTTACAGCATTCAAGGTTTCAGAAGAACAATTAAAATATTATTTGATGGAGATGTGGAATTGAAGATGCTGTATGTTGTCACATGCTCCACTGCCAGAAATCGAGAATGCTATCACCGACAAGCATGCGCATTGGCTTTCGTGCCTTAGAAAATATATGAATTATTCCACTTGATGACAATATAAATATCAAACTTGATGTAAACGAGCTAAACGTAGCTCTACGACTGTGGTTTTGTGTTAAAATTTATCAAGAGCTTTTGTTTTGCTTTTGTTACGCAATCAACTGCTTTCTTTGAGAATGTTGTGCCTGGTAATACTGTGTGAAAATTTTATAGGGCATTGCCATATATTGTGTTACTAAGCCAATCATTCCCATTGATATTTCTGTTGAACTTTAGTTCCTTCAACAGTTCTACTGTCGGAAACATTTTTCTGAAAATTAGTTACGTTCTGAAAAGCTTCGGTAAAGTTTCTACATTTTTGGAAAAAAAAGGAAGAAATGTTGAAGTTTGTACCATTGCTATAGCAATGATAATGTAAGTATCTTCATTACTTAAATAAATATATCATTTAACACCCCATTGTATACCGAAGAAACATTATTTTTGATGTTCATTTTAATTATTTGAAAAACAAAATCCTGATTTTAATCGGGTAGTTTCACCTTTATCCCAGCAGGATCAGATTCCCATTATTTGATTCTAAGACAAGTCGATTTTACTAGTCAAAAGGACACAGCCAGCTTGGAACGAATTACAGTTATTTAAATTAGCTATTTCCTGGTAGGACCAGTCTTCTATTATTTTAATGTGGCTAACACTTAAATTTTCAAGTTTGGAGTGAACGTAACGTTAAAATTTTCAAGTTTGGGGTGAACGTAACGTTACAGAATTAAAGATCTTAATCTCTGACGTGCAATATGCCTTGTTTTAAAACATTTTTTTGATATAACGAAAATGAAAAATCAAACAAAAGGATTTTTATATTAAAAAATATGAAATAGGACTTCATAGTGACGTGATAACTTATTACCGCACCAAAATACCAACAGCAGGAGGAACTTATTTTAGGTAACAAATATACCAAATTTTAAATGAGATGCTACACACAGCATGCATTTGGCAAGTTTAAGTTTGAAAAATGTGCTGCCCATGAGGCAGCTACAATATAATAAATGAATTCGATAGTAATCAGCTTTGCTCAACACTTCAGTCTCGGTTATAGTGTAATGGCTAGAGCATCTCACTGGTCATCAGAAAGTTGCCAGGTTCAATCCTCCTCGGTGGTTCATAAGTCGGGACTTTTTTTTTGAGAGTTGAGCTCGATAAGGTTTCACATATCGTCCGTAATAAACGATTTTATTACCTTGGACTTAATAATAAGGAATTTAAATGTAACGGCCTTTTTCCAGGCTGTGACAAGCGAAAAGACATCATGAAATAGTATTAGAATCTTAAAACAACTACGAAGTGAGTTCATACAGTTTATCTTAAATTCTTTATGATAAATTTGGCAATTCAATGTATAGTTTGGAGATAATCTTAACGTACTTTCATTTTCCGACACTGCTTCCAACTGATACCAAAGATCATTTCACATTGTTTATCTGCATCAAAAACCTCACCAGGTAGCTTGGCTCGAAACAATGGTGGCTGTGTAGGTCTCTTGGCCGTCGGCATGTCATCAAGACAGTGAGAATGCTTTGATCTGTTTAACACAAGCCATGGATAGATTCGTTAAATGACGGTCTGCAGCGAAATTACATGTTCTAATTTCTATTTGCGTGTTCTATTTTGTTTGTATATAAGAGAATAGAGGTTAAATCAATTGCAATACTCGTCACAATTGAATTAACAGTTTAAATAAATGACATCATCAGCCGTGTACTGCGTATACATATTGATGTTATAGACACCATACACGGAAAAAGTTTCAGGAGTGAAATACTTTTGAAATTCTTCAAAAAGCAAAGTGTGATAAATGAGTTTCGAAATGCTTTTCAGTGTAATTCAATTGTATTACAAATCATTCGCCCGTGCCCCGAATGTACCTAACGGGTACATTAAATCAAGGCAGGTATGGCTAAAGGCTATAAAGCTATATACAGAGTCTTGACTTTTCATGTAATACTGTACCTCAACATAATATATTGGACTTCATTAAATAAAGAACTTTGGATAATTCATTTGACATGACTAAAATCGTGAGAATTTCAACAGAAAATGTTGTCAATTTCTTCGACAAGTATGAAGCTTCCACCTCTAAATATATTGATCGGAGAAAAAATTTCACAACTATCTTCTTGCAATCCTTTCCAGCTAAAACAGACTGGTTGCACTTCTGTTCCTAACAGCTATAGAATCTTCTTAGACTTAGTTTGCTCTGCATTTACCATTTGAAAGTTTTAGACCCATAAAAGATTAACTTTTCTCTTCATCTAATTAGTTGATTAACAAATTAATATATAAATTAATTAATGAATGAATGAATTAATTAATTAATAACTTATTTAAAGGATAAACTTTTGTTGGAAATTGAAATTATAAAAAGATATTTATTTACTTTAAAAATCTTTGGGCAAACTCTCTCGAACAATTTGACCAGGTAAACGGCGCTTTGCCAGATGGAAGGAAACTTGACATTACACCAGCTCCATTGGGGCAATGAATATTTGTTCTCCATCCATCGTGACCATAGCCAAAACTAAAATTGATAAATATTTATTCATTCTAACGTTTATAAATTATCAGTCGATAAGTCGACATTATCAGGATTACTAGTAATTTTGTAAAATTCTAATGGTTTTCATGAAGGTGGCATTTATGTCTGAGATGTACGGCATAAATCTGATCCTATTCAATATGAAATTCTCTTTCTCTTGTAGAACATCGTTGTCAAGAATCAAGAAAATAGTGAACCTTTTTCTTTAAAAGAGAAGTGTCTACTAGTGTCTCTAGACCATTTAAGAAATTGAACAAATAAAACACGAGGATCCATTAGCGTAGCCAAGAAGGAGGCAGGGGGACAGTTGGCTCCCCACTTTTCGTCCTGATTAGGCTGTCGGTACATCCAATCCATTTGTCGGTACATTGAGCTTGTCTGTTTCGTTTTTTAACGGACAAAAATGATAGATCCACTCAACCCTTTGGACAAAGTGGTTGTGGCAGCTGTGATAGCCGAAAAAAAAGATATGTTGGTATATATATCATAGCTCACGTGATACGCACTTTTCCGTTAAATAATTTTGGAAATTTGATACCATTATACCAGTCAGAGCAAAGCAGAAATAATTTATTCCTTTATCAAATTTCAAGTTTTTCCTGCCCTCAGTTTTGTTAACTTTGATTTTTCCTTAATATTTATTGGTACATTGCTAGCATCTTGTAGGTACACTTGCCTAAAATTTCCCTTCCCCCCCCCCCCCCGCTTTTAAATTCCTTTTCTCAAGAGCAGAAAGTCGATGTTACTTAAGAAATGGCCAAAAATTTTGAGAAAGCACTTCATAATGCTTCTTCTACCCATTTCATTGGTAAATAAACCCAACAAGGCTATCGGCATATTATTATAGCTTTAGTGACGGAGTGTTAGAATATTAAAAGAAAAATATTTTCCTTTCGTTGCACTTTTTATATCGTGATTCCATAGAGCATAACTGCTCTAAATTAGAAATATAACGAAAAGTTTTTGAACACTATATTTATTTCTGGCTACCTACTTGTGAAATGTTTCATGAGCGGTGACGAACGACGATGAGAGTCCATTTAGCGATACCAACCCACTTGCATCATTACGTCGACATAACCCACCAATTGATCCCAAACCTTGAAGAACAAATTCTCGAGTTTGAATCTTATAGTGATTTTTATTTCAATAGCTTTTTCAAAACCAATAAATCTACGTCAACCTGCATTCAGTAGATACCGAGATTAGAAGTACTAATTAAGGTATTTGATTAAAAAGAAATATCACTTATAAGTGTATAAACTATAAATTTTATTGTATGGCTCAATTTTTTGTAATCAATATATTGGTGAAAATAAGCGAGCATAAAGAAGTAAAGAACCCTTAAATTGACTAGAAAATATGAGTCAGCTGAGAAGATTTCTAACATTTTTAACCTTTATTCGAATCCCTTGTTGAAACCGTGTCGAGTAAATATAGAGTGTATGTTTCATGTTATTAGCAGGATTGTCGACGCACGCCAATTCTCAAAAAAGACGGCAATAGATAGGGAATGCTAAGCACGAAAATTACGCAAAGCATTGCCAGAGAGAACTAGATGATATAGAGTACTTTCACAACATTAAACTCGTGGAGGGTATGGACTGAACTTGGATTGGGTTAAGCCGAATTCGCCGTGCTGATACTATTGTTTTGAAGTGCTTTTGATCTTTCCAAAGAGAACTTTTTGTGAGTGGAATTTTTGAATTCAAAACACACTTGCTTTCCGGTGTTGACCACCAATGCTTCCGACTGCCAACTTACCATGGAAACCCATCCATCTAAGGTTCTGCGTCCACACGTGTACGTTTTTATATAAAAACGCACACTTTCTACTGAGTTTTGGCCTCCCGTCCACTTGTATACGGATTTTTGAACTTTGGTCGCCAAACACAGAGACTCTCATAAACGCTCTCCAAAGGTGGAGCGATTTGAAAAACCAGGTTAATCGTTTTAGTGTGGAAAATGGGGATTTTTGAAAGCGATGACTTCACTAGCTGTTACGATGGATCTAGCCTCCTATTCATGCTCAGTAGACAGGTAGTAGCGTTTTCGAATCGCTGCTAAGTTTACGTGTAGATGGAATGAGAAGTGAAAACGATTTCAAAAACGATCGCGTGAATTGAAAATTTTTGATAAGTTTTCATGCGAAAAAGTATACTTGTGGACGGGGCCTAAAGTCGAAAGCTTGCCTGACTGCATTCAAAATGTATTAACTTCAATGTTTGTCCTTCCGTAGATGCCTGAAATCGGTAGACCTAAAACCAATGCAAATCTTCCCTGCGTTCTGCTCGATTGCATTCACATTGGTGGAATTTCAGATAAAATCCGATCCTAAATCGCCGATGGAAGCGCACCTATTGAGTTGAGGTGTAAGTTACAAAGATGCCATATTCTTACACGTTCCGTGATATCATTACAGACATTTTCTAACTGCAATTTAATCCCCGTCCAAATTTCGTCCCTACAAGTGCGTCTCAAAAAATTAGAATATTATGAAAAAATAGGATATCTGTCGTGTGGTAATGTCGAAGTTCAAAATTTTAATTGTATTGGTCTCACTGGACCTAAACTGATCTATCCCCAGTTACACTTTGGTATAATTGAACAACTATGGTTTCCACACAATGATCATTAAAAATCGAGCATCTCAAAATATTAGAATATAATATCTGAACATCTAGTTTGGGCGTTCCTGAGCCTCTGAGCTTGACGAACTTCACACAAATGTACAAATACCACATGTACCTCACAACAAACGTTTATTTATTTATTCACGGAAACCGCTGGTGCTGCAATCATGGGGAAGACGTCTGGTCCAACGGTTGTCCAAAAGACCATCATTGACACACTCCACAAAGAGGGAAAGACTCAGAAAGTTATTGCTGAAAAAGCTGGCTGCTCCCAGAGTTCTGTTTCGAAGCATCTCAAAGGAACGTTGTCTGGACGAGCAAAGTGTGGCAGAAAGAGGTACACCAGCAAGAGGGATGACCGCAGCCTCAAGAAAACCGTGAAGAAGAACCGGTTTGACAATGTGGGCGAGATCCACAAAAAGTGGACAGAGGCAGGAGTTGGTGCATCTAGGGCTACCCCGCACAGACGGCTTCAGGAAATGGGGTACAACAGCCAAGTACCCAGCGCCAAGCCTCTTCTTAACGCCAGGCAACGTCACATGCGGCTGACATGGGCCAAAGAGAAGCAGAAGTGGAGTGTTGCTCAATGGTCCAAGGTGCTGTTCTCTGATGAGAGCAAGTTTTGTATCTCGTTCGGAAACCAAGGTTGCAGAGTTTGGAGGAGGGCTGGAGAGGCACAGAACCCCAGCTGTTTGAAGTCCAGCATCAAGTTCCCGCAGTCAGTGATGGTTTGGGGTGTCATGTCATCTGCAGGTGTTGGACCTCTCTGTTTTCTCAGGGTAACAGTGAACGCAATGGTCTACCGGGAGATCTTGGAGAACTTCATGCTTCCGTCAGCTGAAAGGTTATTTGGTGATGCGGAATTTATGTTCCAGTAGGATTTGACACCTGCACATAGTGCCAAATCAATCGCTGTCTGGTTTACTGATCATCACATCCACGTACTTCCTTCTCCAAGTAACTCACCGGACGTGAACCCCATCGAGAATTTATGGGGTATAGTTAAGAAGATGACCAGCTTGCGTCCCAGCAGTCTGGCAGAGCTCAAGGCTGCCATCGAGACCACCTGGGCTTCCATTAAACCTGAGCAGTGCCACAGGCTCATTTCCTCTATGTCACGACGTATTCAGGCAGTCATTGATGCTAAAGGAGCTCCAACCAAGTACTGACAGACATTCCTTACCTATCTTTCCATTTATGGCCAAGCTACTCTACAAGTAAGAGCTTGTAATGATATGTTTCGGATGTTCAGATATTATATTCTAATATTTTGAGATGCTCGACTTTTAATGATCATTGTATGGAAACCATAGTTGTTCAATTATACCAACATATGACTGGGAATAGATCAGTTTAGGTCCAGTGAGACCAATACAATTAAAATCTTGAGCTTCGACATTACCTCACGACAGATATCCTATTTTTTCATAATATTCTAAGTTTTTGAGACGCAGTTGTATAATCCTTTCTAAATGCAACAGTATTCATTGATACTTTCTAATCCTTACAATCACATAAACTCTAACCTTATGCACATTACATTAGATTATGCACATGATGCACATAACTGCAATATGCACATTTTTTCAGAAAAGTAAACCTGGCTTTAATTGGTGCAACAAAATTCTTATTTTAGTTGTCAGGTGACTACAATTACAGCAGAGTTTTTCTACTCTGATTCTACATGATGTAGAATTTGGCATACTATCAAACTCGGGACTCGAACTTGGACTCGGATCTCGAAATCCCATATCACTAAAACCCCAAAACCCTTTGATCAATAAAAAAATTAATAAACTGGTGCATATATAGTTTGAAACATGATCCAAATTTCATAATTTGACGAAAAAATATCCTTCGACCCAAATGCCGAGCTACATTTTGTTAATTCTATAGTGCACCGATACAACATATACCTTACACAAAACGTGTAACTATCTGTCAGCTAGGACTGGTTCGACGTTATATCTTTATGAAAACACGAACCAAAATATGAAAGTAAAAAGCTAGTGGAAAATCAGTTATTCAGTGGATATCGAGAGTGGGTCTTATTGAACGTAAATGTTATGTCACCCTTTCTTTTCAGTTCGAATGAATATGTTAGAATCACTGCCCATATTGTGCGTTTAAGTGATTCGCATTGCCTTTCACTTTCCGACAGATCGATCAGTTAGAAGGCGTGCTTTCGTTAATTACAGTCCCAATTGTGGTCCGCGATAGTGTATTTTACAGTGACTTCTGTGGTTGCCGGAAAGATCTAGTTGGTCCCTTACTTTTTCATTACCATCAGCACATCGTTTGCTTTTTATTTTATATCATATCATATTATATCATATCATAATATATTATCGTTTGGTTTTTATTTTATATCATATCATATTATATTATATTATGTTTTGTTGTGTTGTATTATATTATATTATATTATATTATGTTTTGTTATATTTAGTTTTTTTGTTTTATTTTTACTCTGAAGGGATAGGGTAATGGTAAACGTGAGCATCTACATCTAAATCTACATCTACATCTAAATATACACATATACATATACACATATTCATATACATCGACATCTACATCTACATCTACATACACATACACATACACATACTCATACACATACACATACACATACACATGCACATACTCATACACACACACACACACACACATATATATACTATATATATATATATATATATATATATATAAAATTATAATTGTATATTATGATATATGATTATATATATATATAATTATTGCGATTATATAATCGAAGAGGCACGTTCTTTGCTACCATACCGTCCTTCGTTTATGACTATGGTGCTCGTAAACTGTTTTAGTTTTGCTAATTTTAAAGAAAAAATGTCAGCAGATAAAGAGACAGTTTTCGAATAGATCATGTATTGTTCCTTTCAAAAAACTCAAATTCTGTTGCTTAAACAACTATAAAACTGAAGAAAACATGGTCAAGTTGCTGCCCATACATACCTCCATCGTTGTTACTAAAAGTTTAAAAAGAAATTATTAGTTAGCTGGTTTTAAAATCAAACAAACGTAATGGTCCCCATGCAAACTCAGCTAGATAAGCGAAAATACAAGAACCTTTCAATTTACCGAGACTCTTATTTACCAGTGTTGAAATAAATAGGTCGACTACAGCCATAAAAATATCTGGATGTTTTCGCATAAGCAACCTTTTCACTAATCTAGGCCATGATGATGAGTTTTGCTAATAACCTTTTTCTAACATACCCCGAAGAACAAACGTGAAAATGAGTTATAAAACATAGGCAAAAATAGAAAAAACAGGAAAAACAACATGAAAAATAGAGAAAAGGAGATGAAAAAAAAAATGAAGAAATGTGAGAAGCATGAAAAAACTAATGAAAAATATATATTTATCACAAATATAAGTTAAGAAAGATATTTTTGTAATATAAATTTATATCACTATATATCTATAAATTTATGAAAAAGTTGAGCATCAAAAGCTCAGCTGTCTTTGCCTGGGCTCAGAGTCTTTTTGATGAGGATAGATAGACTGACAAATATATAGATAAATACACTGATAGGTAGATAGATAGATAGATAGATAGATAGATAGATAGACATATAGACAAACAGGCAAACAGAAAGACAGGCAGATATAAAGACAGACAGACAGACAGACAGATAGATAGATAGATAGATAGATAATTTTATTTTAACACAGTGGTTCTATCAGATTTAAGAATTACAAAGTATTTCTAAGCCTGTTCTTCCTAGAAGCCGTGTATATACTAACAAAATATATTTACATTTTTTTTAAATTTTAATTTTAATATTGGCTATAATTATTTATAATCAATATACTTACTAAATATTTACAAAGTGTGTAGGTAGTTGTGAGATCTATAAGTTGTCCGTGCAGAAATCATGTGTTTTTATCTTGTGTTTAAATTTTAAAAGATTGGTCTCTTCTTTGAGAGAGTTTGGTAAAAAATTCCAGAGTAATGGACCAGAAACAGTGAAACTTCTTTTATAGCATTCAGTTCGTACACTTGGTATTTCAATGTTTCTGTTGGATAATCTTAAATTAAAATTAGTTGAACCACACTGATCCATGGATGGATGGATGGATGGATAGACAGTTACGTAGGTTGGTAGGTCAGTACTTAGGTAGGTAGGTAATGGTGAGGAAGTAAGTTGGTAGGTAGTTAGATAGGTGGTTATGGATACATATTAAGCAAAAAATTCTAAAATTTGTGTCAGGATTAATCTTGATAAAAGTTTTTTGCGTACTATATAATATAAAACGTATATACAAAAGAAACTTTAAAAGACGTTTCGACCAAAAACGTCGGCCTTCGTCGGTTAAAATGATTTTAAGTTTATTAGTTTAAGAGGTGCGACTCCAAATGAAAATCATCTGTAGCCTTGAATTCCGAAAGCCGCTCTAACGAACCAACCCCTAATTGCTATATAAACAACAACCGAAGCCCAGACTAAAGCGCCGTTTACACGACAAGCAATTTTGGTAAGGAACTTCTATAAAGGCAAATAATTTTACAAGGTCTAAACGATCTAAATTTTAAAGGAATTTCATAAAGTCTAAATTGAAAAGGTCTAACTTGATGAGGGGTACTTTGTAAGCATTAATTTTAACTTGTAAACTTCAATTAGTAATAAATCCAAATTTTATAAGGTTTAATAGAGTAGAAAACATACTCCGAATAGAATCATCTTGAGAATTCAAGATATGAGTAATTACAAGACGGGAACTAATAAAGCTGAAACATTACCTATTTAGTTCTCGTTTTCATTTACTCATATCTTGAGTTCTCAAGATGATTCTGTTCGGAGTGTGTTTTCTACTCTATTACTTCAAATTGTCAGCCGGCATTGGTATAAGGTTTTCCCACTCGGTTGCATTATGGCGCGAAATATAGCGAGCAAACGATCTCGTGGATGAAACATGGAGGAAAAGTCGACGAAGAAAGGATAAGAAGTCTTGTTGAGAGTACATTGTCTCGTCTATTCTTCAAAGAGATGTTAAATAGCATATTTAGCAAGGACGTAAATCCTGGAGGGATCGGGGGACATCCCCCCACTTTTTGGACAGAGGGGGATACATATATCATTATCCCCCCACTTTTTGCAAAGTTCATGACAACTGAAACCTAATTTCTGTTCCCTCGGCGCTTATGGTTCCACGTTTACCTTTACGATTTTCCGATATATACTTTTTCAGCCCCAATTCTTACATAGGTATTGTTGGTTCGAATACATGACAAATTATGAAAATTTGCCAAGTTATTTTACAGTCCGATCGTTCTTCTTTGGACGCCATTTTGTAAACAATCAGCAATACTTTGTTTAGTCACACTATAACGTCTTTATTGCAGTTTGGAGGAAATGCATGGCTTCGTTTCGATTGAAAAATAAGGTATGAATGTCGTTCCAAAGAAACAATTTCAGAATGCCGGAAAAGGCATTTCATAAACATTAGATTTAATAAAAAACAAAACAACTTTCAGAGGGAACGCTTCCACATCACTTGGTCGGCTCCGTCCCCCCCACTTTTAGGAAGCGATTGTCGCCCTTGATTTTAGCGCTGTTTCTTGAACTAGTAAGCATCCAAAGTGTGCTGTTATGTGGACTAAGGTAGGTTAAACACTACGCTACATTTATTACGTGGCACTGTTTTTCCAGAAGCTCTCGGTTTAAAAACTGCTTTAGCTTTTCACTTTTTTTCTTGCATAGAGGTACCAAACAAGAAGAAATTTCAGCTTGTTTACCATGTTAAGAGCTGCCACATTCAAAACATCCCACTGAACTTCCGCAGGTCGAGTAAACACTTTTACCGCTGGAAAAATATACTAAAGGCTCCACTTTTTTGGGGGGTGCCATTGTATGATTTGGGGTGCTTGTTGAAATTTTTGTGCCAAGGTGGCCTGTCACAGATTTGCCGTGTAAACGAAGATAGCAGTGCGAAAAATTTGAGTACGCGCGCCCCAATTTAGGGGTGCCGTGCCAAAAATGCTTGTCGTCTAAACTGGTATAAATGTCAATAATTGTTATATTAACATTCATTAACCCTTTCAAGTTCACACCCAACTTTGATATTTTACTCTAGCTAATGCCAGACGATTTCACTCGTCAAGGGGAGATCACTTGAGCAGGAAAGGATTAAAAGGGTTTCTTAGAAGACTATCTGGGTACTAATTCAAAAAAATAAAATGTCAAAGTCGTTTATAAACAAGATAACATGCTCTACAACCAATTTCCAAACCCAAAGATAAATTAAGAATCGAACAATCGAAAGGTGTCATTTACAAGGTCGTCTTCTTTGAATGTGATTTCACTCATTACCATTGACAGAAATGCAGGACACAATCTCCCACAAACATGCAAATTGGTCTACAGATAATTCTGGAAGATTGGAAAAATATGTAAAGCACATTTCTTATTGCATATTCTTTAAAATTCCTACAGGTGAACGTCTAAAACATTAGTAAATAATACAAACATTTACCATTGCGAATTCCGCGACAACTCGTCAAGGCTAAATACATTCCAGAAACCCTTATAATCATATCCCTTAAATACACTATTTATTCACGTCTGTTACGTCCCCAAGATTTGGCAAAGTTGATGACTCTCTGAGCCACATATTTGGCCATGTTTGGTTGGTATGTTGAGCCACATCTGAACGCACTCGGTAATGATGATACTTTGTTTTCAAACGGTTTTAAGGGCATTTTCACGTCTTCAGATAGGTCCCCAAACGTTTCGAAATGTATGCGTGGTTTTCGTTTCTCGGAATATATGTCAATGAATCCAATGGGTAGCAAAATAAGGGCCGAACGTGTTGTAAAAAAGTAAAACATTCCTCTATAACTGCTGTTTTGTATTAGAATTAACACCAAGAAAAAAGCTGTTGTTTGTAAATTTCTTTAATTTTGTTATTGATTAAAGTTTACTTTGTAATTCTATGACGACTGATGCTGGACCAGTTACGCCATTAAATTTTTGTTCGCAATGGTAATTGTCTATCGAAGGTCCGTCATTAGCATATGATGATATGTAAAGCGTTTGGAAAGTATGGTTGCAGATTTGACCAATGCAAGTTCCCAGTTTCTGGTCTGGGACGAATAGAGAGAGCTTTTACGACTGCTATAAACGAACAAAAAAGAGCTGTAAAGAATTTTGATAAATATTCAGTATGCAGAGCAATAAGACCATCATCCAGATTGTAGTAACGCCTTTATAGTTAAGAAAGCAAGAAATTGTCATAAATGATTTTTCCTTGAATCTGGTATTCCCAAAAGAACCATTGTTCGTAATGACCATATGGAAATACCTGATATTTATGGGTTACTTTTCAGCCTCGCCTGATTAACATACTTCTGATCTATATAAGTCTGTTTTAACTTTCAAAATCATTTTAACCAACGAGGACTGACGTTTCCTTGTCGAAACGGCTGTTAAAGTATTTTAAACGGTGGTATACATGTTTTTTAATGAGATGACTGAGCTCCAATTTGTTGAGGAGTGAGGAGTGTTCATTGGCTGTCTAGCCGTGCAACAAGTTGTTCCTACAGACCTACTAGTTTTGGCTTGAAAATTTCCTGGTAGACTTAAAGACAAGCAAACCAAATTCAGATACATCTTAACAACAAGAATGAAGAAAACTAGATGAATAAATGCAATAAAAAAAAAAAAAACGAGCAAATAAACCTAAGGCGCTACGTCGCAAAACAAAAAGTCAATAAACTATAAAGTAGGGACAAAAAGCCCTATAATAAACTTTATTTTAACCAGGTTTGTTGTTTCTGAATGGAAAAGCCCTCGGCTGACCACGGTTTTTCACGCACAGGCCACGCTTCTTTGTGACACGCTCATTACAACAACCTCAGGCAAATACTTTTCTATATAAACGTTAAACTCGTTTAATAATAACTTCTTATTCATTGAGAGAGCAGTCATTGCTGGAAAATATCTGATCGCAAGTAATGACTAAGCGGACAAAGCTAACAAAAATTAATAGGAGGCTTATTACAACTTTATAAACGAAACATATTGATAATAATATGCTGAATATATATTACGCATTTATACATGCACAAAGCACAAAGAAAGATAATTTTACTGCGAATTCCCGTGTAACAAGCAATAATTTGGATATCTAAATGAAATTAGAGCCAATAAACTTGTTTTTCTTTCGTACAGTAAATTTTTCCCGCAGATAGGCAACTTTTTGTGGTAAAATTTCCCATTTGTTTTGAAAACAAACAAACCAGATTCAGATACGTTTTACGAAACATTAACAATGTTAAATTTTTCCTATAATGATTTATGCAGAAAATAAGACGAATAAGTAGAAAAAGCAAGAAGTTGCTGGTAAAAAACAAGCCGAATAAATTTGGAGATGCAGCTGTACCGGTCCATTATGAGAAGCAATGACTGCCAATCAGAACGTCTCAGCCAATCAGACCGCTCTACACTACCGAAAGTACAGCGAACCAAATAAGATGTAATCAATAATAATCAGCACAAAAACGTTTATGAAAAACAAATTAGACCACAGATATATCCGTACATGTACCGGAATCGACTGTTTTTCAAATTTTCGAGACTATGGAGATGGGAAGTGGCGGTGGCAAAGATTCCAGGAAGTATTCAAAGAAAGATCACTAAATAAGTTACGAAATTATGGAGCAGTAATCATGGGATACTGAAATAAATGGTAAATCTGAGCCTTCTCGTTCAGGAAATTTTACCGTTTTTTCTTTGATTAAATTTATTCTAATCACGAAATGACTTCCTTTAGTTATACACTAAAAAAAAAAAAACCTCCTAAAATTTTCTGTTCGAATTTTTGCTACAGCAGGTGTTTTTAAGTTGTTTGTAACAGTTTTTCTGTGCAATATTTTTTACACATTTTGGCAGGGTAGAACCAATACCATTTGCGGAAAAGTTATAAAATTTCAGAGGCATACGTTAAATACCTTTTGGAATACTAAATGTCAAAATCAGCTAGAAAACGTCCCACTCCCCAGCTTAACAGGCTTAACTGAGTTCTTATTGCCTTAAAGAGTAACAGTCCTTCGTATAACTTTCAAATCACTGAACATTGGTCTACCTGGTAAACAGCATTGTTTGGTCAGCATGGTTCGGATCTTTATCATCACGTGGATTATTTATATAAATCCATTCCATCATTTTAGCAAGTTTATGGGTTTTAGTTGCATTTCTCTTGTATGAAAACTAAAACAACAATATAAGAAAGTTAAAAGAAAAGACATGCTGTTATGTTGTTATAGAGTAACCGATCGTTGCGTAAGGGAAGAAAAGGGAAGAAAGCATGTGGTCTTCGAGCATGCATCTAAAATCCTCTTTAAAAAAACTAAAGCTTGGTTTCTTTCACAAATGTATCCTAGATTCATAGAAAATCTTGAAGCGTTAGATCTCTTTCCATCAAATAGGAGAATTGCTCAAAATATCTAAAAGCTTAGACAAGTAAGCAAAGTCAAAGAAAGGCAGCTGCTGCCCAAAGATTGATATGGCTACCATTATTAAAGCAAACAGCAACCTAATAAAAAAAGGGGTATTGGGTTTAAATACCAATGTTTTAAACGTTTTCTTTCAGTAAAAGTTGAAGCAACCATGCTTTTAATTCTTAAACGACCTTACTCTCGTGGCAAGCAACTAGTCAAATCACAACTTGGCGGAGAGGTCTCAGTTATTTCACCTTACAACGCTAAGTCATATGTCAATTGCAATATACCGTAGCTGCGAACAATGGCGTATCGCATCTGATTGCAGTCCGGGAAAGCGCAAAAATGCTGCAGACCAGCAGAAATGTAACCTGAAACTTTTTTAAAATTTAGAGAGATTTCTACGAAAATTGAAAGAACTAAAAGCATTTGAAACAGATGAAATAGGTTAATTACTAGTGCTAACTATGACCACTGCTGGACATGAGGAAACACAAAGATGCATGCAGTGTAATAGCACAAGACTAAAAGTCTTGTTTTTCCATCTTACTCATACTCAGAAAATGCACAAGCTTACGGCAAACACAAGAAACTAGCAGATCTGGTAGTGCCAAGTACAAGATCTTCAACGAATCTTCTAATTGAGATGTGTGACGTCAGGCGAAGAATTGCTCGGGAAAAAAATTGAAGTAAGCAAAACAAGTGAAGAAAAATCAACATGAAGAGAAATTGTGGACATGCACGAGCAGTACATGCTTGGACTTAGAAAAATGTGAAAACTGTACGGAGTTCGTTAAGAGGAGATAATACAACCAAATAGAAGTTGGTTGGGAAAATATTCATACCAGATAATTTAATGAGAAAATCTTGGAAGCTCAATCGTATATAGTTAGTCCTTGCTGTTTTCTAAAGTTTAGTTAATATAAAACGCCAACCATAAAACGTCAAGTGATGCTCACTAAATTCCATGTTCCAATCAAAACCTGTGACAAATCCAAGATAATAACCTGCTACTTCTTCCTTGGATAATGTGCTTCCAGGAGCAAGAATTAAACTAAACCACGACAGATAATTTCAAAGTAAGGCATTTCTATGTGAAATTTCACTACCAAGAACGAGTGAGCTTAAGCAATATTTCATCTGTATAAATATTGTGATTGTCCTTAAAATAAGCCAATCATATATTGGAAACCCGTTTTCTTTCCGTAAGTCAATCGAAAGCAATAATTAGTTTTAAACTGTTTGTATGTCATTCTTCTTAAAAAGGTTAAACACATCCACTATGTCCACAACTTCTCCACAAGAAGTTTTCATTTTCAATTTTTCCATGAAATGTTTTACTTCAATAGATATCACTGTTACTCGTCACAGATCTCCATAAGAACTTCAGACAACAGTTGACACATAGCCCCAAGACTTTAGAATCCTACATATCCCTGAAAAGTTTTGATGTCGAACACTTCGTCAAATATAAGGCTCCTTGTTCCCAAAAGACTACATAATGAACAGCGAAGCGAGGAAACAGACAAACATCATTACAATGCACAGGACATCTCAACACTCAGTTCACTTTTCACAAAAATTGATTTGCGTCAAAAACTTAAAACTGCTTTTTTTCTCCTAGACTTTTCCCCACAATATAAAATTACGTTGACGATGTTCGCACGCTTCCAGCCGAAACCAGTTCAGCGGAAATTTGTTTACATTTACAGACTTACTTTGCATGTATGTAACGCCTCTTGACATCAGGAAGGCCAGGGACTGATTAGAAAAATGCCCATCCCCTTCTGCGTGACCCCTTTCCTTTCGAGTTTTTCTAGGTTTCTGACCTACTCATGTTCTGCTTTATTTGCAAAGGGTATCCGTTGTCATGCAAAATAAAGGAAACACATGAAAAGTAAACGAAAATATAAAAATGTATAGGGAATAAGAGCCAAGGAATAAATGACATCGGTGTGAAGTACGACCGGTGCAAAAGTGAAAACAACACAAAATGTACATGATACTGGTATAACAGGGATCTCGACTTTCATTTATTTTACCCTGTCCGAGAAAAAAGCTTCTAGGACTTTTGCTCTACCCTGAGAAACAATCCCAGAGATATTGACTTTGTTGTTTGTCTCCTTCTAGGAAGTGTCCTTCCCATTAAGTCTCATTAATTTACAATGGCTAACTTCAGACAATTTTACACGTAAACGGGAGAACTCCGGCTGGAAAGGGTTAACTTTCCATCACTGAGCCCTGGTTCCATTTAAATTGCAATTGTTTTGATTCTAAATTAATGAGTTTACCAGGCCATTGTATTATTTAACTTTTCTATTTGAATGAAAACGAGAATTTGAACATATTTACTATATTACACAAATCAACTGAGCACTCAAACCCTTTAGCATGACCTCAGTAACATCTATTACTCGCGAAGGAAAATGTGGAGCTGTTCGTTTTCGTTTTTCGGTGAACGAAACCAACTACATTTCACGCTGTACAACAAAAATCCTCGACAAACTCCGAATAACCTATCGACATGAAGAAGACATGCAGACAGGTATGACTAATGAGTAAGTGGTTTCCCATAAAATGGTAAATTATATCAAAACCCAGGTTTTATATAGTTAAATTAATGCATATATATATATATATATATATATATATATATATATATAAAATGATAGCTAAATTAATGCACATATGCAAAATATGCATTAATTTAGCTATCATTATGTATTTCTCACCGTTATCGTTGTCCTAATCAAAAAGCAGTTAATTGCTGACTTCTCCTTACCTCACCATTGTTGGCTAGAACTATTTTGTTCAGTACATAAGTGATTTTTCGTTCTCCAAAGCTTTGATCATAAAATATTTTGGATACCTATTAGAAGAAATGAAAACAGTGGTAAATGACTTTGTAGTAATGATACAATTTTTGTATTAACTTTACTGAGAACAATTTTGTTTTTTTTTTTTGGTTTTTTTAAATTAAAACCATTGTTAGCAGTCTCGAAAAGCTTTTCATGTCCTTAGAATTTGCATAGTTTGAAAATTTAGTGTGAGGACAATGCTGGTCCCATGTCCTCCACGGGCTATAACAAGATGAAAAATAAAGTAATAGAAACATGCAGTTTTATCAGGAATAGTTCCTGGAAAAAAATTTCTGCAGGCTATAGTCAAAATATCATCTGGATAATCAAAGCTTAATATCTATCTCTTTTACTGTCACTGAAATTGTTCTTTCGCTCATTGACTCTCGTCGAGTACTGTACTGCAATCCTTCAAAAACTCGCTAAGTTTCATACAGACTAAAACTCGAATAGAACAAGCTCGTATCTAAGGAAATAACACACGCGTACAGTCCCTTATTCTATCAGAGAAAAAAAGAAAAGTTAATACAATTGTTTTTACTATGTAATCGCTCCTAACTGCGTCCAAACAGATCATGTAACTTATTGATAAAACTTGATTACTTTGTAGCTTTCGGTTTACCTCAGAAACAAGACTAACAAGCATTAAATGTTCATATGTTAAGGTTGTATCATGGAGGTTCAAAATTCTTACAATATTTCCAATGGACATTAAGATCTCTGGTAACTCGATCAAGCCAAATTGCTTTATAGCAAGGTGATCAGCAACATACATGACTTCTACGAATTTATTCGTTCTTTCGTGAGCCTCTTGAGTATGGAAATCATGGATATTCAGCCTGTCGTCATTGCTAATGGCTTTTAAGTCTAAATATTCATGAAAATATTAACAGTTATTATGAGGTTTAGCGTAACAGACATGAAAACATGCATATAATCATTATCATCAATATTATTAATATCACGATTACTATCACTATCTTTATCGTTATCGTTATCGTTTTCGTCATCGTCATTGTTATCGTCATCGTTATAATTATAGCTATAACTATCACTATCACTATCACTATCCCAATCATTAACATTATATCATTATCCTTATCCTTATCATTATCATTATTATAATCCTTATCCTTACCCTTATCCTTGTCCTTATCCCTGTCATTATCCTTATCTTTATCATTATTATTATCATTATCATCACCATAATCATTATTGTAATAATGACCCTCAGTTTAATCTGTTTCGACCAGTTGCGTTCGTTGGTAACATTTTTGACTCACTTTATAAAGAGATGGTGGACAAAGAATGTACTATATTTCCCTTTTTGACTTTTGAATTTAGAAACATGACTCATTGAATGTTAAATGAAGCTTCAGAACAAGAGATAACTTATGGACATATCTCAGCTCAGTAAGGGTAGTGAAAAACAGCGCAGAATAGAACGTTAAAGAAAATATAGCTATAAATTAAAAACTCTTTACCTTCTTTATGAAAGCGAAGCTTTCAAACTGCATGTATTGATTACTTATTAACCGAGTGTGAAGTTTGCACGAGAAAGTATTTGACTGAGATTTTCGTACCGACCGGACGACGAAGGAGTGAGGTCTGTGTGGAAAATACAGAAGGTAATACTTTCCAGTACAGACCAAACAAACCAGGTAAAGAAGGAATTTATTATGTCTGTTGGTTCCTTATTTCGTCGCTTTTAACAAACTTTTTAGTTTGTGGGTCAGCAGCCAAAGTTTACTCGCTTGTTTTTACCTATTACTTCGTATTAATTCATGTACTTTTTTTATTAAAATTATTGTTGAGAAAAATTAAAGTATGTATAATTCGTTATTTATGTTCATGTATTACTACTATTTATTGTATATCGTCCATAAAATGTAACTGAATCTGGTTTTTTGTCTTCAAATCAAATCGGAAATTTTCCCGCCAAAACTTGGTCTGCACGATAAACTTATTGTGGGGTTAGGCAGCCAAAGAGCTTGCATCATTTAAAGTATAGACCAGATAGTGAGCTCAGTCATATATATATGTATATATATATGTATATATATATATATATATATATATACATATATATATATATATGACTGAGGTCGTTATCCGGTCGGTATGTTAAATGATGCCAGCTGATGGCTGCCTAGCCCCACAATACGTTTATATTACATATATATATAAATTTTGAATAACTCTATTTTTCATTCTACGTTTCGGGGCACTGCTCCTTTCTCAAGCTATAAATGTACTCCCACATTTCGATGTTGTTGAGCTCTCTGTAGATATATAACGGTAACCAATAGCGTTAAGCAATGACCACCGCTCGAGTAGCAGTTTCAGCATGCTGTTCCCTCATCAATCCATGTTCGTTCCGAGCTGCACTGACGAGCTGTGGTACAGCAAAACGTACGTCTGCAGATTGAAGACACACACACACACACACACACACACACACACACATATATATATATATATATATATATATATATATATATGTTCAACATATATATGTATAAAACATCAAGACCAACTTCCTAACTCGTCAACCATATGCAGCATCAAATTTGACTTTAATAACCTTTTTAGAAAACATAATATTTCGGGGCACTGCCCCTTCTTCAGATTAACCTGCTAACAACAACGGGAGTCTTTATATATGTTTACAAAAGTCATTTGCATGTTACAAGTCTCTCACATTAAGCCCCGAAGGGACAAAGCTATTAATTTTTTCTACCCAAAAGCTTTCCCTTTTCGTAGGGTCTCTCTTATCCGTGACATCTATTATTTGGACTTCCAAATCCTCCAATACCAAATGACCTTCTTCAAAAAACTGTGCATATCAATGTTCTCCACACATACCTCTCTGTCCCTTACCATATCGATTCATCGAGCTCTTATGGTTGTTAAATCTCTTCCGAAATTCCGTTATCGTACTTCCCACATACTGTTTGGCACACCTCTTACATATAATCAAATAAACCACCCCACTTGAATCACAATCAAAGGAATGGTTGATATGGAAAGATTTCTTTTCAACCGTCCTTTCAATTATAGAACCCGTTTTAACAAATTTACAAATCTTACACCTAACCTTTCCACAACCAAACAATCCCTTGTCGGATTGAATATCCGGTTCTAATTTAGCCCTAACCAAATTATCTTTAATATTTCTTGGCCGTCTAAAACTCACAATGGGTGGTTCAGGTAAAATGCTTTTTAACAAAGGCGACCATTCAACCAATACCTGTAATTCTCTGAGGATGCCGTGAATTTTCAGCAGAGCAGGGTGATAATTAAGAACTAAAATCATCCTTTCCTTTTTATCCCGACTCCGATTTTGATTTCTACATAAAAGCTCTGAACGCCCAACTCTCCTCACCCTAATACATTGACTATCAACCAAATCCTCTTTATAACCTCCATTAACAAGGAAAGCTTTCAGATCCATTGATCTTTTTTTCAAATTTACCCTCCGAATCACAAATTCGTTTCAATCTCAAAGCCTGACCATAAGGTATACCTTTCTTAACATGTGGTGGATGGCAAGATCTAAAATTTAAATACTGATGTGCATCAGTAGGTTTATGATACACATCCGTACTCAATTTACCATCCTCCAGAGACACCATAACATCGAGATGAGAAATCTTTTCTTTACTAATTTCCCATGTAAACTTGATAGTTTCAGGATACGAGTTCAACTTCCCAAAAAAACTCTCTAGCTCCAGAGGACTATGAAGCCATTTCATAAAAATATCATCCAAAAAGCGAAACCATACCCAAGGACAAAATCTACACGAAGAAAGAAAATTCTTTTCCCAATCATCCATAAATATATTAGGAAAACCCGGCGCAAACTTAGTTCCTATTGCCTTTCCCAACTTCTGACGATATAATTTCCCTTCAAATTCAAAATAATTTTCCAAAACCAACTGCGCCAATTTGATCAAGTCATCTGCTAATTTTTGTTCAACATCTGAAGTCAATACTTTTCTAAGTACTTCCAAGCCCTCCTCGTGTGGTATATGAAGATACAATCCTACAACATCGATCGTACACAAAATAGCCGTCCTCGGTATAAAACCTAACCTCTTCAATTTACAAAGAAAATCCGTAGTATCCCTAATTATCGAAGCTACTTTCATCACAAGCGGTTGAATATGAAAATCCCAAAACTCTGAAATTCTCTCCGTGGTTATACCACAATTCGAAATCACCGGACGACCCGGTACATTTTGAAGTCTAGGTTAATCTGAAGAAGGGGCTGTGCCCCGAAATATTATATGTGTTTTTTAAAAAGGTTATTTAAAAAGGTTAAGATTTTTTTTAAGTTTAATGCTATATATATATATATATATATAAAATTCATTAAAAATTCATGAGGAAAAGACAAAGGAAAACCATAAGCGCGTAGGATCTATATATATGATGAAGATACATGTGCCTTTATATTTGAAGACGAAGTTCAATTTTTTCGGCTTATGAAAGATAAATTGCCAAACTTTCTTCACGAATTAGCGTATTAAGAGGTGAATTTCATAAGACATTAAAAAAACTCACATTTCATGCTTTATCTGGTCTAAAATACTCGGCTATTGCCTCGTGTTTTAAATCCCGATGAAGCACTCCTATATATATATATATATATATATATATATATATATATATGCACACACACACATACTCATACACATACAAATACACATACATACACAAATACGCAAACACATACATGCAGGCGCGGTTCTACGGGGGGTTTGTGAGGGCTAAAGTCCCCCAAATTCTGATTAGTACCCCCAAGTTTACTAGTTTTTCACATCTAAATAGCTTTCGATTCATCAGATTTTGTGTATGTCTCACAAACAACATGTCTGTGCATGTTGATGAATAATAATGACAGGAGTGGCAACATAAAATGTGGTTGCGTAAGAGGGTTTGGCATTATGTCAGAACAAGGTGTCAGAGCCTAAAAGAAAGGCAAAGATTGCCTTTGTTAATAATCAAACTAATAGTTGAAAGTGCAGGAAGGCACCTTTCAAGTTTTACACAACAAAAACTCGAAAACTTTTCACGGTCGCTTGGAGCCCCCCACGCGCAGCGGATTGTATGCGTGTAGGACGGACTGGCACTGTGAGTCTGCTCAAACTGTATATAATTTAAATATTAAATATCAGTATCAAATATACTTTCTAACTCCCTCTTTCTGCAGGCCTCAGGTTGTGGCAAGGTTTTACTCCCTGTTTCCATTTTTCTCATGAAGCTTGACGAATAAGAGATGGGTTTTTGAAAGTATTTGTTGCTTCAAAACTGCATCGCATATACAAATAAGAATTTCTAAATGACTGGAGAGCTTTTAACTACTTCAAAATTATTTAAGTACGAAAAGCGACTGTTGCGCTCCAGTTACCCCTGTACAAACCAAATCTATTTGTTGCGTGTAAGCAGCATGAAAAAAGACAGCCCAGCTCAATTATCTGGATCACTATTGTCGTCATAGAGCAGTATTGTTTTCTGTATAAGTATATTTATATTATACGACTTTTAACAGCAACGCTCGTCGAAGAGTTGCATACATAAAAATACTCGTAGGCTTACCTTCATTCTTGTCAATAGTTTTATTGCCAAAATCGATTGTACCTCGCTTCACTATTAAATGTGGTCGCCTTCCTCTGGTAGTGTCATTGTTATTCAATAAATGTGCCGGGAGAGGATGGATCATAAAAATTTCATCATCAAAAATACTCATTGTACCACTCTATCAAATAAAGTTACAAGTTCCCGATTATCACACGTAAACAAAGGAGCATACCAATTGTAACAATGCAAAAATAATGATAATGACTTAATAAAACTATCTTCTGTCTTACTGCATTAAATTGAAATAATCGTATTGTATTCATTAGGAATTGCCTTTCTTGTTTAACAAGACGATTTTAGATTCATTTTTGGACTCTAGTTTTCATGTTGCCTGTTGAAGAATCTGAAAAAGGTGTATTTCTAAATTTTTTTTTTAATTTGGTCTTAATATACAGGACTCTTTATTTTATTTATATGTTTGTTATATTAACATAAGAGTCCTGTATATTAGAACAATTTTCCCTACCCCCTACAACGTTGGATGGAAGCCTAAAAGTAATGGGATTCTAGTCAGCTGCTTTCTCCTACTCCTATTCCCACCTTGATACAGAAGACTTGTCCTACTCTTCTCTCATATATATTAAAGAAATGGTTCATGATTTAGCGTGCTCCATGAGTTATGGATGCACGTGGGAGGTTGGGAGAGCACGAAAAAACGTAAGAGTTGGTCGAGGCGATAGCCGAGAGAACTTAAGATTTTTGAGAGCTCTCATAACTTCCCAAGTGCATCCATAACTTAATGGAACACGCCAAATCATAAACCATTTCTTTTTTAACGTAGAATCACGGAAAACAAGCTTTATTTTTGCTGATTAAAAATTACTTTTTCCTTACTTAAGCCAAAAATTCGAAAATTTTTGATAAGCCACTTGAACATCGGGTGACCCTCAAAGCCTCGGGCTTCGATATTTTTTTGGATCAAACTGACAGTTTGAGAGAATGTATTAAGGTAGTTATTTCAATGTCATTTTTTTATATGTAGTTTTTTCCATCTATTATGGCTTTAAATTGATGTATGTCACAAGATGTGCTTTAGCGTTGTGTTTTCTGTTCACAGTTTGTTGACTGAACCACTTGTGTTTACTAAGAATAAGTATTCCATGGCGTCCACCTTCATTAAAATGTTGTCACAGACCAGGTTATTCTTTTTGTTTTCATCGAGTGTTTTTTAACTGTATGCATTTCATCTTTAGAGAAAGAGGCGAAACGTTTCGTTGGTCGAGTAGATTTGCTGTTTTGCTTGATTACTAAAGCTGAAACACTTCTTCCACACCAAAGTCCAGCACGAGTGTCAAAAATCTATTCTCTTCTCCCAGCTGTCGATGTTCTCCTTCGCCATTTAAGTAATCAATCGCTTTTTTTGACAGTTTAATAATAATTTTCTCAAGAATATTTTTTTCGAAACGTTTTCCCGCGGTTTTTCCTATGCTCCATCGAGATATGGAGCAAGCATAGCAGCCAATCAGAAGCGGCGTTGTATTACATCTATGTTTTATATATATATATATATATATATATATATACTGTATGTATATATATATATTTATATATACATATAGTTTTTTCCATCCATTATGGTTTTAAGTTGATATATGTCACAAGATGTGCTTTAGCGTTGAGGTGACTAGAATCCCATAATATATATACATATATATATATATATATATATACATATATATGTGTGTGTGTGTGTGTGTGTGTGAGTGTGTGTGTGAGTGTGTGTGTGTGTGTGTGAGTGTGTGAGTGTGTGTGTGTGAGTGTGTGTGTGAGTGTGTGTGTGAGTGTGTGTGTGAGTGTGTGTGTGAGTGTGTGAGTGTGTGTGTGAGTGTGTGTGTGAGTGTGTGTGTGTGAGTGTGTGTGTGAGTGTGTGTGTGAGTGTGTGTGTGAGTGTGTGTGTGAGTGTGTGTGTGAGTGTGTGTGTGAGTGTGTGTGTGAGAGTGTGTGTGAGTGTGTGTGTGAGTGTGTGTGTGAGTGTGTGTGTGAGTGTGTATGTGAGTGTGTGTGTGAGTGTGTGTGTGAGTGTGTGTGTGAGTGTGTGTGAGAGTGTGTGTGTGAGTGTGTGTGTGAGTGTGTGAGTGTGAGTATATATATATATATATTAAACATAATGGC
This sequence comes from Heliopora coerulea, assembly GCA_030142905.1. Classification (NCBI taxonomy): domain Eukaryota; kingdom Metazoa; phylum Cnidaria; class Anthozoa; order Scleralcyonacea; family Helioporidae; genus Heliopora; species Heliopora coerulea. The sequence continues at coordinate 714,997 of JASJOG010000004.1, forward strand.
ACCAAACCATTATTTTACCGTAGATACGTTGACAATATTTTCTGTATTTTCCACAACGAGGACGACGCTATGTTATTTTTTGACTATTCGAATTCAGGGCATCGCAATATTAAGTTTACTTTTGAGAAAAAGGAAAATGGTAAACTATCTTTTCTAGATGTTTTACTCTCTAAATTATCAGACACATACACCACATACGTCTATCAGAAGCAAACATATACAGGATTTCTCATGAGTTACCTAAGCTTCTGTCCACTTTCTCATAAAACCGGACTAATAAGAACACTTATTGACAGGATTCGCAAAATTAACAACACTGAAAGTGGTTTTTGAAACAACTTAAACAACCTCATTGTTACACTTCAACGCAACTCTTTTCCTCTTCACGTTATTAACAAGACGGTCAAGAAATACTGTGACGACACCAACAATAACAGTCGCACATCCAACCTTTCTACGACACCTCGAACAGACAGACAACAAACCCGCTACTTTAAACTTCCTTTCACGGGTTTCTACTCCAAACTGACTCAACGAAGATTAACAAGCCTAGGTAAACGCTTTTGCACTGATTTGAAAATCAAACTTGTTTTCTCATATTACAAAATTGAGAACTTGTTCTTATTTAAGGATCCGGTTCCGAATAAACTCAAATCTTTTGTGGTTTATCAATTCACTTGCGCCGGATGTAATTCCCGCTATATTGGCGAGACATCTCGTCAATTATCCACGAGGATCAAGGAACACACCTCTACCGACAAAAATTCTCACGTCTATAAAACTTTCTGAAATCACCTTCTTGTAAAAATCAATACTCGCAATCTTGTTTTAAAATCTTAGACTCTGCCATTTCTACATTCTCGCTTAAAATAAAAGAAGCTCTACACATAAACAAGGTTAATCCCGAACTTAATGTCCAAGTTCATCATTTTAGCACAACTTTCAGTTTATAATTTTCACACTACCCTCTCTTGTCTTGCACCATATCAGTAATCCATTTATTATATAAATATAGTTCCTGTTTTACAATTAACATATCTCTCAGTAGTCCTCTCATCTGAGTAATTCATAAGATGAATCACATCTCTGGTATCTTAATTAGCATATCGCAATCTCATATATAATCCGTGAATAGTTTGTTAGTTTCATATTGTCTGAAGATGGCACGAGTTTGCCGAAACATGTTTACTTTGAAAAAAATTGTCGTTTTCCTGAAGTGTATAAAAATGTATATAAAATTCTTAAGGGAGAATTGGTAAAAATGAGGATTCAGAGATCAGTTGAGGAGAGTAAAGGTATGAAGAGGTGTGAGAAAGGCCGGTGTCAAATTTGCAAATTCGCATAAGGAAGGAAGGGATTTTAGTGATAGGATGGGGAATAAGAAACATTTTATGCATTACGATTTTGATTGTGATTCCATGGGTATTATTTACCTTATCGAATGTGAGAAATGCTCTAAACAGTGCATCGGAAGCACAAACACGTCGTTTAGAAAACGTTTTAATAAATAATTACAAGAGCAGTCAAGTAAGATATGGAAAGGGTCAGAAGGGGATACAGGTAGGGCATTTGTATGAGTATTTTTTTGAAGAAGGACATAAGAGGTTGGAGCATGTTATGGTAGCGATTACTGATAAGACTGATGTAAGTAGACCTTTGGAGAGTGGGGTTTTGGGCATATAAATTGAACTCATTTGTTCCGCATTGACTCAAACTTGAGATTTAACTTGATTAAAAATTTTAATGCAAGTACCAACTTTACCAGTGTCTGTAATTCCCGAAGGATACCATACACTGCCTGAAGTGCTGGGTAAAAGTCCAAAACCACACCTACCTATCCGACCTACCCAAATTTCTCTTTTCTGTACCTTTAAGTGAAACATCCCATCAAGACTTTTTACTCTGCCCGTCTGCTCATCCACAAAACCTCTGTTATATCCCCTTTTCATGATGGTATCCTTCGGGAATTACAGACTCTTTTAGAGTTGGTACCTACACTTAAAAAGCTTCCGCTTGTGGTTCGAAGGTTAAGTTTGAGAAGATCGAGGAATTTGAAAGATATTTTAGTGAAGGCAAAATTGCAACCATTTGAAGAGGGGGTCAGAGGAATGTTTTGCTGTGGAAACGCCAGAAGTAAGATTTGTAAATTTGTTTAAGCGGGATCTGTTTTTGTTGGTAATGTACAGAAACAGTCTTTCTATATCATTCATTCTTTTGATTGTGACTCCCTAGGAATTGAATATTTAATAACATGCGAAAGATGTGGGAAACAATATGTGGAGAGCACGTTATTTAAGACAATATGAAAGAAGTCAGAGGGGAATTGGGGGTGAACATCTCTGTGCACATTTTTGTAAAGATGGGCATATAGGTCTGGGGGATCTATCGGCTCAAATCATTGATGTTACTGATGCGAGAGATCCTACAGCAAGGGAAGTCTCTTTCAGAAATTGAAACATTATGCTCCTCTGGGATTGAATATAATGAAAGTTTGAAAATAATGTAAATTAATGAAGAACTGCAAGGTATTTAAGGACTCTGTTTTTTGACACGTTGAGTTGCTAACGAAGGAGACTGGTCCCCGAAACGTAAGTTTTACTGACCCTTAATAAAGTTTACTTTGAAAACATATTCCGAAAAATAAAGACATCTTGGAAAACTCAAGATATGAGTCAAAACAAGACGAGCATATGAGACTGTAATATTTTGACTTTATTACAAAATCATCATCAGACAGAATGATTTACAAAACAAGCCAAGGTCTACATATACAGTGTAAACAACGGAAGTTAGGAATCCTATACATGAGATATTAACACGACAGAACGCATTGCTAATTAACTCGAGAGTAAGCTATTTACAAGGCAAAACTTATTAACAACAACTGACCAGACAATACTGATGTGTAAGATGACGTAAGATGATCGAGACAGGTGAGTATCAGATGCCAAAGGTTGACAAACTGATAGAATAATCGTAAGCCATTAAGTTGACAAACGAAAAAAAGACAAAGAAAAGGAAAGAAAAGAGTCGGAGTGACAACAACATATAAAGTAGGACTCAGGTATAGGATTCTTAACTTCCGTTGTTCACACTGTATATATAGACCTTGGCTTGTTTTGTGAATCATTCTGTCTGATGATGATTTTGTAATAAAGTCGAAATAATACAGTCTCCTATGCTCGTCTTGTTTTGACTCATATCTTGAGTTTTCCAAGATGTCTTATTTTTCGGAATATGTTTTATTTTATCCTTTTTTAAGTTATCGGCTGGTCGTGGTTTTTATATGAATACTAACTTTATGTTTTTCTAAGCAGTATGTTCATGGGCTATGAATATGCATTTTTGCTAATACTGTACAGCTTAAAGTTTGCTCCAGAGGCACAGTATGGGGAGCAGTTTGGGTTAATTTTTAGGTTTGTGTTTAGGTAAATGTTTTGATGACAGTATAGCTTTGTGCTTAGGTTTGTTGTACATGATTTGCCTTGACTACCAGTCTCATGTTAGTCAGGGTCAGATTTAGGGCTTGAGGTCTTGGTTAGGGTGAGGTTTAGAGTTTGAGTGACGCTTGTCTTAGGTCTAGGGCAAGGGTTAAATTTGAGAAACATATTTCTTCCTATTTTAACCTAAATTCAACAGGAATTTTACCTCTAGAAAAACAATTTTTAAATCTGCATCGTATTTTACATCGGTTTTCTTGAAACGATTTTTCATGGGGATTTTTTCATGCACTTGATGACCCAACTTGGGCAAAACTTTTCACCGTTTTTCCAATTTATCTGGAGCTTAAACAGTCGAAAGATATTACTTTTCATTTTTGTAAAATTTCTTTTAAATTTTTGTCGTCTTAAGTATAAGGAATACGATAAAGAGTGCAAGTTTTGACGATCTCCCAAAGTAACTTTTGAAATTAATTTTTGTTAATATCCTAAAACTAACCCATTTGTAAAAATTTGACAGTTACTCATGAAAAATTAAAAAATAACAAATTCTGCAGTAATCGTTTGAAACAAAAGTATTTATAAGGTGAAGAGTGTAAAATTTACAACCAGGTGTACAATTATAATAATGAGTATCTATATTATATCCGTTGTTTCGTTATCTGACTTACCATATAGTCGTTGCCACTCAGAGCTACTGTAGATTGCGGATACGAAACAACGTGTCCATGGTAGAAATTTCTATTTCTGACGTCACAGAATGTTTTCGATCCGTTTTTATGCCTTGTTTCAATATGGAAATCTGGCGCTAGTAAATACTTGTTGATTGTTAAATTCAGATGTAAATCCATTCCAAATAGTGACATTTTGTAATAAATTGGAGCTCTGCTGTCTTCGTCTCTTTTAACCCGTTTCTTTGAAATTGCATCACCACGCCTATTGACATGTGTCAAATAGGATACACCGTAATCTGGAACTAAATGGAAAATGTGAATCATTTGGGCCAGCAGCATTACACACCTCAAATAAGCTTGTAAAAGTACGTTCTAAGTAAATCAAATTTCTTTTCACCTCTAAATCATATCTTGACGACTCCCAAAAAGGAGTGCCATCTTAGCTTTTTCGTTTTTTTCCTTTTTAATTTTTATTTTATTAAAATTTATGGCGGACAATGTGTCGACCCAACGTTCTGTCATCATAAATCCAAACCCCAAAAGGGTATAAAGCGATATGTAAAATAAATACTTAAAAGAGTTACATACTTATTTACGGTTAAATTAATTGCAAGTAAAAACGGAAATATTTATAATAAAATTACACAGATAAGACTAGGCCCAGATTTTGTCTTTCTAACTTTCTTTTTATGATGGTTTTAATTTTTCTATATAAAATACATCTAAAAATGAACGATTGAAATCGAAGTTAACCTATCTTAGAACATGAAATTTTCCCAATTGCCATTGATATTCATATTAACTGAATGCTTACTGATATACTGATGCAAACTGATGCTAACGATATTGTCCTCTTTGCATTTAAATGTTCTTTTACTCGCTTCTTCATTTTTTTAGTGTCTGTCCCACATACTGATTTTCAAATCAGATTATCATAGTCAATACAGGAAAATTAATCAACAATTAATGCAGGACTTACAGCTGGTCTGACGAGACGCCACTTCACACTCATTCTTCTATATAACAAGAGCTGATTCTTCACTGTTAAGGGAACCTTAATCAGATGATGACCGACCGTTGGGTCTACATGTCTACTATAACCTTTAATAAAAATCTTTATGATTAATGATTTAGTTTCTTTTTATAAATTATCCAGGATAATAGTTTTCCCAAATGACAGTGGTGTTCAACCTTTTATTAATGAATGCCCACCTGCCTCATACTGAAATCTTTGGCCTACCCCCACTGAGCTCACTCAGTCCCAGTTCTGGGCCCACCCCAACGCCCACTCCAAGAGTGATACCGAGCTCTATGATTATAATATATAATTCTTCGTTTTGGTATTGCCAAATACTTCAAAATGCTTTAGTGGTGAATGAATGATGAACGCCCACCATTTGCACCCAAATGTCCCCTTTCTGCTGCCTTGTTCCCATCGTCCTCCAACCTTCTCTGAACGACCACTTTGGGATGGTACCGCCCCCGTTGACAAACGCTATCCTAAGGTTCAATTTTCGTAGACAGTCAAGGGAAATGTAGGCTGAGAAATACCTCTTTTACTTATTTTAAACTGGTTCAGAGATCTAAAAATACAAAGAATTTTATTGCCTAGCACTTCAAAGGGGAATTCAGTTGATTGTTCAACGACTCAAGTAAATGTTCTTACTGTGACTTCGTGGTACCGCCCCAAAATACAATTGAAATTCTCTATCAGTCATATCTTGATGAATATCCAGAGTCTGCTTCTGTGGAAAAATAATAGTAAAGTAAGCGCAAAATTGCAGAATAACTTCATACTTGGAAAGCAAGAAACGCATGTCGATGGAAAGCACTTGAAAACTATATATTTGTGCTACAAAACAAGATAACTTGTATTTGTTCAGATTAAATATCGATCACAAAGCAACGTGAGATGGAAAAAAAATTAAATGAAATTAAGACCCTAATTTCTTTTGACGAAGTTCATGATTTAAGAACAATAGGATAAATGATTACAGAATTTTTCTCCCTGTAACTTTTGTAACTGATCTATTTGTCGGGAGCTGATGAATATATTTGACCAATAAATTAATCAAATTACGTTGCATGACACGGTAGGCACAGAATAGCAAATCGTTGACTGTTATAATCCTATTTCAAGATTGGAGTTTACCATAGCTCCATACCTTCGTGGCAGCAAGTATTTCATGGATTCCTAAAATTAGACAAATGTTGTATCAATCTCTAGTTAAAATCCATTCAAACCCTTTACCAGGGATTAATTAACATTTTCTTAGCCATCATTTTACCTTGAAAAAAGAAAAGGACCAGAAAGAATAACTTGAACAAACCAAGCATTTTGCACGAAGAAACTGTTTCAACCCTTGACGAAAAATACGATTAAATTAAATTAAAGCTATAGAATTAAAAGAAAATGCATAAAAAAAGTATAGGTGTTTGTATAAATATATAAATGAATTTTAGAAGTGTATAACTTTAAGGATAGCATGGAGTAGTTTGAAATGAGTAAGAGAGGTATCGGAAGCTAGTAAACATTTGAATGTACATTTTAATTAAGAATGGTATGAGGAAGCAGATGATAGGGTAGGGTTAGAATAATTCACGAAACTGATGGAAATTATTTATGATTATCAAAGGCCTTTGAACTTATAAATTGGACAGATTTATGTTTAAGGGATTAAACTTCAAGGAGTTTTTAATGTACTGTTTATACTATTATTGAAAGTAACTGCATAAATAGAACTTCCTTACTTTGTATTTTACTTCCTGATATAAAGGTTGGACCCTGAAATATTAGAGAACGAATCAAGTTGTGGTTTTAACTCTCTGTATTTGTGTGTGTATATGTATGTGTATGTGTATGTGTATATTTATGAAAAGCTTTGTTTAAACTAACGTTTAGGAACTAGTCCCTTTTCAAGGAGTAATTGCATACGACAGTATACTGTTTATTCTCATATAAGCTTGTAATAAATATCAGCGCGCAACAAAAGCACGAAGTACAGCCATAAAGAAATAACAAATTTTAACCTGACGTTTCATTGTTAACTTAACTTTTCACTATTTACAATAAGAGGGTATATAATATATGATTACAAGCAGAATACTAATTAAGATAACGGACAAATCAGGAGAAGGAAACTAAATATAGGTTAAAGTTGATAACGAAGCAACATGACTAACGATAAGTTTACGAGAAGGTATTGTAAATTGGGAAAACAGGTAAAGAGGTGTCGAGCTGATATTGACTTTAAAAGTCGGTTTCAGCTTGGTAATTAATACTCTCTCGTAACAGAAGTTTGCCTCTGATTCAAATGAGCCAGAAGCGACGCTAAAATTCTAAAGAAAATAAGGTGTCGCTTATGTTGACGGTGGGACAGAATGCTGGTTGAAGGTGGATTTTTGCGTTTTTGCCTGGTTAGGGATGAGATCCCCATATGCTCAGAAACGCGTGTGTGTAAATTCCGAATAGTTCCTCCGACGTACAAGAATAATAATTGAAGGTCGTTTATCACTTGTATTCACATCTAACTTTGACAAATCAAGGCAAGTATTTCAGTTTATTTTGCAACTCCAGACGTATTACTTTCTGGAAATCTTACATCTTAAAATGGCAAATGTTTCTTATGCTGTTAATTTTGCCTGAATTTTACAGTTAACTGTTCACGGCAAAAAGTGGTTTCAATCATTTTATCACTAACGTCTTCCGGTGCAAAGATTTTACATTTGCTGTCCCTCAATAGTGTCACTCAATACTGTCAGGACTTGGTACTCAATACTGCCAGCTCTTTTCATTGGTATTGGAGTACCAAAACACTTTACCATGGGCTTTGGGCACAAAACGTCATAAGGTACAGGTTCAAGGTTTTGATGGGGATGTTGCATGTCGTCAACTCAAGTTCAGAGGATGAATGTGATAAACTCTGTAGAGTTCGCAGTTTATTGGTGGAATTCAAAGACAAATGCAAGGCACTTTATCAGCCCTTCCAGCATGTTACGTGGATGAGAGAATGGTCCAGTCGAGACATTAGTCTGGTGTAAGTCCGCATATAAAGGACAAAGCCACAAAGGTATTTAATTTAGTACTTCGATGGAACTGAGAAGGTAAAAATTTTGGAAAAGATACAGAATGCAGGATTACAAAATGCACTGTGGGAAAGTTTTCCAAGAATTTTAAAAACTTCGTTATTCCTTCAGATAACAATGAAAATATAACGGTTCTTTTTGTACATAGAGCAATTATACACAAGAATAAAGCATGCACACTAGGACGTCAGCACAATGTGGATGGTGTATTTTAATTGACATAAGTAAAAATTTGTAGTTTAGTACACAGTGGTGGATTAAGGGGGGGGAGCACTTTGACCATATGCCAGGAGCCCGCACTTTTTGAGCTTTTTATAGGGATGGTGTTTTGAAGCTAAAAATTAAACACAGGATATCTGTTCAAATTGTTGTAGCAAGATCACAGTGAAATAGGCTAAAGCTCCATTATCTAGCTATCGACGTTTCACCCAGTCTGTAAAATTACCACTTTCCATTGCTTTATTAATTTAAAATTTTATGAAAGTTCGACGTTTGAACTGGGGCCAAGATGTAACTAATATGCTGTGTAAGATGATGAACCTGTTTTTTGTACATATCTAGTAACTGTGTGCGTGGCTATAGGCCTTAAAACGTGACGACTATAAGTAAACAAATCAGTTCCCAGTCACAAAAATATGAACGCTCTACATTAGAATCTGATTCAGATTAATAATTGATTATTATTTAGAGATTTAGTATGTACAAATATTTTTTGTATAAATCATGGCCAAAAGAAGTAGGGGAAGAGGAGTTGAGCCCCCAAAGTACTAGATGCTAACGCCATGTCTGTCAATCCGAAATCGATCCCTCTCTTAAATTGAGTATTTTATACACCGTTTTGTAACCTTCAGAATTTTGTAAACTCGCACACCAAAATGCAGCAAATAGCATTTCAGAGTTTCTCAATTTCAAAATTTTCCGAGGGAGCTTGCTCCCGGACTCCCCCTAAAAAATTTTCAGTTCCCCTACCACTTTTACCAGCCTTTTATGTACATCTATTATATCTATATTAATATTGCTTTGACTTTTTAAATGGATATCATATGATTTAGGAATTTAATGGTTAGTATACGAACTTTTATATTTAGTTAATCAGTTTTCACTTAATGTTGATTTAGTTCTGTATAAACGCATACGCAACGTCGTCTCGGTACTTTCACTCAATTTAGGTTGTTCTATTGTAAATGTTTATTGAAATGATATCCTTTGAAAAACTCTGAAGTCATTCTTTGAAGAAATAAACTCAAAATCCAAACAGTTAGAGATGTTACCCATTACAATCACCGTATATTGTCCTTTCGTTGCATTTTATGATTAACAGATATTTCCGTCTTCCATTCCTGCACACCTTTATTCAGGGGGGTTGGGTACTACAAATGTGCCAGGGGTGCCGCACATGCTTAATCCGCCACTGTACACAAGAATAAGAACGATTCTTCTGTGTGGTTGAATAATCGTACTTATATCACTTACAGAACAGGTTTACAATTAATTATGATGTCACGCTGACGTCTTACGAGCTCATTGTGACGTCATTAGTTATAGGGTAATTCATTGGAACATAAATCAAGTTAAATTCATTATTGTCAATAAGTGTCTATAATTTTAATACTGTCTGTCTGTTAAGAAATATTAAAGCCCCGCATAAAATGCGAAGTAAAGGTATAATAATATTTTATTCTGATGTTTGGTTGTATACATCACAACATCTTCAGAGATACTGTTATCATAAATGTGCTTAAGGGTGGATATATATTTACAAAGTTTTAAGAATTGACCAAAAGGAGAACAGTGTTAAAAATAACAATGAGAGAGGTGGAAGCATGCAGGTGATGAGAATAAAAGTGAAGGAAAATAAACCATAAAACAAGAAACACAGAATTTATAAAATAATATCAGACGATAAGGTTAACTGAAGTTAAAGCAAAGGAAGTGGGGCTGAACCAATATTTGCGTTTAAAGACGGTTTGAGTTTGCTTATCAGCAGGCTTTCGTGTAGGAGGAGGTCGTATTCAAATGAAGAGGAAGAAAGTATTTTAAAATCTTCGAAAGAAACAGGATGGTTCTTGTCTCGATGGTGAGAGAGAATGCTTGTGTGAGGAGGATTATAGCACTTCTTACCAGTGATGGAATTCCAACGTGTTCGGAGACACGTGTGTACGTCGGCAAGTTTCGCCAACATACGAAGTTCTACAGCTTCAACAAGTGAAAAAATAAACAACATGTGACCTTAGATGCAAGAGAATTATGTCTTTAAAAGAAAAGAAGTGAAAAAGACGAGTGAAAGTCCGGGCAATAAATCTAAGCTCAATATGGGGGTAAGCCTAAGAAAGGAGTCTCTAGCTGAAAGCGAATTTAGACAAAATGTAGTCCGGTAAACGGTAGTGAGAAATAAATGATGTGTTTGGGAACGGTCAGTATTCTGGAAGACTTAGAAAAGCCATATAGAGAAAGGAAGCGATACTATTATCTTGCAGGTTATCTCGATAGCCATTTCAAAAGAAAGTTCGCTCATCATCGCTACATCCGATCCGCTTATCTAAACCGTAAATCTTAGGGGGCAGACATTTTAGGGAACGAAAGTTTTATTAAAGGATTTTTTTCTACTGTAGTACTTTTATTCATGTAGAACCCTGTTACAATAAGCGGCTTTGGACGAGTAAGGCAGGAGACAAATCTTACCTGGGATGAATCGCTAACTAGCTATGGCCCAGTCTTTGGGTCTTAGAGAGACCAAAATGTATGACCCAGATTGGTTTCGTAATATGAATCATATTTTTGAATTTTGGATGGTTTATTTTCTCCATCGAATTTTTATTCCAAACAAAAATGATGAATGATTAAGAATTCCACTTTAGAAAATCCTTAACAAATCTAATCGGTGGGTTGAACATTAAATTTAGGTAGTCAACAATGAAACAAAACATGTTGACATTCTAGGAGTTTCTGTGGTTTTTAGGAACACGAGAACGTTCTCAGTGAAGTCGTTGTTGAACGACAACTTTTTTGAATTTTGAAGCTTTGTTTTGGGTAAAAATTTAATCAAAAGAAAACATTCTGGATAAATCAACACATTTCTTGCTTAAGTTCTTTAATAACTTGTGATAAACTTAGAATGTTCTTAACCGTCATACAACTTCATGTTTAACGTTTTGTTCTTTTTACCAATTCAAATACTATCCTGTAGCAAATCATTTAACCAGATCCTGTCTACGTGTACAAAATGTGCTAACGTCTGATGGATCCTCGCCCCAAATATCGGCAGCTGCATGAGTTTCTGGAGCCTTTATTTTTCCCAAACTGACCTCCAAGTATTACATACATAAAAATCTGCCAAGTTCAGGGCGTGTAGGATTTAAGTTCCTCGTCATTTAAATTGCAATACTTTTATGTGTCTGATTGTCGTTCGACGGCATAGAAACAAATATTCTCAGTAATCACATTTTCTAAAACATGTCAACAAAAACTCGAAGAAACTCATTGTTTTTGTCAGAAAACTGAGCAAGATACCTACATTCATGTCTAGTTTTCAAAGTGCTTGAGAAAATTACGTATAAGTAAAAACTTGAGAATATTTTACAACTCTAACAATTAAGTCATATCATCATGAGGATTACAGACCTTATCTTTTCAGTGGTTTTCTTTGTAATTAGAAAGGACGCTTTCAGCCGTGAGGTTTTTAACGAAATATTATCTGAGTTCCCGACCTATTCTACAAGCAGTTACCCATCCATAATAATGACGTTTTGCCATGGTGCTCCCTGTGAATCACTTCAAAATTAAAGCAAACGAGGCCAATACAATTCTGCGTTTTAGATTTTTAAAATAATCATGTCTTCTAGCGTTGTCTATGAACTACAATAAATAATAAGCAGCTAAAATAGAATAACTGAAAAAGAACCAAAGAAGGATTTTGAAAGGAAAAGATTCATTTAAAGACAAACGTTGAACACAAACTGTTAGAACCACGACGTAGAATCGTAAATTTATAAAGAAGACATTTTAGGTTTCGCAGTTTTGAATAGTAAGTTCATTAATCAACCGAATTAATGTAATTTTAAAACAAACATACTAAGTATTCAAGCGTACAAGTACTGAGTTTGTCAAAGTCGCCTTTGACTCTCGCTGTTTCGTAATTTCGACAGCAATGGATAAGCAATTGTGACCAGAAGGACATTCGTTCTTCGACAAAACATCAAGAAAGACGAAGGAAAAAAGGCCAATTGTACAAATAAACAGAACAGCAAAGCTGACAGTTTCCCATTTTTAAAAATATTGGACACAATAATATTGCTCATTAACACCAAATAATTTACGACGTCATTTATATGTATACCACAAGCTAATCCTTTTCTTTCATAGTTTGTCAAGGTTAATTCGCCGTAATCCAAGCTTTTTAAAAAACAGCGCACAAAAGCTATGTGGATAAGAAGGTTGTTTGTAAAACATTTGAAGATAAAAATTAGAAATATCAAAAATATCTTTATTGAGCAAACCTTCAATATAATTTTGATATCATTTTCATGTCCGAATGGTGAAAATTTACGTGTTGAGAATTATATGTAGTCGAACGACTGACGACATAATACAAGTGATATGACAGATACGTAGGTAACGAAGAAAAAAAAATAATCTATTAGGATCATTGACAAGTAGTTGACTAATTATAACGGCCATTGTTTTGGTAGTGCTAATTTTCTTTCGATATAGATAAATCACAGAAAAAAGTGTTACGAGGCGAATGACAGCGTTTCACCACCATACTCTGTGATGTGGACATGAAGGTTTCACCGGTTCGGTTTCCAGAACCAAAAAACCTCTCAATTCTCGGTAATTTACCGACCCTCTTGTCGTGAATGTCAGATATCGCCTATTTTAATGTAACTTGCAAAAGAAGTGTGGTATCTTCACACAATCTTCCATTATGCTTTCAGTAGTTATTAGACTGATCCAATCATAACCCAATTCGCTATACTCATTATTCATTCTACTCATTATTCAGGTGCAGACTATTCCTGTTTATGTCGTCCAGTAATATCTGAAGATGATGCGAGATCTCTCTATGGTAATTTTAATGCCCTATTACAAGAACAGAATAGATCATCCGTCCATATTTGCCTGTAGGATGTCTGTTTTGTTGCCATAGTACCGTCTTTAAAAGCAAATGTAATATTGAGTAAAACTATCGCAAATTAATGTATTTTGAAGCCTGCAGCGAACTTCAAAGAGATTTTTTCCATATCACTGTTTCATCAATAAATAATCATGGTTTTGGTGTGGGGTTTTATATAAGCACTTCAGGCCTTTTTATAAATTTCCACATCTTATAAGAATCATATTGCGATAGGAAAAAGTGAAAACTAAGTTTCATCTGACAAAAATTTTGAAAAATGATCAAATTAAAATTGTTTCAAGGTTTTTAGTATCAAAAATAACACAATGAAAAAGCAAACAATGGTTAAAACAATGAATTAGCGAAGGCAACACGAATATCTCTTACAGTTGCCATCATGAGGCCCTCATCTTTGACGTAAACTACACATACATTTAGCCGAAAGATTATTCTCTTTTACCTGACTTAAATCAGTATCCACGTATTCACAAGGATACTTTATACACCAACAGATCTTTGAGAACTAAGTCATTTTCGCAACTCGATACAATATAATTTCTCTCATGCACAGGTAGTTGTTTGTGTTTCCCTAATCAACATATTTTTCCTTACATTTTTAATTCTCTTTCCTGTTGCAATTTACTTACCTTCTCATCCCCGCATATATAAAAACACGCAAAATTTTTGAATCTTAGTCATTACCACCTAGTTCATAGGTAACTAACAACTATAACATTGTCGATGAAAGTGATGAAAAATGTCTCGAGTTGAAAAACACTATGAATGGATTATGCGCAGGTAGAAATGAGCATGTGTAATGTTTGAAAATGTTCAAGGATGTTTTTTCTCTTCCATCTAGATTAACGATAGAAAAAGGCAAGGAAATTTGGTCTACAGGGTGATCGTGTGACTTGATACGAACAAGTTTTCCTTGTTTTCGTGTATTTAGCTCATCAACAGATTAATAATGCAAACTACCAACAACTTATATAGCAGCAATACAATCGGTACTTACTTGAAACTTAAGTTGAAACAAAATCTTATCCAAGCAGAATATTTACAACAGGCAGCTTTTCATGTAGTGCGAAGGCATTATTAAATGGAAAATCTTGGCAATGTCCACGTCACTAAATTGCAGATGCATAGGACATGTACTAAATTCGGAAGCAATTTTTAATATTGGTGACCAATGTCATCCTTCAGCCTTCCATCCGTCAAAAAACTTCAGCAGCTTTGGAAGCAATCCTCCAGTAAAAATTTAAAGATGTAGAAGTTCTGAAATTGTACTTACAGCGATTTCCGAGAAATCGTTCAACAGGAATATACTGATAATAGTGACAAAAAAAATTATATGTTTATCTCAAAAAAGCGAGCTGAAAGTCTGTGTGAATCCCCTGGTTCTGATGAGATTATTAATCCTTAAACAAAAATTCATAAGTCGTAGAAATAATTGACATTTAGTTAAACTAGCTGAAAAATGAGAAGACAAGTGCTGAATCGAGCAAGTTTCGTGCCGATTGAGGTTGCGGATTTTGTAGATTCTTAGTCTCTATAAATGGGTGTTTCGTGCCTAAACTGACAGTTTGAATTAGTGCGTCGTGATACTGGAAAAGGAAAGCGTTGAGATAAAATTCTGGATTTGCATTAATTGTGGAAGGTCTGGTGCACACCATGGCTATGCAATGCCGAATTAAGCTTGTGAGGGGTCCTTGGATACTCTTAGTATTATGGACCTTATGCATAAATGACGCCTCATATGATATTCTTTTATATGCCTTTCAATTAGCCCTTGTAACCTCGTTTGAGAGAAAAAATTTATTTGAATTTCTTACACAACAACAAGGCTATAAGGGCCAATTAATATGCTCATAAAAGAATATTAAAAAAGGCGCCATTTATGGATAAGGTCTATGAGGGCCCTTTGGACAACAACATCATAATGTATTTATTCTATAACAAGTGTTTTAAGGATGCTTTGTTTGGGAATGGAAACCTAAAGCGATCACTAAAACCATACGTGTAAATTGAGATTATCGATGTATTATTACAGAAACGACGGACGGACCGATGGTTTAAGCCTGATAAAAGCAATATAATGGGCTTAAATCTACCGTATAATCTATTTAATTTTCATAAGCTGTTAAATTTAGCATAAAAGTCGTATATGAGAAATATTCGCGCTGCACCAACCACAACTCTGGCGACTGGCGAAAAGTAAGTGGGCAACGTAAAATAAATTTCAACCTATGTTAAATATATACAAACTCTCCCAGAGAAATCCAATAAATTGATGGCATAGGTAACTAAATCATACCATTAATATGACATTGCAGTATATATATCCTCGATTTGGATCGATTTCTGTAACGATCGATCTCAGGTAACTATGTTGAGACAGGTACTGAAAAATTAAGTATCTTATTTACCTGATAACTTTTTGGAAAAAATCGTTGGGGTTTAGGTTAAAATATCACCAGGGATAACACATGTACGGTTAGAATTTGGGTCAGGATTAAGGTTAGGAACAGGACCCCAACCCTGACCCTAATCTTAAGCCTAATCCTAATCTTAACCATAACATTTAGGATAGTTTTGAATGTTAGGACCATTGACATTTCAGGAGTAGCCTGAATCTTAGATGAGAGGAAATCAGGTAAATAAAATACTTAATTTTCCAGACTCAGTCTTCACACGGTTACCTGGTCTCATTGGTTACGTTCCAAAGCCGTCGGCACTAGAACGTACCTACTGAGACTAGGTTTCAGTGTTGAGACTGGGACTGGAAAATTAAGTACTTTATTTACTTGATATCCTAACCCTAATCCAAACCTTAATCCTAACCCTAATTCTTACCGTTGACGTGTTACCTCTGGTAGGATTAGGGTTAAGATTAGGGTTTGGATTAGGGTTAGGATATCAAGTGAATAAAGTACTTAATTTTTCAGTCCCAGTCTCCACACTGAAACCTGGTCTCAGTGGGTACGTTCTAGTGCCGACCTTCCAATGCCTACCAACTTGATTGCTTGTTGCAAGCATTTGTTTGTTTTGGTCAGTGATCATCTTCGCTCATGTGCCACGAATTACATAAGAGAAAACAGAAGAATAGAGGACAGATAATGCTTCTCGCAACAACGCTCCACTGTTCGGCTTATCTCTCAATTCACAGTCGTAGCAATAGACTTATTGAAAGAACTAAAGAACCTGGGTTCAAGTTCAAAGTTATAAAACAGCAAGTAACAAAAAATGTGGCTAACAAGTTTACGGTTTCAAATAGCAGGAAATACTATTTTTTCAGTTATAATAAAACTACGTTGTCGATAACCCAGAACAAATTTTAAGAATAAAATTATAAGTTACTCGGGCGTAATTGGATAGAATAACTTACAAATACATTACAGAGTAGGAGTAAAGATGCACGAGTTTGAGGAAACTAAAAAGTCAATGCTTAAGGAAACTGGCAATATACTTAAACAGCACGAATATCTGATACAATTTAATAAATTCTGGAATGAATTAAGTATATTGTAAATATAATAATTATAAATAGAGTTCGGATTAAATGTAGTGAATTATAAGATTAATTAGTAATAAATTAATGTAAACATAGTGTATATAAGAAATAGATATAATATCATATCGTTTAGGATGCTGCCCCTTGAAAATCAGGTACCAATGTGTTCTGAAGGGTTACCGTAGGAAAATGTTTTTAAATAAATAAATAAATAGTCAACACGTATCACTGCGCGCCATCTATCGACTTTCTCGTCGTTTTCGAACGAAGAACGTCGACTACACGCCGGTGCGCTGCAAGTTATACACTTGTATTTCGTTAATTTTTCGCAACACAGATAGTATTTGTCTCCTAGCCCTTCCATGTTTACCTCGAAAGGGCATCAACTTGCGATGCCAACTTCGATAGGTTCGGCACATAAGTTCGACGTCGGGAACCACGTCAAACTTAATGCATTAAGTTCGACTGAGACGCGACTGAAGCAATCGAACTTAATACCAGGATCGACCCTAATTTTACTTCTGCTTTTACACTTATTTCTATATGTAACTTCCCCTTGACAGAACTTCTGTCAACTTATTAAAATTAACGCTTGCTAGTCAAATTAACAATTGTTGGCGACCAGGTACAAATAAAGTCTTTTTTTCCTTTTTCGTCTTCTCCTGATCCTTCTTGTTCTTCCTCCTGCTCTTATTCTTCATCTTTTACTTCTTCAAATGAACCATCCAAAATACCTTTTCGTTATTTCTTAATGTTACAAACGATTGCCGTGTATACTTGTCTTCAAAAAAATATTAAATGCATCAATTCTACACCCTTGTAAAAAGCATTAATTATTCATAATGGTTCAAACCAATGAGAACTTCCTCTGAAGGTCACATGGGTAGTACTCTAAATTGCAATAATGATGTACAAGTTGAAAGCACGGGGGCGGCTTGAAACGTCAGCAGGGAAAAGTCGGGGTTGATGAAATAAGAATGAATTATAAATTAGCTTTATTAGAATTCATTAACTTTGATAAAGACTTCTGGCCAACACATGATGCTAAGTGAAACAGGAAACCTTCAAACAGCTTTATTAATAACGGAAAACAATGGAATTACCCTAATCAATGATCACACGTTACTTCTTACTGTTGACAACAAAATGAAATGTGCAACTGTTAAAAACAGAATTCGTACAATTATTTTCAACAACTCTTTTCTCACTCCCTACCTCCGGCATAGGCATTCTAGCTAAAATCTCGTCCGGTATATCAAATAAATCGTCTAATCCATCAAGTAATGAACAACAAAAGTTAGTGCAATTGTTCGATTCATCATTGTCTTTTGCACACGGTCATTCTCGACCGCTGCTTTACTTGCCACACTTTTGTTTGCAACAATCGTATTTGTACAGCTATTCTTTTGAGAATCAATACGCGGCACTAGAACTTCACTCGCATTATCTGACTGATTTTCAGAAGCTTTTTGATAATTGAAAAGCTCATTTGATCTGTGTCCCGTCTGCTCTCTTGTTATTTTGTCTCCCATAGAATTTTGGAACAACCTTCTTGCGCATGTTTTCCGCAAACAATGGGCAGTTTTTCGAGGTAAACCAGCCTTTTTGCACAACTTGTCAGGAAGTATCTTGTTTAACGTACACAAATCAACGGGAATCTTATACTCAAATTTTCCAACCCGGTGCGACCGAAAATTTAAAGCGTCTGTTAACTCCACACGACTTTTCACTTTGCTCAAGTACACTGAATACATAAATGCCAAGCACGGTGCATGGTTTTCACTGGCTCCATGACACAAGTGCTTAATATATCTTGGTTTTTTTCGTAAGATGATTTAAGCCTCCGTGAGAAGCTTTTGATAAACTCCCGTCAAAAATAATGTAGTTACCTTCCACAATAACATAGCAAAATTTTAGTAATCTATGTGCGCATGCACGCGAGCCGAAAAGCTTGCTATCGTAAAAGTACAACGTATTTAATAATGACTCAGCTGTAGTGCAGCTTAAAATCCCTATTGCCAAAAGAGAGCTCCCTCTACCTCAGAGAATTCGTCCCTATTTTCACTCTTGCACATCTGCGTAATGCCACATTTTGTTGCATACTTCATCTCAGTGTAAAAAACCAGTGTAAAAGTTCATGTACGAGTTACAACCACTACCCAAATAATGCTGCGTATATCAAAACGTTAAAAATACTGAAGAGTTAATCACACATGGCTTTGATTACATTTATGCAGAATATTGAATGCTTTCTTGCCATGCACGTGCGACAAATGACGATTGATTCTGCAAATTATCAGGTACAAAGTCTTCTGAGGATATCGTTGACCATTCTGTTTGGCAACTTCTCCCACAAATTTACTTAGTCAGAAGTTGAAAGTATGAGGAGACATCTCTTCAACTGAACACGTTAAGTCCTGAACCTTTGAAACATCTACCACGTGCAAACCAACTTCTTCCGAATACACATTCTTATTACCTCTACTCCGCTGGCAATTCTGAAACGCGTTTAACGCCCACCAATTGTTGTACTGAATAGTCCTTGGCGTTATTTCTGCAGGCAACGAATGTCCTTCCTCTGTACTTCTTGGATTCCGAAAACGTCAGTCCAACATACTCGCTAACTCATAAATGAACGACGAACAAACGCTAAGACAACACCTCTTCCAAATACGGAGGGAAATGGTTATTTAAATAAATTGCAAGGGTGACCTTAATCTGCATGTCTTTCAAAAGATCATATTTGCCTCTCTCTTCACTTTACAAGCAAGATAAAATATTCGCGTCAGATCTTTATGGGTATCTACAATGGCTCGCCTTCGTCTAGCCAATGTAAATGCCCATAAGGATCTGCCACTCATATTTTATCTATTACTAAGCGCATCCAGTTTCATAATATGTAATAGAATTTTATGAAGTATAGTTACATAATCAATTCCCATACAATTGAAACCCAAAAGTAGCGCCCCTCCCCCCCAAGTAACGACAAATTTAAGATGTCGTTAAAAATTTCCGGAAGTGGCAGCCTTTTCGAAAATACTGGGTTTCCGCGTGATAAAATGCCCACCATTGGTTATGATGATGATACTCAACACTTGGTACCAGTGGCGTCACTAAGGGGGGCATTGGGGAGTACGTGCCCTCCCAAAACTTTGTCGTGCCCCCCTACGTGCCCCCCCCCCCCCCACAATGAAATTTGTGATTTCAAAAATTGTTATGGACTCCAGCAAACCGAAACCAGTAGGCTGCATTACACTCAGTTATTTACTAGACCAAATTATCCTACATTGAATAGCTTCCTAAAGTGCGATTTTATAGGTTGCGACTGTCATCCTGGTGTACGCAATAAGCCCTCGACAGTCTGTGCATCAAGATATCGCCTTTTGATTCGTCCCAGTTTCTCCTTGATGCTCTCGTCACTTTAATTCATACTCCAAGCAGTCAGTCGCGAGGCATAAAATCGCAAGTGTAAACAAAGCCTTTATAACGTAAATGACTAAATGAGCTTTGCATTGCAAATATGTTTTACCGTGGTTTCCATGTTTTGTCAGTCGCATCCGAATCTTAGTCCCCCTCAATTTTTTCCCGACGAGTGGTATGCTCCCTCATTTTGAAATGTCTAACTTGGTACTCAACAGTTGACAGTGTTGTTTCAGCCATCACTTGAGTAATTTTCAAGAATTAAGTTTCAAATCTCGACCCGCAAAAAGTAAAGTAAAACTGTCAAAGTTGGGTTGAAGGAAAAGAAGGCAAATGTGGTAAATATAAAGCCATTAAAGGAACAAAAAACAACAGTCCCGTGAACCCGAAAATAACGGCCTCTCGATAGTCGCGCCCTGAATGGCGGATAAATCCTAAAGTAACGGGACTCGTTACTTTCGGGGTTCTATGGTGGTCTCCCACTTCTAATATTTTAAGCTCATATTTTTAGCGTGGGCGAGGGGGCATGGCCATCGAGGGCCTCTCTGCATCAGGTCCAGTGTCTTATATATTAGGACTTTAAATAATTCATTATCTGTTTTTGGACGAAAAATTCCTTTGAAAGAATGCGCCGGATTCAATTTCGAAATCGTTTTCAGGGTAAAATTGAAACAGGGCAGAATTAAGGCACTAAGGGGTAAGTTATGAGAATCCTTCGTGCACTTCAATTGGATTCTGCAAGCATACTTTTTCCCGTTAACTCTAAAACTCAACTGGTAGAGCAGCCGTTCGGAAACCCAAATGTTCAAGCTGAATTTCACTGGAAGCCGACTAAATGTTTTAAAATGGCTTTCGCAGTGGAGGTCAATCATGACATTTTCTCTTGAAGCTGATATTAACGTCAAATTAACATCAGTAAGTGTTACAACTCTGTACTTAGCCAACTCGGCTGGAGTCAGGAAGCGGAATTGCTTTGAAGTGGCACAAGTCGGAAACTTGAACTTACCACTGGTATCCTTTTTTCATTTAGGTTACCCCACACGTAGAATTCAGGAGGTTACAAGAAGTTGAATACATGGCAGAAGTTTAGGCTTGGCTGTAATTTCAGCCATGCTAACTGGCTTCAATTTCAAATGCTCATTCCAGGCTGAAATTTCCGTTAGGTATTCAGATGATTTTTAATGGATTTCCTCCCGATTTTAACCAGAAATTCGCGATGTAATTCCACCAGGCGCGGCTTAAGCGGGAAAACACTCTCAATGACGTCTGTTAAGAATGACGACATCGTACACGACACCTCACGATTCTCTTGGGATTTCTAAAATCTTTGCTTAAATCTCTTGATATTCTAGGGATTTCATTTTATTTGTATTTGATTAAAATTATTTCGAAAGAAAATATCGTCGTGAATCAAAAACAGGTATTGCTTAACTTTTTTGCCTGCCTAAATTCTAAAACAAAAAATGCTTTCAAAATATCACAAGAACTTCAGGTCGCATATAGCAGCGAATCGTGACCTTGAACGCTCTCAAAAAGGTTATTTGGTGCTTTAAAGTTTGATGTAGATTTTGAGAAGCATTTTTTGCCAAATAAAATTGGCTCAACGTGCATTGATGCACAAAGTTTAAGCAGATTTGAAGGTCTACATTAGGAAGTATGGGATGGTAAGAAATTCCGTTCTCTGTTAATTTATTTGCTCCCTTTGCTCGTGTGAGTTGGAATCCATGAAACAAGGTTTTTGCGCAACTCATTTCACTTTCACCCATATTCATCTAGCATTCTTCGATGCCCATTTTATATTCACGAATTTTCATTTTTTTTGTTGTTTATCGAGGAACCCCGCCCATATCCTTCCTGTCATTGATTTATGCATGAACTATTAAAACATAATGGTATAAATTACCGTGTAAACACTAAAGTAATATCTCAGAGCAAGCGAATTTCAATCTCTCGAATGATAACAAACTAGACCCGACGTTTAATGATTGCTAGTTCTTAACGTATGTAAATAGTCTATAGGTTTTTCAATTTTCTGTTGATAAACTTCTGATTTACAAACTTCAGATATGCCAAAGTACAAGCTTACATATTTTAATATTCGTGCTCGTGGTGAACCGATCAGAGTAATCTTCAAGTTAGCTAATGTCGAATATGATGAAGTTACAATACCTTGGGCATCTGAAGAATGGGCTAAATTGAAGAAAGGTAAGTCTAATATCGATATTTTTCTCCCCAGAAACCGCAAAAGATCCGGATCTCTGAGCTATCAAAGAGTTATATCGTCAGTACGCGTCTGTAAAGCACCCCATCAAAAAAAGTGCTTAGATAGATAGATAGATAGATAGATAGATAGATAGATAGATAGATAGATAGATAGATAGATAGATAGATAACTTTATTTAAACACGCTGACCTCGTCAACTGAAGCTGATTTCCACCAGGGGCGTGTGAGGTAGAAGTATACAGCAAATATGAAAAGTTTTTAAAAGCTATTTACAAAATGTAAGATATAGTATAAAAATATTGTATGAAGTATTAAGATATAAGATGTAATATACGAGGTAATAATGTATTTACAGGTGCATATATTTGCTTTAATTATCAATGTAAGCAGCGATTTTCGTTCGAAAGGAAGAAAGGGATTTGCTATTTTTTATTTCCTTAGGAATAGAATTCCAAAGGAATGACCCATCGTACATAAAACGTTTTTTTAAATTATTAGTACGCGGTTTCGGTAAACAAAGACTACTTGAAATGTTTCGAAGATTATAAGTAGTCATCTCACTTTTATAGGTGAATAAGTTGGTGAGTGATTGAGGGCCAATGTTATTTAATAATTTATACATCATTTTTGCCTTGGCTATCTTCCTCTCTGCTTTAAGTGTCTTCCAGCCCAATGCTTGCAATGCTACAGAATGATCTGTGTCATTGCTCATATTCATAATAATTCGAGCGGATCTATTTTGGAGTTTTTGAAGTCGCTTTGATTGTGTTTCACTGAACACATCCCATACTTCACAGCAGTAATCGAAGTATGGGCGAACAATAGCATTATAAACAGAAAGAAGTGTTTGCCTATCAACAAAATCCTTTAATCGTCTAAGTGCAGAAATTCCTGATGTTATTTTCTTGCAAATATTTTGAGTGTTACTCTTCAATACTCTTCAATATAATATAGGCCTACAACATGTCTCCCAGCTCGATTAAAAGAACAAGTAGTGGTTGAGCATCATGATGTTGAAGATAATAGTGATATTGTACATTACAATGCGAAACATATTTAAAGAGACAGTTTTTTAGTACGATAGCTGTTCAACACAATTCACATTCTCGGTGAAGAGGATGTTTTAATCTCATGTCATCAAAGTCATAGACTAATTACGTTGTATACTTTTCAAGTTTTTAGGTGAAAATTACGGTATAGTTTACCACTACTCATAAAACATAAAAAGTACTGCACTTTTTCGTCCTCTTTCGTGCAATAAATGATTTCAAATAATACCTCTGTTGCGCCATTAATAATTTCAATTATATGATTGTATGTAATTAATTATCAGTTATTTTGAATTTAATATGTTGTCAAAGTTGAACTCAATTCAATGTTCTCGGATGCTCTCTGTGTCCACTGTGTCCTGGGGGACATCGCCAACACGATGTTTCTTGTAGCGGGAAATTGTCTCTGGATAGGCCGGTGATTGGTCGCCGACTAGTCTGTAAACTATCTGCAAACAAGTACAGTCATCTAATCCATTGATCAATTCAAGTCATCTACCGACAATATGTGTCAGATCTTTCTCTGTCAAGAGCGAAGGCAAGATATATGTTTCAACTCATCATGTCTGTTCCCGGCGTCATGATAAGCTGAATATTTGGAACCAAACACTGGTACGAAGTAGAACGGAGAATTTCTTGGGGGGAAGGTGGAGGGGGAGGGTGCAAATTTTTTGGAAGATTGTTGAAAAAGAATGCCTAGCACCAAATGTCTTGCGCACTGAAATTAGGGCGATTGGTGATAGAAGCCAAAAATAAACAAGGACAAGCGCAAACACAACGGTCCCCTAACAGGCTACAGGTAAGGTTTGTCTGATATCGAATACTGCCCCTAGATCAATTCACTTTCAAAGACGAAATACCAAATGGATTTCTGTCTTTGGATTTAAGTCAAGAAAAAAAAGTCAGTAATCCAAACATGAGTATTAACCAACCAGAACTCGTGCACGCTACACGTTATATTTCGTAAAACATTCAAAAGGATCAATACTTCATTGAAACTGAGGTTGGAGATGATTCGTGTTGGCAGAACAACATATGTATTAGTAAGACATGATGTTTCACAATGGTTTCAAACGCAACTACTTTTGCTCAAAAACTGATCCCTGCAACATGTTATTTGTGGACACCTCACTGATCAATCTAACAAATTTTCTTTCGGCGATATGCCTCGTCAAAAATTACTGTTAGTTGTAAACTCTCGGCTCTACTTTCATTAGAGAAGTCCCAACTCAAACGTTTGACAAATATTTCCCAGAAGTTGATCGAGTATACTTCAAAATTCTAGACACCGAGACCTACAGAAAAGACTTAAAATTTTGAAAGGCTGTCTTTGTTTTGAGTACACCCTAGTGGAAATCTTGCGAGAAAGAAATATTTAATAAATGGCATCTTTTTCTTTTCTTACAAAGAAAGGTTCAACTTATGTTAGAACAAAGACGCTCGGGAACAGTACTGGGCTCGAAGAAACTAAGTGACGATCTTTTAATGCCCGTACTCTCACTTGGCTCGTGTAATGGAAATGTTTCGAGTAATCGAACTAGGCTGTTTAGGAAAGGTCATGAAGTTTTTAAGTTTAAAAGTTGTAAGATCAAAGCAACTTTGCCTTTGGAGATCGGAGTCAACCTTTCTGTTAACCTGAATCGGCGCCGATTCTGCCTGGTCACATTCTTATTCCCAGAGCATCCGTCCGTTGAGGCCAGATAACAATACAATCGTTCAGAAGAGATTGCTGATTCCATTGACCACAGGATCGATTCATCTTCATTCCGGCAAGACGATACTGAAATTTCTGCAATGCTGTTTTCATGAGTATAAAATAATTTAGATGTAATATGGAGTACACAGTAAAGTCAATCATTTAGCATTTAACAGTACTCGAGAAATCCGCACCTCGAATGGATAAATACTTGGACTTTGCATTCGGGAAATTCATGAATACAAGGAGAGCATTCGGTACACAAACGTCAGTACTCGTGCCTGGGTGAGACTTCAGTAATGTACTTTGTATTTTAACGGTGATGTTACAAAGAATAATTTTTAAAGACGAATTTTTACTCAACAAACGTTGCCCAAACAGCTGATACTTTAAATATGCTATTTGCAAACGATTGTGACGAAATTTTGTTGCAGCAAAAATTGCCGTTAAAAAGCATTCAGTGCAGTATCACCATAAATGTAGTCCTAAAAACCATAGCCAGCCGACTGTTTAAGGAAATACGAGATAAAACAGATTCCGAAATATATCATTCTTAACTTCTAATTACAAGTAATTAGCAAGAATAGACAAGAAATGCGGTAATATTTTTACTCCATTTCAGGGTCGTTATCGAACCGTTAATTGTACTTGAAAAGAGTCAACGTATTACTGCATTTTTTCTATGTCCATTCTTGTTTAATTGATTTGTAAGTTAAGAATGGTATTTTTTGGAATCTGTTTCTTTTATGTAGGTCTGACTATAAATTCTTTTATGGGTCATTATTTTCGTATCTATGTTTTGGTTTATGTTTTTTTTTTTCTTCGTGAGTTAAACTTTTTTGAATTGAGAAGTCCTCATCGTTGAATCGTGACCCGATGTACTTCAACAAAGTGTCTATTCATTTTTGTGTCACTATCCCTTCTTTGTTTTAGATGGTTCCAAATGCCAGTTTGGACAACTACCAACTCTAGATGTCGATGGAAAAACGCTTTCACATACACTGGCTATCCTACGATTCTTAGGAAAAGAGCTTGGTACTGTTCATAAATCATACTGTTCATATCAATTAGTACCAGTCATTAATTTTCGTGGTACAATTTCCTGCATCAAAATTGACAAAAGGCAGATAGATTTTCCACTGGGTTATATGTTTTCGAACTCCTAATGCAGTTGATTTTCAATTGATTGGCTGTTAATTAAGTCTGTTCACTATCTGATAAACTTTTTCAAGGTTTGTAATGTCAACGAAGGTATCACAACTGACTAGGCAATGAGGTTTATTATAACTAGAAGGCAATGAAGATACAAGTGCACGTGAAACCAAAAGGCGGATAGGGAGAGTTTTGGATGTAAATATGTTTCCCAAACGCTAATCTTGGATATCAGTTTCAGTCTCCTGTTTGGTCACGTTGATGCCACTTTCAGTCTTCTCCACGGCATTTCACCCTTTTCTCCAAGAAAACAAATTTGCATGGGTAGCTCGTCTGAAATACCTTTAGAAAAAGACACCGAATCGTTCAGTTGCACAACGGAATAAGTTTAATACTAGACAATCTACTTGGGAGAATGAGAGTGCTTTCTTTTGGAACTATTTGGGAATAAGAGTACATTCCAAGAGGCGATGCTGGCCAGCATATTTATTTCCAGTGAGGTTGGTTTGGGTGGGATAAAGACCATCACCCTTGAAGGTAACTTTCAACGAATCACTTAAAGCAGGGGCACCGCCGAAAATTTTTCTTGGGGAAGGTTCAATGTGCAACAACTTTGGGCCATTACAAATTTTCAACAAGCCCAAAATTGTACCATCTTCCTATATATACATCCCCACTCCAGTTTATAATATAAGAATTAAGAACAGAGTTTTCTGGGCATTATGGTGACCATAATTTAGACTCGCGACCGTACCTTACAAAACCACTTCAGTCTTGTTAGCGTATTTACCTTCTATTAACAGAACTGTTAATGTGCAAGAAAATACAGATAAATAGGTAGATTGCGACGAGTACGGCATTGTTCGCTTCACTCCAGTTATTTTATGGAACTAAGGTCAATTTTAGGGGCTCCAGCCTCCAGGTATTTTACTGAACTTCAAAAAGCAAGGTCTAGATTGGATTTACCATGATTTAAATATCAAAGCTGCCCAGATTGTGATATGAATTCATCGTTAAATTGGAAACTCAAGTTCGTTGTAGCTAGGGGAGGGGGATGAGCCCCCCCCCAACCTCTCCCCTTGGCTACCCCACTGTCTTAAAGTCAAAGCTCATAATGTACATTCCAAACCAATTGTTCCATGAAGGACAAAGTTCTATGGACAATTAAAGTTGTCTTCCCTACCTGAGGTCATTTTAACTTGTAAAGCATCTCAATCCTTCCCCAGTGTCAACCTGGTCCCTACATAAACTTTGCAGCTTCTCATGTAAACGATTAGACACGTGTGGAAAATTACCAACCCTAGAGAGACATGTGGTATGGGGTTATATTCTTCCTAACTGGGACTACTTTTCTTTAAATAATCAGACCACTTTGATGACGGGCTTTCTCTCAAAACGCAAGTACCTTATTCTCACGTTTCATGTCGGAGTATAGTCTTTAAACTTTTATTACCTTGCTCAAAACTGCCAAGTGCCAACTCAGCATTCCACATGACTGTCCTTTGCAAACATCCGACTTTCCAAACTCGGAATAAACGAAACAAGAATAGGTAACTCTTGCATAATTTCATACAAGAAGGCAAACATAGCCTATATGTGAAAAGAAGTCATGCAACAGTTTTATCGTGGTCTAAAGTACAATATAAGCGATAGAGGCAAAGTTTTATTGGAGGTCTAAAAATCCAGCAAACTTGGAGAGCGTGATACACTAGGAAATGTTTAAAATAAAAGCTCGATAATTTCTTATTTCAAAAACAAAAAATAAGTTATATAAAAGCTAATTTAATAATTTATTGTATTCATCGTTTTGTAAATGACTTTGTGAGAAAAATATTGAAAGGAGTAAGGCCCCAGCTCTTCAGGATCTGTCGTCCCTGGGATATTAATCTGACGTCAGTGGAGAGGCTAACAGATTATAACCTCTCTATTTTAAAAGACAGTTATGATTTCTTGGCCTATTCCATGAGATAATGATCGGAAAATCATAGGGCTTATTAAATTTGTGATGATCATGAAGTTTAGAAATAGGTTAGATTTATGATGCTTTCCCTTGATTTAGGTGAAGTTGTTTGTATTTTTTGTGTAGGGTAGTACAATAGTATAATTAATCAAATAATATTTCGTCATGGTTTCATCATCTGCAATCACCAAACTCAAAAAACGAGCAGCTTAATCTTGATAACAATTCTCAATCACCAGTCATAACCCTTCCCTATTATGATTGCCAAATAATCGCAGCTTACACTTCAGCGGATCGTTGCGCTATTACGATCCCTACAAATAGAAACTTTCTTCCTTGGTATTTTACATAGGTTATGCCCCGTCTAATAATCTTCAGGAAGCTCAAGCAGATGCAATAATTAACCAATGTCAAGACATGGCAAATAAATTTGTCTGGTTTTGTTTTCTTGAACAAGATCCAGAAAAAAAAGTAAGTGCAATAAACAACTTATTTAAAAAGCAGCTCTGAGATGTACGCAGAACAGCTTTAAAATTATTATCATACATGCTTTAAAACGTAGTGTAAACCTGTAAAATTAATCTATTTATAATTGAAAAGTGTCCTTGCCACAAGCATCTTGTCAATTCATCAGGTTAAAACTTTTCTTATAACTTAAAAGACTGTTTGAGATGACTTTACTCCTAACTAATAAACTTGAAATTAGATGTGATACTAATCTATGGTTTATATCATCTACAAATACGGCAAATATATTATACTATTTATAATCAAGCGCTGACCTTCTCACAAACAGTTTGGTTTTCGAATTCTGTCGGATTTAATTTCTTTACTGCTTAAAAATGTTTCCCCAAGCATGCATTAATTGCTACAAAGCTATCGGAAAATCAGATAAAGGGGCTGCGGTTCCTGTCAAACTATTTGAAACAAGATGCATATATTTGTCTTCTTTACTCAAGGGCTCTGGAAGCAGCGGGTGTCCGGTTGTCCGGACACCCGCAACGTCTGGACTGCGGGTGTACAAAATAGGCAGGACACCCACAATATTTTAGCCAAATAGATAGCTGATGTTGTGGCTGCTAAGCACATTGTGGTTCATTACACCTTTTGCAGTTCATTTCCAGAAAATATACTGTCATTAACACCAACCTCAAACTCATTAACGCAAAAATATGTTCATTTTAATCAATCGACCTTCATTGCATAGCAAGTGACATTCATTAGGATATATGCACAATCATTTGCAACAAATAACATTCATTAGTGCCAACAGATGACCATAAAGTTCATTCTACTATACATTTGGGAAAATAAAATGTCAATTACTCAAGACATTTGTCCAGTAAGTATTGTAATGGCCGAAATAGATAAGAGAAGCAGAATTCGTTTGGATCACTGCCAGAGACTCGTTAGGGCTTTTGAAAACCCACATGAAGACTTCCTTTCGGTAACGGATGCCTTGGGAATAAACAGGTCAACAGCAGGAGCACTGTTGCAAGATATGTTGGAGAGGGCAGAGTTGAAGAGATTCCAAGTGGTGGCCCAAACAATGTCCGAGTCGATGGTGAGATGAGAGAATGTTTAAACAACATCATTAATGAAAACTGTCTTCTAAGTCTAAAGGAAATAAACCAAGAGCTTCGACAACGTTTACCAAGAAAACCTACAGTTCATGACGGGACGTTGGTGAGAGCTCTTGATGGAATGCTTTGGCATGTAAAGTTAACCAGATCACTTCCATACAGAAACAGACCGGATGTAATTCAAAGGCGGATCGAGCATCCAAACTGGTTTATGGCAAATGAAGTTGTTCAACATTGTATTTTCATGGACGAATGTGGGTATAACATTTGGACTGCCAGAAATCACGGTAAAGCACGAATTGGCGAACGTACTTACAGGTCTGTGGCTAACGAGGTTGTAATGTGACTGTCATAATGTCCATTTCGCCAATTGACGGTCTTGTTCTACGCTCAGCGATAATTGGGGGCATAAATGCGCCGAAAATTAACGAATTTTTACTACCGGCGAGGTAACGACTGAATCTGAACGAACATGTGGTGTTTATATACAAGGGTGCACCCGCACATCGAAATGCTGACAACCCAGGTGCAAATACAGAGCTAAAATGCTACCGCCTTACAGCCCTTTCTTGAACATTGTTGAACAGGTTATAGTTCCCCTAAGGCGGCCATTAAAACCGATATTTGTCGCCCTGAAATCCAGGCTTAGATGTGTAACCGAGCTGAGGTAAGACGTCAAGGAATTGCTTTACGGGAATATCGACAGCAGCTATTGCTTACAGCATGTGAGAGAAATGTCGGAACGATAACTACTCAAAAATGTACCCAGTGGTACCGACTTATGCAGACTTGCTTGCCACGCTGCTTAAATCGAGAAGAAACTCAGGGATAACGTGGACCAATAATCACTTTAATACATGTAGTTGTACAATATTCTACTGTACTGAACTCTACTGTACTGCTCTGTAAGCTTTGATTGTGAAACGTTTTTGCTAAGATGTGAAAATTGTTGAGTGTTAGAAATTAACGTGCAGTGAAATAAAGTTTTTTTAACTGTTAATATATACTTGATTCCATATAACCTTAAATGAACCCAGCAACATAATTGACAAACGTCTCGCGTAATTGAAATTTTATTGTCCGAAATGTTTGAAAGAATGAAGTTAATGGTCGTCTGTTGATGCTATTGAATGCTCTTTCATGCCAATAGCTGCTTTTCGACGCTAATTAATGTTACTTTTAATCAAAATTTTTAAATGAATGAATGAAAAACGTTAATGAGTGACGATTCATTAAAGTAAATGTGTTTTCGCGTTAATGAGTTTGAAGTTGATGCTAATGATAGATTGTTTTCTGGTAATGAACGGCAAAAGGTATATTACTGATAAGGATTTTACATATGAAAAGGAACCGCCTTATGAGAATGTAAGTTGGAATGTAATATGGAATCGGCATGTTGCTGTTGGTGGGTTCACCCACGTCAAGCGATGTTTAACGTAAGTTCAGAAAGCTACGCCGCATAAAGACTTGGCTCAAATGCACCATTACAGTTTCCGAGGTTAAATGCGCCGGCTGTTTGTTCTTCTCATAAGGACATGTTTAAAGCGTCAGATATTGATGTGATTTGTAAATCTTTCATATGCAAGGAGACATTTTGGAACCTATCTCTAGCTCTATAAATTGTAAAGTACTATTTTCAATAATAAAAGTTCTTAAAATTGTTATCTTAACTTGCACCTTATGAATGTAGTAAGTTATCTTTAAAGTTCATCAAAGGGCGTGGCACTTCTTATAGCTTTCTCAAAGATACTGGACATCCGCAACTCTGAAAAGCTTACAGAGCCGTTGTCCTTACTAAAAGACTAGATATCTGTAACCATTGTTCCCCGTCCTAGTCAGTTTGGCTTTGGAGTCAGAGCATTTCACGAGCGATCACACGTTTGCTGCTGAGTATGATTTTTCTAAAGGGCTCAGTAAGTTTTTTTGAGTTTACAAGCTTGAGACCACGCACACTCACTGTTTAAGATGAACTGCCTTGTTTACATCGCTAAATATTTTATGGAAACTATTCCTCCATAAGCAATCATATACACAACCTTTAGGATGTCTTCAGTGGGACGCAAACGGGTTAAAGGATTTTAGTTGCTGTAAGGAACACTAGTGTTAGTCCAAGTAAGTTACCCAACCAAAATAACTACACAGTATACTTTCATTTAGCAAATATTAGGCAAAAACCTCTCATTGCATAGCAAAATGTATTGCCCGTTTAGCCATTATGACTGTTTTTGGCATTTCTTTTGTTAAATAGAGATGAAAATATTACATGAAACTAAAGGGTTCCGTCATTTCAAATTACAATTTTTTCACATAGGAAGTGATGACCCCTGTTCCTGAACTTTTTTTTAACATTTTACCAAAGCCGGACAACATATTTCATGTTCTTCAAAAAATATTAGTGGATAATTTAGTCGCTGATAGCTTTACGTATATTTTGTGTCCACGCCTTGTCTTACCCTTACTTTTCTAATCTGAACCTCCCTGCTTAATGCCTTCCTACAATGCATGGTTATTCAATTTCTTCAACTTTCCTTTTTTGGTCCCTTTCAGTCTAATATATATTTAAAAAAAAAATAGTACCAATGCTACTTAAAATTGTTTGCAAATTTTATTAATTCTTTAAATCTGCAGGAAAAGAAAAGGAAGGAGTGGTTGGAAAGGACTGTCAAGGACAGTCTGGTTGGTTTCGAAAGGGCTCTAAGGTGCAATGGCACAGGCTACTTTGTTACAGACAAGGTAATGATAAAAATTCGGAATACAATGCCATTCACCACAAGCATAGATAAGCATCAAGCTGTCCTCTATTTTATGTTTTTTTCCGTTTAGACAAGTGTGATCTTTCAGTTATGTACAGTAACCATCCTGTAGTAACCCCTGTTCTTGTATTTGTTCGAAAAACACTTTTTTCCGGGCTTGTTTTGGAAGCCTTTATTTTTAAGGGGCTCATATTATTGCAACCAATTATGTATTTCAAAAATTGTTTCAACTTAAACTTTTCAAATTACTAATCAAGATACAATTTAGCGTAATATAAATAGCAAAAACCTAAAACAAGAAACCCATGCGCTTTCTTCGGTGATGAACTTATAATTGTTTGATGTTTGTTTGAAATTTGAAGAGCTTATTTCCAGCAGACTTTCTTCTTTTTTAATGTTTTAATTTTTTTTCGTTTAATTGTACGTTTGTGGGACGCAGTGGGAAGAGGGGAATGGTGTACTTGTTACTGGAAGTAATGCTTCACATGTTAAGTTTTACTGCAGTTCAAAACTGGTACAAAAAGATTATCATTGCTTGAGCGTCAATATGTCGGGATTTCAGTTTCCATGAATTTTTGAACAAGAAAATGTATCATATCTCATATTACTCAGCTTGTCGCACCTCTCTCCCCAATGCTATCATTTAAATTTGGAGTATTCTTGTCAGTTTAAGAACTGTTTTGATGTTGGCAAATTTTGCCTTGAAAATGTTTTAAATATGACAATTTGGAAGCTTTCGAAACCTCGCTTATTGGTTTTGTACTGTTAGTTCCGTATCCTCGTTTTGGCTTAGTATTTGTGCGACAAGCACTTCATGATTGGTTGAAATTGCTTTTGTAATTGTGTACACAATTGTTTATTAAGTACTCCATCCTTCAATTGCTCATAGAATCTTTTTTTTTTCTGTTTTTTTATTCTTTACTCATTTTTTGGCTTTTTAAGGTAACTTACGCCGAGATTGCCTTCTTCTGCACCTTTAATGATTACTTGGCGGAAGGGAAAATGGAAATCCCTTCGCAACTAAATGATTTTCCTTTGGCTCGTGCTCTTTATGAAAGTATTTTGAACGAACCAAATATTGCTGCTCACATAAAGAATCGACCAGTTACTGTCATCTGACAGCCTTATATACTTAATTTCTAATCTTGCTTTTCTATGGACAAAACCACAATGACATTGTAAATCTAAAATAAAATATGTAAAATGTTATTTCGCTCGTCTTTTATTTAGTTATAATTGGTCAGTCTATTAGTTATTCACTTAGCTAGCTATTCATTTAGTCAATCAGCCAGCCAGCAGCCAGTCACTCTCATCCTTGATATCGCCCCACCTGCACGTCGTGTATGACATTCATCTCATTATTAAAGAAACAAACGTTTTTAACTGTATCTCTTGGTACACGATACTTAAAGAGTTATTCCTATTTTGTATCAAACGATACAGAATACTAATTAAACTAGTAACAATTCTTTGTTGTTTCACTCACCCAAACCTTTCCCTCTTGCGTATTTGAAGGTCATTTCGTATTCTTACATAAAGTAAATGGTTTGAACCTGGGAGAATCGTGACATGTTTGAGGAAGTTGATCGTCCAGGTGTAGTCTTTGACTCTGAAGATGACCGCCGCTAAGGCTGTCGAAACGTCAGTCACTTCAACCAACAGTCTTTCTCAAGACTACACTAACCTGGACGATCAACTTCCTCAAACATATTCTTACATACTTTGTAAATATGAGACATACGCAAAGGCGACCATGGAACTTTAACTGGGGATTTTGATTGATCAGTAGCTTAGTGAATACTTAACAAATTCTACAAATAAAATTATTATCATCTGGGCTGATTCGACGTCACATGACGACCACCTATATAAATAGACTGGTAGAAATTGGGATCTTCTGGGAGGAGTGATGCAGGTTCAACACAAGGACTTTTTCATAATGGTTTTCGTCTAGTAAAAAAACAGTTACTTATGCACCAGTCAAAGTAAACCTGGATCACACAAGCTATGGTAGCTTAATGGTGGTAAATTTTGTCCTGAGTAAGTCAGCGATGTATTAGATTTGTCTTCCTTTAAGTTCTATGCGGGGCAGTTTGGGGAGATAGGCTAAGGCTTGATCACTAAGGTTGTAAAGGTTTCGACTTTATTTCGGAGAATTAACTACATCACATCAATAAGTCGTCTATAATTATATTGCTTCTTCAACATCACCGTTGCAACATAAGATGTCCTTGTAGACTCCTCGCGAAGCATTAAAAATACTCCGAATGTTCAGGTTACAACCGATATATCATGGAACTTATGAAATGCCGTTTACAGCAACGGCGACAGCGACCAGAGCTTACTTTCACTTCCGGATGACGTTGTTGTTTTGCTTGATCCTCCGTCGGGCTTCTGCTCCAAAGTCAAAATAGAGGTTTTGCCGTTTTCTCTAGAACGTGAGTATAATATTTATCTTTTAGGTACGAAGGAGATTTTCTTGATTAGTTTACTTCGTTGCTGGTATGTTTAGTCCTTTTCTTGGTACTTAAGAAAAAATTAATACGTTCGTTAACTTGGATCAATTATGTTCATACAATATTGGTTGTAAACTTATCGAACCACGACAATGATCACGACGATAAAATAGTTTCAACTAGGTTCTTCATTCGTTTTCTTATGTTGTGGGATAGTTTCCGAAAAATGACTTAGACCCCGTTCACACGATACCGGTACGAAATGAAACCGTAACGAAATTATTACGGTTAGGCCTTGCGTTCACACGGTACCAGTATGAAAAAGCATGAAACCGTAATGCTAACCGTAACGATTTGAAACCGTAATGTGAAACCGTAATGTGAAACCGTAATGAAACTGTACCTCTACCGGTATCGTGTGAACAGGTTCGTACCGTGATATTTTGATACCGACTGCAGTTTCGTACCGGTATCTTGTGAACGGGGTCTTACTGAAAAATTTATATGCTTAGATCATTAAGAAGGCAATTCAATCCCAGAATGATATAGCAGAAACATCTTGGACTCCGATATTATAACGATGGTGAAAGAATATTTGAGGTTCTACCAGTCTAATAAAAATATTTTTTAATATTAATTTATAAATATTTGAGGCCCTACCAGTTTGATAAATTCAGAACAAAAAAGTTAAAGACCTTACTCTGTCATACATTGAAACCGTCAAATGGTCAGAACGAAACTAATGTTCAAGCAAATTGATGGAGCAGCAAAGTAAAAATTGAGAAACAACTGATTTAAGATTTAACGTCGGTTTATCAAACTTACCTGAACATAAACTAGACAGATGAAGGACCTAAAAAGGTGTCCCCAACAAGATTGCGTCATTTATTTGTCCTTGTGCTGACGTTACCAACCACTGTGCGAAATTATTCTGGCTCAATTTATTATCAACGACCAAATTAAATGTGGTATAATATACTTCGGAACGGCCTGTTTTATGGAACAAAGCAATGTTAAAATAATGTCGTGAAACTTGAAACCATAACGAGGGTTTACTCGTCAACTGGTGATTTATTGCAAAGAAAGAGTTAAGTATGGCGACAAAAGCCTTTATTTTCAATTTATTGTACTTAAAAAACTGTAGATTGAGAATAAATAGTTGGAACCTTGCTTTTCCACATTTACTGTAATCAAGAGCACGTTTTGGGTTTTAAAGCAAATTTGAAAAATTTTGAAAGTGTGCGCGAACACAGTCATCAGACATCCATAATGGCCGTACATCTTCATAAACCTACGTTTCGTATGATCCGTTTAGCTGACAAATCTCAGTTACACGTGTAATATACAAGCTTGATGTGTCAAAAACGTTTTACGACTAATTCACGGGAATATCAATGAAGCGCCTGGTTGAATCATTGAAAATTGTGCAATGGATGTTAGTCGGGCTAAATTTTAAAATCAGAAAAACGATTTTTCAGCCCCAGTCGGGGATCGAACCCGCAACCTAATAACGATCGACCAAGAGTCCAACAGTCAGGTGGTGAGCTGAGGTGCGCGAGTTCGATTTAAGTGCTGTCTATGCGGCAGCCACGATATGTTAACTATCTTAAATACGATTGATATTTAGAATGTGGCTGCCGCCAGTACCCCCGAGTCAAGAATCTTTCGTCAAGAGCACTTTTGGATCATCACCTGAACTAACTAAAGTAATGGGAATGTCTTGGAACGGTTCCAGTGACACTATTATTTTCGACTTCCAGAAAATACTACCACAACTAGAATAGAAAGAGCCTACAAAAAGACATGTTTTAAGCCTAACGGCCAGAGTCTTCGATCCCATGGGTTTAATCTCACCAGTTTTAATCCTCAGGAAAACTCTATTCCAAGACCTATGCAAGAACAGCTGCGACTGGGATGCAACAATGCAAGGTGAACACAAGTCCAGATGGGAAAACTGGACAAGAGAATGCACAAGGCATATATTTGCCTAATAACTTGCGCAGTTTCAAGGCGAGTCCATCTTGACTTGGTCTCAAATTTAACTACCGAAGCGTTCGTACGATGTCTTTGCAGATTTGTGTCGAGGAAAGGAGTTCCATCTCTAGTAATATCGGATAACGCCAAGACCTTTAAGTCGGCTCATCTGACGAGTTTTCTAACAAGCAGCGGAATACAATGACAGTACAACGTGGAAAAGGCCCCTTGGTGGGGTGGGTTTTTCGAAAGGTTGGTCAAATCTGTCAAGAGATGTCTAAGAAAAACTCTGGGAAATGCTCGCCTGACCTACGAGGAATTGTTAACCACACTAATCTGTAAGAGTGTTGATAAATATATCTGTGAGAGTGTTGATCAATAGGAGTCGAGTTAATAAAAGTGTTTCTGTTTCAAATCAGTTAGAGTGTTTAGTTCTTTTTAAAACACGTAAGTTCGAACACAGCCTCCCGAGAAATTTGGATTTAATTCGAGAGGTTTTTCGCATATTATTTTAATTCCAATATTATGGCCAATAAGTAGTGGTAAAGAAGCTTCACGAGAAACCATAAGGCTTATTGAAGTTATCAAGTTTTCTATTAAAGACTAAACTTTTAAGTAAACTTATATTATATGGAAACTGCTAATTTTTTAGTTTTTCAGAAAAAGAGGAAAGCTAAATACTATATGGAAACAGCTAAAGTTTTAGTTTTCTAGAACGAGAGATATGTTAAATCCTATTTACAATTTCATCTTCATGGGATTTAAGGAAGATTGTTCCTTGAAATTTTATTGAAAATTGTCTCAGTTTAATTCTAGCGAGACCTACATATGGGTGACACTAGCCCAAGGTGACCCCCTAGGCAACTGGAAGGTAGGAGCTGTCTTATTTTACCGTTTTAGACCAACTCCAAGCAAGGTCTAACCACTGTCTAATCGAATATGTACTGTATACAGTTTGAGCTACAGTCAATGCGTATTTGGAAAAATGATGTCTGTTGAAAAGTATCCGTGTTTTTCTGAAGCTGGTCTTAAGCGTTTTGAGGCAAAAAGTGGTCGTTTTTTGACTTGCCGTGCAGAGACTTGCACATTATTCACATACAAGTTTGCAAAATAATTTTAATTTTTTTTTTTTAAAAACTCTGGGCCCGTTCAATTTTAAAATGGAATCTCAACGGCAAAATTGCTGCTCGTTTTGAACGCCTTAATGAGAAGGCCTTCAAAAAAAATGGAAAAGCTGGACCTCTTCTCAAGAAAATTGAAAAAGAAATGAGAAAGACGAAGCTTGACATTCCTAAGGTCATAAAACTTTAAAAAAAGATGGCTAAATTACTACACCAGGGACTAAAGTACCTTGCCCGACTCGAGGCTCTCAAGGAAATCATGGTAAAACCTGTGCCTAAAGTGCCGATAGAAATAAACTTTGAGATGACCAAAGTTTCCGAACGGTGTGTAAAAAAGTTTGGAGCGACTTCGTGCGTCTACCATGCCCACATGGAAACCCGGTTGAAGGTAAAACGTTCAAAGTGAAGGACGTTTTGACGGAGTTCGCCAACCTCTTCGACTCTGCCATTAGTACTGTGAAAGAGAAATGCAATCTTGATCGTCCGCATGAAGACAAGATGCGTATTATAGTGACTTCGAGCGCTCTAAAGTCACCCATCAGTACCAGAGTTGTGTCGTCTGGAGATATGTCCGCGCGTAAAGTCCTTGACCAGATTGGTAAGGTTCTTCAAAGCAACGAAGAAATTCCTCTCGACCGTTCATTTACGATCGACGTAGTGGGTCTGAAAAGTCCTCGCGGCTCCGGTAAAATGAAAAATAGCAAAGCTTTGAAAGTCTTAGATTATACAAAAAAACTGTAAGTTGAAACGTAGTATTATTACGATTAGTAACAAAGACAATTTATGTTGTGCTCGGCCGATTGCTGTAGGTTTAGCTATGGTACAAAGGCACTCGAAATTGAAGCAAGTGAAGGACAATCTACCTTACTCACAAGGTTGTTATCGAGCATGGACCGGGAAAGCTGATCATGTCTATTTGTGAATGCTCCCATAATTTGTTAAAAGGTGTTATTCCATTGACCCCGAGTCAAAAACGACGATTGTTGCGATACAAGAAACATCTCCGTCTACTGCCTAAAAAGAAAGTGTCTTGTGAAAAGAAAAACATATTCTAAGTCAGAAAGGTGGAAATCTTCTCACTGTCTTACCGTCTCCAGTGTTGAGTGTACTGGGCAGTCTGTTTTTAAAATGAAACATGCTAAACGAACAGTTCTTGTTCCAGAAGATGTGCTTGCATGCTTTGAACAAAAGCAAAAACTAGAGACATCGCCTGTTGTTGCAAATTTGATGAACACATATGAAAGTATGCAAGAAATCCTACGACCTACGGACATGACTGACGACAAAAAGCAAAAGTCCTATTATACAAACCTTCAACGTTATCTGAACTTAAAACAACAAAAAGACAGCTACGTTGCTACTGTTAAAATAGCGTTTGAAAACGAGAAAAAAGATGTTGCAGTGGAACTTACGGAAAAGGTAGTGGCATTGCCAGACTCTTTAATTGTCGAAACCGTTCCTAAGTCAATGCGTGGAAGAGCTGTGCCCATTTTAAACCAATTAAAATCTCACCCTGACATCGTGACGTGGGATAATACAGGGCAGGTCAGACTGGACGGTGTTGACATTGCAGGATTAAACATCTCCGATCTTTAAGTAACGACTTTGAGAAGAAGACAAAACTTTAATCCAATGGGCTCAAAAGATTTTCCAAGTCTTGTCTAATATCAACATACCTAAAGACCTGGTTAGAAATACAGAAAGATGGAAACAAGTTCAACAAGTATCCTCTGAGGACGAACAAGACGAACGTCCAGGACCATCGTTTATGATGACACCACCCAAAGAGAATAAACAGAAAAGAACTTCTACTAAATCAAAACAAAAGTCGCTTACTAAACGCTGGAAGCCTTTTTAAACTATTGTTGTACATAGCCATAAAAGAGGAGAAATAAATGTACTGTTTCGAATGTTCTATATTCTTGTGCGTGTTTTTCTGATATTTTGTACAAAGCGGGAGTTAACAAGATTCTTTACATTAAGGCAAGATAACACACAGTGTTTGGACAAACATGTTTTATTGAATGCATTAAAAAACGTTTTACAAAAGATCGTTTACATGAGTTATCCGTTTACTAGTTCGACCTCCAGACGATTTGTGCAACGAATCAAAATCTTTGTTAACAAAATTGATTTAATTGAACACTTTTCTATCGTTTGCACATTTATCTTCATCAAACATATTCGCTATGGTGTTCATGCTTTGTCCCCGTGCTCGGTGACTTAGAAAAAATATGCAATAATGACCGCAAACATTTCACAAGAGGCTTTGTAAGTAAGAGCTAATCACTGAGAAAGGAGGCCCTTAGCTAGATACAACCCGAAGGGGCGTGACCCGAGGGATGCTTTCCGAGGGCTACACTCCCGAGGGATGGATCTGGCTAAGAGCCGACGTTCGAGGTGATTAACTGACTTATTACATGATTGACAAGGTTTTCTCAAAATGACAATGGCAGACAATGCTTTCTGTTGTAAAGATTCTTTCGACGTTTCTTAACCCACAAGTTAAGAGGTATGTATGCAGGAATGATAGTTCTTGCTGCAATATGCATGACTAGCAGGGAAATCAAGTGGCAAAACAAAAGAATTGGTGTGGCGTGTGACATGAGAAACAAAATTCAAATACAATAAGAAACCATTATAAGCAATAAAACAATATTCTATTAGCCTTCGAGTTCAATTGCAAAAGTCAAGAACAAAGTGCGACAAATGTAGAGCGAGGGCGGTGAAAGCTTAGCGGATTTGACGCAGAGCGCCTTTTTAGAGCCGCCTTTAGTGCCTACTTGCAACTTAGTTTAGGGTATTTTTGAGGCTCAGGATGTTGACGCATGTACAACAGAATGTGTTGGTTTAGCAAGCGACAGAGAGTTCAACGAACCTTTGGAATATCGAAGGACGGAAAACAGACAAAAACATCGTCTGTGACGGACGAACAATTGGAGAATATTAAGAAAGCAGAATTCTGGAGAATACGAAAAGTGACACTAGTTGGGCTGTTGGTGTTTATATGACTGGGCGAGGGAAAGAAAAGCTAGAATAAAAGAATTAGGCTTTAATGATATACTTGTCAACCCCAAGATTGTAAACACGAGTGATGAATTCAAGGGTATTACACGAATCACAGCTTGAAGGCAACAACTGCTACTCGTAGCCTTGAAAAAAGAATTCCTGACAAGTTTATCACGGAAAGAACTGGGCACAGAGCTGTCAGATCCTTACAACAATATCAGAGATCAATTGTTCATAGGAGGATTGAGATATCGAAAGCGTTTGATTTACTGTTAGGTGATAAGGTCAATACGTACTACAGAGAAGCGTCAGTAAGGAAAGAAGTCAGTAGGAGAGCAGACAGTGTTGAGATAGGAGGCGAAATAGAAAAAAAAGTTCAGAATTGTGGATTTAAAAGTAGTGAAAAGTAGGGCGTGCAATTTAGTAATTTTACCTTTTATGATGGGAATGACTTTAAGGCTTAGATTCATTTTGATGTACAGTGGAACCCCGTTAATACGACCACCGTTGGGCCGAAAAAATTTGGTCGTATTAACGGGGTGGTCGTATTAACGGGGGTGGATCAGATACGTAACAAATGTTTTTTTAAATGACGTCATGGCAAACGGAGTCAGATTTCAATTAGCATAACTCTAAAACCACAAAATAACTCACAAATAAATTTTATTAACTGAACACAACTCAACAAAATTAACCAAATGAAATGAATAACCTTGATAATAAGCCCCTACATTAGTTATTTAAATTTCTTTAGGTTTAAAAAAATCTGTAAGCTTCCGTTGGTTTTTCCGACACTCAAGCCAATCGGTTTGAGCTTGGCAGATTACTCTGGCGAGCTCATTTGCCGTTTTTGAATTTCCTTTCTGCTCGAGAAAATCCAAAGCATCCTGCATTGAGGATATTGCCGCTCGATACGAGGATAGTTTTGGCGCTGCCGGGAGCTCTTCAACCTCATCATTACTGTCCTCGTGATTTTCTTCGCTTGCAGTGGTTGAATCGATTTGTTCACATCCCACTTGCAGAAAAAAGCTGTCTTCCCAATTTTCTGGAAGTTCTTGACAAAATGGTGCATCAAGACATCCATCTACCACTTGTCTCAATGAAACTGTATTGTCTTCATTGGTTTCACTTGCCAAGACTTGAACTGCAACAAGTTCGCTTTCAAGATCTGCAAATGGATCAACGTCATTGTCACTGGAATCTACTGTATTCGTGTTTCCTTCGGAATCCAAGATACCTGCCTTGATGAAACACTTGACAACTGTTGTTTCGGAAACTTCATTCCACGCTATGGCCGTCCGTCTAATTGCCTGAAGAATATCAACAGATTTGCATACTTCCGACGCAGAAATACACTCATCCACTTTACTGACAACGTGTGTAAGCAGGCGTTTATAATATTGGAGCTTAAAAGCTTGAATAATACCGAGATTAAGTGGCTGTAGTCGTGATGTCGTGTTTTTGGGCAAGAAGACGATTTTGATTTGCTCATACATTTCATCCAGGTCTTCAGGGTGGCAAGGGGCATTGTCCATAAACAAGAGAATTCTTCTGTTTTCTCGTCTCAGTCTCCGATTGAGTTTCGATAGAATTTCCATCATGATGCTACCTTCCATCCAGGCTTTTGGTTGATTTAAATATTGGCACGGTAAGTTATCCAAATCTCTGATGCCTTTAAAACATCTTGGTCTTGCTGATTTTCCAATTACGATTGGCTTTTCTTTTCCACCACTAGCGTTGACAAAGAACGCACAAGTAATCCTATGCTTTGACTTTTTTCCGCCGGTGCAATTCTGGGAAACTTCGACCAGTGATTTGTTTGGAAGGGCTCTGAAAAACTGACCTGTTTCATCCATATTCCAGATATCGCGAGGTTCTCGTCCTTCCAAAATTTCCGGGAGTCTTTCCTTCCACGAATCTACTGTTTCTTCTCTAACATCCCCTGATTCTCCTGAAATGACCTTTGCCCTGATGCCACATCTCTTTTTAAAACGATCCAGCCATCCGTTCGAAGCCTTGAATTTCTCTTGTGGAACTTCTAGAACTTCTGCTATTTTCGTAGCCTTTTCTTGAAGCATTGGTCCTGTAATTGGAATGTTTTTTGATCTTGCTTTTCGAAACCAGTCGAGTAAAGCGTTGTCGATATCTTCATGCTGGGCACCTCTTGACCGTTTGATAGTGCTCGTAAGATTGGCCTGATAGTCTTTAACAATCTCATCTTTCTTTAATAAGATGCTTTGAATCTGGGTTTTCCCACAATTAAAGTGCTCTGCAATTTTTCTTGCGCTGGCAAAAGGGTTCTTTTGCTTAAATATCACGACATCGTAACGTTTTTGTAAGTCAAGTTCCTGCCGTTTTCGCTTACAATTTGAAGACATGATGACTGGTAAAAGTGCTTATACACAAAGCTGCGAAGCGTGTTCGGACAAAAGGTAATAAATCAGGAAAATCGTCAAGACATGTGAGAAAATTTTGCACTGATTAAATTAGAAAAAGTGTGAAATATGGATCGATGACAGATTCGGCGCTTTTCACAGCCTGTGCGTGCATACACTCGTATTTCCGCCGGTAACGTCGAAGGAGTCATGTCGGGAATTTGATATCAAAAATGGCATTACTCAACACGTTCAGTGGTCGTATTGAACAGTAGGGGACATCAAAATATGGTCGTTGGTCGTATTAACGAGGTGGTCGTATTAACGAGGTTTTCAGATAAGAAAAAAAGTTAGCTCTTATTCGGGGAAAAAAAAAGTGGTCGTATTAACGGGGTGGTCTTA
Source organism: Heliopora coerulea (assembly GCA_030142905.1). Classification (NCBI taxonomy): domain Eukaryota; kingdom Metazoa; phylum Cnidaria; class Anthozoa; order Scleralcyonacea; family Helioporidae; genus Heliopora; species Heliopora coerulea. The sequence continues at coordinate 758,995 of JASJOG010000004.1, forward strand.
TTAACGGGGTGGTCGTATTAACGGGGTGGTCGTAAGGCGGGGTTCCACTGTATTATGGTTCTATTAAATGTTTGGTTTTTGATTGTCTGAGTGAAATGCTGTGAACTATGATATTACGAATAGTATAGCACAGTGTAATTTTAGTATTTGTCAATAGAGACAACATCTGGCGTAGAATTCCTCATTAAACATTTTAGGGTTGTATGTAGATACATCTCTCCTGGCAATGTTTTATCTACAGGGTGTCCCAAAAAACCCGAAAAGTATTGAAATCACCAATAACAATTTAATTGCTAGAATTTGAATGCCTTAGCACTCTGTTAGTCCCCACGAGTGCATAAATGATTGATATAAGTAATTTTATAATTTGCTTTATATTCCCACGGGCACAAAATCGCCCACTTTCCAAGGCGATTTTCTTACCTAAATTTTAATACATGCACCTTGTCAATATTTTACGCATCATTACGTTCAGCTTTTTCGTAGGGCATTCAAATTTTAACAATAAGTGATTTCAAAAGTTTTCGGGTTTTTTGGGACACCCTGTAGATATAACCGTGCTAAGAGGAATGTATCTACAGGATGTATCAAAAAAACCGCAAACTCTTTTGAAATCAGATATTTATGAAAGTTGCATAATTTAGCATTAATTGATCCCAAGGGTGCGTAAACACAATTCATGCTTGGGGATGTCGAAATTCGTACTGTGTGGTTATTCTAATAACAAGGAAAATTAAAACGTATTTTCAAATCCCAGAAGCATAATTAGTTGCACAGGCATTGAAATGCTATTTGCAGTATCTACTTATGCAAATTATAGTGTTTGCCGTTTTTTTGATACACTCTGTATATACAATCCTTGAATACTAATTCAATTCAATTCATCAACCCCGCTATTCCCTGTTGAATATCAAATCCCTCCCTTGGCTTGAAGAAAGTTCGGCCTTTAGCAAGTATTTATGTTAAATAAAGCTCTACGAATAACAAAGAAAACCGCGTCGATCATGTAGTAATGGCTCGTTATTAAACGTCCAATATACACGATGATTCATTAAGTACTTTTCAAAGTTTGCATGATAATACTCTGGCGGCTTTCCATAGCTATCGAAAAATTCTCCTTTTTGCTTTGATGGAAAGTAAAAGGCAATCCAGTGCGTTCCAGGTTCATCGCTAGGATCTGTATTGGCAACAAAACCACACGGAAATTTGCTCATGGTTTTCGGTAGTCAGTCCGAAGGAAAAACACCGGAAAACTTTTTCCGTGCAAAAGGGTCGGATTCGAGCGTCATTGTAATCTGACTTGTGTCCATTACTTTGAATAATCGTAAATGATCTCTCTGCCGGAATCAATTTGTATTAGGTTTTCAAATTCTCAAATAACAAACAAGGCTCATGGCTTCCGGCAAAGGAGTAGAGAACTAAAGCTCAAGTGACAAGTTTCCTTTTTGCACTCGTTTAAAATGATCGGACGATCCACGCATATCAGGCGTTAAATCGAAGGCGTACAATGCGTATTCCTTTGCAAATTCTTCCCGGGAAATACCATTGCTTGTGTTGTAGTTTTTACTGACGTGTAACAAGAAATCTAAATTTATTTAGAAGCAAGAAAAGAAACTAAAGAGCTAGGATAAAAACTAAAAACGTTCAAAGCTTATCTGTCTTCTGAACAGTATAAAAAGCTTGCGACTCTGACAACCCAGAAGAAATGTTAAGAAATGTTTAATGACTAAGAAAAGTTTGACATACTCAAACGTTCTAGATTATTCTCAGCGCATGCATGACGACTGTCACGTAACTTAGTACATTTTCCCCGTTCCCGAAAACTGGGTGCAGAATGCTTCGATAAAGTTCTCACATGCACCAAACGATAGCTTAATTGGTTTGAAAGATATAGCTTCATCGTTGCCCTGGAAGACATGTTAAAATGTCGATAGTTAAACGGATTCTTTTTAAAGTCTCCATTAAACGCAGCACTTTCCACCAAACCAAAGACAAATGATTCGGGTACATATCCACCAAAAATACTTTCTTTCTTTACGAATGGGTTTTGTGCTGGAATTACAAAACTCTTGCACTCGACACGGCGTATAGGGTAAACCAATGGCGTAGCCAGACCCGGGCCTACCCGGGCCCCTGGCCCGGGCGTCAGCTATGAACATGGGGGTTTCCCAAAACGTATTTGGCATATTCAACTGAAAAATACACGACAAATTTTGAATAACTTGATATCAGCCCTTTAAGTTTGGTCCACGAATGGAGTTTCTTTGCGCAACTTTTTCTCCCACGCTAAAAATTCGCGCAATTTGTTCTCATCAATGAGATACCTCGTGGTTTTAAAAGTAATTTGGAGGATCTGTACGATTGAAGCCTTCGAATCCAGCTCGGTGCCGCAGCCTAAAAAACGGGAATAGCGCCTTCATAATGCAAGAAATAGCCTTTCAGAGACCCAAGAATTCAAACATTTTTCGGAGGAGCATGCCCCCGGATCTCCCTAATTAGCCACTTTAGAAACTGCAGGGACTGGGCACGGATTCGTGTCCCGCAGGGGAGTATGGGGCTGTTTTGGGGGACGCTCCGCTTTGTTTGGAAGAATTCATCGTTTTGAAAATGGCATACAAAGAAAAGGACATTTCCATAACAGAGATTTCGAGTGAGAAGAACGATTTGCATGATAATGAGATGGATGATATGATAACAGACGATAACGTGGTGTTGGAAGAAACGGATATCCCAGGAGCTATGCTGCTGAAGCCAGTCGAACAATGTAGTGTGGCGATTCTGAAACGCTGGCTATTATGTCGCGGCGCTAAAATATCTGGGAGAAAGAGCGAGCTTATTCAAAGGTAAATGCTGCGATAAATGGTCCGTTTTTGTTGTTCGTTGGCTATGACGTTGATGTGACATTTTTGTGAATTGTAGGGTTAAAAACTACGTAGATAATGGTCTGGCGTCTAATCTGGTCGACCCTGATGATGGAGTAAACTTAGCCCGAAAACGACTGAAGCTTGGTATGTTGGCTGATGTCTCTTCAACAGATGAAAACTTTCCCTCGTCTGGATTTGAGTCTGACCTTAGCTTGCTCCCTAGGTTTCCTCATAACTTTTTATGGAAGTTTATGATTGAAGATGTAGAAGTAAAAAAGCAGTTATCGACAGAGAAACCCTTGGTAAAAGGATACAATTTGTTTAAGTCTGGTCATGTCCTGCAGATGTTTGCTAAACAGCAAGACCAAATGTTCTTTGTTCTCAGCAAGGTTCTGCCTTCAATGAAAAAGGGGAAGGTATACAATGTCAAGATAGTATTAAGAAAAGATGGAATTGTGTACAGGGCATGTTGTGGCTGTCCTGCAGGTGTTGATGGTCGATGTAACCATGTTACAGGTAGCTTGTTTGCATTGGAAAGCTATTGCAAAACAAGGGATAGTGAATGTGGCTTTGAGAACCAGGAACTTCCATGTACTTCAAAACCATGCAAGTGGAATGTCCCACGACAAAAGAAAGTGCAGCCTTCACCTGTGCGATCCATGCAATTTATTAAACATGAATGGGGCAAGGACAAAAAAGTAAAATTAATCAGCAGAAACCAAGATGTTACACCACCAACTGAAAGGACAGTAAATAAAGAAAAACTTGGTGAAGTTTTAGAAATGGTCAAAAAAGTGCAGCAAGAGACTGGCAAACTTATTGGACTTTCATTAATTCTTCCCCAGGTTATTCCAGAAGACAGTGAGCAAACAAGTGAAGAAGCCCTTGCTAAGCATGAACCTACCAGTTCAAGATGGAGTGTTACCTCCCCCAGCCAACCTGAACATGGTGGTCCACTGTCACTATATGAAATAAAAGAGAGGGCTGAAAGAACAAAGAAGAGATTGTTTGAATCAGGTGCCCACCAAAGTAAAATAGAAAAACAAACAAGAGAGCAGCAGCAATCTGAGTTATGGTATTCTATTCGACAACCCAGGATAACTGCATCTAAAGCCAAAAGATGTTTGTTGAAAGATAATACAAGTCCTACAAAAGCAGTTGCAACACTATTGCAGTATAATGGCAATGTACAGACCAATGCCATGAGGGAAGGTGTGCAGTGGGAAAGCAGAATCATAGAGAAATATGAATATTTGAGTGGAAATAAAGTGTCAAAGCCTGGATTTGTCATCTCAGCCCTTCATCCATTTTTAGGAGCATCACCAGATGGTCTCATCCATAATGGGAATGGAGTAATTGAAGTAAAAAAAGTTCTGTCAAAAGAGACAGAATCATATCAAGATACTTTATGCAGATTAAATATATATAAGAAAGCAGAAGGTGAACTAGTAATAAATTCCAAGCACCAGTATTTTGTTCAGATGCAGCAGCAAATGTACTGCACAAACACTTCTTATGGTCATTTTATTATTTCTAATGGTGTGTGTGTACATGTGGATGTAATCACATTTGACAGAACATTCTGGAGGGATGTACTTATTAAACTTGAGAGATTTTATTTTACTCACGTCTTCCCTGAAATTGTGTATCCAAGAATTCTGAATGGTGGTGTACGCTGGGGAAAAGATGATTCTTTTCCTGACTTAACAGTTTAGTTATTTGCAGAATCATAATTTTTGACAAATATTTGCAGAATATTTAAACAGTTTTTATATTGTAAACATTTTTAATATTGTGAAAAGAATGATCAAATCCTTGTAAATAGCACGATACATTTGATTGTAAATATGTGTGTGTGTGTGTATATACATACATAAGGTATGTGTGTGTATATATACATACATACAGTATGTGTATATTATTGCCTTATGTACTATTTTACAAAATGAGTGGGCCAGTCTGTAGTGGGGTTGAAGAGGATGTAAAAAATTTAATAAAGGGTAAAAATTTTACAGACATTGATTAAACATTAAATTCCATCATGTTCCTTCCATAAATTGTCAATGAGGTTTAGAATTTATCACATTCAAATGAAAAAAATAAAGACAAACATGCAAGATTCATTTAATTGATAAGTGGTGGTAAAAAGTTAGAAATACATGCAACAACTATCCATACATCAGGTGCAATATCATGCAATGTTATAGGGATTGGTCAGTGAAAAAAGTGCCAATTTTTCAACCTCTCCATACAACGTTCTACATGAATTCTCAGACCTGCAATTTTTTTATTGTGTTGATTTTCTGCCTTGGAGAACTGATTCCTTGTTTTAAGGAAGTTGGGCATAACTAGATGGGCACCAACAGAAGCTAAGTCATCTTGAATGGTGAAGCCTTTATCAGCCATAACAAAATCACTCTTGTTCAAATGTTCAAGGTAACCTGACTTCCTGACAATTTCTGGATCACTTATGGAACCACTATATAAGTCACTAATAAATGATATTACCCCATTTGGTGTAATTCCCACAAGGCCTTTCATTGTGTTATGGGATTTGTAGTGAGAATAACATGCAGACTGATTATCTAAACCAGAAGGGCACTCCATAAATATTTCTGTGCAGTCAATGATTGCCACTAAGTCAGGGTAAAATTCCTTGAAAACAGCTGGCATATAGTATTTGATCTGCTCCTTTGCTGGCCACAAAATACAAACTGGCTCCAACTCTGCTCTCATGAACTTTATCCAGGCACGGAATATCACTGAAACGGTGCCCTCGGAAACACGAAATCGATGTGCCAGATCCCTTGCAAATAAGCCCAAGCGTATACGCATAAGAACCATAGTGTATTCTTGCCATTGTGATAGTTTCCTAGGCCTGCCTGGTCTTTCATGGTCAAATTGACTTCTTGCGTGACTTCCATAACTTATGTTGTAAAGTTTAGGTTTCAGTATATTGAAACACAATACCATTGTCTCATAGTTTGCAAATCCAGTATAAAATGAAATATCTCTGTCGCTCGTCTTATAGTTATCAATGTCAAATACAGGATTATGTTCTTGCTTATATTTTAATTTCTTTACCTCTGCTTTTAGCTTTTCTACTTCAAGGCGAAGAGTTTCCTTTTCAGTCGGATATTCTGCACCCTCCATCTGGGTTTCGTTTTCTTTCGAGGGAACAGGAGCATCAAATGTTAACACATCAGTAGTTTCTGCCATCTCTGAAAACCCTTCGGTTTGTCCTCGGCTTGTCCTTGTTATAGAGGCATTTACTTCTCCGTCGGCTGCCCTTTCCTTTAATGCAGAAGACAGAAAAACATGTTTTTTTATTTTTCTGCGAATGTTGACTTCTTTTGTCCACGGAAATATCGATGGCAGTTGATTTCTGGCTACTCTTTCCCCTCCAGTGAAGTGCTTGCCACAAATTCTTGTGCTGGAAGAATCACGAAGGTTATCGTTTCGGATTAGTCTAGCATATTCCTTCCGCACTGCTTCATCACTTGGTATAGAATGCACTTTAAGATTTGGTGAATTTCTCCAGTTGTTCGTACAGAGAGGAACACAACAATTCCATTTCAAGACCATTGTCGTATTTATTTTATATCAATCGTTTATAACTTTGAATCAATGAAGCGTTGGCGCGTCCCCCAAAACAGCCCCATACTCCCGTGCGGGATACGAATCCGTACCCAGTCCCTGCAGTTTCTAAAGTGGCTAATTAGAATGCTTCTCAGGCCCGGGCATCACAGATTCTCTGGCTACGCCACTGGGGTAAACTGCTGGACCTTTTTTGAGCCAATGAAACACTAAGGTTAATCTTCACTTTACGTACTTTTAGATTGGCCGCGATGAACTTCGCTTTGAAATCTGTATTGACCACGGACGACGTTAAACAAAACTCGTGTCTGCTAGTAGTCTTCACTACTTTCAGATCGACATAATTCAGCAAAAGCCGTTTAGAGAAAAACACGTCGCAAAATATAAGCCCGGCCACTTCAATAATTCCACTTTCCTTACTAAATTGATATCTTCTTTTGAGCCCCGTGTTTGCTCCTGCATGGGCTGCTCTAGTGGGGTCAGATTCGTTCATGACACCAGACGTATCTTTATAAAAAAGGCAGCTGTAAGTTGGGACTGTTTCGCTGCAGGTCCATAGTTAAAAATCGTCTCGAGGTAAGAACGGTATGCATAAGTTCCCGTAGCCTGACTGACTTGCTTTCCTTGTAAATATACATCCACTTGTTCAAACAAGCAATGAAGGAAATTCTTCACGGGTCCCGCTTTCGTGTTTTGGTCAAGATTCGACCCATCGGCTTTTGTCACTTTTGCATGGACAACCAAAATAGTTTTGGACAGATCAACATAATCTTCGGTGCCTGGAGAGAGGAAAGAGATGGAGCCCCCATCTGCAACGCTAGAAACAGGTTCGTGGGTTACCCATTTACCTCTCTCTAGACTGACTTCTGTCGCAGGAACAGAAAATAGATCGAGTTCACTTTTTGTACATTCTTTCGAATTGGGATGTACGAAAGCCATGTTCAACCAAAAATGTCCTCTACACGAGCTGTTTTTCGTCGCTCGATCTGTTTGGAAGTGTTGATAGGAGACAAAGTCTTTCTCTTTTTACCTTTTCGTTTAGTAGTCCGTCGAGAATCTTTACCGCTTCTAGTCTGACTGAAACTTTGAAGTTTGTTAATAGCTTTTTACTGGGCAACGGCTTTTGCTTCATTCAGTCTGGACTTTGCTGCTTCTGTGACGTTTTGAGCAGTAAGAACGTCTCCCAGAAAATTGGCCCCTGAATTCAAAGCAATTTTACCCAATGTTTTTTCCCCTCCTTTAACAAGAGGCATCACAGTTCTTGCAACACTTCGAAAAAGTCCTCCTAGACCATACCCACTTGTCCATGTCCAACTTGCCAAGGAGCACCTTTAAAAACAAGTGGAAATCCTTTCCCCTGCTGTTGATCGAGACAATAACGCATGTAGTGCTCTGCACGACTCATACTTTTTACGTAAAATAGGGTAAATTTTTTTGTCTAAAATGAAGTGTCGCCAACACTTTTCCACGTTCAAATGATACAGGATTGTCAGTGTCGTCCCTTAAAAGAATCTCGACTTCTTCAAAGTATTTTCTTTGAACTGTTATGTATTGCATATTGGTATAGGTTCGAGTCACCACATCGCCCATTTTTCCCTCGATAGGAACTGCTCTTAACAAGAGAACATTTGCATCGCCCACCACTTGCGGTTGCACCAAGTCACAATTAACAAAAATGGAGTTCATGGCTCCAGTAGCATCTGCAAAGTAAGGGCTCACAGTTTCTTACAATCATTACCTCTTTTCCTCCAAATCCTAATAAAATGGACATTTTATTTGCCATAGAAAACTGATAACTGTTTTTTTAGAGAACAGTTACTTTTTCAGTACGCTCGTCAAAATTCATAGACACATTTCTTTTTGCGTCCTGTGCCAAAGTTCTGTTTACCGATTTAACAAGATCCTTTATTGATTTATAATACCCATAATCAACAAAAGAAGTTAAGAAAATTAAACTGTCGTCACTGTAGTAGCTGTGATTATCTCCGTCTTGGAAATTGTACCATGTACGAGGGTATGTCATGGAGTACAGTCCAACCTCACCACTCAAATCAATAGTCTGAAGTAGTTTTACTCGAAAATTCGTTGTCGTTGGGAAAATGGACGTGGACGCATTGCTGGGAAGTGTGAGATAAAAATGTGTTCTGCTCATGATGAGCACAATAGCATAAATAAAACAGACACCGTTGGCAGTTTAAAGACGATCTATTTGTGAAACCGATACCCATGAATTAAATTTGTTAGGATAACCTACTAAAATTACTTTAAAGGCATCATCAAGCGAAGGACCCGTTTTGGACTTGAGAGGGACCACCCAGGCATACTTGGAAAACACATCAATACACAGCAAACGATAACAATATCCGTCATTGAACTTTTGCATGGATTGCATGACGGCCACATCTAGCTGCTATTGTTGGTCGATACTCCCAGGTAAGCTCGGTTTCTCTTAAAATGCCGTCAAACGGGGCTGTGTAAAGTGTACGCATCCTGGCTCATTAAAAAATCAAGGATTTGCATGTGTGTTAATTGGCATTTGCCTTCTTGTTTCACGTCTCGATACAAAGCTTCAGCACCTCCAAAACTACCAGATCGCTTTGAGTCAAAGTGAACACTGAACAAATACTTGTCGATATCATCCACGTGACGTTAACTCTACAACAGCATCTTCCGTAATGAGTAAAAGGTATCATCAAAATGTCTTTTCATCACTCTGAAACAACTTCGGTTCGGTTTTAGGAGAATCTTGTACTGTTTGACACGATACGTCTGTTGAAATTTGTTCGGGCAGCTTAACGTTTACTTTTTCAACAATTCCATAATTTTTTATAGTTTTACTATTATACTCCATTTGGAAATGTCCTTCAAGATTGAGGTCGTTACGTTCAAAGCTTATACCCAATCTAAACATTTTTTTGCAGATTATGATTCTTGTTTCGTTTGACTTTGGCAATCTCCGGTTTATGGCAGCAAGACCCCATTGCAAAGCCCTTACGTTGGTTATGGTTTTCCACCGCTTACAAAAGTCAAGTGAGACAGACAACTCAACGCACTAGTCTTTTAAAATGTTTTTATTGACTCGAAAAGTAATTACACTGTTGACTAGTACTTTGGCTTACAAATACATGAGACTTGGTCGGTTAAATGGTCAATACTCGCAGTTCTTTCAGTTTCTGAATACATCTTGGACCACGTAGACCATGCCATGTTAAAAAGAGAGTCCAAATAACATCTGTATTCAGTCGAAGGTTCAGGGTACTTTAAAACCTTGCACGTTTCTACGATCCCTCGCTAGATATCTTCTGCATCAATCGTTTCAATAGTTCGGTCAGCATAATTCAACCAGCGTTCGTCTTTATTGCTTATCTTGCAACGTTCTCTCCATGATGTTCAAACTTCATGTACCTCCATTTTTTCATCACATGCTTCAAGCTTCTCCAGCTGTTCAATTTTTTTGTGGAAAAATTCAGTAAATATGAGATTTATCATCCTGTCAAGAGTTAGACTGTCTCTAAAATCAATCTCGACAACATACATTTGTTCAACAGGCGTGTCGTGATTGCTTCTACGTTTTCTCCACTGGTACCAGCTCCAAAGAAGTAAAGTTGCAAAACAAACGATAAACAACATTCTCCCATTCTCCTTAAAACAATACCACTTGCTCTGAAGCAATCTCGACTGCAATCTTACTTTTTACGTTTTTCCTTTTTCCGATAAAGCTTGCTGGTAAGGTCATATAAACCGAAACCTCGCATATTACATCATATCCGGTTCACCTGCGCGCGCACCGGGCTTCGCCGGCTGACCTGGTAACTAAATAACACGGGTAAGAGCTCCGCAAAAACGCTGATTCAGCGGTTTTATACCTGCGGAATACCTACTAGTATTCTGTAAAAGTTAATGGGTTTTTTATCATTTGTAGTGCATTCTAGAAAGGTCAATACTTTTTTATCTGTTCTGCGAGTCTTTCAATTTGGCAAATCTATTTATTACTTATAAAGTCAGGTAGACACATGCTTATGTGTCTACCTGACTTTACCAACTAAATTAAATGTAGATGTAGATGAATGCTGAAGACAACTGAAAAATTTTGATTCGAGCGGAATTTGAAGCCACACCTTCGGGATACCGGTCCGCCGCTTCACCGGTTGAGCTGAGTCCACAGGTATAACTCAACAAATATAGCGGCGGACCGGTATCCCGAAGGTGAGAGTTCAAATCCCGCTCGAGTCAGCATTTTTCAGCAGTGTCAGATTATCATGAAAAATTTCTATTCATGTAACTCTGAGGATTCTGAAATTGAACTAAAAGATAACATAATCATAGTTCGTTTTTTAATAACCTTGCCCTTCGTTAGGCTCTTAACGGGATTTGGGAGAGAAAGTGAGAAACACCTGGCTACCGCCTTAAGTCATATCACGTCTTAAACCATTCGGCGGGGCTGAAGCCCCGAAAGCCCGAGTCTAACGACGCCTCTGATGCTATCTTAAGCGCACGAAGTAATGACACTGGGGGCAAAGTCAAAGAAACTTTGTCTCTGACACGAAAGAGTTACTTAACACTTTAGTCGACTTCGTTGGCAAATGGCTTTCGATCAGGATGATTTTGATTCTGCAACGAAGATCGCCCTGTTTGTAACCGAACTTTAAGATGACTGAAAGTAAAGCTCTAATGCCCATTTCTAACGTTAAGGTCCTATTTCGTGGTGACCTCGGAGCCATTGCCCAATGCACCGTCCATCAAATCCGTCTATCAACTGCTGCTACCTAGTCACACAACATAAAGGTTGGGACACACGATGCTTCGAGGCGCGGAGACATATTCGAGGCACATTTCCCTGTTTTCAGACACACAATGGGTCTTCCCTCAGGGACTTGTTCTACCTGATCGAGAAGCTTTAATTAGTAATTACTTATGGGAAGTGAGTCGAAGTATCGGGGTGGGAATTAAATGACGCTCAATGATTGGCTATCCTAGGACTTTATGAATAAAACTTGCAGCGTGAACTGTTCATACAATCGGATATGTCGCGGGGACACGCTTCTGTCCCTTCAACTTGTTATAAGAATTTAAACAAGTTAAATTCATCCTTGGTAAACACGGTGGGATCTGTCTCTGGGGCATGTCACTACGTTATGTCTCCCCGGACTTGACGCCTGTTGCGTATGTCCTAACCTTAATGCCAATATCCTCAATATCAATGCCAATGCTCTGTAACCGGGTTATCTATCCTTTTCTCAGAAACATTTCTATGTTTTTTAATATATTCCAAAATAATTATCATTTAAATTGTCAGCTTAAACAAACCTCAGTGAACGCAAAAACTAATCTAGACGTAATCTGCAGCATGGTGTTCACGTGGTGATCACATGTAGGAAGTGATTTGTTCATGCGTAAAAATCTTCCAACCAATTAGAGTCGCTCTCTCGAATTTATTAATTACATGTAAAATTGTGGATCGCTTTCTCGATCATTTCTTTGGTTGTCAATAACATTGAACTTTGTGCAGGAGATATAAGCAATAAACCCATGGCGACTGTCAGCGGATCGGCAGAAAAGGTTAGCGCTTAGCATTCAATATTCGTAATATATTTCCGGATAAAAATTCAAGGTGCTGTGTTTAACATTGTCTTCAAGGACCTCGAGTTGGCGACCATTCAACATCCTGGAGGTAAAGAGACAGGCAATCTTATGGAAGAAAAAGTGGAGGTTGATCCGTGGGAGTTGCCGGAGTTTACACAGACGAGCATCCCTTGGGGAGGTATTGGAGTTATTTTATCATTATTATGCGACTGCTGCAGCAGAGCATGAAAAAGTAGTGTCACATGGTTTTATGGTGGAATTGATAATAGTTGTGATGAATTTAAAATATCTTGTAAAATGGCACCTCTTTATAATTTTCAGACTTGTCGAATAAGGGGAAAGTGAAACGTGTCGTCATTGGAACAGTGAAGATTTTTTGCCTCACCGGCCTAATATATCTCTTTATATGCTCACTTACTTTTCTCAGTTCAGCGTTTCGCCTCTTGGGGGGTAAAACGGCTGGCGAAGTGTTCTCTTCGAATAGTCTTTTGGTTAATCCTTTGGCAGCATTGGTGATCGGAATACTCGTTACAGTTGTCTTCCAAAGTTCGTCAACTACTACATCTATCATTGTGGCGATGGTTTCTTCAGGAAGTAAGTAATAATTTCCGAGTTTTAATAGTATGATAATGAATCAGTTAACGTATTGTGTTCCCCGCCTTCTCGTACTTGACTTGAATCCGTTGATGACCAGTCATTCAGTTTGACTATGTTCGCTCGGAATTTGTGCACTTGCAATTATTACATTTGGCTGCATGAAAGTTGTGTGCCTTTTACGTTGATTTGTTGGCAAACGGTATGATGAACTCACCCTTCGATTCTTGCTTGTAAAATCTGATGAAAGTTGAACCACTAATTCGAAGACCGAAGGAACAGTATAAGTTGCAAGTATTATTTCATAGCTTGAATGTTTTTAATCGCCCAAATTGAAGAGAAGTGAGGGGCAATGAATGGTAAAAAGCAGAAATTTAATTATGAATGGAGGGAAGGGGGTTGGGGAGACGCAGAAATCGATCGTGTAATTTAATACAAGCACCATGTGCCCCATTTATGGCTCTGTCGCTGTTTAATTCCCAATAGCCAGCAAAGTACGGTCTCGGTCGTGAAATGTCGGTCGTTGCCGGAGCTTTTCTTCATATTCTGACACTGTTAATGTACAAAATGTTTGCTATGGTAAAAACCATCTAACTCATGTCTGTCAAAGGAAGTCCACTATTACAGATTTTAATTTGGCTACTGAGTGATGATGATTTTCCTTGCCAGAGGGAGAGCAGTTCACTTGATACGGTCAAGCCCACCTTGATGAACTCCTTTGCAGTGTTATTATGGTATTTTGCACAGGCTCACACACATTTTATTTACCAGAGGGTGAAGAGGAAAGAGTAAAAGATATTGCTTGCCCCCATTCTCAGTGACAGTGGGTTTTCTAAATTTTTATGGAGATTTAATTCATCTCACTTCACTCGAAATAATTACGAGTTTTGATATTATTGCTGTATAATTATTATTATTATTATTGAGGAAAGTCAGCTCATACGAGCCAATGAGGTTGTTTAGCCCAAATTGCCATATTATGCCAAAGTGGGCTATTATTATTTATTATTATTATTGTCTGGTGCAACAGCCAGAGTAAAATAATGAAAGACTTTTATGATCACTTGGTCAATAACAGTTTAAGTGGTTCAAGATAGATCAAGAACTCTTTAAGTATAAGACAAATAAGAAGGTAATTCATGAACTTCAGGCAACATTACACATTAGAAAGTGACTGACCTGTAAAAGCTATGAAGAAAGGTGGATATTCTATGTTTATTCTGCTTCTCACTAAGTATTTTGTCTGTGTAGTCATGCAAGTTCGTCATGCCATACCAATTGTCATGGGTGCTAATATTGGAACATCTGTTACCAACATTCTTGTGTCACTTGGTCATGCTGGTGAAAGAGACCAATTCCGTCGTGCCTTTGGTGGTGCTACAGTACATGATGTCTTCAACTGGCTCTGTGTGTTATTGTTATTACCTTGTGAAGTTGCATTTGGATACCTATATCACTTAACAAAGTGGATAACCCAGTCATCTGGTGCTAAAGGTAACCAGGAAACCAAAGTTGAGTTCTTGAAGAAGATTACCAAACCATTTACCAACATAGTAATCCAGATTGACAAAGATGTTCTTAAGGAGCTGGCTAAAGGAGATCTTGGAACTGGGAAGAGTCTGATAAGAGACTGCAGTCCCAAGAAGCTCTTCAATTCTACAACAAATAAAACAGGTACAAGTCCACTGGATCATTGCTCCTTCCTTTTTCATGACACAGGACTGTCTGATACTGTTGTTGGAGTTATTTTACTTACCTGCTCTTTATTTATATTATGTATTTGTTTGCTAGGCATAGTGAAAATTTTGCATTCTATGTTAAGAGGTCACTTAGCTATTGTTGTTAAAAGGACCATTAATGCTGACTTTCCTGGACCCTTCAAGCATCTTACTGGTTACTGTGCTATTTTAGTTGGTGCAGGAATGACAGTCTTAGTACAATCTAGCTCAGTTTTTACTTCAACTCTTACACCATTGGTGGGAGTAGGTATAGTTAGTATTGAAAGGATTTATCCTTTAACACTTGGTGCCAACATTGGCACAACAGCTACAGCTATCCTTGCTGCTTTAGCTTCAACATCAAACTTTGATGCTGCTATCCAGATTGCCTTGTGTCATCTGTTTTTTAACTTGACTGGTATATTGATGTTCTATCCCATTCCATTCTTACGAAATATTCCAATCAAGTTTGCCATGAAACTTGGTAACATCACGGCAGAATATCGTTGGTTTGCTGTACTCTACCTGCTGTTCTGCTTCTTCCTCTTGCCTGCTGCAATATTTGGGCTTTCAGTCGCTGGTTGGCAGATCATGCTTGCCGTTACTTTGCCACTGGCAGCCCTGCTGGCCTTCATTATTATTGTGAATATTTTACAAAGAAAATACCCCCAGTGCTTGCCGGTTCTTTTACAGACATGGTCATGGGCTCCTCTCTACTTCCGCTCTCTTGAGCCGTACGATAAGGTTGTCTCGAAAATTGTGGAGTTTGGTAGGCGCTGTTGTCCAAGTAAGGAAACCAGCAACGCTGACGAAGATGAGGAAACGTGTGTGTGATCATGTTCATCAAAGAACACGAATAATCTTTATGAAAAATTACGGCTTGTGTTATACACGCACTGTGGTGACGTTTCGGCTCAAAAACCCGTTTTTGAAATAGAAAAGGATAGTGATATATTTCGCCTGAAACCATGGCCAGCCGATAGTTTGAAAAAGTATAAAACAAAACATACACCGAAAATAATCATCTTGTAAAACTCAAGATATGAGTCAAAAAACAAGATAGAATGTTGAAATGGTAATATTTCGAATTTATTGCAAATTCGTCATCAGACCAAGTGACTTGAATTAAATAACAGCGGTCTTTTATATTTACAGTTATTTTTATGTTGTATGTCATCTTTGTATGTCAGTCTATATGTCAGTCTTATATTTACAGTTTATTTTTATTTTATATGTCATCGCTCATCTGTAAATATAAAAGTCCGCTGTTAATTCAAGTCACTTGGTCTAATGATGAATTTGTAATAAATTTGAAATATTACCATTTCAACATTCTATCTTGTTTTTGACTCATATCTTGAGTTTTACAAGATGATTATTTTTGGTGTATGTTTGTCTTATATTTGGCCTGCTACCGTGCATATTCCAAAAGCAAATTTTGATTTCTACTCTACCTCGTATGTTTGTGTGTGATCGTTAAACGTCGAACCGAAACCGGTCACTCAGCTTTAATAAACGACTTCCGCATCCTATCCACTTCCCACCTCAGCAACTGAACTATTAATTCGAGAAAGTCTTTTTATTTGCAAACTAAACCCCTCTCTCGACGCTTATATCGGGTCTGTTCTTTCTTTATTCTAACCTCGCACGTCTAACCTCCGCACTCACTTTTCATTCTGTCATTTAATTGTCTCGCATATGTCATGTAATATAATCCGTCTAGCTACCTATATATTGTAATTTAAGAATGTATCCGTCTCTCTGATGATGCTGCTGGTTGCAACGAAACGTTAATTTTTCGCTTAATGAATTATTCTGTCTATTTTATCATGGGTTTGTTTCGTTTTTTGTGCTGGGCACTTATTTTTATTTTACGTTTGAGATTTCTGCTTGTGCAGGAGACCGAACAAACAACTTCAATGAATAATTTAGAACGTTCTACGACAAGAACTATCTGAGGGGATTTGTTTCAGAGACAATTTTCCAGGAAGAACTTTGTTTTTTGGACCTGTTTTATATTGAGTATGTGGGGTGGTGGTGTTCATTTGTTTTGGCAATAAATGCCACAGAAAAAATAATTTATAGGTTTAAAGGAGATGAACCCTTTCTTCTATTCCTGAATAACTATAAGCAGCATTTTTGCAAAAGAATATTCCCTTAATAGAGGCCTTCCTCATTACATAGATTATTTGCTTGGGAGTTTGTAATGCACTATTTGTGAGATTTGCATGGTAGTTGAATTTTGTATTGTGAATGACCTTGTTATAGGTAAGTTATTGGTAGGGATTATAGATACTATAGATAAGAGCAAAAACGAGGATTGATTGTTGGAATTGAGGAAATTTTATGCTAAACTATACTTAGAACCTCGTAAATTTACGTATGGTACTCCGACGAAATCTTTGAGTACTTCTGGAATGTAGTTCATGGAATATTATTGTATTGCATTTTTTTAACCCTATTCCCCACGGGCTATTTCAGACCCCTATTCCCCACGGGGTGCTGGTCATAATGACCCTCCCACTAACTTTTGATTGGAAAGTGGTTGAATCTTGAAACTTTGCATGGATGGAGTCCAACATAAGAACTTTACATTTTTGTATTAATGACGTATGTGTGACGTCACAAAAATATGCTGAAGTCAGCATCTTTTAGGAGTACTATTGAAAATATGCAAAAACTATGTGTATATGGCACTTTTCGCTTCAGGAATTGCTTTGATTGGCTCCAACCAATGAAATATGTCATTTGAAACCTGTTGGCTGCCTATTTCTTTTGCCTTTTACTTGTACATGTATCTAATTAAAAACCTTGCTTAAAATTTCAAATTTGTGGACTTACTCTCAAGCGAAATAGGGGTTAGGTTTTTATAAAAACATGCACTTTTCTGAAATCAATCTTTTTTCAGCTACATACATACATGTTGAAACGAATAGCAACAAACAGTAAATAAAATGTAACAGGAACAAACAAATAGTTTTATCATCCTCAAAAAGTTACTGACTGAAGTAAATTGCTTCTTCATCTTTGGTCCCATTTTATTTATTTTATGTTATTTATTACGCTAAAGAGAAAAGAAAAACGTTAGCTCAACATACACATGCAAACACATTTCCACAGATCGCGACGCTTCTTTTGCACAACTTGAAAGTTTTGAGTGTATTTACCACTTGTAAAAAACATTTACCTCTATGTTATTACAACATTCTATTACCATGTGAGTTGAAGTAATAACATTCGAAAAGAAGACTTTCTAATGCAAAAGAAGCCATTGCATTGCCATTAAAATAAAAATGACGTTGAAAAAAACAGACATAAAAAGTGAAGCAATTTGGCAAGAAGAAAGCGTAATAACATAACACCGGTAAATAACGGCATCATGACGTCATTATGACGTCGCTACCACGTGACTATTACGCCATGACATCACTTTTTTGTCAACTATACAATTTCTTTCTCATAACTATATATAAAACATGTTTTTAGTTCAAAGGCATTCTGAGAGCATGAACTTATATAAAGTACCTATTTGCTAGATTTCAGAAATTGAGATTTCAAATGGGGTCATGGTCACACGAACATCATAAAAACTGAAAGGCGCATGTACCAAAGCCAAAATTCTCCAGAAACGTGTTAAATAGATTAAAACTAAAAGTCAAGGAGACCCAGCATCATAGCGTTGACTGTTTTCCAGAAATTTTGAAAAAAACATAGAGGGGGGTCATATCGACACCCCCGTGGGGAATAGGGTTAATACACACCGCACACACACCTCCCCGCAATCCCGATCCCTCCGTTATTCTCGACCACGCCCATATTCGTCAAATATTTGGCACAAATCTAAACGAATATTCGAAACGTAACATGTGGAAGTTGGACAGCCCTACTCGAGACTCATGAGAAACGTTTGAGCTTTTCCTGTCTGATGTCCTGCTCTTTAGGATGACCTGCAATACACTGCGTGTTTGTAATATAAGCCCGTCATCGAGCTGATTAGCCTCATAAATCATGAAACGGACCTTCCATTCTATCGTCCCGCAATACGTGGAAACGTTCAGAAAGGCTCGGAACTAGTACATATCGCCCCGAAAGTAGAGCTGTTTTGTTTAAGTTCTTCAGCGATAGCTAGCAGGGGGTCGATCCCACTGGTCCCATTATACAGGCAAGAACACCCTTTAATCTGACCACAATACATTTATGGTTTGTTAAACTGATGCTTTATGGAAAGTATACGTCGACGTGTGAAAATCAAAATTCATAAAGGATTAAGCGTTCTATAGCATCCTATATTTCCTTTTTTACCTGGTAACGATCTATTAGATTGAAAACATTTATTTTTAAGTGTTTAATTAAAACTTTCCACTCATCCTGGCTTCATCATTGAATGTTTTTCAGCGAAGATCTCTCGTGCTCTATTTCATTCTTAAGGTTTATTTTATGTGGAATTTATGAGCCCGCAGATCCATTAGATACCTAAATTGTCTGCTAAGGCTTTAGAGCTGATTTTTTAAGGCGGTCAAAGCATAGCAGTGGATAATAAAGCGAAAAACAAGGAGACGACCTATTGTCATCAAATACTTCCTCTTATCTCATTTCTTTGTCCTAATTCGACAAAAACTGGGTCTTGGGTGTTGTACCGGGTCGTAAAGTACCGTTAGAATTGAATATGGTAAAATATGCGTTGGATTCTTCCTTCACGTTTCAGATCTACCTGCTACGAAGCAGCGGCGAGATAATATGTCGATTTAATTGAGGCATGGGTGGGTGATCTTATATAGGAACAATTTATAGATCCTGTCATTATAGATGAAGAATTTGTTTGAGAGGACGAAGTGTAAAAGGGCGATGATGTCATCGATGGAAAAGTTTCACGTTTTAATTTTTTACGAATGTAATTACAGGCCTTTTTATAAGGGATAGTGGTGAAAAGACAAACTACGTCGAAGGATACCATACATTCGTCATCGATTTTATGTCAACAACTTCTGTGGCAATTTGGGTCGAATTCTTAGAGAAACCGTTGTGGTTTTGAAGAGGAGATAAAATTTCTGTTAAGAACGTAGAAGTGTTGGATAGCGCTGAAACGATGCTTGTGATAATGACTCTGAGTGGATAGCCTGGTTTCTGATGTTTGGGTGATCCTCAGACTGATGGTGGCAGGCCGTCGAGAGTATGTGAGAGTATGTTGTGTCGCAAACTTTGCCTTCTTTCTTTAATTGGAGAAGTTTAGCATTAAGTTCTCTTTCAAGATTTTGAAGCTGAAAAAAACACTGGTTTGTGAAACTAGCAGATCTTTCGGCACTAAGAAAAAAGAACACATTCGAAACGTCAAATATTTCACCACAAATTCGAACATTAACAATCATTCATGGACATATCGACATAAGATAGATTTTAGTAACGTACACATGATTGACAAAGGAGGGTTTCGAATAAGAAGGACGTTAGAATCTTGGCACACGACCGCAACTATAGGTGCCGATAACAATTCAAAGCCACTACCCCCGCAATTCTATTCTGTTTCGGAAACAATGACACCGCAGATACGCATAATTCATACAGCATAATTAGATACGTCTTAATTATTTTTAGTTTCTTTCACATGTATATATGGTCCTTAGATTCTTTTTTCCATTTTCTTATCACCCGTTGAAGGCTATCGTGCTGATAGCCGAAAGCTCATGTTAATAAAATTTCGGTCAGAGAACGTTGTTTTGTTTCTTTTTGCTACGTACCAACCTGATCGCAATCCGTCAATATTTTCTTGTTTCATTAACTTGTTTTAAAGGAGAATGAATTAATAGTCATATTCATAGGTTCTGTATCAAATTCAAGCTTAACATAACATGAAAAGAATGACTGTCTTATACTGCGAAACTCAACTGAAAAACCTGTTGACTCGAGGGGTATTTTCGCCTGCTCCTCCGGTTACGAAACCGATGCACTACAAGTTGAGCAATCGAACTACCTGGAGGATGTGATATCACTTTTCAACTATTGATGAAACAGGGAAAAAAAGATTTGTTGGTAAATTTCACAGCTGTAAAAGTCTAACAAAATTGTAAGGAATGTAAAAAGTACAGAAATCTCTATGGAAATCCCTTCAACAGAAACGCTTTTGTCGAAATCGCGGTAGGCTTCTAACTGTGTTCTTAATAACCTAACTCGAGCAAACAATGTCATTTATCATTTAGATGCCTCCCTCATTTGTCATTTAAATGTCTGTACTCATTCAGGCAAACTGTGGAAATAGGCCGAGATTGAATGGTCTGTGTGGTGAATCAATATATGTTTCGTCCTCTCATAGCTAACATGATTTTTATTACCTATGACGGCCTCAAAACAATATACTTTTTGAACGAACACCTCGTTCTATGCCTTTCCGGAGGGTGCGGGGGAAAGTTGGTATGTGGGTGCATATCGACAATACGGGTTCTGTAAATGTGGTGATCAGTTGATGCCATTTTAATTAAGAAAAAGGAAAAAAAATTAAATATACAAAAATATAAGCTCACTACAAAGATTGCAGTTTTATTTTGTCAACATATATATTGTCACGATAATCAAATTCGTTCAAAAACCGGTCTTTGTGCGAGGTGTTTACAAATACCCCCTGTTATTGAATCAAAGCCCACCTATAGAATTGCCCTTGCCCACTGCTCATCAGCTGCAAGGATTTAGTCCAGTCTTTGTAGAGATGAATAGCTTAGTTTCCACTGTTTGGTTCTTCCTTTTATGTGGTATGTTATCATTCATTATTGCTAATATTTATATGCTGATACATTGTGAGACTTGTATTTGTTGAAAGAATTAAGAAGTGTTAAGAAGTGTTAAATTAAGAAGAATTAAGAGTGCATACGCTCCAACATTCCAAATATTCTTCAATTTCCATGTCGTTATGGAAAAGAGAAGTTTGAGATTTTCTATTGTACAGGACTATAAGCAACATTCGTATACTTCCATTAAGAATGGTGCATGTAGAATGCATGCAGATTAAGACAGATTTATCTCAATGGTTTTAAGTACTTGTTTCAAATGGATAGTGAACAAGAACAGTGCAGAAGATTTCTTGATGGATGGTTTCAAATGCCGATTCTGCTCGCTATAAGAAAACATCGAATCTTAAGTTGTTCATGATCTTCAAACAAAATAGAGACGCAATGAAACATATTTAAGAAAAATTAGCAATGCTCTAATGACCTTTTTTGTTCAATTCCTAACTTAGGAACAGCTTCTACTCACGATGAATCAAAGGTAAGCGACATTTTTTAAGCATGTATTAACATGCTTACAATAACTCAACGAGTGCAATAGTACAGTAAGCTACAAGACGTGGGTTACTTTTGCTTCATAACAACTTTCTAATCATAAGTTTTCAGCCAAGACTAATACAACCATAGACATGGACACGGGGGTGTCATATTTTAAGGCTTTTTGTTGAACTCGAGGCGAGATAGATCAGAGTCTTTATTATCAGGTCTATAAAGGAACTTAAAGTGTTGCCACAGTTCATTAAAATAACTAAAATTCAGTTCTTGGTCGGCAACAGTCCAGAAGATCTTCTGACACTAGGTTCTCTTCTGCCTGTTGAAATCCTTTATATATCGTTTATCTTGACTTCTCTACGGTAGCCTATTTGCTCACTAATGACGAACCAGATATACGCAGTTAAGTATACATTTTAGAATCATCTCAGCAACTCAGGATCCCTCTACACGAACTTGGGTTGGCCTTCAACTCGATTGGGTGGGTTTGCTAGTCCTGATCAACCTGTCTACAAACAAATAATTGATAGCGTTTATACGCTGACCCGGGTCACCTTCCTGGAGACTTGGGTTGACCCTGATTTACCACCTTTTATTTTGTCATGTAAACACGTTAGATTGACCCGGGTCGACATTTTCGCGAAAGAGGATGCCTTAATTGGTTAAACAAGTAAAGAAGGATAATAGGCTTGGGATGGCAAGGAAGGATCATGCAAATTTTTTGAACCGCAACGCCATTAGGCATGAGAGTCTCAGACAACCAAGGCTACCCGGGCTGGCCTTTCCCAATCTTAACTCGGAACTTTTGCAAATGTCGCAGAAGCGTTAACCCACGCTGGCAAAATGACCCTGGTTGACAGTAAGCCATGCGACTATTCGTACAGGGGGACTCTCGTAATGGAGAAATACTCCAGCAGGGGGCGAACTAAAACCCAAGCTCCACGGTGTAAAGTTTACCTAGAAGATTTCATGCTGACAAAAAATTAAACAGGTTCCAGTTAGTCAGAGTCAAAGACCATGACTGAATGTGATCCGCATAAGAATTATTGGCGCTAAATGGTTTAGCCTTTTTCACTAGATGTGAGTTTAAGGGGAGCCAAATTCCTCATCAACGAAGGTCGACCGATAGCATCTGTTCAAACACTGTTAACGGATGCAGGCTGAAAGCCTCAACTGATCAAACCCAAATCCAGATGACATGCAACGACCCATAGCAGCTGCATTTGTGCAAGTACAAGTCTTTCACATTGATTTAAAAGTCCTAATTTAAATGTTAATCCTTCGTCTCAGCGCTGTTTGTTCAGGCATATTTCAATGAATATTCGTGTTTCATAACAGCAACTACGGGGACCCGTACTGTTGTTCCAGAAGTGGGGAACAAGAACGAGGTAAAGTAGACAGCTACATCCGAAGACGTAAACCAGTTGGATCAGTATATGCCTGTTTTTTTCGTATTGACCTCATTTCTTGGTTCCTTTGTCTGTACGAAAACATCATGCAAATAAGCTTTCCCGTATGGACCTTGCTTTGGGTAATAAGTATTTAATATAACCGTTTAAACGCTTCTGCCAGAAACGCCCGATCATTACGAGATACTTAAATAACTCTAAACCCTTGTATTTTATTTTATGATGTCTTGCCTTGACAAAGTTGTTAACAGAGGAGCTAAATTCTGAATACAATCTCTGCGGCTGTGGCATGTGTGCCACAACGACTTCCCAACTCGCCCCGGCCGTGCATCCCACTCAAAGCCTGTGAATTAAGAAATTACCAAATGCATTCCCGTGTTTGGATACCGTATCCAAACACTTTGGGTGTTGCGAGACTTGAGAATAGCGTAAAAAAGAACGAGCGCTAGGGGAGTGTTTTTAGCTTTTCGAAAGTCGAGCAACATGCCAAGTGTTTGGATCTCAGTATCCAAACACAGGAATCCATTTGGAATATCTTTTATAAAATAATGACAGATAAAAAGCGGTTAATTTGATAAACACAATGATGAAGAAAGCAATTCTCCCGAAAATCATCAACTGCCTATCAGATCCAAGCTTAAGAAGATTGAACCCTGGTCAACAAAGCAAAGCCACTTCAACGCGGTGATAAGGAGGAAAAACAAAATGTGCTTTTTTAAAGTTATTTGAAACTCAAGCAACGTACCAAGTGTTTGAATCACAGCATTCAAACACACAAAGCCGTTACGTGTTTCTTTTATAAAATTATAAGACTGAACGGGCAAAACAAATTTCGTTACACTTTTGGCGGGAAATTTTCTGTGTTTGGATGCTCTAATCCAATGATGAATATTATCCAATCACAGCTTGCGAACAAGTCAAAAAAAATTTTTACTGTAACTCTGATGGCGATAAGAAACCGGTGAATATGTGGCTTCCAGCATTCTTTTGAGACTCATCAGGCAAAGATACTGTAGCTGTGTTTACGATTTCATCATTAGCATCTGATTAAATTTTTTTGTTGAGTTTCATACAACATGGCCATGATGACGTGCTGCCTTACCAAAATCAATCATTTCATGTTAATGTTAACTTCATGTTAATGTACCTAATGGAAGAGAAGAAACAGTTCACGCAGAACAAAAAATCTTGTTTGTCCCTACTTCAGACTCTACACTGAGGGTTGTCGAATGTTTACTCTATCAGAAATCAGACGTCTCTGGAATTCTCTTGCTGGCCATCTGAAGAACGCCAATTCTCTTAAAACTTTTCAAAGAGT
This sequence comes from Heliopora coerulea, assembly GCA_030142905.1. Taxonomy (NCBI): domain Eukaryota; kingdom Metazoa; phylum Cnidaria; class Anthozoa; order Scleralcyonacea; family Helioporidae; genus Heliopora; species Heliopora coerulea. Next base: position 783,343 of record JASJOG010000004.1, read on the forward strand.
TTTCTTTTTAAACGTTATTTTAACAGCAGTAACAACCTGCAGCATTTTTCTTTCTCTTAGCTAATTTAAATTTCGATTTCATACCTAATTTCTTATTCTTCATTTCTAAATTGCGTATATGCAACTGGCTGTAGTTGTTAGTACAAGTAGAATAGTTGATGTTTTATGCACTTTTGTAAGATTCCATTGCTTGAAGGTCACAAGGTTTTCGGTGTGATACTGTCTCATGATATTCACGGTAGATCAAGTTGGTCATTATTATTATTATTATTATTATTATTTATTTTCACACAGTCTGATTTTATGCTGGATTAAAATCCTAGGAGCAAGTTGCTACCCGCAACCTTAGGTCCTAGGCCTCCCTAATCTCTAACACGCCTCTAATAATCCTCGCCGTCCTAAGTAAAGCAGTTTTTTGAAGTACTTGAACCGGTATTGTTATTCCAATCTTTTCCACGAATTCCTGTAACCTTTTCGATACAGTCCCCAGAGCACCTAAAACAACTGGGACAACTTCCACATGTTTCAAGGTCCACAATCTCACTATTTCCCTTTTTAAGTCCTGATACTTGGTAATTTTTTCCAGTTCTTTTTCTCCAACTCTATTGTCACCAGGTATTGCTACATCAATTATCCATGCTGTTCTCTTTTCTTTATCCATTATGATCATGTCCGGTCTCCTGTACTCTATTTCGTGATCACATTGGATATTAAAATCCCACAATATCTTGTATATACTATTTTCTACCAATCTTTCTGGCTGATGTTCGTACCATTTATCAGCATGTTTCAGGTTATATTTCTTACACAATTCCCAGTGGATTTTTCGAGCTACGTTGTCATGTCTGGCTTTGTATTTTCCTTGGGCAAGTTTACTGCATTCACTCACCACATGTGCAATAGTTTCTCCTTTCTTTCCGCACATTCTGCATAGCGGTGAACCAACCGTTTTGTCAATATGAAATTTGATGTAGTTTGTTCTTAGAGCTTGTTCTTGTGCTGCAAAAATCAATGCTTCAGTGATGGGTTTTAAGTCAGATTTAGTTAACCAAGCCCACGATACTTGTTTATCTATGTCATCCCCATGGTCTCTAATAAACTGACCATACATCTTTTTCTCCCTCCATATTTTCTCATGCTCCCCTTCTTCTATTCTTTTGTACTCTTTTGGTTTAATACATTCTTCAGTTTCTACTATATTCCCTGTTCTCAAATTATCCAGTAATGGTTCAGTGCTGTATTTCACATACCAACCAATACTGTTTTCTTCTCTTCGGATACAGCTTTCAACACTAATGAGACCACGTCCACCTTTTCGCCTCGGTACATAGATTCTATTAATGTCGCTCTTCTGGTGTAGTGCCCCATTCATAGTCATAAGTTTCCTTGTCCGCCTATCTACCTCCTACAGCTCATTTTTGTTCCATCGTATTATCCCTCCAGTATATCTAAGTAATGAAACAGCCCAAGCGTTGATTGCCAATATCTTATTCTGACCATTTAGCTTTGACTTAAGTACCAGCTTCAATCTCCTTATATACTCCTTCCGGAAGTTTTGCTTCATTTCCTTTTCCATAATTTGGTTATTTTCCAGTATTCCTAAGTACTTATAGCCATCATCCTCCATTTGTTTCAAAACCTGATCATCAGGTAATTTTATCCCGTCACACTCAACTATTTTTCCTCTCTCTAGAATTAGAACTGCACATTTCTTGATACCAAATGTCATTCCAATATCTGTGCTGAAAAGGTGCACCGTCTTTATTAATGAATCTATTTGATCGCGGGATTTTCCATATAACTTTAAATCATCCATGAATATAAGGTGGTTTATTTTACCCTTCTTTTCCTTAAGTTCATATCCAGCATTTGCTTTTCGAAGAATGCTTGACAGAGGTAACATACACAGTACAAACAGCAGCGGGGACAGGCCATCGCCCTGAAAAATCCCTCTCCTTACATTTACATTCCCTAACGATTCACCATATGATGTTAATTCTACATTCCAGTTAGTCATGCTTGTTTTTAGAAATTCTTTAACATTTTCTGCTATACCAAACATATCAAGACATTCAATTATCCATGAGTGGGGTACATTATCATAAGCTTTTTGATAATCCACCCACGCCATAGCTAGATTAGTGTGTCGCCTTTTGCAATCTCTTAATATCAGCTGGTCTATCAGTAGGTGATCTTTTGTGCCTCTGCAGTTTTTCCTACACCCTTTTTGCTCTGGTGGTAGTAAGTCACTCGTCTCAAGGTAAGCATACAAATTTTCTGAAATTATTCCAGTCAGCAGTTTCCACATAAGTGGCAAGCAAGTTATTGGTCTAAAATTATCTGGAGAACTGCCCTTGGCCAGGTCTTTCAAACACAATACTGTCTTCCCATGTGTCATCCACAAAGGAATTTCTTCTTTTCCACAGACTATAGAATCCAATTGCTTTGCAATTCGCTTGTGGCAAGATGTCAACTTCTTAATCCAAAAGCCCTGTACTCCATCAGGCCCAGGAGCTTTCCAATTAGGTATTTTCCTACACCTTTCCTCTACCTGCGACTTAGTAATTCTGACCTCTTCTTGCTGTTGGTTTTTACTTGTTCTCACATCTTTCATTTTCTTTAACCACTCTGCGTTTCTATTGTGGCTACTTGGATTGTCCCAAATCTGGCTCCAGAATGCTCTACTTTTTTCCTCATCAGGAACGATGTTTTCAGTATTAATTTGCCCATTTATTTCAATATACACCTTCTTTTGGTCTGTCCTAAACATTCGATTTTGGCGATACTGCTTATTTCTTTCCTTATACCGTCTTATCTTTGACGCTTTAGCAAGCACTCTTTGGTTCAGTTCTTCAATCACTGTCCCAATTCCTTTAACTTTAATCCTGTATTTTTTTTTTCAGGACTAAATACTTTCCTATTGATGTTAACTGATCTCTCTTTTTGCGCTCCTACACTCCTATATTCCTTCTTAACTTTTTAATGTCCTTTTCAATCCTTCTCCTCCACCATGGTTCCTTGCACTGTCTTTCATCTCGTGATGTTTTCAATCCAAGCGTTTCTGCCACGTACATACTTACTGCCTTCAGAAGGTTATTTGTCTCTGTGACATTCCTTACTTCAAAATACCTGATTGCCTTATTAACTTTCTGTGTTATTGCATTCATTTTATTTCTATCTACTTTCTTAAATGCCGTTTATGTTTCAAACTGCCCACTTTCTACTATCTCTTTTATTCTGCATAACATCTGTAATTCCTCGTCAGAAATATCTGGGTTATTTTTCCAGTTTTCTTCCATTTTCCTGTAGCTCATTCGGTCTCTAGGTAGTTGTGTACTAGTATTATCTTCCCATTCAGTCTCAATAACCTCTTCACTTTGTTCTTCATTATCACCTTCGTCTCCAGATTGTTCAACTTCTGCTGTGTTTTCATTTGTAACTCTCCTCTTTATCTCTTCCAATTCCTCCTCTGTAAGCCATCCATTTTTTTCTAATCATTCTTGCTTGATCGGCGATCCTTTGTTCAGTTGATTTAAAAGGTCCTCTTTCTTCCCATGCTCTATACATTCTTTGTCTGTAACCCTTCACAGGGACTCCGCTTTCGCTCATTGGTTTGCTTTTGAAATAACATTCCATCACTATTATATTAAGCTCCTTATTCCATTTTCGTCTTGTTTTTTCATGATCAGCAGTAACATGATTACGACCGGGTCTATGCTGCCATTCCATAGAACACCTGCCGAACGAGGGGCGTCACCATATGCTTCAGCCCCATTAACGTCGTTGTATTCATTCCTTAATTCTGACATTCACTCATCATTGAGGTTTGTGACTTTAAGGTTACACAACCACCGGACTACATTTAGTCTGACCTCTACCCTTCGGCCTGTCTGGCTTGCGTGACCCTACCAGGAACATTTGCTCCCGCCAGCATAGCCCTTAGGATCACTGAGGTACACAAGCCTCCCCACCACAACAAGGTAGTAGCCCAGGGGAGGATTATTATTATTGTTATTATTATTATTATTATTATTATTACATTTCTATGCTATTGTACATTTTCTTCCGGCAATGCCGAAGTCATCCCATGACCTTGGAGCACTTGCGTGTAGTGCTTATGTAATGGAGAGTGTTCTCCTCAAGATATGGACACTTTCTAAAAGAATGATCTTCTGCACCAGTTCTACATTGACACTTCCCGGAATTTGGTTGATGTATTTCCGCACACCTTTCGTAATGAGACCTAACGCCCCCACTGCAACTGGAGTTGTGCTTGTCTTCATTTTCCACATCTTTGTAGCTTCCATTTCAAGGTCCTTATACTTTGATAATTTCTCCATTTGTTTAACTGAAACATTTCTTTCTGATGGTATTGTCATGTCAATCATGAGGCAGTTGTTAGCCTTTTTGTCCTTTACAATGATATCTGGTCTATTGCCATTAATCTGCTTATCTGTGTTGACTGGCATGTTCCATAGTATTGTGGCACTTTCATTTTCAGTCACTGTTTCTGGTATATGATCATACCAGTTACCTGCAGCTGGAAGGTGGTAGTGCTGACAGATTTTCCAATGGAGGTATCCTGCTGCTCTGTCATGTCTTTGAATTTACTCTGCCTTGGCAAGTACTGGACATCCTGCTACTATATGGTCAACTGTCTCCTCGAATTCTTTGCACATTCTACATTTGGGGTCAGCGTCAATATTGATTATACTATGATGATACGACTTTGTTGTGTAGTAGGACACTATCCAAACAATACTCAGCGAATCGCTCGGTTTTCTTTATTTTATTCTTTCTAAAAACCTTACCGACCGACTCTAGAGCTCAGAGCCCTCGCTTGAAATCGACACGCAAGGAGCCCGCCCAACTGTCCATCAAACATGCGGTATCATATTTCTCTTGTTAATTACGAACTTAATATGAACATAGTGGCATAGTTCCACTACAGTTGCAAGACTTTGATCTTGCGCTGCGATAATTAATCCTTCAGTTTCCGATTTGAGACCCGAGCTCCTGAGCCACTGGTGTGTCTTTTCCTGATCCACATCTGGCTTATTCACTCTCGCTGGGTATTGACCATGCATCGGTTTTTCTACCCAAACTTGTTGCATCTTCCCCTGTAGCTTTTTCTTAATCTCCTGTTTCACTCTTTTTGCGAACTTTGGGATTGATTCGTGATATTTCCTCGTGAGATCTGACCCTCCTAACTCATTCTTAATTTTGCTGGCATCCTTTACTACAGAGTAGAGTTTTTTGTTCTTCTCATGTTTGTGTACCAGTTTCAAGAGCGGATCTTCTGTTTGTTCTAGATAAACGTTAAGACCCACTGGGGTTGTCTTATAAGTTAACTCTAGCTGAGTGAGTCCTCTTCCTCCTATTTGTCGAGGGAGATAAATTCTTTCCACATCCACCTTGGGGTGGTTCATTCGTTCCATGGTAAGAACCTTTCTTGTTTTCCTATCTAGTTTCTTGATTTCACTCATCTGCCAATTGATGATATTAAAACTGTACGTGACTACAGGTACAGCCAGAGTGTTGATGGCTTCAATTTTATTTATTGCATTCAATTCACTTTTTGTCACCAACCTAACTCTTCTGTAGTATTCTTTTCTTATCCTCTCCTTCATGTCCGCATGTTGTATCCCATTGCCTTCATTAATACCCAGGTATTTATAGGTGCTTTCTTGTTCAAGTTCTTGAATGATTGTGTTGGTGTCTAGATGGATGCCTGGGGTTTGTGCCAATTTGCCCCTCTTGAACGTGGCTTTGGCACACTTGTCAAGGCCAAACTGCATACCAATATCATCGCTAAATGTCTTAATTGTTGCAAGCAGCCCCTCCAATTGACCATCGTTCTTCGCATATGTTTTCAAATCATCGACATAGAACAGATGGTTAACTTTCTTCCTATATATTTCATAGCCCCATCTTGTGTTAAGCATATTGCTCAGGGAGGCAAGAGAAAGACAGAATAATAGTGGCGATAAGGAATCGCCTTGAAAGATACCCCGTCTGATATTAATAGACCTGGTAGTAATTGTATCTTGGTTGTAATTTAATTTCATGGTGGTCTTCCAATTGGCCATACTTTGTTCCATGAATTTGGTCACGGTTGGGGACATTTTTTATATCTCCATAACCTTGATGATCCAAGAATGAGGGACACTATCAAATGCTTTCTGGTAGTCAATCCAAGCAGTTCTGAGGTTCTTTTTCTTACTCATACAATCTTCTAGTATCATCTTATTGACGAGTAACTGATCTTTACATCCATAACTTCCTCTTTTACAGCCTTTCTGTTCAGATGGTAAGAACTTGCTTTCATCTAGGAAGGTATATGTCCTCTCAGTGATGGTAGATGTGAGAATCTTGTACAATGTTGGAAGGCAGGTTATGGGTCTGTAGTTCTTTGGATTTTTCGTATCTCCAGTTTTCGGGAGCAAGTATGTCAGACCTTGCATGAACCAGCCAGGGCTCTTTTCTGGATTCTGAATGATTTCATTATATTCCCTTGGTATATCTTCATGCACTTCATCCAAGTTCTTGAGCCAAAAATTTGGCGCTCTATCTGTACCTGGTGATTTCCAGTTGCAAGCCTTCTTCAGTGAAATGCTTATGTCTTCTTTCTCTAGGTCTTTCCATTCTTGAATTAGTTGATTTTTTATCATTTCCTCCTGCTGTTTGATCCATTTGGCTGTCTCATTATGCTGTTTTTCGTCTTCCCATATCTTGCTCCAGAAATCTTCTATATCTTCAAGCGTAGGTGGTTCCTCAACCTTGATCTGTTTTTTTTCCTAGGTCCCTATGGAGCTTCTTAGTATTTTCCTTAAAGAACTTATTCTGTCTGAATTGTTTCCCCCTTTTTTCATACCTTCTGATTCTCTGTGGTTTTGCTTGAATTTGCTGTTTCAACTTTTCTCTTACTTCAGGTAGATCTTCCATCTTCTTGATGTTATATCTTCTCTTTATTTTCCTTTGTTTTCTCTGATTAACTTCTGATTTATTTTCAATTTCAGTTTGGATTGACAAGTCACTCCTCTTGCTTTGAATATCTTTCTCTAAATTTTCTTCCCATTTAGGTTTCCTTCTTTTCTTCTTTGTCTTTTTTTTTAATTTGACTCCTTTAGTTTCAGTAATAACTAAAGCTATTGCATATAGAAACTCGTTAATTGCTGTAATATCGAGCGGTTCTTTGCAACTTTCTTTAATGTCTGCGATCACTTTGTTACCCAGTCTGATTAGTTGCTTTACTTTTTTACCTTTGTTGATCTTAGGGAGTGGATCTCTATCTTTTATGTCTTGATGTTTGACCTCTTCCCATTTTCTTTGAATATCTTCTTTTAGTTTTAGCATTTCATATTCTTTATTCTCTTGTTCATCCTGTATTTTGTCCGTTGGTGTATCATCTTGGTTTACTGGTATTTCATATTCAGTTTCTACATTTTCAAGGTGCTCATTTTGTTCACTATTCTCCATATTTACGTATACACTATCTTCTACTTTCTTCCGGATGGTATTTAACTCAACATCTGTCAATCTCTTGTTTCTTATAATGTCTCTTTTGCTGTTTGCTAGTTTGTTGGGATCCATATTCGGTCTTGCTGTGGGGTTTTCTGCTCTTCATATGGTGTAACTTTGCTTAGTATTGCTTTCTTGTGATGGTGTTAGTTGTGCCCTAATAAAAGCCTCCATTACTTGCTTATACTCTTCCCTTGTCCATTTGGTTCTTCTTTCTTTATTTGTGTTTGATTGCACATCCTGAGGTCCAGTTTGAGCCGTTTCCTCGTTTTGGTAGCTCGCAGGTGTTTGGGGTGGGTAGAGTTGATAGTTGGTAGACCACGCGACGAGCGATGCGGTATGAATTTCTATTAAATTGACTCATCATTGTTTGAGGTTAGTGGATTTAAGGTTACACAACCACCGGACTACATTTTGTCTGACCTCTAGCCTTCGACCTGTCTGGCTTGGGTGACCCTACCAGGAGCATTTGCTCCCACCAGCATAGCTCTTGGGTTCATCGAGGTGCACAAGCCTCCCCACCACTGCAAGATAGTAGTCCAGGGGGAGGGTAGTAGTCCAGGGGAGGACTTATTATTATTATGATTGTTATTATTATTATTTTTATTATTAATATTGTTATAATTGTTAGTGTTAATATTGTTATTATTTTTGTTGTTATTGTTGTTATTATAATCATTGTTATTGACTTAAGGCCCGCATATTATAGCTGGCAATATTATTAGCCTTTTTTTATGTTCTTAGTTTTGATCTTGAATTTTTCGAAAATATCTACATTTATTTTATGAATTCATTTATTTGGTTTTTTGTTTATTCATTTATTTGTTCATTAATTTATTTATTTATTCATTTATTTATTTGTTTATTTATTTATTTGTTTGTTTATTTATTTATTTATTTTTGTCAGAGCACACCGTTTCACATTCACCATAAGATGAGCAATGATGAATTGCAAAAGTATTTTGGAGTATCAAATTTAGTAGACGGTAAGATTATGACTTGTTGAAATACATGTTAAACAGAAAAAGAAAATGTCATATTCGATAGCCTGCGTTTAGTCAATTAGGCGCTTATTTTGGGTTGTGCAGCTAGTAAAATTGCTGTAATTTAGATTAGTAAGTAGACAAAAAATATAGCTGTTAAGTGGTCTAGTCATTTGAGCAATTGAATAGTAGTACTTCCCGACACTGTAAATTTCAAGTGCAGTGGGTTGACACCAAAGTTGGTCAGAAGCATGAAGATACCCTTACGTAAGATCGTTGGCGTTCATCAAACTCGTAAACTCAGTAAGGTGATTTCTGAACTCTTGTATGGTGAAGATTGAACTTGCAACTCAATGTACTAGAACTATGATTTTGAGGAACTGTTCGCGAAACCATTGATTGTTTATAAATCACTGATGCTTTACCCACTTGTTCGGTCTGTACAGTGAAATATCGGTCCTTTGTTTTTAGTATGAACCTCGGCTTGCTGCCGTCGCTTGGTTCTTACTAAAAACAGTTATTACTAGAATTACGTGCACGCAAAAACCCCTCGTCCACCTTCCAATATATCTCTCCAGAATCCAAGTAACATTGATAATTTTTCAAAATTGTCAAAAAGACAAATCCTACATACTATAACTGGAAGAGGGTACGCAGTATAAGAAAAACACAAGATTTGGACACTGACAAATTCTGTCAAGCATGTAAATATTGAAACACTTTTGTGTGACACACCCAAGCATACGTGGGTGTGGTTGCGTGGGCGTTTTGTTTTTAGAGTTTTCGTTAGATTCACAGAGGCAAGAAACGTCAGACAGCGGGAAGGATGCTGAGAATAAAAATGTAACAAAATATCACTCGAGAATCCAAGTAACAGAGATAATTTTCCAACCTGTCAGAAAAATCGTCCTTACTGTAACTGGAAGACGAAATGAAATAATAATAAAGATAATATAAAACACGCACAGTTCGGCTTCAAATTAACAACCTACATAGCTTACATTTAAACTGCTTGTCGTTTTATTTATGATTAAAATTTCGATTGTAATCAAGAATAACCTTAAATGGTTTAATGAATGGTAAGAGATCCGTTCTGACAATTCTACTGCTAAACAATGGATGTTCGTATCAAGACCCTGTATTAGTTGCGATCTTGGGGTATTTCAAGTCTTTTTCCTGTCAAACGTTTCACTCATGTTGCTTTAAAGAAAGACTTTTTATTATATGGCCAGGTTTTTCGTCTTGAAATTGGAGCATCCTCAAAGGTTACTGGTCGGCGATAATATTTGGTACAAAAAGTCTCCCTTGGGGAAGAATGAAGTCGGGAAGCCACTTTTGAAACCTGCTCAAAACAATTCCTTTCGCAGAACTTGTATTTCAAAGCTAACTTTGGGAATTGCTGTTTCAACTCATAAATTGTCCAGATACTAAAATGGCCTCCAAAAGTGAAACCAGCCGCAAGCACCAAGAGAGCCATTTCGTTTGGCGGTCTTAAATCATTTACTGGCTTCAGTGTTCAAATGATGTAAACAACGTGTGAGAGATCCATAAAACGGAAAAAAACCGAGACCAAACCGATTTCCTTCAATACGGACCTAAGTAACCTAAGGTTTGATCAACAACATACCAGTCCCCGACCTTGCACACGGCCTTCTTGAGTGACCGAAATCCATGGATATATACCTATAATGCTCGTATTATAATACTCGTTAGGAATTCATGCGGGGAAATCAAAGGAAAATCATAACCATGTCGTATCTTTAAACGTGATAAAAACACCCTGAGCTTTTTGCAATTTTTTCGGTATAGAAAACATTAATTTTGGACCTTTCTTCGCGAATTAGCGTGTTAAGAGTTTTATATATCATTTAAAAATTTCGCAGTAAGTGCTTTATCAGATTTAAAGGCACTCCTGCTCGGTTTTTAAATATTACATATACACATTAGTGCACATGGACATGGACATAGACATTCATTTTCATATGCATAATACATATGTACATATACATTCCGTATTCAGATCACTGACAAGTTAATTTGTGAAGATTTATGACTAGTCTTAGACTGAAAAAAGATGTCTTTATTCTTACATATTTTCAGTTCCAGAATATGACATTTCGTATCCTGTGCTTGTCAACGATCAAGGTAATCCAATTTCTGGCAAACGTGCTAAACGAGACGTCAACAAATCTGGCCAAAAATACTTCTCCCTGACTGCTTTTGGGAACAAACTACATCTAAATGTTACATTAAACAAAAATTTAATTGGTCCAAATTTCTATGTCGAAACAAAACACAAAAACGGCTCCCGAGCCTTCGCTGATACCCCGCATCGTAACTTCTACCATGGTCACGTCGTCTCCCAACCTAATTCATTGGTGGCTATTTCCGAGAATCGTGGAGTGGTGAGTGCTTTTGTTCTTTAATTTAGATAATGATTTGTATAGTAAAAACTTAAAACATACAGAAGATGTGACAAATCTTAAGCATGACTTTCATCAGATTCCTTGAAGCAATTACTATCAAAATTGGTTCGCGACCCTCGAACCAGATTCCTGGAGGCATATAACATAGTTAATCACTATGTCGCTCTAGTTGCAAGTTGTCCTAACAAGTCGGACATTGCCTATATGGACCATCAGCGTAACAAACTTGCACAACGCTGGAACAACTAGCTTGTTGCAGCAAGATGAAATAAAAAAATTGTTGTAACTTGTTGTAACAAGCTTCCAACAAGCTTATTACGAAAATATTTAACAGACTGTGCAATTTCTATGCTACTGAATGGGAGCCTCCGCTATGGCGACCTTTGCGTGCCATATGAATTATTGAATAATATTTTCTTATATTCGATCTCTTTTATTTGAAAAGTGAATAAAAAATGTTATAAAAATGTTTATATAAAAGTTTTTGGGAAAAGTGAAAGAAAAAAATGTGACTGACGAGTGGAATAGTCCATCACGCCGTTCGAGAATGACTGGTTCGGCTTCAAAACTTACCGTCAAAACTGTACACGTGGAATGGCTTTTGGTTTATTTCATTCTGCTTTGACAGATTTGGTAAAGATGACCAACTACAGAGTGGATTTGTCTCTAGAATTATCTCAGACAGTCAGAGAATGGACACTCGTGATGTATGGGATTTATGAGCCCTCACATTAGATGGAAAACCACGAGGGCTACGCGGTCGTGGCTTTCAATCTTGTGTTCGGGATACTAAATCCTACAAATCGCTCGATCGCGTAAATTTATGACTCACTTTGCGTTCAAGATATGATAAGTGGTAAGGGGATACCGGGGGGACATTTGTATGCACATTTTTTGAAGTCGAACACCAGGGATTTAGGGATATTTAAAAATAATAGATAGAACGGATATCAAGGAGCCATCTGTACGCGAGAGGTTTAGGTTAATAAGCCAGACAAATTTGTAACAAATAGACCTAATGAGGGGGGATTTCAAGTATTTGTAATTGTTTTTAGGTTTGGAGCATGTAATTAAGTTTTACAAGTATAAATTACGATACCGTCTTTTGTAATATTACTTCATGTACAGGACGTCGTTACCGAAACGATGATTGGAACAAAGTTAAATGATTAAGAGTTTACGTTAGGTTTAATACGCGTATATAAGCACGTCTACTTTTGCTTTTCTAAACAAAAATTATAAAACTGATGAAATATAGGAAAATATTATTCGTTAATAGTTATGGCATCCATAGGTCACCATACCTCACGTGCAGTCGAATAGGCCACTTACTTGAGACCAAAGGTCGCGTGTTCGATTAAGCGATATAGTTACATTTTAATCTACAAAATTAACAAATGTAAGTCGATGTTCAAATTGTAATTTAAGCTTAAATACGATTTTTTTAACGTAGGAGTTGTTAAAATAAAAGAAATTGCGAATAACATGGTGTCATACCCGCATAAGGTCCGTACGGAAAAAGCTTTCCCGAGAATTTGTTGGACACCATACTGCCTAGATGGTACTTCTGGTGATACTGTTACCGCACTTTTGCATTGGTTATCCGCCTTTCATTATTCTTGTATGTCTTGTTCTTATATGATCAGATTGCATGGGTAGAAAGGATCCTAGCAAAGGTGAAATATGTATTCGAAGTACATTATTTGACTATGTGATAGAAATACCTTCATTACATACTTCTATAACTATATTTTGTTACATTACATTATAATAATTTGATTACATTACATTACATCATATCATATATCATATCATGTATCATATCGTATTGTATTGTGTTGTATTGTATTATATTATGTTACAACTTAAATTAAAACATTGCAAAGGTTTATAGAGATATTTACACGGGAAGAAACCGGTACTCACTCCTACTTTTAAAATACAGGTAATTATTTGGGATAGCCTTCATAACTTGAAATCTTCTAAGTCTGCACCTCAGAACTCTGAGTATTAGAGTTAGAATAAGGTTTTAGTTTAGCTAAATTTAATTAACTGTGAAGAAGAGCTGCTGTCATTCGCATCAGAGAACAAGCAACGGTTACTCCAAGCATAGCCGCAACGAGGTTGAGTTTCTAGTTCAATAATGAGTCATAAAACGGTATCACAATCTGGCCAGCTTTGATTTGCGAGCTTCAAACCACTCTAGGTGTGGAGATTATCTGAAGTGCTGAAGTAAGGATGTGAATGTTTGGTCAGTTGTCAGCAGGATATTGAACTAATGCCAACCGCTGACGAATGTCGATTGTCAAACAAAAGTGCTTACAGACCATTAAGTATAGTCGGCGCAAAATCCAGTCAACTAGTGAGCATTATTACTAACATTTTTATGGGGAAAGCGTTATGAAAATTGCCGTTCTTTTTCTGCTGCAGAACATTCTCCCTAGTTGTGTTTGATGGTGTTACCGTCGATTGCATGCATCCGTAAACGTCCCCGAGACTCATACGTCTAGTTCTGCTTCCCTGGGCGTATACTGGACACGTATAAACTACACGAACGTTTTAAAGCCACACACAACCAGAGGACAATTTGAAAAAGTAAAGAATGAAACACAGACCGAAAATTGTCATCTTGTAAAAATATAGACTAAGGAATGGTTCTAATATGTACTGTCGCAAGCCTAACTCTCGTTTGCCGTTCCGCTCAGATAACCCTCTCATGTGATAAACTAGTATGTAAGAAAGCAGTACATTTTTTTGGAGTGTTGAAGATTTCCAGCGGCAAAAGTTGCTCGTCACTGAACCTCCCCCCCCCCCCCCCCACCAAAGAAAAATTCCTGGCTACGCGCCTGCTTGTTAGGTTGAGCACTAAATCATTTAGAGAAGGTTATAACTCAAAGATAATGATCAATCTACTGTTTGTAACTAGATAATTTTGTAAATTTTTAGAAAGGCCTCAAATTTGAATAGCTGCAGCCCTTGGTCACTAAATCTCAGAGTCTTTCATTAATCATTTTTCTTTTCACCTATACAATATTGCTATTTACGGCATGTTTCTTTATAGAGTGGTGCTATTCGTGTTATTGATAGTGAAATGCTGTTTGTTCAACGTCTTCCCGATCGCTTATCAGAGTTTGTGGACCAGTTTATGGAGCAGCAAGCTCACTTGGTTGTGAAAAGATCGGCCAGTGAATTCATGCAATATCACAAACAAATGTTCGAGGAAGAAGGTACGTTTGCTCTGATTTCAAGATTTTGGGAAATTATGGCATACCACTGTCGACACTTAATGACGCTATCCCTTAACTACGTGTACTTGTATATACCTGTTTCATGTTCGAATTAAACGATTTAAAAATTTACATCTTTCACTGCCTCCAATCAAATTAGACAGACACTTGACTTTCACAAAGTAATACTCGTTTTCGCAATTCACAAACGATGTTCAAAGCAGAAATCGCGATTTGCATGCCTTGATGGGGTTTTTTTGTCAATTTTTTTTTCCTTTTCTACGGGTTGTGCGATCTTGGTTTTGTTCAGCCGAAATTTAAAAGAAACTGATTGTTTTTCCAGTTCTACATTAATCCATAGAAGTAGAAAGGGGGATGTATTACCACTGATTTATAATTGTTGTTTGGAGTAATGATCTTCTCAAAACTCGTCGACGAAAACAGACTGTGTTGCTGCATTTAAAAGATATCATTTAGGGCCTGATTATATCATCTCGTTTTGCACGGACGGGATAGAATTTTGAGCCAGTAAGTCTTCCCCGGAATAATTTTTGATTACGATTATATGGGGAAAAATGTCCCGACGGGGAGAGATGAAATTAAGTTTGGCGCCAAAATTTATGTCACCGAAGTAGGTTGAAGTGTTACCGAAGCGTCAGTGGAAGAGTTCTTTCAGTAACGCACGTGCGGTCCCTTGAAACCTGTCCTGCCTTGCCGATTTGTTCCGGTTATATGGAAGAAAAGCGCAGGATCCCGCCTTACCAAAGGCGAGATATTGCCAGTTAAAAGTATCCCGACTAGCCGGGACAAGATAAGCTTCCCATGTAATTGCAAATTGATTTTAGCAAGAGGTTGATCGTGACAGTAGGATCTCGGCAAAACGTCCCATCTCGGCAAAGCCGGATGATCTTTTCCAGGTAATCAGGCCTTTAATCCAACATTTGCCATACTAATAGATACATTCTCGGTCTGCTAATTGGAAAATTGAAGAACTAAATTAAAGCAAAACGTTTTTAAGTTCATGAAAAATTTATACTTATTTTTCTTTTAATTCAAGCTAACAGTCATTTAATTTTTTTGCAAAATATTTATAAAGTACTTCCACAGAAAAAAGAAGAAAGGATATCTGCAGAGGATGAGATTCCTGGGCAGCCTGGTCACAAATTTCTTGAGGTCGTTTATGTAGGGGATCATCTGATCACTGAACAAATTGGTTTGATTGAATTGCCAGAAATGCTTTTAATTATTGGAAATATCGTAAGTAACAACCAGGAAAGCTTTATATCAGGCATCGAAAAGAAAGGGAAACCTTTTATCTCTACGATTAGAATACTACGTAAGCTGGTGATATTAAATGAAAATAGATTATGATGCCATTTAGAGGCGGAATTAGGATTTTTAAAGCGCCGAACAAACTCAAACAAATTTTACGGTATTGATTGGAAGGTTTGCTTTGCAACCTCCAATCGAAATATTTCGATTGCATTAAAATGCATTGCATTTGCAAGTATTGCAAAACAAACACGGTTTTCATGAAAAATATTCTAATATTTTGTTGAGTGATAGAATTTCTCCCACCAATGGTGGGATATTGTCCCTTTTGTTAGCGGTCCTAATGACAATATTCACTAGCGGCACTACTGGTCATACTTTCTTCGGGTACTTGTGAAGAATAAGAATGTAAGGAACAAGTGCGACACTAGAAGAGCACTTTCCACCCTGGAAACAATTACACTCTCTCTTTTTACGTCAAGTTTAGACGAAGATGTGAGATTTTTATTTCTCAGCCAATATTTCGAAATCGAAAATGCCATAAGAGTAAAAGAATTAAGGGGAGTCTCACTTGTTCTGACATTTTATTGAAATCATACTGGCTGAATATTTAATTATGCAAACGAATTTTTATGACTAGCTGAAAATTTGGCAAATTTTCCCGGCGACAAGATGCCCTCTTAGAAATTCATTTGGCAATCGATTGCCTTCCTCCCGACCTGTGAAGTCCTGTACTGGCACAGACATTGCTGATTTAGCTGATGAATCCATAAAGCTGTCCTTTTGCAGCGTGATATAAAGGGCTTAATAAAATCAAATGACGCGAAATGGCAGTCGTAAAAAACAAAAGAAATGCAAGTAATTGGTAGCTTAGCTAAAAATAGTATATAATTTTAGTTTCCTATTTCAGAAAAATATTAGTAAAGATAACCTGAAAAGAACGAATTCTAAGTTGTAGACGTTGATAATATTTTGAAATGTTGCAATTGCCAGGTAGCACGGATGTTTACCGACAGCACATTCGGTGAAAGAAAACTCACTTATGTTGTAATAAAGTTGGTCATATTGAATAATGGGGAGGTAAGGAAAGTTATAATTACACTGCGCTAATCGGATTTAAGTTAATAATCGTTGAACTCCAGTAAGTACTCCCATAAAGAAGAATGAAATAAAGAAGCGGATGCGTTTGCAAGCCCTAAACGCTCACGTGCATCATGTTGATACGACCATTTCACAGGCCATATATCTTATGCATAAAAAGCAAATTTTAGTGATATAAAATTAAGCATTGAGGCCATTAGAAGGACGTCCTTAGTGAATTATTTTAAGACAACGTACTGTGTAACTGAGCATTGTAAATTAATACTGGAGATTAAATGAGAGTTTCATAAATATCCAGTGCGTCCAATGTCAATGAAGGCAGTCCGGGCTAGTACGGAGTAAATTACTTGATAGATTTTCGGTCAAGTCTAGAGATCTCTTTACTCTCCCTATGCAATGGCTTACATGTTTTTGGGGGGTTTTTTATCAATCAACAATTCTCAAGTTGAAAATCGTTGTCAAAAATTATAGACATTCTGCGCTGATAACAAATCTGGCTTTTTGTTGTATTGAAAATAAAAATAGGGGTCCAAATTATATGCCTGGTGAGTTCTATTGCAACGCTTCAAATTTGATTCAAAATGGCCATGATTTCTTTTGACCGATTCACAAGGTGATGCCATGTTTTCATTTGTCGGTCAGAGTATAACTGTATAAGGCTATAAAACTTATGGATACGCTAATACAGATCAAACTCGAACCGTACTTTTAGAATGGCGTCATCAACTAATTGCAGAACTTAGGCAAAATGTGGAACTGACTTTTAAGGCTAGAAAAACAAACTAAACTTTTTGACCGGAAATTCAATATTCGACGAAGGTAACGCGATTTTGCGGAATTAAACTTGTAACTTCAATCAACCGGCAATCAGAATGTTATGAGATTCATCCCCGTCTTGGAGTGCGAAATATTTTCTATTTTCTGAATATTTTCCATGTTTCAGTTAAAATCCACGAGATATGCAAGATGCCCAATTTGCTACCTCCTCCTAAGACAATGTGCTTCCAGGAACACTTTGCAATAAACGGCAACAAAAAATAGGACGGTATTGCTATCTGATTTAAATGAAATTTACACGTAAAGAGCGAAAGCGAGGTTGAAAACAAGATTTGGCGTCATTTCGTCTTTATAAACAGTGCGGTTGTTGCGGTTATAAAATAACCCAACCATTTATTGAAAACTCGCTTTGTTGCCTGGATCCACTTGAAAGCAAGAAGTTTTAGACGATTTGCAAGTCATTCAGCTTAAAAGCTTTAGTTCCACCCGCTAATTTCCACAGTTTCTCCTGTAGAAACTTTATAGTGAATTCTTCGACGTAAATCTCAATAACGTACAAACAAAGAGTGTCTGTCTTCTGAAGTTATAGGTTTAATGTTCTTTATCAAGGATATTTTTTTTTAGACTGGCACAATTATACGTAATGGTTCATGCAATTGCTCAAAAATTCTGAATAAAGCCTTAATTTTTATTAGCTGAATTATTTAAGCAGTGCTTCAAATGGCGCAAGACTTGGAGCATTTGGACGTTGGTTGCGAGGTAATAATCCAGCAAATGACAATGATCCTGAGCACGCTGACACTGGAACATTGTTCACAAGGTGTGGTATATATATATATTTTTATATATAGCTAGTTTTAACCGTGTGTTGTAAACTTAAGTTATAGTTTAATTTTTCGAGAACTAGCTAAGCACCAGCTGATACTGATCATCAAATGTGTTCTGTGCAGTTTGGTATGGAGAGATGACACCCGGATTTTTGGGTAAATTGGTTGGTATGAAAGAGATTTGGTTGAGAAAACCTTTACTGTTGGTAAAATAAGATAAAAAATTGTTCTACCGTGGTAAAAGAAGCTACAATCTTGCTATGTGGAGCAAAACTATATTGCAGATATTGAACCTGTGGGTGAGGAAAATATGTTTATGAGTTCCAGTACAAGGACATGGCACTTGTCTCAACGACTTATGTCTTAGATTGTAGATTCGTTGGGGAAAGAAAGTACGTGCTGCCCCAACCTTCTCAACTAAAATTGGTCACGGTACGCCGCTGCTGACCATTCTCAACAAATTCGTTTATTTCTTAATAATTCTTTTTGAAAATCTAAATACGAGGTCTTCTGTCACGGACTCTAAATGATGCCATTGTTCGTATCTACGTTTAAAACCAAATTATTCTAGTTGTTTGACTGTCTACTTTTGCCAAAGATGCCAAACATATGGTAAATATTTTTATTCTTGTGCCCTTGAATGGTTCATTTTATTTACACTGTGTCAGTAAGTGAAGTCTTATTAGGCTCTTATAATTCATCCTGTAAGCTTTTTATACCTTTGTGTTTCTCTCTAGGACTCTCTATCAAGATAATTTCGTTTAGTTCAACTACTGCCCCCTTTCAATGACTTTTTGTCTGCTTGAGAATTCTTATTTTAAGAAGACATCCATTTGCTATTCTAATAGATACTCCTTTGAGTTCTTTTCGACTTCGTAAAATATTTCAAATTGTGTAACACAATGCCCTTGGGCTTTCCTTCCGTGGGGACATTCACAAAAGTTGGAAGAGATTTATACATGCAAGTATTCGTGCTGTTCACCAACTGTTTTTACATTTGTATTTCTTGACCAATATGGTTGACACTATGCTGGCTGAAGTCTGGAAGATGTTTCTTTCCGATCAATTACATTCAAGAAGGAAAGCTATGTTGACAAACCAGTAATGCTTCATGCATGCTACTAGATTTAATCATGAAACTTCACACTGAAATTCTTTGCTATTTTACTCATTTCCTGCAGAAGGCAACAGTTAACTCTATTATAACTGGAAGGCTGATCGTCATTTAAGACTTGAAGCTAAAAATTTTGGATATGTGACCCTTTATTGTTGTTAGATTCAATCTCCGAAGAGGACATATTAGACATAATTTTTATTGCCTTTGCTGCCCTAAAAGCCACATCTTGACATTTTCACTGGAAAGCAAACTCTGCGACAAAAAGGTGCCAAAATTAGCGTTGTGACAAGTTAAATAATATGATAAAAAAAACCAAACCCGGTAATATTTCTTCAATATTATAAAAATGAGTGCATTTTACCCGTTAAAATTTTGAAAATGCAATTTCAATTAGTAAAAATGATGTTTTCATATTAAATACTTTTGTAACGTTTTACTAATTTTTGACGACCTTTCTTCGAAAGAACTCGTTCTAAGCTTTTTAAGGCCTTAATTGACTTCCTTTCCCTGAAGTTATTCGTAGATAGTATTTTATATTTAATTTGAAAGTATTGTTAACTAAAAAAGGATAGAATTCCGTGTGAAGACTTGAAACCGATAGCCACCGATGATAAGTTAAGCTTCCAAACTTGGCACCATCCATCCTTACTGAGCTGATGGACTGTTTCTTTTGTATTAGTCTTCGACAAGTCATTGTTCTTATTTTTCAAGGCGGATAAATCATCTTTCTCTCTCTACATGAACTCTTACAATTATATATTCTCTCTTTTTTGATTACAAAGGAGTAAATCGGACTTTCAAACATGGGTGGAAAATCATTCCTGCACTTCTTACTTACTTTTCTTTATTTCTCTGTGAACACTTCACTCTATCCTTTACCATTCCCTAAGGTATCAGATTTGTTGTCACATATTACTACCTCTTTCTTTTCTTGTCGGTTATCGATGACGGAAATAGCAAATGATTTAAATATAATGAGTTTGCCATTTATTGTGATAACATTTGAGTATTAGTTCAACCCCTTGCTTTATTCATAAACATGCACAAATAAATTTCTCTTGTTTTTCTCTCTTCTAAGTTCATTCTGATGAATGATGAAGTTTATTCTTTATTTTTTTAGCTTGAAACTTTGTACTTCTTTTATACTTAACTAAAACACTAAATATTAGACAGGTTTAATGTTAGTCTTGAGATTACATTTGTATCCATACCATGCTTTCATATAAAGATCATGAAGACACCCTCCTGGACAGTTTTTTTAACTTAGAATTCACTAAACTGTTAGTAATATGCCACCAAGTAATGTTAAAAATACGAACAGTAGTACTTGATTGGATTTAAAAACTGCAGGGCAACTGCATGTTATAAATCCGATAAAGAACGTACGAGTTTTCTTTAATGACTTCAAAAACGAGCCGTTTTATTCGCTAATTAACGAAGAACGTTTGACAACCAATGCTTTTGGAGGGACATAAATTTAATTAAAAAACTGTGGGCCAGTTGATCACACAAACACCCGACGCGGTTACAATTTTCCTTTGATCATCAATTATCAGTGATTTCTGAAAAATGTTCTATATGTGGAAAAGAAATTTACTTTCTGGTAATTCGGATAATTGTAAGGCCAATGTTTTGCTGAGTTACTATGAATGACTTAGTTCCTTTTCTTTTTTCGTACATGTCTAGCAACACTGGTGGTGGTAAGTAAATATCATTCTTATTTTTGTAATCATTAATGTAATCATTAATGCGAAACTTCACGATGCAATATCTTATAAACTTCCTAAACAGAAAGAATAAATGGGTAGATTTGTAAAATTTACTTTAGGGCTAGAATTTACAAATGGTTGTGTTGAAATGTCTTTTTGTATGCAGTCGACATATATTATGGAACTGAACTGACCTTCGCCTTACGAAAGTTTAGTGTTAGGAAAAGTTATTTCATGTGTGAAAGACCAAAAGGATAGGATGTTTGCTCTAAAACTAGACCTGGGGCTAAACCTTTCAAATGAAAATAAGTTTTTTATCAAAATTAGAATTCAATCTCATTTTCACACAAAAGATTTTGGACCAGTCCTCATTTCAAAGCAAAGTGCAAAAAGTCCACTAAGAAAGGCCTAATTGCAAGGTTTTCATTTATGAAAAATGTATTTCTTACATGAATTTGAATATTTTCACACGTGAAATACCAGATCAACAATTAAAATGTCATAGTACAAGATATTACAAATGAAATCTTGCTACATTAAAATGTATTTCATCTATACGAAATTAACGATATACTCAAAATTGTCATTTCCTTTTTAATAGTTGCCTATACGAGCAGATCGACAGTGTTGCCATGGGCTCGCTTCTAAGTCCTTTATTTACCAATATATTTTTATCGTTTGATAAAAAAAAAATTTTTGGATAAATGTTCTACCTCGTTCAAGCCCCTTTATTTTCGCAGATATGTTAATGACTGTTCAAATATTTTTCGATCTCGTGATTATGTCCAACCATTCTTAAAATATATTAGCCATCAGCATCAAAATATTAAATTTAATTATTAGCTTGAAACAAACGGACCAGTTCTTTTCTTTGATGTCTCAATTGAACGCAACAACGGTTTTTCGACGTTGGTTTACCGTAAGCCCACTTTTGTCAGACTCCTTGCCAATTTTGATAGCTTTATTCCTTTCTCATTTAAACGCAATCTTGTTTATTATTTACTACAGTGGTTCCCAACCTTTTGCTTCCAGGGACCCCTTCACTGATTTAAAAAATCTCAGTGGACCCCCTCCTCAACTAAAACTGCAGCTTTGCCCATTTCATTGCTTCATTGCTGAAAATCTCTCTTCAAAAGATGCATTCAGGTTTGCTTTACTCAGTTTGGCATGGAATAAAACCAAATTTTAAGTACTCAACATTGTATCCTCGTACTTTAATCTTCCAAGTGGCAGATCGTTTCGAACTCATGATTAATCTATGGACAGATTAACGCCGGAAAACTTTTCCTGTACGAACAAAGCTCGGGGTGAACAGGTGAAGCGTGGTTGCATGTAACATGAGATGAAGGTGTGACCTGTTAAACCCTCAAAATTACGAGTTCTTATGTTACACTTACACCCTTCGGAATTTCCGATATTGACTGGTAGTTTGCAAGAAAAAATAGTTGAACCAATATCGCAGGTAGTCAATTGCCAAAAAAACAGTTACCTTCTGCAGACCCCGTCCCTTTTGCGCGGACCATCAAAAATTGTTTGCGGACCCCAGGTTGGGAACCACTGGTTTACTAGATAGCTATTTTAAAATGTGTTAGTCGTACCAGCTTTTTCATTTGGAAGTACTGAAACTAAAGAATCTCTTTCTTAGCAACGGTTACCCTTCGGCATTTTTTGAACATTGCCTTGGGGTTTTTCTAGCCAAAATTCTTTCTGTTACTGTTTCTTTACTCTCAGGCAACATTTATAAATTGGTGAAACAAAATAACTACAATACTATCTGGTCCGCTTAAGAACATATGCATTATTAGAATTTCACCTTTTCTGATTTGCTATGCTTTTGGGTACAACAAAAATGAGATTTAAGACACCAGATTGCTAATGTTCAGCGTTTTCTTTACATTAAATTTTTTTTTTTAATGTGAGTTGTACGCTACGAGGCTCCAAATCTTGCGCTCCAGCAGTTCATGCACGTGAGAACTGTACAACGCTAAGGCCTAAGCAGTCACAGCATAACTAAGCAAGGGATCTAAGCTTAAGTTCAAATTCATGTCCATTATCCAGTTTAACTTACATGAATTTAGAAATTAGTGAGGAAGACTCACACGATGGATATTTCATACACGGTGCAATATTTCATGCAACTGCTGTGTGAAAAAAAAATGTTTTATTACCTTTATTTCTAATCCCAAACGCACGGGGTAAGAAGATACTAGATAAGACTTTTGCGCTATTAATCTTGAACCTAGTTCAAGCAAAGTATTGCAAAGGCGACGAAGAAAGCTTCTCAGAAAACTTGTCTCCGCGATAATTGCAATAAGTTTACTATTATAATTTATTCCATGATCTGAAGTGGAAAAATACGACTCACGATCCGTGCCATTATCTATTCCCAATACCAGGATTCTTGCCGTACGTTATCCATCGCTCCCTCAACCCCCCAGTGAAAACAGTATCTTTGTATTGTTATGTTTATGTCAGAATATGCTTTGATAGCTTACTAATTATGACTATTGTCCAATAAGTTATTAGGTAAATAGGTAAATTA
This sequence comes from Heliopora coerulea, assembly GCA_030142905.1. NCBI lineage: Eukaryota > Metazoa > Cnidaria > Anthozoa > Scleralcyonacea > Helioporidae > Heliopora > Heliopora coerulea. The sequence goes on from JASJOG010000004.1 coordinate 806,845, forward strand.
ATTAATATATAGTTAAAAAAAGGGCATGAACGCCGATGCTTTTAAGGGCTGATCAAGACGACCAAGGAGATTCTAGGTCGGTGAAGCTACAGAGATTTGGTATTCCATCGAGAAGTAGGTTTTTTGTGACCGCAACATGACCACTAATCCGCAGGATTTCTTCAAGCTTTCTTTCTGATGTTTGCTTTACACGAAAGCAAATTTCTGTTATATTGACAACAGACACTTTACCTGGCTAAATCATGACGAGAAGTATTACTATTTCCTAGAAGCTATGTTTAAGATTATTATTATTATTATTATTATTATTATTGTCATTATTGTTAATCTTTATTATTTTTAAATGGTTTTGTTGTATTTTTACGGGCGACCACTCTCGATTCGAAATCCCACGAAATAGGCCATATAATGATGGTATGTCATTACGTCTTGTTGAAGGTCTGGCTGTACTTGGAGGAATGTGCTCCTACAGAGATGTGAGATCCATTGTCGGATCAATCGGTCTAGCTTCTTCAGCAATTGCTGCCCATGAAAACTTTCACAAGTACGTTGTTTTTAAATAGAAGTCATAGAATAAGGTGATTTAATACGTTTGAGGTATAATCCGCATGACATCATTCAGAAATTGAAAAATTTAAGGAGCAAAAGTAGGCAAAACAAGACATTGCAGTGAAGAAAAGTCAACATTTTCAGAATTTTATCTTTCAGAAATTGTCCGATTTTCGTTATTTTATAAACGTTATAAAATAATTATTTTGAAAATAACAAAACAAAACAACATTTTTGCAATAATGATAAAGAAAGCTATTAAATTTTTCAACTCTTATTTTAATTTTTCAAATCTTATTTTCAAGTCTAATTTAGGCAATGTAAAAATTGCCGAGAAATAAAAATAAGACTAAAAAAGCAGTGGTGAAGATTTGGAAATTTTTGAAGTTTATCACCTTTCGCAATTTGCTAATTGTGTTTGTCACGTATTTTCTTTCCAACATTACAAAAATTAAATTCAGCAAATAAAGATGTTAAAAGCCGCAGTCAGTCATCTAAAGTGCTTTGCTTAGTGCATTTCCTCGCTACCAGCAATAATCGTAATAGTTGAGTAATATGCCGGGATTCATTCTTATTGGGCGGCCATGCCAGACCCCGTGATAATTATTGACATTGGACGTCAACGTTAGATCCCGATCAGAGCCCGATGCAACGTCAGTCGCCGCTAGTAGATGTTTTTTCAGACTACATTAACGTTGGCCTCTGTTGTAATAATGTCTAAAAATAATGATGTTCTTTTTTCCTAGCCTCGGATTCGGCCATGATGTTGACAGAGGTTGTCCTAACGGAGCTAATATTATGTCGACATTTGTGCCGAGTGGATCAGCTGCATTTACTTGGTCTAGTTGCTCGAGACAATATATACAAAATTACTTAAGGTAAACACAGATATAAGTTTCACAAACAGCTTCCTAAACTTCCTAGGACTAAGGCCCGGTCCGCACGTATCCGCTTTCGTTTAAAAACGCAATTTCTTTTTTGCCATTTTCAAAATTATTTCCGTCTACACGGTAGCGTTTTCGTACCGTTTTCGCCCTTCTACACGAGTACGGAAATACGATTTGAAAACGATGATAGCGTACTTGGGCTGCAAAATTATCCCTCCAAGTACTTGTACGTCCTGGTCTAACCCAGAATCTTCCAGATCTTGTTTGTCTTTGTCCCCTGACATGACGTTTCAGACTGGCCTTCTAGATCGAGAGTGAAGGTAATCCAATGCTATTAAGCCTCCTCCTCGCGTAGTCAACTTGAACATTCAGCAAGGTTGATCTTAAGACAGGCTATAAGGCTTGAAGAAAGCTCAAGCAGAAAGCAATTCGTCGATCGGGCGGTCCGCCATTTTAAATCTCGCGCGGGATACCATACCGTGACGTAGGCGTTTTTAAAAAGTTTCGTTTTCACCCGTCTACTCGAACATAAGAAAAAGCTGTTTTCAAAAATGTCCTCTCTGGGAAGCATTTTTGAAAAGTTCCTTTTCCGGTGACCGTATTTGCCGTATACGTGTGATCAGAAAAGCAATCCGTAAAGAAAAATTTAGGGTTTCAAACAAAAACGGGCAGGTGTGGACGGGGCTTAATACAGTACTGTTCTGTTGAGTATAGATATTCATTCCTTGATTTACGAACCACCATTTGTTTACAGTTCTGGTAGGTCACATTGCCTTAACGATGCTCCAGTAGCTAAACGACCAACTTTACCACCTCTTATTCGAGGCAGGCTTCCTGGAACCATATTTAATGGCGATAAACAATGCGAACTGAAGTATTCAGTTGGATACAAGCAATGTTTTAAACAAGTAAGAATTAGTTTATTGATTAATTTAATAATTATGAAACGTTTTGAAGTATAAATGGTCTGAACCCAGTGAAGAAAATATTTGATAAATTGTTACGCATCCACAGGATAGATATTTTGAATAGGTTTATCAATCGGCCCATTTTCTCTCATATTCACGTCTACCAATCTACTCATCTACCCGTCTACCCATACTCAAATAGTATCCCACAAGCGTTCTAAAAGGTAAATCGGTTTTCTCTCTGAATTTTTTTCTACTGCCATTCGTCGTTACACACTCTTTCTAGTACACTCGTCATATATTAAAATAGAGTAATCTTGTTAAATATCATGACTTCATTGTTCCAATCGTGGAATTAATTCTTACGTCTTGGCAAAACTGCGCCACATGCAATGTTGCGAAAACACTCTAAGAAGAATATTTTCTTGGTGTTACAAGCCACAAGATAGACATAAGTGACAAAAGTGTTCCCAGGAAAGCATTATTGTTTCTAAATTTCCCATGCATCAACATATTGGCTTTCTCAGAGAAGAAAGATCGGTCATAGTGAGCCATATTTCATGGGGATAAGACAAGGAAAAGATTGTAGAAACAGGATTTAGCGTTTTCTATTTCGCACCAATTTTTTCCCAGTTATAGTCGGGCCTTTGTTCAACTGATTATTATACTTAATGTCATTACCATGTGCATACTTGAGTATTTTATGTTTTTACTAGTAACATTTCCTTCCCGGTAAGGCAACAAATTAAAAAGTACTGTCATCTGGGTACATTAATCATTTGGGTAAATGTGTAATCAATTTTCATGAGAGTGATACTTTAGAGTTATAATTTCACTTGCTAAGCTAATCTCTTGAGCCCTGGAGCTACCATTCTCCAGACTAAAATTGTCATGCGTTAAATGAAATGTAATTCTAAGAAATAATCAGGTCTTTAACTGTTAAACGTCCATTCAGGGTGCTAGGTCCTTAAGGCAGTCATAATTCACTCAAGTTTTTAAATCCTTTAACACATTCGTCACCAATGATTAGCTATTGCCTACTCATAGATAGTAAACATTGTCTTGTTGTAACAGGACTGTCACAGGTTGTTTTGCACTCCTGATGGTAGCGCCTGCATTTCTTCTGGTGGAACACCTGCTGATGGAACTACATGTGGGGAAGGGAAGGTCAGTGTAATGTTTATTAATATCTAGAATATAATCGAAAACTTCGCTTATCTTTAGTAAGGGCAACCAGACAATGTTATGATTCCCATTTTATACTTCTTTTACATAATTTTAATGTAGTATTATTTTGCTAGTATCGATATCTCTTAATTTGGTATTTCTCGTCTCGCATTTAGTTACCGAAACATTATATTACTGCTTTTCTTACTTGCATGTTTGTGTCCATTATTTTGTTCATGTCCACCAGAAGAAAACTATTTCACCATTGTGCTTTTCGAAACGTTTTTGCCACCTAAGTTTTGCCATTGCATCGTTTCAACCGTCCAAGCCGAGTTACGATCAAGTAGCGTTTTCAAACCTTTATTCATTGAATAATGTTTTCAAAAGAGGTCAGTTTCACTTAAAACAATATTTGTGGCTGTATTGACGGAACATTAACAGGGGAAAAATTAAATTAAAAAATCGTTTTCTAATGAAAATGTACCCTCGTGGACTGGTGTGACGATGGCAAATGATATGTTGTTATCTTTCTTCGTTCGTGCTATGATCTTTTTACGTCTTCTTGATCTAGATGTGGCCATAAGGTTAACTTAAAAGGATTTCTTTAAATCTAAATAGGGTTAAGTAAATTATCGAGTACTTTTTCCTTCCCGAGAGGGGCTCGACAGGGATGACAAATATGTAAGTGATCCGTTGCAAATAATATGTAAGATGAAAATTAACTTAAAGTAAAATCAGGTTGAATTTCACCTTGATATTAAGGACCTTAAGATCTACGACGTCAACTTCAACGACGACGTCCTTTGAATTAAAATAATTCTTCATGCGAAACAAAGAGAATGAATAATTTTTATTTTCCAGTACATTCTCATTTCCGTCGTCGTTGTGCATACAACGTAACTCAGACCATTTTCACGTCTTCAGTACGATGTCAACTCGCGGAGTGAAATAAGCTGTTATTTAAGATTGAATTCAGCCCGAGACTGCAGTCGTTTTAGAAGAACTGGAGTGTTTTAGGATTCATAAAACAAGCCACAAGCATCAAATACGGTGGTCAATAAACCGTGGTTTCTTTAAATGCCGAAATTTTAAAGTAAGTCGTCATTCAGGTTGACGTCGTAAATCTTGAGGTCCCTACTTCTCAGAACAAGACACCGGCTCGAAAACGTTTAGTGTGAAAAGGTTGAGTACTAAAAACTTTTGGTTAAATGTTTGCTCATTTCTGCTTTACATCCAAACGAAGAAAGACATCTGCACAGTAGCTCAAGATATCTTTATCACATATTAATTTTGGAGAAGTGTTGGCACGTTTACACTAAAACCTGCACTGGCACACATTTATTTTGTCAGCTGGAAGAACTTGCAATTTCGTATTTATGTGCATAGCAGCAAGATGACGGATGTACACAGTTCCTGTCTCCGAAATTTAATAATGAACATTTTGGAGCCGCAATATCGACGCTTTTTCTTTGGCATAAATCCATAGAATAAGAGGTGGTGGGTGATTTTGAATTTTGAAACTGGAAACTTTAATGTCGTCCTGGTCTCTTACAGCCACCTTTAGCCCTCTAAAGCCCCAGGGTCTAGTGACAAGACGGCATGCCAGAAAATCTTTGTTCGGTGGCTAGATCACTGGCTAATATATAAATGGACTGCAAGAGGACCCAAAAAGTGTCCACGAAATGATGACTAAATTATATGTCCTCTAGGACCTTTTTGAGGATCAAAGCGATTTTGACATTTCTGAAAGTTGTACGAGTAACATTAGACAAACAATTTAAGTTTTGGAATAATTGCTTGAACTGCGTTGTGAATAATAAGACAGCTTTTACACACAACAAAACACGGAATGTAACATTTGTTAAATTCATTTTACCCTAACGTGGAATTTTTTCTTTATACCTGCCCATTTTGCTATGCGGACGTTATTTCTCAATCAACTCTTATCATTACAAAAATGAAACACTGATAGCTATTGAATAAATTGTTTATTTCTCAAATGTCATCTTCAAAATTAATCCGAGTATTAGGAGTAATCAATTAAAAGATCATTTACTTCCTATTGACACTCAAATGGTCAAGCGATTATAGCGTAACTATCTAGTTACTCAATTAGGGACAACCAAACGTGCAAAGAAAGGTATAAATACAGATGTTGAAAAGAATTAATCTCCGAACGGACTCATAAGTCGCCATGAGTTTTGTTAATAACACTAGTCAGTGGTCACAACCAACAGCTGAAGGACCAAGAAATTTCATTCTCTACGTCATCCTTTTCGGGACACTTTTCGCTACACAAATGTAATAGGACGAACCTATCCATTTATATATAGGTTTGTTGACAAGACCTATATACAGAAGAAAACAAGCTTGCAGAGGCGGATCCAGCAAAAAGTTTGAGTGTAGTTTGAGGACGTCATAACATGTATGACGTCATAGTTGGTGAATGACGTCAAAGTTTATATGTGACGGTATTATCGTCATGAAGGATGACAAAAATCTATACGAGGGTTTGCAAGGTGCAGCAAATCAGGAGTAACCCAATAAGTGAAAATTTAATAACATTTCCGATAAACGTTTATGATCATTAGCGTCTAATTCGAATATTGCCGCTTTAGCCCTACATTAGGGACCTTGAGATCTACGACGTCAACTTCAACGACGTATCCTTCAAAACAAAGGAATTCTTCATGCAAAACAAAGAGAATGAATATTTTTTGTTCTCCAGTGCATTCTCAACACCGTCGTCGTTCTGCATACAACGTCACCCAGACCATTTACACGTCTCAAGGAAAACGTCAGCTCGCGGTGTGAAATAAGCTGTTACTTAAGATTGAATTGAACCCAAGAATACAGTCGTTTTAGGAGAACTGGAGGGTTGTAGAAGTCATGAAACAAGCTACAAGTATCAAGCACGGTGGTCAATAATACGTGGTTTCTTTAAATGTCGAAATTTTAAAGGACGTCCTCGTTCAAGTTGACGTCGTAGATCTTACGGTCTCTATTAGTGTACTTACGCCGTCGAAGCCAGAAGCAAACAGATTTCAAATAGCAACAGCTGTCACACAACAGCGCGCGAAATTTAAAACCATGATATTTCAAAGTCAATAGTGCAATGCGGCAGCCATTAAGGGAAACATAAACATTATAAAGGTTTCCACGGTTCGAGCCCACGATCAATTCGTTGTGCTATTGAAATAAATATTTTGTTTAAAACCTGGATTTAGCCAAGAACTGAACGTAATCATTCAAGACGCAAAAGTTGATGTACTTCTATAAAACATGAACGGGACACTGAAGTGTTGACTGCCGACTTTAGAGGCGGGGTTTCATGGAGATAATCGTTTAATAGCGAGTTATGAACATGGCTAATTTAGAGTTGTTCGGCCACCAACAAATGAAAGCTCGTTCACTTACCTCACTGGCCGGAGATCGCTGGACCATATCCAATCACTAAAATGACAAGCCCGCTACGACGTCGTAATTCCTTCATTGCACCCGTGTTGTTTCGCTTCATTCACGCATTTGTAAGTTTGTCAACACAAATTAACTTCAAACGAACTATAGTGCGTCTTGAACGTTGGCGGACATAAGCCTTCCAGTTCTTTTAAGAGCTCAGATATAACGTAAGTGAGTATGAAGAACCGATGGTATGTGTAACTCACTGATAGCTATCTCTTCTTTTTCTTGTCTTCGCGACTCGATTAATTCATGCAAATACTCACCTGAAGACCCCAAAGAACTGTGCGTTGCTAAGGCTCAAATTTTACTAGTAAAAGCAAGCATCCTTCACGAAGAAAATTGATTGGCTACGCTTAATCAGTATAGCTTCCGCCAAATTTGAGCTACAGTCAACCGCATATTTAGTTGGCTAAGCCTAATCAGTATAGCTCCCGCCAAATCTAAGCTACACTGAAGAAAACAAATGTGATTGAATAGATCCCATGAATTCCGGAAGATATTTAATAAATTCACTTATAAATTGACTGATATATATAATGTTATAATTGAAGGGCAAATTTGCGAAAGCATCGCTAATTACACTCTGGATCCGCCCCTGAGCTAATGAATTCGAATATGATACCCTTGAACGGTGTTCATCAACATAAGATAAATTTTTGCATAACTTCGACAGACTCTAAAGGTTAATAATTTCCTTTGGGTTTTACTCGCTTTGTAACTTCAATATTTAACCAATGCCAGCAATAAACAGTTGTGGAAAACCCTCCCGTTTTTAGAAATGAGATGATATATCCTTCCAATCACCCCAAGATTTACGCCACTGCTTTTGTTTCTTGTAGTGGTGTATAAGAAGTGAATGTGTTGACAACGGATTGCCACCTATTGACGGAAATTGGGGATCTTGGTCAGAATATTCTTCTTGCACAAGAACATGTGGAAGTGGAGTTCAGTATCGCACTAGAAAATGTGACAATCCAAGGTATTTAGGAAGTACTATTTTGATCTCATATCCTGGGTACTTTTGTTCAAAAGGCGATTTGGTTAATCCTGGATTTGTGAAAAGGTTTTATGCTGTAAAATTTGAACTCGATCGGTCGACGATTTGTGCCAAACTAAATTACAGATTAGTTACGATGAAGGAAATTTTTCGAGTGTGAGGACCTTGCATTTTAACACTCGACTGGGACTACTTGTCCAAATTGCAACTCTAGGATCTTCGGTTGGAGGGATCCGCGACCCTGCGAATCTAGTGCACTGGACTTCCAACTAAGCAACGAGCAAAGAACTTGCGAACGAGTTCTGTATTTGTAATGGTCGTCATGCTGGTAGAAGTATAATGGGAGATAGCAATGTTGGATAATCGTTAATCCTTTTTAAAACAACAGGCCCCCTGGGAACTACTGTAAAGTTCCCAAAGTAACGACTCCCCGAAAGTAACGATAAAATTCAGTGTTTGCTAAGAAATCCCGAAAGTAAAGATACCCCCGAAAGTTACGATTTCACACAAAAGTCAACTTGTTTTTCAACAAGATGCGAAATAAATGTATTACATTGTCTCGTGTCAAACTTTAATATGTATACATAATTCGAGTTAATTGTGAATATAGCTATAGATACCTTCACATAATTCCAAAACAAGTAAACAATGTTCAAAAAACGTTATATAAAAAGTTATATAAGCTTGTTCTAATTATTTGCAAGTTAATAGGTAACAATGGAAACCACAAGAAAAACAATTCAACTAAACTATAACACTCTTAGAAATAATTTGCTAAATTTACTACAAATAAGTTTGCATGTCTTATTAGAATCGTTTCTAATGAATCAATCGGAAATTGGCCGATTCACCAATGCTATAATCACCTAAGCCATCGATGTTGTTGGGTTTTGTGCTGTTGCCATCGCTCTATCTTGATTACGAAGCCCAACGCACAACTTAACTTCAGGAGTTATACACACAGACTTAAGTTATTTTATTTCAATCATATTTCTATATATACATGAATCATTACCATAAAAGGATTTATAAAGATTACAGGATATGAATTAAATTAGTTCTCATCAGTCGGAATGCATGTGGCGCACTTCCGAGTTTTCTTTATCTCTTTATAACAATTCCTGTTAGGCTATTAAACATATTTCATCAAGACAATTAATTAACACAATTAACTTACAGAATATCAGAGCACAATATTCTAATAGATGTTTATTTCACTGTCCTTGCTTCCAGAAGTTGGTAGGGCAATGCCGCACTTGACGAAAGAGCGAACCACTGTTTCTCTCAATCGGCGCGAGGTTTCTTGCCATGCTTGTCCTGCCCATTTGGTAAATAAAACCCGTCCATCGCCAGCAGTCAGCTTTCCACTAACGAATAACTCTTGGTTTCCAATCATATGTTCTGTGGCTAGCCTATCCACAGACTTCTTAAATTCGGAATTAAATGCGACGTCAAGGGGTTGCACTTTGCTAGTCGTTCCAGGAGGGACCAAGGCTAACGTTGTTTTGCATTCCTGTTGTAGAATACATTTTACTTTGCCGGTCATTTGAACCAAATGAGCGTCTTATACGAGTAATGAGGACCGCGGTTGACCAAACACATTTGCCTTGTTCCACATATTTCTCAGCCAGAAAATCATAATCTCTTTATCGCACCATGCGTTTTCTTGAAACTTGACAACGACGCGCGAGTCATACTGCTTGGTTTCCTTTCCTGATATTCTTTTCCCTTGGCCCTTGAGAATCAACAGTGGTTTTAGTCGTGGCTCTCCATCGGCAAACAGGATCAGCTGTACAGTGCACGGCCTTTTATCATGGCCTGAACCACTCGTTCTGGTCCAGACTGACTTTTCACCGGTCACTGCATAAATTGCCCCCTTGGCATTGAAGCAGAACTGAAGAGGTGTCTGGTCCATATTTGCAATATCCTTTAGTTCCCATGGACCCACTACACCGGTTTGCTCGTTGGTTAACTCTTCACTTTTATTTGTAGCCTCTCTCCTCAGATAACGGTGAAACTGCTGAACGGAAGAACGCAGTGTTTCCGACTGCTTTTGAGCGGTATTAGTTGGGCGTCGCAGAAAAATATCGTAACGTGCTTTGAATCGGTCGAACCAGTGGTTTGACATTTTTGAACTCGTCTCCTGAATACAATTCTTTCATTATACCCTTACATTTGGTACGAAACCACCATTCCTTTACCTTGATGCCTTTCTCGCGTAACTCTTTAAATTCTTTAAACAATTTCTTCTTGATATTCTGGATGAGCAGCGCCTCGGCCTGCTCCAGACTTTCGTGAATGATATGGCACGTTTCGAATTTTGTGTGCTTGTTTGATCCAAGGATTGTGTACATTGGCTTTAATTTCAAAGTTATGACGCGCTTTAAACGTTCTTGCTGCTGTGGCTTTGTTGTTGTGTTTATTGTACAGGTCAACGAACTCCAGCTTCTATTCACGTGTCGTTTGTTTTCTTTTATTGCGCGGTGATATCCGTAGTAGTGCTTGGGTTGCTATAGCTTTTACTTGTGTTTTCTTTGCTTCTAGTTTCTCGTGGTGACCCCAAGTTCTTTACGGTTGTGGTATTAGGTTTGTATGAGTTACATCTTGCGCAAATCCCGACCTATTTCATTGGTCTGTAGTTGGGCTCTTGCTCTGTGTTTGGAAGTTCGGGTGCACAAAGCACGCAAACGGTTTCCTCGCAGTTAATACACTTGTATTTGGTTTCTCTACCACAAGAGAAACAGTGCCTTTCCGTACCGATAGCAGCGTACCATCTTCCCTCGGGAACGCCACAGCATTGAAAAAACTTTACTACACGTGGTCAATGTCACATCCGCAGTCACAGTCACATGTTCTAAATTTAACACCCTTCTGGAGTCAATTCTGCGAGATTAGTCAGACGTTACCGGTATTGCTACTTGAAACCATTACAAAACATGTGTCGATTGACGATCACATACACGCTTAGTAAGTTTTAATGTGATTATAATTAATCAAAGTTAACCAGGAGATAGTTACTGGCCAGCGGCATCTTCCTAACGCTTACATGCGCAGATAGGGTGCGGTGCCACACAACACTATTTGCGCTATGTAGTTCTCCTGCCGCCTTGCCTTCGCCACATCAAGTTGCTTTGCTTGCCCCACTCACCATCTCCAGTAGATTGGGGGTGTTCCTTCCTTGGGTTTTCTCCAAGATGTAGTAAGTATCAAATATTCCACTGTTTACAGTGTGACAGGTGCCGGGGGTTGACCCGTAGCTTGGTTGCTAGGGTTACCTCCTTATTTACTGATACTTATTTTGCAAGAATTGCTGTTTGCTTTGCTATAATGGCACCTACTCCAATCTTAATATTGACAAGTTAATGCGCTAACTACTGTGCAGCTTAACACCACGTCCTTACGTTCATCAAAATAAGAACAGTTTTTTACCACTTACAGTCCACTTCTCCACGACTACTCGGATTTTAAACCGTGCGCTTCTTAGACGTCTTCACAAATTATATGACTCTTATTTCCAGAAAGTTTTGTACGATTTCTTCGCGTATCAAAGGAGACCATTGCTCCCGATCAGACCCGAAGATCAGCTATATCTGTGGCTGTTCTTGCAAACCTGCCAATACTTACTTCAATCACGCCATAATAGTGAGGACGAAAAGACGGTCAAATGCACAAGAGGAGATAGTTGGCCACATTGCCGATAGACTGGCAGAAGTTCTGTACCAGCCATTACTAAACAAGAATGTGTTGATTTCATGCCGTGCAACTGGTCAAAGCAGGAGTGGACCAAAGGTGTTTGGGTTTAAGGTGGTGGTATAGAAATACCGTGTTGCTATGAAGTAGAGGTGCGAATAGAACTGAAAGATTTGCGCAGAGAACTGAAGAAGAAACTGGAACTTCTTACTCCTACTGCAGACGATACAATTTGATACAACTATGTATGTCGTCGGGGTTACACCTAAGGAATACTTAGCTGAAATCGTTTTACAATAAAAAAACAATAGTCGATAATATTTGTCATTATTTACTTCAGATAAACATTTTTACTATCCGAAAGTAACGACTCCTCCCTAAAGTAGCGATAGGAATGGCTGCTAAATTCGAAAGTAACGAGGGTCGTTACTTTCGGAACTTTACGTTAGACTTGTTAACAATGGATATTAGGCTTCTACTCTCGATCACATGAAATCTCCGATTGGGAATCTAATCCATGATCGGTCGAATCTAGTGTAGTGCTCTGCCAACTGAGCTTCAATTGATAAAAAGTTGGTTGATGAAAGTTTGTTCGAAAACAATTTGCAAATCATATCATATTAATGTACACACTGCTCTAGAAAAGAAAGTAATCAGAAGAAACAGGAACAAAAGCAACATCAAAAACAAGAAGAAATAACAAACGCTTTTGTGATTGTAGTGTATGGTAGTTTTCAAGATCAGGGTAAAAATGCGATCACAGACATTTTTCCCAAGAAATATTTCGAAGCATCTGACAGAAATTAAATCCGTTTCTTCCTTCATGGAATAAGATTGCTAGCTATATTACAAATGCTGAGCCGTTTACCGGTGTGACATACTTCCTGCTCTTGCGAAAGCCTTAATATATTTCAATACTTTTATGATGCATCGCTGATACTTTTTTGTATATGATTTGATTAGACCTAAGAATAAAGGAAAACCATGTTCAGGATCAAGCAAGGGAGAGTACAGGAAATGTAATGTGAACGTAAGTCATGTATTCTTGATGACTCGTAATGTTAACTGACCATCTATTAAGAAATAGGGATTTGGTTGTTCTAGCCAATGTTTCAAGCCCCTTTATTTCAAATTACTAAATCTATTTTGCTGGGCAACTGGAAAGCCATCTGAGAGATGTAGAATTTAAGTTGAAATGGAACTTTTTTATATTTAGCTTTTAGGAATATTTGCAATGATTCGAGCAGCTCTATTTTGGAGTTTTTGTAAGCGTTTGGATTGTGTCTCCCCCAAAACGTCCCAAACTTCACAGCAATAGGTAAAGTAGGGATGAATGAGAGCGTTATAAACAGAAATCAGAGTTTCTGCTTGAACAAAGTCTTTAGCCCGACGAAGGGCTGATATCCCTGAAATAATCTTTTTACAAATATTGTCAGTATTTTTGTTCCACGACAAGTGCAGATCTAGGGCCACACCAAGAGACTTAGATTCACAAACTTGTTTTATTGCGTTATTTTCTATCACAATGTTTGTTGTTTATTTGAAATACTTTTTATCATTGGTTTAAAACTAATCAACATAAATTCAGTTTTTGCTACATTTAAGCATAGCTTATTAGCAATTAACCACTTACTTAGGCATTCCAGATCGAAATTCATTGCAGCTTCAACTTTATTGAGTGAGTTTCCTGCTGCTGTTAAATTTGTATCGTCAGCAAACAATCTTGGTTTTGTTTTCTTTAGGCATTGAGGAAGATAATTAATGTATAATAAAAAGAGTAATGGTCCTAGAATAGAACCTTGTGGTACACCACACTTGACCAACTGTTCAGAAGAAGTAGCTCCATTTGTCTGGCATAATTGAGTACGGTTGGTCAAGTAAGATGTTAACAGAGATAGGGCATCTCCTTTTATACCATAGAGTTCACGTTTACTTAATAGTATTCTATGATCTACAGTGTCAAAAGCCTTTTTTAAGTCAATGAATACCACTAAGTTAAATAATTTTTTGTCAATGTTTATATACCAATTATTGGTACCATCTAATAAAGCTGTAGCTGTTGAGTGATGTTTGCGGAAGCCAAACTGAGAATCACTTACTAGCTGAAATTTTGTCAAATAATTATAAAGTTGGTCATATGTGATCTTTTCCATGATTTTGCTGATTGCTGGCAAGACAGAAATTGGTCTGTAGTTGCCAGGCAAATTCTTTTGGACGTTTTTGAACAGTGGAATTAGTCTTGCAATTTTCCATTCATCAGGGAAAGTGCATAACGTAATAGCCTGATTAAAGATATAAGTCAATGAGTCTGCAACAACAGGTGCAGCTAGTTTTAAAATTTTGCTGGAAATCCTATCAATACCTGTGGATTTTCCACTGGAAAGGTTGCATAGCATTTGATAGACTTTATTTTTGGTAACAGGCTGAAAAGTTGAGAATTCTGATTTAGGTTTGTTTATAAATTCCTGGAAATTACAGTTTGAGGTGTCAAGTTTGCTAGCCAATTCAGGCCCAATGTTAGAAAAGTATTGATTAAAACCTTCGGCAATGTCCTTAGAGTTTGTTAAATTATTGCCATTTACATTTAACTCATTTACATTACAGTGGCGTAGCCAGAGAATCTCTGATGCCCGGGCCTGGGAAGCATTATAATTAGGGGGATCCGGGGGCATGCTCCCCCGGAAAATGTTTGAATTCTTGGGTCTCTGAAAGGCTATTTCTTGCATTATGAGGGCGCTATTTCCGTTTTTTTAGGCTGTGGCACGGAGCTGAATTCGAAGGCTTCAATCGTACAGATCCTCCAAATTACTTTTAAAACCACGAGATATCTCATTGATGAGAACGAATTGCGCGAATTTTTAGCGTGGGAGAAAAAGTTGCGCAAAGAAATTCCATTCGTGGACCAAACGTAAAGGGCTGATATCAAATTATTCAAAATTTGTCGTGTATTTTTCAGTTGAATATGCCAAATACGTTTTGGGAGACGCCCATGTTCGTAGCCGACGCCCGGGCCTAGGCTCGGGTAGGCCCGGGTCTGGCTACGCCACTGTTACATTACCGGTACTTGGTTTGTTTTACCTGCCTAACAAGTGGTTGATTGTTCTCCAAGTTTCTTTTGGATTGCCTTTTTGTTCAGCAATTCTTATGGCATAATAGTCCTGTTTAGCTTTTCTTATTTCTACATTAACTTTATTCCTCAATTGCTTATACATCTTCCAATCAGTCTCACTTTTGTTTATAATGGCTTTTCTCTTAAGTTAAGCATCCAGACGAGAATATTTGGTCATGTGCATGCGTTTTGAACCCGGTAAAGGTCGCATAAACCGAATTCATAATTAGGAAATCAGATGATAAACGGCCTATACATAGAACCGTTTATTGCCATATTTCTTAATTATAACTTCAGAATAGACGAATGAGAATCTATTTCATAAATTCATGTCTCCTATTTTACCAGGGTTGAGAAACACTCAACAACAATAAAAAACACTTGGTCTACCCCCTCGTGATTTTCAATGTTCTCTCGCGTTTGTAAAACATTCGAGAACAACAAAAATCACTCGGCTTGCGGCCCCGTGATATTCATTATTCTCTCATGTTTTACAAACACTCGAGAACAATGAAAATCACTCGGTTGACGGCCTCATGATTTCCATTGTTCTCTCGTGTTTGTAACCCCTGGTAAAACATTTGAAATCGTTTATGAAGTATTACTTCTCGAATGAATGAGCACCCAGCAAGGTTTAATATTGCGAATTGAGGAAAGAATAATGAACGTCCTTTGTGTCAAGTCTGTTAAGAATTGTAGATCAATTAATCCTTTCCGGACCATACCCGAGTTTTTAGTTTTATTCTGGCTAACACCTGACGATCTTACTCATGAAGGGGAAACCTCTCAGACACTAAACGGTTAAGATAAATTGTTCACTAGTGCTTGACAAAGCGTCCAACATTTTAGTTTGATCCCTTATCAAACATTTGTATTTGATCTGGTGTGATCTCGTGTTTGACCGGTGTATCAAGACGTGAACACATAACGCAGAACAGAGCCTTGATTGGATTAAAATGTCGTCAATTGATACGTTTGCGAAGCTCAAAACCAAAACGTTCACCTGTGATGAGCCTCAACAGCTCAAGAAATACTAGCGAGTCTATTCCTTATAATTAAAATATTTAAAATATTGTGTGCTGTGATCAGGCCTTGTATTATACGTATGCTATTTTATATGCAGTATCGTTTCACAATAACACCACTCCAACGTAGGTCTTCATACAATATTTGCTTAAACATATTCAAATAATATTTACAACAAAAAGGAATTTGCTTAGAGGTTTTTAATGGCATATTTGTGTTTTTTTAGAGTTCTTAAATAAATCTATTTGGACTAGGCTTCAATGTTAAATATTTTGGATCATTCAAAACAAAAACCTTCGGAGGAACACAGAACTGACAAAGGCCAGAAGCATGGCAGTTCAACCTGCTGATCGTCTGAAAACCAAGCAGTTTAGTAAATTTCCCTCAAACTTTAGTTTGTGACGGCCATTATAAGATCCAGTTTACACAAAGCGACATAATCACATAACAACAGTGTCACGCGAAAGCGAAAGTCGCTCACTTTCTTTTCATATGCCGATAGTGCGAAAAGGAAAAATTACGACGCAAGAGAAGCTTGATGACATGGGAATAACGACATTAAGCCTGTTTCACACTTAGCGACATAACGTCATTACGACTGGGTCACACGAAAGCAAAACACTCTGTTTAACCAGTTATGTCAACAGGGTGAACAAAAGCAACGTAACGCCATAATACGAGCATAACGACATGCAAATAATGACAAGGGAAAAAGTGACTTTTTGTTTTAACTCTTAGACTACAAATGGGGTCGTACACGACCCTACGTTTGTTCTTCCGGTTTTCAACTCTACCAAATCGCCAAATCAGGCGACAAAGCTCAAGCTTAAATTTGTTAGTTAAAACATTGTTTAAAAAATTATCAAACATGCGAATAAAAGGAACATCCGCCCGTGCTCCTCCCCCCGACCCCTTACCCCTTACCCAGGGGTAAGGGGTACTCCCTTACCTCACAAAAATTTAGAGCTGTTCTACAATCTACTGTTCAAAAAAATCTTACCCCCTCTCGGCCATTGCCTCGAACAATTTTTTCCATTTTTTCGTGCTCTCTCGACCTCCCACGTGCATCCATAACTCAATGGAGTACACCAAATCATGAACCATTTCTTTGATACAAACATAGGTACGAGCCACGAAGTTTTGCTTCCTTAGTCACTGAAGATATAACATGAAGTAACTATCGATGAGAAAAACTAGGGTTGCATTATGTGCATATCACGATTTTGTTTGTGACCAATAATTAGCAACCTGACATGTTAATAGTGATAGCGTAATGTTCTTCAGTGATTTTCACTTTTTGTTGTATATATCGAACATTTTCATGACTATACGCTCCAATTTCATTGCGTCTGCACGACGAACTACTAACTCTTTGATGCTTCACAGTTGTTCTAAGCACCTGCGTCTAATTTTATAGCCCTGCCCTGCTGGTTCAACATCGTTTAGAGATTTTCAGTGCAAGCAAAAGAGTCCTGACTTCTGGCCGTTTATAAGACCTGGAGCAGGTAATAATCTAACATTTCTAATAAGCAAAACCATCAGCGTATTCGTGTTATAAAATGCCCTAAATTTAATTTAGCCTCGTCCTCTAGTCGTTTTCCCTTCATGGCAGAACTTTAGCAAAGTGACCCTGGCATCGGCTGGTCGATGCTATTGCTTGATTGATCCGTTTGAAAAATCAGCCGATTCATCCAGTATATAAGTTATACATCGAAGTTTGGGTGTGAAGAAATTTTTTCTCCTTAACTCTTCCGTTCTGTGTCGTCTTCCCATGACGACTAAAGTTGTCAGACGTTAGCCAGGGTAAGGTACTAAAAACCGGACTCTGACAGAAAAGAGTGAATTGAAATTGTCGTAACTCTTTCAGATCCGAAACCTGTGTCCCTTGACGAGTAAAATCGTCTGGCGTTTATCTGAGTAACATTGCAAGTGCAATTCGAATGAAAAAGAGTAGAACCACATTTGAAACTTACTTATGACATTCCAAGAAATGACGACAGATGTATGACGAACCTTTGCAGCTAGAATCGTTTAGGACAAATATTTTACATCGAAAGTTTGCAGATCGAAAAACATTAATTTTTCATCATTCGAGTCAACAATGAAAGTAATACGAGCGGGGAGTCGGACTACATAAAGTATAAGATATTAAACTTTAAAACACCCAGAATTTCTCAGTGCCAAGAGACAGGCGGATACCAGAGTTAATGTCGGCCGACCTTCACGGGGCATGAATATCAACCTGATTCCCAGGGAAATGTGTGCTATTGTTGTTAATTAAAAAAATTCATAGGGAAAAGAAGAAAAAATGAAATAAATTCTATTTTTTCATGTGTCTTTTTACTTAGGATGATCGAAAGTATAATTCCATTTATACTTTGTTTAGAATGCTATTTGTGGTGTCGAAGAGGAAATCTTGGGTATTTACGTGGCCAAGTTAGGGATGGAACTCGCTGTTCCAACAATCCTAATAACCACGACGTCTGCATAAATGGAAAATGTCAGGTTTGGTATATAAACTTAGTCTGGATTAGGAAGAATGATTGACTTTCAATTTAGAGTTTTTTGTGTATTGGGAACGCAGTTTAATGTATAGTTTATTGTTTACCCATAAGTAACAAAGTTATTCTATTTATGTGTTTAAAAGTCATCCTATCTGTACATTGTAACATTAATTTGTACCTCTATACAGACAATACCCAGGGACCGGTTGTTCAGAAGGCGATTAGCCTGATCCAGGATTAGTGAAACATTTGTGGGCACCTTTCCGATCATGCTGCTGTGAAGAGTTGGATTTTCTTTCACAGATTTCAGGAGTATACAAAAAAGTTTTAAGCTGAGAAATCTGAGCTAGATTATTCAATCAAAATAAACGAAACTAAAACAACAGGCTAACTGGTAATCTTGGATTAGCGCTAATCGTTCGTTGAACAACCGGCCCCAGTTTAATTATTTTAAACCATCAAACACAAATGGGTGCACGTTTATATATGTATTTATTCCTCCTATACAGCTGGAAATACATCGATATGATATCTCCCCAAATAATTTGAGGCTAAAAAAACATTAATTGTCAAACTTTTCTTGCCACTAGGGTGTAAAGGGATTCGTTTTAGAAGTCATTTCAAAATTTACATAAGGTGTCTCATCAGATCTAAAATTGGCTGTTGCTTCATGTTTTGTAGCTGATTAAGCAATCCTACATGTGTTATTTAAATCTGTCGCCCACAACCTGTGGATGGTCCCATCGATGACCTGCCCTGTTTACAATTTTTGTTTTTCATGGGTAAAATGTGTTTCATGAACTATGAAAAGATGGAGTTTATTTTCGGATATCATAATTTTTTTTAACGCAAGCGAGGAGACATTTTTGCTGATTTTTGAATCGAAGTGCGATCCTGTTATTCCTTAAAGACCTCTGATGCATCGCATGTAGCTCACCCGCTTGTAAGCCCGTTTCCGTGTTCTGTTTTAGAGCGCCGTACTTTTATTACGATTGTTCAAATCCCACAACAATCCGCGTATGTGTGCAAGAATACACAATCATAAAATGATTTTATTTCTTTATCTGCTCTGATTACATAGATTACAAATCAAAAAAAATTGAATGTGTTGGTATAATTTGATTATGTAGATCTAGTAATTCATATTGTCGTAATTCATACGTATTTCGTATTCATATTTAAATAGAAGCCAAGGGTTGTGTACTGCTAAAAAATATATAAACGGGAGACTGACGTTTCGAGCGAAGGTCTTTTGTTCATTTCACTTTTACGTTTCACCCCGACGAAGGGCCTTTGCTCGAAACGTCAGTTTCCCGCTTATATATTGTTTTTGGAGTACACCACTTTTTGACTGTTTCTAAGGAATAAAATTCCCGTTTAAAAGGAACGTTTAGCGTGAATTCATTTGAGTTACAGAATCCGTTGAAATCTTTTCAAAATTATTACGAACTTATTTTAATCTTTTAAAAAATTCTGATTGGATTAATAGAAACAGGTCATATACATATTTCTTTCGTGTTTCGTTTTTTGTCAGTAGACAACTGCCACCAATGGCCTGACTGTGTCTTTATTTTTCGCATAGGCTGTGGGATGTGATTATGAAATTCCTTCAGAAAAAGTCAATGATCGTTGTGGCATTTGTGATGGAGATGGATCAAGCTGTGAGTTCAGAACTGTGAAGTACACAAAAGACTATCGAACATCCAGTAAGTTCATCTGTGTTAACCGATCGAGATCTTACAGATCATTATTGAACTTCTGGAATAAGGAATTATTTTGTTTCCTTCATCTCAAGTTACCAAATTAGAAGCAACTTCAAAGTTATCTTTCATTTCATATACCTAAAATAAAAAGTAACAAAAAAATCCAAATTACATTCATGTGGATGGCGTTCAGCAACAAAAGAGCTTCATGAGGCTTTTTTTGAAGACATACTCAGATAAAATCCAAACCAACGACGAAGAGACTGTTTTTAATTCCGAATTTTGTTTTTTCGATGCATCAATATATGAAAGAAAAGTTATGTAAGACGTTGACCATATTTTTCGCCTCATAAAATGTTTCGGTTCACTCCGACGAAAACAAAACATTACCATCCGACAACTTAAATAAATAAAGTAGGAAATGTTATAAGAAAATTTTCATATGAATTTGATATTCAACAAAATGCAAGAATAGACACGGTAATCGTGGTAATACAAAATAAGAGAAACATTTTTAAAACTCAAGATACCAGTTTAAATCAAGACGAATAATTGTCGATAATATTTCGGTTTTATTTCAAAACCATAATTAGACCAAATAAGTTTACATCAATTTATTCAATCCTTTTATCATAAGACGATGACATCATACAGGAGGTCTAGTTATCCTAACTACAAACCGGCTTCTTTGCCAATGCCATTTTAGCCTTTTCTTCTTTTTTATTTTTTATTCAAAAAATAAATTGGAATAATTAATTTATGTAAATAGGAACGACCGCTTATATAAGCTCTTCTCAAATCTTGTATACTTGTGATTCTTGACAAAGAGGCAGGACTCGGAAACGTCGAATGAAAGATTTTTATTGAATAACATATCTATATTTAAAGCACTTAGTAAAGGGGTCGAACCCAAAAACATTGGCATTTAAATAAATTTTTAGTCATAATTGGGCATCTTAATGTGCATATAAATATACTAGGTCAACCAAATTATAGTAACTATAATACCTTCACCTTTAATCTGAATTACGTTAGGTTTTTTATGGTTTTGATATCATTATGCTCCTGGCTTCTGTGCTTTACTAAATTACAATTGATGAAAGACATAAATAATATGTGTGAAGAGTTACCAAAAATTTATCAAGCTCTTCTTTTACATATTAGTCGTTTAATTAATGATGTATATCAAATGCATTGCAGTTTTAAACGATATCTTATTCGCGAAAGCGTATTTATAATTGTAGGGAGATTGATCCACCCTTCTACCCATTGAACATAATTCATTTAGTTGCACAGTAACAATTTTAACCGTAACATAAATAATATTTGTGCAGTTAACAATTTCGTTCGAGTACCTTGTCACTGCTACAATATTTAACCTCTTGGAGGAAATGCAGACCAATTCATTTTGTCCCTTATTGTGTATGTATTTTGTCCCTTATTGTGTACGTATTTTATGAATCTCCAACACTTTCATTTTTTAAATACGTTGATACCATGGTGATTGGTGATTTAAGATAAAGTAAGAGAAAATAAAGAGGAATATACGCACTAAAGAGGTATACGCAGTTACCAAAGACTGTTGGATCGTTTAGTTCTTAAAAGAACTGTATGAAACTTAAAGAGGTAAAATTCTATGTAAAGAGTAAGCCTAAATATAAGAGAAAGCAAATCCCGAAAAAGAAGGCCATCTTTTAACTTAAGATTTAAGTTAACGAAAGATGAAAACTGTGAAATGGTGATATTTCGATTTTATTGCAAAATCGTCTTCAAAATCATCTTCTTTTTCTTTTTCGGAATTTGCCTTCTCTTATATTTTTTGAAGTTGTCGGCTGGTCAAGGTTTTAGAGTAAGTCTAACGAATTAGAAAAAAGCACGATGCATTTCGGCAGACCACTTATCAAGTGCTATAAGTCTGCTAACTAAAGAAACAAATCACCTTCTTATATAGTCTAAAGAAAACCGATGACATCGACCCAACGGTGTGTGGGAGGGTCAAAATAGGGGTAGTCGGAAAACAAATTCCTTTTGTCGGCACAGATCAGGATCATTAAGTTTTATGTAAATGGCTTCCATCACCTTCAATTGAAAGGCCGAACGGCATTTGTAAAGAATTCTAAAATTATCGTCTGAGTAGGTTTCGGCGCAAGACTTGTTGGACAGAAGATGTTTGCCAACAGCTGAATCACAACTGATGAATTGACTGGAACGGCATAGTCGTTCTGGTTGTTGACGTGATGGCTGAGTTATATTTCTAATGACGCTAGGAATATGTCATTTGATCCTATCACCCAGTTTCTGAGTAGTTCTACCCACATAGCGAGATCCATCTTCAACTCTCTTTTCCCTGTATGTTGTTCAGTGATGCTTTCGTGTTTCTTTCTTTGCATGGATGCCGTTCTATACCCAATATTCATGACCTTACCCAAAGGTCGCGTAAACATTTCTGCCGGATTCGAAAATGGAGTGTTGGCGTGATCTACAGTTTGATGGCTTTACTTGCAGCAAATTAACTCCTGCATTTGAGCACTGTTTAATGGCGGATTTTTGTCCGATATTTGTACTTATGGGTTTATTTACATTTCATAAGTTTCATTAGGTGTGGTATAACCTTGTACGCTTTTGTTCATGCGACAATCTCTGCTGCTGCAAATCAATAAGCCAGATCTTGCGCGACCATAACAACCAAGACAAGGCTGCCGGACTGGTTACCTCTTCAAACTATAATGGGCTATCATCAGAATTGTTGCATCAGCTTACGTGGGATAATCTAAAAATCAGAAGATACAGACAAATAGCTGTGATAATGTATAAAACCGTTAATAGAAGGATACCAAGTTATTTAACTAGATGATGAAGTTACAGTCATCGTCTTGTTGGGCCTCGTTTTGGATGTTTTGCGATTCTATGTAGTCGGACTTCAGTTTTCTAACTGTTCTAACTGGGATGTTCGATTAAAGACGTTTTTATTTCCTGTCCGTTGTATTAGCATGATCTAGGTTTTCCTATTTAAGGTTTCTTCTCCATCCGTTTGTTGGAATAACAGCCCATCTTTGAGGATATTTCAGTATTTCGATTCTATTTCAGAATCATCCTCATGGTAACATGCGGAGAATATTTTGTAATGAACCTACATTGTTGATTGGGTTTTTGCCGCTTAGCTTTTGGGCACCCTTCTTGAGTCCCACTTTTCATTGTTCATGCATTGTTGCAATGATGATTTTGATCTCTGATTATTGTATCTTCTGATGTGCAATTCCCATTGTTACATGTATATTTGAAGAAGTAGAAGACAAAACATATTCCGAAAAACAGTGCCAGCTTGTAAACTCAAGATTCGAGTTATATAAGAGACGAAAGTGAAATGGTAATATTTCGATTTTATTACAAAATCATCTTCAGACCAAATTTGTAATAAAATCGAAATATCACCGTTTCACTTTCGTCTCTTATATAACTCGAATCTTGAGTTTACAAGATGACACTGTTTTTCGGAATATGTTTTGTCGTTTACTTTTTGAAACTGTCGGCTGGCCGTGGATATTGAAGAAGTAGAATTTCACTTCTTTGTGTATACGCGATTGCAGAAGGCTGGGAATATATTGTTTGTCACCTTTATCAGTGTTCGAAATCAGTTCTTGATAAAAGTTTTATTCAAAGCACATTCAGCACACGAGAGAACTACACAAAAGCAAGAGAGATCTGAAAAAGGACAAAAACAAAAACAGGAAGTTCTTTTGTTAACACAACACGAGTCACACCCATCATCATATTCCTAACAGTTCTTCAATCTGAGGTTTTTTGTTGGCTTATTGTAGACTTAGATCTTAGCAACAAAATGTGCCCATGCGTGTGGTTTGCTTTCTTTTTTGTTTGTTGCATGGGCTCTACGACTTTCCAGTCCAGTGGCAATTGAGGAACCAGGCGGAAAGCGTAATCTTGTTAGGAATATCAAAGCCCAGCATATAATTTTGAATAAACCCATAATAATACAGACATGAGTTACTGAAAAAATATTTTTAATTTAGCTAACGTTTCGTTGCCAGTCCTGCAACATCTTCAGAGTAAGTGATAAATTTACAAGGTGTTCTCGACTATATAATATTCTATTTACAATGACAGGAAGTAATTAACAGAAAGACTGGTGAAAACCGGTGAATAATTAGGTGTGCGATAAAGTGTATGCGTGAGTGAATCCAGGTGTGTATGTGTCAGAAAAACATATAACAAGGAAAAAATTAACAGTTAGAACAAGGTTAAAGGAAGGGAACTGATCTTGGCGTTGAGCGAAGGATTTATCTTATTAATAAGTAGACTCTCTCTGAGAAGGAGTTCAAAATTAGAAGAACAGGAGCTTAGAATAGAAAAATCAGTCAAAGAAACAGGGTGGCCAGTCTGTTTGTGGTGTGTTAAAACAGCAGATAAAGTGGTGAAGGAGATAGGCTTTCCCGTGTAAGCAGAAACTCCCATGTGTTCAGAAACACGCACGTGTAAATGGCGAATAGTTTCACCTATATACAATGACTCACAGCATTGACACTTGAATTTGTAAACTACGCGAGATCTCAGTGCAAGAGGAATTTGATCTTCAAAACGGAAAAAACTTGAAAGACGTCGAATAGGTTTAAATATGACTCGAAGCTGAATTTGAGGAAAAGCAGAAGCAAAAAGTTTAGCAACTTGTTTGCGAATCTGAAAAGAATGTTGACCGGTAAATGGTAGAATAAAGAAAATAATGCGTTTAGGTACCGAGGTCGTTGTAGAAGCTGGGCAGGAAATTTTATTTGAACTCCTTCTCAGAGAGATTCTACTTATTAATAAGATAAATCCTTCGCTCAACGCCAAGATCAGTTCCCTTCCTTTAACCTTGTTCTAACTGTTAATTTTTTCCTTGTTATATGTCTTTCTGACACATACACACCTGGATTCACTCATGCATACACTTTATCGCACACCTAATTATTCACCGGTTTTCACCAGTCTTTCTGTTAATTACTTCCTGTCATTGTAAATAGAATATTATATAGTCGAGAACACCTTGTAAATTTATCACTTACTCTGAAGATGTTGCAGGACTGGCAACGAAACGTTAGCTAAATTAAAAATATTTTTCAATAACTCATGTCTGTATTATTATGGGTTTATTCAAAATTATATGCTGGGCTTTGATATTCCTAACAAGATTATACTTTCCAGTCCGCATAGATTTTTTTGAGGAAAATATGCCAAGGTATTTTATGTTACACTTCGTCTCGTATCGTTTTGTATTGATTGAGGGTAGGTTCCGTCTGCTCGGTTGTGAGTTTCCACCGCTTGATGGCAGCATCGAGGGATAGTTTTTGGTGGATCAGGATATTAATTGACGTATTACTGCTCGTACGATCGAATGAACCTCCTTAAAAGCTTTTGAAGATTGTCTGGATAGACATTAGGGTCAACGTAGTTGGAGTTGTAGACTAGGCAAAGTTTTTTTACAAACTCATGCCACTATGTGGCGTTGTAGTAGAAGAATATGAGTTTCTTTTACTCTCCCTCTATTTTCGTGGCTGGTTGGTCCAATTCTTTTTTAAAATAATCAACTATCTACTTGGAGATTGACATGTTTAATGCTCGTGTTTTGTAACCGAGCAAAAAGTCACATAACAATTAATAAAAAAAGAGGAGCGCTCGTCCGACGCTCCCCCACCTCAATCCGCCTCCTATAGTTGGACGTGTATTGACACTGGCCTTGATAATTTAAACGCCTAGAATTGTGTGGCAATACGTTTATTGTTGTGTGTTATTGGTAATCTTCCCTTTAATTACGTGAATGACTTCCGGAAGTGACAAGTATACTTGTGTGATATGTAAATAACTTGTCCCAAAATGTATTTTTTATCCCTTGTTATGTATATAGGGTATGAATCTTTAAGACATAACACGTTTTTACATGTGTTCTAGGATGCCATCTTCAATAGCCAGATCTAACCACTTCTTTCAACATCCCCTTGTCCTAAGTTGTTCCGTAATATCTATCAATTTGACAACTAGATTAAAATAACGCAATTGATATATTGGCATTTATTACGTACAAAGATCGCATTTTTATTACGCATAAAGCAGCTTTGCAGTTTAGTTTCACCAGTGGCTTAGTCAAAATTGGTTGTCAAGGGGGCAAATAAGAGATATTCGAGCTCTTCCCTAATGTGTCGGTAAGGTTAGCTTTTATGGTAGGATAACATTTACGCTTTTGTCATTTGGTGACACGCTATACAAGCTCGTATGCACAGTTGATTAAAGATAATTTAAGGAATTGTTTTAAATGGGGCTTGTCGTTATGCTTCCCAGACGAATTTTGAAATTCTTGGACTCGAATTTTCGCATGGAAGCTGGTCAAGGAGAGGAACAAATATATTAATTCTGCAAACGAACCCTTGGTATTGACATTCACATTTCAATACCAAGTCAAATTTGAGCAACATTTCATGTCAAATAGTTTCAAATTTGCAAATCTGCATGAATCCCTGATTTGTCGTTACTCGACATTGTCATCTGTTCAAACTCAGATACCTAATAATTCTACTTTGCACTGTTGAGAGCCTTTCTGGGGTGAATGCCAGACTGACCATCAATTAGCTTCTTTCACGTCAACAATTTTCATCTACATATAAGCAAGCGTAAACGCCAGTATTAATCTTAATATATCCAATATATTACTCATTATCAGTTACCACCAGTGCCGTACAGAGGGGGGGCACTGTGCCGCTTGCTCCGGTCCCAAAATTTTATGAGCGATATTTTGAGAAACAAACATTCGATTTTTTTTTTCCAGATTCTAAAATATTTTGCCAGAATGCAATGAAAAATAAATAAATCAATATTTCTATTTTCCACCGTTAATTGATGACTTTGCTCCAGTCAAAGCTCAGAAGCGCCTGTTCTAAATTTTCAATTACATTTTGAGTAATAAAAGACAAAAAGCAAAATAAAAAAATACCCCATTTGTTTCTACAGAAGTACTTCGTTTTTGTTGTATATCGTTAGTATCGGTTTGCATTTATTATAATATAAAGAGCTTGGACTACGTTAGAGAGGGCCGAGGGGGTGCCTTGAACAAAATTTGTCCCGGGTGAATTACCACCTAGATACGGCTCTGGTTATCACACTTGCACAAATCTCGTGGTCAGCCTCTTGGGAACGGCCTTCCCAGCTCGTTAGTGTTGCGGAATAGATTCACCGACTCATTCGCCGAAATCTAATCAGTCGTCTCATGAGTCTTTAGCATGAATTTCGCTCAACTGTTCACGCCCATGAATTCGTCTCATACTTTTTTTACTTTGGTTTGTTTTAGACTTTAGTAACGCTGACACTATGGTGGTTATAGAAAAGGGATCAAGCTTGGTCCGTGCGAAAAAGAGAAGAAAAACCAAGAATACTATTGGTAATATATGCTGTTTGGCTGTACCTAAAAATAAGCTATAATTAGTATACAGTAACGGCATGAACATCACGCACAAATTTCGTGCATGTGGAAGCTTGGTACTGTCAAAGATAATATGTGAACGTTCATCAAGTTCCTATTGTAAAAAGAACGATTTCTAAGCCCTTGATGGGAACCCAGCCCGCAACCCTTTGATTACTGATTACTGACACACATTTGATTCATAAGCTTTCATTTTTTTTTATAAAAAAATAACTTATTTATGCTCCTTTTATTTAAGAAAAATGTACCACATCTACCCCTTGTATCTAAATGGGGCCTAAGCCAACAAACCCCTCCCCTTGGTGCGCCACAGGTCGTAAGCAGTAATGCTAAAGCACCATTCTCTTAAAATTTAGTTATATTAATTCCAAAAGGATTCGATGCGTTTTTCAAAAGTACTCTGCCTTTTTTTAACTACATTTCTTCAAAAGCGTCGTAGTGACGTTTACCCTCCACCATTATCAAATGCCAGTCTTCAATATACTCCTTTGAAATGCTGCTCATCACATTTAAAAGAACAAATCATTGGATCCTTTCCTCCTCGAGCTCTTCGTTTCTTTTAAAGCTCACACGATTTTCTGTGTAGTTTAACTCTCTCCGGTCCCTACCCGATTTTTTAATTTTACTCTGGCTAACGCTAGATGATTTAACGCGTCAAGGGGAGACGTTTCGCACAGGAAAGGGTTAACTAGGCATTCTTTTAAGTTGACTAGCTTGCTAGATTTAAGATTACTATATAGTTTACTGAGTCTTGTAAAATTTATAGCTAGCTTGCATGTTCCTAACACCCAGAATGCTCTTAACCTCACACTGCTGTCCTTGAAAGATGATAGCGGAAAGCTTTCTTATTTAGAATTATTGAACAATATAGATCACTGATGTGAAATGCTGTTAGCCATTTTCCCCTTTGCAAACTGCTACTTGTCACTATGCTCACGCGTTCAAGCAACCTCTCTACATATTTTTAATAACATTTTTATCACCGTATTTCGATTCGACATGGGGCCAAATCATGCTCAAGACATGCCTTGTTTAAGAGGCCACTTATTTACGTGGTTCTACCAAATAACAATCCGTCCATGATTTTTAGCTAATAAGATTTTAAACTATGAGAAAAATTGTCAAAAATTTCATGAAAAAGAAATGTTGTTGTGAAAAGAAGTTAGTTTCTAAAACGGAGAGTTTTACGATAAAGTAGCCAGAAAGTTTGCAAGTAGCTTGGGGCCAGGCTCGGGTGAAATTTTTATTGGTCAAGTTGACGGAATTGTTTCTTCTAAAATCTCGAGCGACTTAAACACGGATAGAAAATTGATAAACCGTCATTCGATTAATATTAAAATCAGGAACATCTTTTGATTCATCATTCTAGGAGTCCAAAATTCCAAAGGCGAGTACTTAATTAATCTCCCATCTGGGACTACGACTGTACATAAGGCTGGTACAAAAATTACTTACATTCATAGGAAAGAACGATACAAGGATGAGATAATTATTCCAGGACCAGTGAATGAAGAATTACATCTTGTGGTAAGTCCATTCTTTTTTTTTTTTTTTAATATAGCTTTAAACCGGCGATTTGTTATGAATTATTGCACCACTGGGCGATAAGGAAAGGTTTTTACCCTTCGAAACACGAGGCTAAGATGTGTCTTATTGTTCAAGCTTGCATAGTTCAGACACCTGATAGCAAGGAAAACCATTTGATGGTTTTCAAAATTATTGAAAAAGATACCAAGATTTCGCATGAACAAAGAAAAGGGAGCTACTTCATTTAACATGTCTGACGAGTTGGGATAACTGAAGAGATAAAAGTAGAGTGCGGCGTAGACAATGCTTAACGACGTGTTAAGAGGCCAAAAGGGTGAGGGAACCGCCGAAACGTAGGGGTGGAAAATTAATACTAACATTTCGAGCGAAGCCCCTTTGTTGGCGTAAAAGAAAATGACGTTACACTCCGACGAAAGACCTTTGCTTGAAACGTCAATATGACTTTTCTTCTGTTTCGGCTGCTCCCTTGCGCTTTTTGGCTTTCTTGTGACTTAAAGCAGTTCGTTTCCATCTATATATGGGTGTAAATCGTTTCGATGTTATCGTGAAGAGACTAAACCATCAAACGCTAAGTTTAATCGATAACCCACAACTGAGGAACCAAATGATATTCAAGTTTTTCCCTCGATTAGTTTCCATTGCCGTTCCTTCAGTTCATGCACAGTGTCATAGAAGCTGAAGTCTTATACTCCGTTGAACGTCTGATAGTTTCAACAATTTTAAAATTAATAAAAAGGCGTAAAAAATATACCCGTTTCTCATACTCATTTGTCAGCCCACTCTGATAAAGTTTGTTTAATTTTCTTTTTGTTTCTGTTTTCTTTCAATATTTTATTCAATGCAACTCCACTTTATTCATATTTAAGATTTGGAAGATTTTAGATTTAAGATTTTCATATTTAAAACTGCAAATAAACGCATATATATATATAACATGAGGTGGAATAGAGACTTAGTCGAAAAACAGCTCAATACATCAAAGGATGTAGAGCAAATAGATAAAATAAGCAAATAGTCTGATGATCGCCTCCGAGCGTGAAACTTAAGTCACTGTTTATAACTGTTTTTACTTTAACATCTCGTCGATTTTTGCATATCTATATATGTATATGTATATGTATATGTAATATTTAAAAACCAAGCGGGAGTGCTTTATTGGGATTTAAAACATGAGGCGATAGCAGAGTGTTTTAGACCAGATAAACACGAACTGCGAGCTTTTTAAATGTCTTATGAAATTCACCTCTTAATACACTAATTTTTCGTAAGCCGAAAAATTGAACTTCTCCTTCACATGTAAAGGCACATGTATCTTTATCACATGTATAGATCCGAAACGCTTATGATTTTCTTTTGTCTTTTCCTCATGAATTTTTAATGAATTTTATAAGTATATATATACATATATAGACATATGTACATATGTATATATATATATATGTATATATAAGGAGAGAGATTATTATTATTATTATTATTATTATTATTATTATCATTATTATTATTATTATCATTATCATTATTATCATTTTCTCACGGTCTAGTTCTTAACCGGTTGGTAACTCACTATCAGGCTACATCCCGTAGCTTAAGGTAGTAAGCTTTCACCATCTCTTTAA
Source organism: Heliopora coerulea (assembly GCA_030142905.1). Lineage (NCBI taxonomy): Eukaryota > Metazoa > Cnidaria > Anthozoa > Scleralcyonacea > Helioporidae > Heliopora > Heliopora coerulea. The sequence continues at coordinate 837,476 of JASJOG010000004.1, forward strand.
CCATTTTCTAATATTTTTCGTACTATTCGAGCTGTTCCTAGCAAACAAGATTTTTGAAGAAGTTCAAAACTGTCCTTCATATTTATCCTTTTCAGCTACTGAGAGAGTCTTTTTCCAACCGTTCCTAACGCTCCAACCACAATCGGTATGATAGTTACATTCCTGCAATTCCACACTTTATTAACTTCTCTTCTTAAGTCTTGATATTTAGTGAGTTTCTCCTGCTCCTTCTCCTCCACCCTTGTGTCGAACGGACACGCGACATCTATTATCCAACAATCTCTTTTTTTCTTTTCATAAATCACAATATCCGGCTTCTTATGGTCAATATGATGATCGGTCTGTATTGGAAAATCCCACAACAGTTTCACATCATCATTTTCCAGTACTCTCTCTGGGGTGTGTTCATACCATTGTGCCTTGTAGGGAAGTTTATATCTTTTGCACGTGTTCCAGTGCACTACAACTGCCAATCTATCATGACGCCAAACCTTATACTGAGGCTTCGCAAGTTTTTTACACTCAGCAACAACATGGCTGATTGTTTCATCCCGTTCCCCACACATTCTACACAAAGGGGTTATATCTTGTTTATCAATTTTATTCCTTATTGCATTAGTTCGCAATGCTTGATCCTGTGCTGCTATTATTGTTCCCTCTGTTTCCTTTTTCAGAGTCCCTTTTCTTAGCCAAAGCCAAGTTGCTTTATCTCGTACACTCTCTGTATTCCTCATGAACTTTCTATGCAATACTTTTTTCCACATATTGACTCTTCCTTTGCTCCTTCACTTCCCCCCCCGTTTTTACCCTCATCCAATATTCCTTTTTTTACAGCATTTAGCAGCCTCTCCTGACTTCCTTCAAGATATTCAATCTATAAGATTCTATTGCGACACAGTCCTCAATACTAATCAATCCCCTTCCTCCATCATCTCTTTTGATGTACAGTCTATCTGTGTTGGCTCTTGTGTGTAAAGCTCCGTAGATTGTCAATAATTTCCTAGTCTTCCTATATATGCTTCTCAACTCTGTCTTGGTCCAATTTATTGTACTTGCTCCATATCGGACGACTGACACCGCTCTCGCATTAATTGCTTTCATGATGTTCCCTCCATTTAACTTTGACTCAAGGATCTTTCTAACTCTCCGATAGTATTCTGATGTTATAATATTCTTCATATCTTCACTTTTAATCTCATCCCCTTCTAGTATTCCCATATATTTATATCCTTCTTCTTTCTCTAACCCTCTGATTATCCGATTGTCTGGCATCCTTATTCCATCACATTTAACAATTTTGCCTCGTTTCGTGATAAGCACTGCGCATTTTTCAATTCCATATTCCATACAGATATCACTACTGAAGATCCTGACTGAATTTATCAGGCTATCCACTTGGTTTTCATTCTTCACAAATAGTTTAAGATCATCCATAAACACTAGATGATTGACTTTGCCTCTGCCGTCGCCTAAGTCATACCCAATCTTCATCTTCCTGAGAATAAGTGACATTGGGATTAATGCGACCACAAAAAGCAATGGTGACAAACTATCTCCTTGAAATATTCCTCTGCGTATCGTAACATTTCCCAGATCTTTCTTTCCCACCGTCAAATTTGTAGTCCATTTATCCATTCCATTCACCAGTATCTTTTTAATATTTTCAGCTACTCCAAACACATCAATGCACGTTTTCAACCATGTGGGACCATATCGTAGGCTTTCTTGTAATTAATCCATGCCATTCTTACGCCAGTTTTTCTCCTTTTACAATTTCTTATGATCATTTTATTAATAAGAAGTTGATCCTTTGTACCTCTTGAATTCCTTCGGCATCCTTTCTGTTCTTCTGGAAGTAGATTCTGTTTATCCAAATGTTCGTATAGCTCTACACCTACTATTCCAGTGAATAGTTTCCACATTAGAGCAAGACAAGTTATTGGTCTAAAATTTGTTACCACATCTCCTTGTATCCTATCTTTCTTGATCAAGATGGTTCCTCCTGTTGTCATCCAGTCTGGGATCTGGCCTTCCATCAAGCATCTTTGGAGTTCCATAGCTATTCTTTCATGGCATGATGTAAATTTTTTTAACCAAAACCCATGAAGACCATCTGGTCCAGGTGCTTTCCAGTTGTTTACTTTCTTTAGCTGTTTCTTTACTTTATCCGTTGCCAGTACTATATCCTCCTGCTTTTTTACTCTGTTTAATTCCTTCTTCAATTCATTTAACCATCCTGCTCTTTCATTGTGTCTAACTGGGTTGTCCCAAATCTCACTCCAAAATCTGAGAAATTCATTTTCATTCGGTCTTACATCATCGTCTCTTTCATTCCATTCCAATAACTCAAACAATCTTTTTTGATTAGACTGAAATAATCTGTTTTGGGCATACTGATCTGCTCTACTTTCATAACGCTTCACTTTTGCTGCTTTTGCAATAATTCGCTGTTTCGTCTCCTCAATCACCATACTCAACCCTTTAGCCTCTATTTTATACTTATTCTTCAATTCACACTTTATTCTTTCTGACCCCAGTTCATTGCCTTTCCATCTTTCTAACTGGCTTACATCCTTCCTCAAATGTGCAATCTGTTGGTTTATTCTTCTCTTCTACCATGGTTCAACTGCTTTCTGTCCTCTTTTCTCTCTTACTCCTAGATGTCTTCCCACAACGCATCCAGCAGCTGCCAAAAGCTGATTTATCGCTTTAATCTATTTCTTTCAACGTACCTAAGGTTAGGTGGACTTTGATCTTTTTCCATTTGAACACGGATCTCTAGGATCAAATTGATCTTTTCTTCACTGACTCTCATCGCTCGTAGCTCTTCAACATTTTCACCATTAACTCTGTTATCATTTTCTTCCTCAACGAATACGTCTTCTGACCATCTAGAACCACTTAATTCGTGCTGTCCATTAGTATCCTCTCTGCATATTCCATTTGTTTCATGAGCTCCTTGTATCTCCTTCTAGATTGCTTCTAGCTCAACTTCAGTCAGCCATCCATTGGTTCTAATTGTTCTGCTCTGGTCCGCTATTCTTTGTTCAGTTACCTCAAATACCCCTATGTCCTTCCAGATTTCCAGCATTCTTTTTCTATAACCTCTCTTGTTGGGTTCACTCTTATAAAAACTTCTCATCACAATCTTGTTAACTTCTTTTGACCATTTTATTCTCGCGGTAGCATGATGAGGACCGGGCCCACGCTGCGGTTCTACGGTACACCTGCCGGGCGAGACACTGTTGCTAGATGCTTCAGTCTCATTCACGCCGTTGTTTGAACAATTTGTATTTGACATTACACTCATATTGAGGATTGTGGTCATAAGGTGACACAATTACCGAGCTACTCTTTGTCTGGCCTCTCCCCTTTGACCTGTCTGGCTTGGGTGACCCTATCAGGAGCATTATTATCATTTATTATTATTATTATTATTTATTATTATTTTATGTTTTGAATATTATATAATATTTAAAACATAAAACCTTACTGGAGAAGGATTGAAACTGCTGGAGTCAAGAACGAAAATTTACAGTTTAGTGACCTGGATCAAAGAGGTGGAATTGTTCAGCATTTCTTGTTCCCTAGTCCCTTCATGGTTATAGAAACATTTGTAGGGATTAGATGAGCAGTAAATAGCCGTAAAAACACTTATCCTGCAACCCGTTGCTTCAAGCGCTTCTTCTCATTTTCTCATGCCACAATTTATGAAATTCAACGGAAATAGGGAAATGTTTTCTACCTCTTCACTACAAACAGACGCCAAGAATCGTAATCTTTAAATGCAAAAGTGCACATATTACCCGACCAGCGCTTCACCCAATCCACCCACCGGGATTATTATTCCGCATTATCAATAGCCTGCAAAAAAGACAGTTGCAGACAGACAAAAAATTGCATGCCAGCCATATTCAACAGGACTATTTATTATATTACATGAGCATGTGATTTATTGTATTTCATAGTTTGTTTACATGGGAGAAAAAAACCAAGGAGTGGACATTCAATATTATGCCCCTGTGAAAAATGTTTCAAAACCGTCTAAAGACCTTTTCTACTGGAGTGCAAGTGGTTGGTCAGCCTGCTCCAAAACGTGTGCTGGAGGTAAAGAGGGAAAACAGTCATGAAAAATAGTGTCTGGAAATTAATAAAACATTCACTTACTATAACTCAGTACTGTCAAGCGTTTTTATTCAATTTGTACGGGTTTCTGATTTTGTACCGCAGTCTGCATTTCCCAATTAACAATCTTGCGTAAAGAGCTATTTAGGAAAAGATATAAGCCAATCTAAACTAACCAATTTAGGCTGAAACGGAGTTTGGGGCACTTTCGGTCCGATTGTTCAGGGCACTGGTTACTACGTACCACCCCGCAATATGTTCATGGATGGTCGATTTTAAAATCGTGAATTCTAGCGTCTTTCCTTCTTTATATACCATATCTTTAGATCGTTTCACCATCCCAAAATTAACCCTTTCTCGACAGTGACGATCTTTCAGCATTTTACTTGGGCTACCAACTGATGTCTTTGATCATCAAGGAGAGATTTACCATCTTTAAAGGGTTAAGTGAGTTTGAAGCTAAATCATGTGTGGTTTTCTTAAGGATTATAATTTAACTACACAAACCAAAAACTACTGGAATAAGTTTGTGACTAATGGTACTACTTACAGTGAAAGCGTTTAATTGTTGAGTCTACTGGATTTAAAAAATGTCGTATTGATTTATAGCTAGACTTGCGGCAACAAGATGTCGGTAAAATAATATTAATACGTTTATATTGTAGGGAATGGCAGCCTGAAGTGCTTACGTTACCCAATTATTAGGAAACAGTGCACAAAATGAGTTCTCGTTCTTCATTGCTTAAAGCATTCTATCGTTGATAAGAAAGTTAATATTTCGATTTCCGTGGCTACTCAAAAAACCCGTTTGAATCATTCGCTTCAGAACATTTAAATGTTTGAAAATTTACTTTTGTTTCATTGTGCTTCAGGGAAAAGCTACAGAAAACTTACATGTTTCCGTCGTGATGATAATTCAAGAGCTGGAGTTGCAGCGTGTCCCAAGGAAACACAGCCACTTTCTGAAAAGTCCTGTAACACTCAAGACTGTGATCCACAGTAAGTAACAATCACAATGATAACAACAATGATAATTATTATAATTATAACAATAATGATAACGATTACGGTAATAATAATAATAGTGATAATGGTGATGATAATGATAATGGTAATGATAAGGATAACGATAATAATAATAATAATAATAATAGTAATAACTCTATGTAACTCGTTTAATTTTATTTAATATTTTACTATAGTAATTCATTTACTAGCACAACGATGTATTCTTGTTGTTGATCAACTAAGTTTTAGCTGTATATGTTTGAAAACTGATGAAAATCTTAAAGACTAGTAACAATTCTCTGTAGCTTTTCCATGTGTTTCTATATTTGCTCCGTAGGACCGTACGTAGAACCTAGACTCTACTGTAGATTCCCCAGCCCGATGTCGGTAAAATAATGTTCCTGTTTAAGAATGAGTTTTAGAAGTTGAGTAACTCTAGCGAAGTTTGATTGAGAGAGAGAGAGAGAGGAGAAAGGCAACCTTGCTCTTTGGTTTCGAACAGCTTCATTTTCATTTTCGCCAGAAAATCCGAAAATTCGTATCATATATGAATATATGACACGAATTGAATTCAATTTACGCATCGAATCAAAAAATGTGACGGGCCTACCATAGCACGAAGAAAAGCGCATGTGTAGTCACTCTTGTACGGGTGATACGACAAATAAAAACGAAATCGTTTATATAGGCTCGTATATCATCTTAAGGGGCTGGCCAAGTGTTTATTAATTCTCTTACTGCCATCGTGGTTGCAGTTTGCAATGTCAATTTAGGTGGTATAGCGACAGCTGGAGTACCTCTACACCCTTGTGGAACCACCCACGTTCTTAACATTCATCACTTGACCAAGAAAATTATTATTGCTTTAACAGTAGAATAAACTTATCTGCGTTTTATTGAAACATATCTTTGGTACGATTTTCTCACTTAGATGGTACTCGAGTTTGACCTCGTGTTCCAAGACTTGTGGAAAAGGCGTCCAAACCAGGAAAACGGTGTGCCGGAGAATGACGGTTAATTCATGGGCTGAAGTCAACAACTCGGAATGTGCTGGCCCACCTCCAGCTAACTTACCTCTCAAACGCGATTGTAACAAGATTGCTTGTCCTCCAGAATACGTGGCTCTCTTGTGGTCGCAGGTAATTCTGTGCATGAGTGGCGTTTACCTATGGCTTGGCTGAATAACGTTTTGATTTTTTATTTTAATCTTTATGAAATTTGTTTTCGGAAAAGGTTTTCTTTCCACGTGTGTTACATGTTACGGTTAGTTACATCGTAACAAACCATGACGTGAAGTTTTGCAATAGTTTTCATTTATTTAATTCGTCCGAGGAATTACTAAAACAATATTTTTTTTTATATTTTTCAATTCTGTTATCACTGAGCAAATTTGACAGTTTTCACAAGGTTTTCATTTTGTTAACACCTTACCATCCCAGCCCCGTCGATAAGTTTTCTGTGGAAGTTTTTGTTGATGATTTTCAACATCATGTAGTTTTTGTCTTGAAACGTCTTTCTTAAACTGCATGAAAAGTCTAAAAAAAGACGTGTTAAATAGCATAACCAGATGTGTTAAATAAGACAAAAGGTGTGTCGTAGTAATAGACTGTTTACAATGAAATTTTGTGAACACACCTTGATGTGTTTAATAACACACCAACTTGTGCTGGACAGCACATCGTCTGTGTTACTTAGTACAACGATGTACTTTTAGTAACACACTTCGAGGTTGCACACCTTTTGCTGTTTTAGATTCAGCACACTTTTTCAATTTGTGGTGGGTTAAATTAACGCCATTAAACTTGTGCAATTAACTGTTAGTTTTTGCACACGTTACAAGTTACATTGTTAACTCCTAACAGTTCAAGTCCCGTCAGTAGGTTTTCTGTAGAAGTTTTCATTTCTGATGATTTTTACACGCGCGTCACAAGTTACGTTGACGAGAAGTTCGGCAAGAATCTTTTAGCCGTTTTTTGAATTCGTCCTGCTTTAAATGAAGACATACACTGTAATGTATGAACATGACTATAAAAGCTGTGCGAAGCAACGTGCTTCACCAAAACATTAAATCTTTGAAATTGGCTAAGTTTTGCCAGCATTTTTGTTACGAAGTTTTTCAAAAATAAAAGGCTTTTTTCGGAGATTATGGTCACCTTTAGGGTTACATCAGCTGAAAAATTTCGAATGAATTTATCGCTTACCGAATGACCTTAAACAAACACACTCACCTTCAAATAAGCGTGCAACAGTTCATGCAAAATTAGAACTAAGCGCTCCACGAATGAATGCACTCGCGTGGGTTATTGCGTCATTGATTCCGGCTAGTAAATGCAGTGGAGTAATTTCATGAATTTGCTATATTGGGAAATGTATTCCTTGTCATACGTATAGTATATTGCATAAGTCTATTCCAGTTTTCTTGAGCGGCTTTCTTAGCCACACCTCCGGTAAGCTTTTAATCAAAGGTTCGAAATATCTAAACAAGGTGGGGAAACTGAAGCTGACGTAACAGTGGAAAGGGACTTTAAAATGTCAACTGCCGATGACGAAATTAAAATCTAGCATCTTTTTGAATTATGAGTTTCAGTTACCAATTTAAATTGTCATATTCTCCTGAAAACGTCCGGATATGCCATTTTCTGTGCAACAATCCCCAAACACCCCTACCTTCATGTTTGGTCATTTAACAGCCCCTTTTTCTCAAAGCCAGATCCGCCTCTGAAGCCGGACTCAATTTTCCAGTGTTAGCCACACTGGAACACGAAATTGAAAGGGTTAACACTGTGAAGAAACAGAGAAACATCTGATATCAAACAACCAACAACAGACTCGAAATAAATCTTGCTTGTGTCGACACTTTTAATTGCTGTAAAAAGCTAATGTTAAACCTAAATTATAGGGGATATCGTATCTTTGCTTTAAGCTCCGTCTTGTAATCTCTGTATCAATAGCCTACTGCCATGCTTATTGTATATGCGGTAAATTAAAAAAAAAAAAAGTGATAACCGTCTTCCTTCTTATAATCCTCGTCATCTTTCACCCAAAAACTGACCTACAGTAAGTACCCGGGTGCTTAGGAAATAGAGAATGTCAAAACAGTACGTATCAGTGTTACTAATATTGCAGACAAGGTTTAGGTAAAAAAAATTACCGCCATATTCTTAAATTGTGAATATAAATATTTAGCATTAAAAATAGGCTTGATTCATGGAAGAGATCTCCAAGAAAATCCTGCTCTCACCCCTCTGCATGCAGTATTTTCGTGTAACAAGAATCACGGCTAGTTTCATCTCCACGCTCAATACTTTTCCACCATCATTTAACAAAATTTGATTGAGGCTAAACAATTTATTTCCGAGTATACTTAAAACTTCTACACTGGACCTTTTCTTCATAACGTTTGTCAATCTTCAAAACAACTGATACGTTATCCATGCATCGTTTGTAAATGAACGATTGTAAATTATAGATAGCCAGGTTGCCTTCCATTAACTTAATTTTCATAAACAGGGTTTCTAAATAAGGAAAATAGACCCTCTATACTAATGCGTTGTCATTCTTCTACTGTGTTAGTGCTCAACGACATGCGGTGAAGGCACGACGACTCGAATGTTAAAATGTGTGATAATTAACGATGCTGGATTGACAGTCACAGTTCCAAATGTAACCTGCGAGCATCACAACGCCATTAAACCGTCAACAAAAGAAAAATGCAATTTTGATAAACCATGTGTTTGTAAGTATTTAATTCAAACACCGAATAAAGTTAAATATTTGGGCACCTTCAGAGGTTGTTTGTGACAGCTCTAGCGAATCTTGACATACCACGAAATATCCCTATACTGCTTATTGGCTACGGAATATTAAGTTTGTTGGTGATTAACAATGTGTATTTACTATCAGTGATGGTCCACAATTTTAAGAAGACAGTTTAGATGACGGTATTCTTGCGATCTATTTTTTTAGCAAAACCCCAATATGTTGGAATTGGATGTTTTAAAGAAGGACGGGGAAAATATCGAGTGCTGCCAAACTTGATTAAAAATCTTCGGCCACAAATCAACTGTGGAAAACTTAATGCCACTGTCGAACCTTGCGCACGTTTGGCTAGTGAGCATGATGTGAAATACTTTGCCATTCAATTTTATGGAGAATGTTGGGCATCCTCAAATGCTACGGCCCAGTTTGACAAATACGGCCCGTCAGAAAAATGCTGGGACGGAGTCGGTGGCAAAGGGACGAACTACGTATACAAGTTGATAAAGAAACCATGTAAGTATGTCGGTAGAGTGGAAAAGGCTCAAGTGAGAGATCCTATTTTTTCACTGTTTACGAAGAAGGGAAACCCTTGCATACAATCTTTGGACCTTTCGCGATGCATGCATGTACAAAATTATCTGATGATAATTAATAGATAACTACTGAGGCACGCAGTGTTATTTGATATAATGCAGGCAGCCGAGGCTGCAGGCCGAAGCTGCTTGCGTTATAATAAGTAATGGTGTGTGCCGAAGTAATTATCTGTTATAATTACTAACCCTCTTAAAAATCCATTATTTTTTCTCTGCATTCGCTGATTTAATGCCGAGTGAAAATAATAGGTTTTGGCGCGGGTCAATAATTATTGATCACTTCCTCTGCGATAGTGAGAAAAGGTCTGAGAGAGCAATGGTGATTTTCACTTCGAATATTGTCGATTGTTACTCTTCTCCGATTCTTAGTTATCATGATATTAAATTGAGAAATCCAGTTTGTTTTTCAAGGCCTCCAAGAAGTATTTCGCAAACATGCCAAAGGTGCAATGAACTGACATGCAAACATTCGGCATTTATATCAAACGTTACATGCGCCAGTTTCGCCATATTTTCATGCTTGTCGTAATCAGTTAATAACTCAATTCTCGATATACTTGGCCACAACTTTGGAGGAGCTGCCCAAAAAATGAAACAATTTGGTGCAGAGGTTCCTTCCCTCGACAAGAAGGGGAGATGATCTTTTTCCGGCAGGTTACTCCGATTTCTTCTACGCCTTCATTAAATCACACTTTAACCCTTTGATTTCCGTCAACGACATTTGTAGACTTTAAAGATTTTGTTCTGGCTAATGCCAGAAGACTTTACTCAACAGAAGGGAAACCACGTAATAATCACTGGGGGTAAGAGGTTTGGCTTTCTGATACACTTGTTGTTGCAGGAGTCAGTGGCAGACCCAGGGGTGGGGTCTTTTTGAGATCTTAAAAATGCTGTAGCTCTTTAAAATTAATTTCACTAAAACGCATGGGACAACTCAGCAGAGATTTCATTGCCCTTATATGGTAGAACCTGTATTTAGTTCGTACTGCTAACATCCGGTGTTGATGCTTCTAAAGAGGGTACAAACATTACACTGCCAATGCCGTTGAAGATGATAGAACAGTTAATTTCACACACTCGTCGTTCATCCATCATACAATTGCCGCGAACTGTGTAGCTTACACATTCCATGTCATGGTGTTAGAATGCATAATTTAGAACCACAGATTTAACTGAAAGTTTTAAAGTACAGAAACTAAGTGGCTAGACCATATAAGGAATTTCTCTAGAAGAAAAACCTACCGACTAGCAAATTTGAGATTCCCCCAGGGGTACCAACATAGTCATCTCAAATCCTTGGAAGAGTCTTAACTTGAGCCCCCCTTTTTGCAAATCCTGGGTACGCCGATGGCAGTGGTGCATGCTTTGCACAAAGAAGTAATCCTACCAAAGGCCATAAATCTTCTGAATCAAGCAGCACACAGTGAGGTAAAGCTAACGGGGTATAGCCATCAGTAGCATTCATTTCCCCAAATGACAGTACAGGTAAAACGAAATTAAATAAAGTCGGGAGAAAAGTGATTGAAAATCAGGCAAACTAGAAATACGTTAAGGAAACCATACAACTCGTTCAACTCGATAAGAATCAATGAATGAAAGCTACTAAGGCTAACTTAAGCTATAAGCCTGAATTCTTATTAACTGACAATAAGCTTTTATTATTCAAGAAAAATCTATGAGATGTACATAACGATCTTCCTTAGCTTATTTCGAAGTGAAAAACACAAATTTTAAAAATATTAAATCAAGAAACAGGATATTTACGTCCAGGAATTCAAATCTAAGTAAAAAATTTAATTCTAAGCTGACCCGTTGCTTAAAATTGAATAAAAAGCTAAATTTAAGAAAATGCAAACATAATAGAGACGAATAAATACCTGCCAAGTTAAGTTATAAGCCATAACATACCATAGTCGCCTTCCTATTAGCCATTTTATCAGCCAGGGATATGACTTAAAATATAACGGCTGGAACCCATTTATTTGAAGACTACTCTCTAATCTAGCCAATATTTCACCAACACACGGGATATGACTTAATATATGTAATAAAAAGATTCTAAAAAGTGACGGACTACGTATACATTACAAACTGCGAAGAAAAGACGAGACGAAGTTAACCTTTTGAGTAAAAGCCCATCATTATTGTTACGGTTAAGACAAAAAAATTTTGCTGGCTTTTTGAAGCTTGTGCAGCGAACTGCCTTCTAAAAGAGCTCCTTTAAAACACCTGCTTTAATCTCGTAGAACCACCTGACAGAGAAGAGGACTATATTTATCAGAAACTCTTGTTTTCTCATTCGAGAGCTTTTTTAACCACTTCCTTTCTTCCTTGTTTATCATACGTGAAGGAAGTATTTTCTTTCTTACAAAACGCCTGCCCGCTTAACTATTTGTCTACTCCAACCTATTCAGACTGAACGTTTTTGAGGTTTTCTGGGTCAGGAATGGCAGAAAGTGCCAACGACCAATATCTGAAAAATTTATTAAGCTTGAAAGTATCACGAAAGTCTCATTTCAATCATCAAGTGTCATATGTTGCCATGGCCATAAATAATGACCTAGCTATAACGTCATGATTTTGAGAGTTTTACTCCTGTGAAACGGTAATGGCATCCATAAGAGAAAAATTTACCCTTTTTCTACTTTGTCTCATCATAAAGTAATCTCCAGAAAAATTAACAAAATTTCATTGGTATACTTTAAATTGCAGTAAACATATTAATTTCAAAAGTTCAGCAGGGGCACTTTCTGCCCAGCCTGTCTGAATAGTGTTAATTATTTTGTCTTACTTTCGCGAGTGCCGAATTTTGTAATTTTCTCAACGAAAATGCCTGATCTAAATGTTAAGAAAAATTGTGAGGATTTAAATATGTGAATTGTGATACACTTTCAAAGAAAAAGTAGCTTACATATTTCTAGAAGAATATTCTTAGCCATTTCTACTCACGTTTATCGCTTTAACTGTATGATAAATATATAGATTGGTCCAAAAATTGTTAACCCCAAGATGCCCAAGGTTTTTGCCGAACGTTAGTGCCCTAGATGGGTCCTTAGGGACCCAATGCGAAATTTATCATTTACTATTGGTTACTGTCTTCGTGGTTTTTTCCAATGTTTGCAGCAAACATCAAATGTGTTTTTCCTCTTTTCTTTTCCTGTAGAGAAATGGTCGTAATCGGGTATTATTCAAGCTTCACTCCGAATATAAACAACACATCTAAGCAAAGTAAAGGGTTGTAATTCTTTAAAAAGTTCACTTGTAGTTTCATTTTTTATGCATTAAAAATCTTGTGCTTATTTGTTGTTCTTAGCCACTCTTTATACAAATTTGTCACGACCAGCTGGCAATGTATAATTGTCCTCTACCAATGTTTCTCAATATCTGGCTGCATCTTCTTTGATCAGTTTCATTATTCTGTTTTCGAATGTATGTTGGAATAATGAAAATCTAGCACATTCCAAGGGGACTAAAGTAAGACTTCTCGATGGTTTATTGTTGTTTTTCCTGTTGCATAGCAACAGTAGCACGCTAGGTCATGAGCGAAGAGGTATTTGTGTATCTTTTTTAGTCGGCTATGATACCGCATCTCAAAATACCCAGGGTGTTCATTTCAAAACAACTAAGCTGTCAAGTTCTAAGAGCTTCGTATTTAACACGCTAAGAGAAATTGGAAAGTTACACTATCTGGACCGTGCTTTTTTGACTACTCCCATACCAGCGGAAAGGATTGCACACTTGTCAACAATTAAAGATGATTCTATTTGATTTTAACTTCAGTCTCTTCTAATTATTTTTATCGATGTCATAACGCCAAGTGTTCATGGGATGAAGTACTTACAAATCTGTCTAGGTCAACATAAATTTTGCTTAAATCACATACATTTTAACCATTTTGACTGTGACATTACAAAAAGATGGCATAACTTTTCATAAGTATGAAATTTGTTAAAATTTATGTGATCTTTCTCCAAACGCTTTGAAAATTGAAATAATCTATTTTTGAATCGCAAGAAATTAGAAAAACTTTAAGTACATTCTTAAAAAATGGTACCTCTACATATTGCTGTGTTGCAATCAATCCCTTGATATTCAAAATACAGAGATACAAATATGCGTGTCGGAGGGACATAAAATACTAGCTAACTAGATTCCTTTGCCAGAAGACCACTGACATGGCCACCATGCAAAACCTCCAAAAGGTAAAACATTTAAATCCATTGGAACATAACTACAAAACTAGTCACTGGTGCTCAACAGGACAGTTAAATTTTTCCCAAAAGAAATTGATTTACCTTTTACTGAACTAGAGAAAACCTGCAGAAGTCAAGCAAACTATGGGAGGAAAATTCGATACTCACCTTGTCGAGTTTATTAGGCCTGAAAATTTTTTCAGGTTTTTGACAGGGAACTAACTTGCCGATCATGAATCCAAAGTCTCAGTAACGGCATCTAATCTGGATCCACGTTGCTGTTTGCGGTGTTGGTAGTCAGACATTCGTTAGTTATAAACTCTGAGAATAGCTCACGTCCGACATCACCACATATTTGTATAAGGAATTTAGCGGTGAAATCTTCGGGAAAACGTTCCCAACCAGCGATTGTTTACTGGAAAATTAGAGCAGCAAAATGAGCTGATACCGTCATTAATGAATCATACTGCTGAACTGTTTCAATGGACAAACCCTCGTCCACCCTTCCAATATATCTCTCGAGAATCCAAGTAACATTGATAATTTTTCAAAATTGTCAAAAAGACAAATCGTCCTTACTATAACTATAAGAGGGAATGCAATATGAGAAAAACACAACATTTGGCCACAAATATTAACAACCCAAACTGGACATTATTTTATATTTAAACTGCTTGTCATCATATCTACGTTTAAAGTTTCGATTCTGTTTTATTAAAACAAAACGTGTGGTGAGAATAACTTTTAACGGTTTAATATATATATAATATATATATATATATATATATATATATATATATATATATGTATGTATATACACACACATATATATAGCTATTCACGGATCCCTAGTCACCACGGTGGGCGAGGGAATTACATGGCTAATTGTAATAATGTAATGGGGATTACACGTGAACAAATTATAGATTAAAATATAGGTTAAACAGAGATATGACTTTGAGACCAACAGTCGCAATAATCTTATCTCTAATAGGGAAAATTACCAACCAGCTACACCGTGTGAATCTCTAGTTACCCTGCGAATCGTTCATCAACGAAGAAGTAAAGTAACCAACAACGATCTTCCCTTCGCAGCCTATTGTCATAGAGTTATAAGGAACCCGGATTGGTGGGAAATGTAGGACAGATTTTAGTTACAATCCTAACAAATCAACACTGATTTGACATCGGTATGAAGACATTTCTACTGCATATCGCATTCAATATTTTTCATTGATTAAATGAGAACAAATTTGCAATACTTTGTACTTTAGCAAATTATTTAGCTACTAGCTACAGCAAATCTTAATTATTGGATAAGGCTGTTCTTTGATACGAAAAAATGTCAGGATCAGAGACTGTTACCTGAAGCCAAATTTAATAATTGTTTTATTATGCAGTTTCAAGTACCAAGCGGTCAATTGGTAAACCATCTGACCTTGCAAAACTATGCAGGGGAAGTGGCTTGCCTTACCCAAGCTGAACAGCTCGTCACTGGCCTGTCGTCAGGACACATACGATTTTGCTTTGTTTACAAAGATAATTTCCACAGATAATAACCTACAAAGATATGATTACAAAGATATTGCCCACAGATAACAACACGACAATCTCAGCGGTTAATACGACTAGAAGAAGTGCAGATATGCGGAGTTCTTTCAAAGCTTTTTGACCATTCTTACTGAACAATATGGAGAAAATGTATAACGGCAAAAGGTTAACTAGCTTTCTTAAATAATACATAAGAATTCGTCATGTAAAAAGACCGTCAGAAACTTATCTATATTACTAAAACAGTTCACATTTCTTAACTCTTTCCCGGAGAGAGCTCTCCCTTTGATTTCATCTCGCGTTAGCTAAAGTAAACTAATAGAAATCTTATCCTGCCGGGAAAGAGTTAAAGATTTCCATGTTTTGTGAGTAAAATTTTTGATTAGATTTATGAAATTAGTTTGAAAAAAGTTAATAACGAGACAGACTATGCAAAAGTGACTGCCAATTTAATATTCTTTCGTGCTCATTTAAATTACCTAACAAACCTTAATTCAATTAGACATATATACAGGTTTATATACAACTTTATATACAGATAAATCTACGTCGGCATTCAGAGATATACATTTGGTCGTACATGTTCTTAAACACTAACGCGTATTTGGCGAAAAAGAGTGCGATGGTGAGACGGCAAGAGAGAGAGAGATAGTGGTAGGCAAATAGTGACAGTGATAGAGATAGAGATAAAAACAGAGATTGAGACAGAGATATAGAGTTAGAGAAATATAGAACAACACGTATCCTATACACGCTCTCATTGGACGAGTCTCATTTTCTCTCTGAGTACAGAGACACAACTGACGTCATTTTCATTTTGTACTAGAATACTGAGACATGGACGACGTCACGAAAAGCCGAAAAAGCATTGGTTATTTCATAAAACAAATAGAAAATAGCTTTCGTGCCTCTGTACTGTGATAGAAACATTCTTGACGCTCTTTCAGCGGGAGAAATACTCGAAAACACAAGGCTACGCCTCGTATTTAGGTATTTTTCCGGTTGAAATGACGTCTTCATGCTTGTATCACAGCATAGACACTCAAAGAATTTTCTATTTGTTGAATAGAGATAGAGATTAAAGTTCTCAATCTGAACAGGCTGCAAAACCAGATAGCAAGGAGTTATTTTTATCTTTCTCCGCGAAACCAACTAAGAATATCGACTAATCCAAACAGGGTAAAACTGTGTGAAAATTTACGTCATATAAGAGTAATCTATAACACTTCGCTACTTCTTGATATCAACGATGTCTCCTTTTTCCCTGGAGCTTTCTGAAGTTTTCTTGGACCATTTGATTGTCTGGGTTTAAACTTAAAGCCTTCCTATAGAACTTTTCAGCTTCAATCTTTTTCCCCCATTTGTGGTATAGAACACCTGCAGATATTAATAGATACAGCATTACGGTCACAAAACAGCAGCTTCTCTCGGAAAATACAACATATCATTAGCATATTTATTAAGCGCACCTCGTAGGTTGTACGTCACACTAGTGCAAACTGGATATGGTTCATGTACTTTTCATAAAAAGCTTTCAGTTGTTTCATCTTCTTGTTTCATCTGCGAGGGACTTTCGACCACGTTTCGTAAGATAATGAAGAGGACCTTCTGTTATATTCTGATTATATTGGAGATTGACCTCCTGATTAATGAGGGTTCACTAATCTTCAGGTATCTACTTTGAGCTTTGTTTGTATTTGTTGCGCTTCTTTTAGTTGTGATTTCTACACTTATTTTATGAATTCATAACTTGACAAGCATATTCATCACTAATTAGTATAAACCAACTAAAATATGTTTTGTCTTCTGGTAGCTGATATGATTCAAGACTGAACTGAAAACGTGTTCCAGGGTGTTATTTCATGTTATAATTATTACCTCATAAATTTGTCTTACAAACTTTATCTCTTAACCCTTTAACGGTCAGTGTCCTGTATATAGGACACCTTAAAACAAAAGAACAGAAGAAAACAAATTCAGTAGTTAAAGGGTTAATTACTCTCATTTTCAGTCGTGTTGAAGGGCGGTTTCTACAGCGCAACACTATCCTACCTTTTTTAACGCCTTTACTTATACCAAAGTTTCTCTTATATAACGAGACATTAAGTTACTTATATCATAAACCAACCTAAGTTTCCAAAATAGTTTGCGTCAGTAGATTTTAGCTGAATTGCTTCCAAAAAATGACCTTCGGACTCCTGAAGAAAAGAGAAACAACACTAACCTCAAACGTTGACCAATGGGAGCTTCACGCGGAGTACTAAGAGTAATCGTTTTCCCACTTTCCACCAAGTTTAATTTTTCATTTCGTCCACATACGAGAAAATGTTGTGAAAGGGGTAGGGGTTGCTTTTCGATCATTTTTTAACAACCTTTACAAGGTTTGTTCACGACTTCTGCGAATTCAATTGCATTAGTTTATCACATGTTCTGAGGAAAAATTGCGAGAAGAGAAGTCTCCTGACAATGAAAAGAGTGTGGCTATTGCAGAATTTCTGATGGCTCGCCCCAAACTTTGCCCACCTTTGTCTCTCCCATCTTGGACGGTGGTTCTGCCACTGGTGGAGATATCACCAATCCGCCCCTTCACACGGCATGATTGTCGTATAGGACTGTTAGTCTTCAGGTAAATAATGTTGTCTCATGGGCACAATTCCTGCTTTGGATCCGCTCTGTGCACTACAAATACGTCCCTAAGACTCCAGTGATTTGATCGGATGCATCAGAACGAACAATCGTATAAGACAATAGTTTCGCGTAAATAGCTCCACAGACATTGAAATGTGTGCTCAAACCGTTTATTTGTCAAAGCGTACTGCAAATACGATTGTTTGATAGACGGGGGAGAGTTATAAAAAGCAGATGAAAACAAAAGCCATAAAGACTGATCAAGACGACTAAACTATAAATATGGTAGTAAAATGGACTAAAACGTAATGGTAGCTCAACGGTTATAGCATCTCACCGGTCATCAGAGGGTTACGGGTTCGATCCCGTCCGGGGCTCAGAAGTCGTTTTTCTGTGGATAGAGCTTGACGAACGTTCATCTATCATTTATGATATCTCCAAACTCTCACATTTCCAAAATATATCTAAACAATATTTATTTTCCAATAATTGTCAAATGGTAGAATAGCTTGCGGTACTGCATTTATAAAGTTATGCAGCCGGTATTTTACGACATATATACTTAAAGTTTTCAAGAAATGGTATTCATAGCAATTAACTCGATTGTTTAAAACCCATTTGATCCAAGACGATACCAAATCCCCTCCGCCTTGAGAGGTGTTTACGAAACACGAAACTAATCCGTTAAATCATGGCTATTCAATATATATCAGCGAGATTTTATGACTTCGCCTTCATCAGGCTACGTTTTCATGGAAAAATCAAGGAATTACGATGTTTCCGGTTCTATGGTAACGAGTACTGAAGTTAGCACCCTACTTTATCCAAGTTCGGAATTTACTGTTTTACAGCCACTTTCTTGGAAGTCTGGCTACACCTCAATTTTATCGTCCTCTTTATCAAGCTGTTGTTTTAAGTATTTTTGAGCGGATAAAATGCAATTACTGAGTGCCACTTCAATGATATTGCACAATATCATTTATTTGAAATCCAAGATGATGGGACAATGACGTCATTCACCACCAAAATGCCCCATAAAATTTCATTCTGGCAAAAGCTAGACTTTATTCAACACAAAGACGTCCAGGCAATAAAGTATCCGCATGTCTACCTTACTATTCCTATATGACAATTTAGTTCACTATTTTTATATTACTCATCAAATTACAGTGCAATAATTTTAATAATCTTTGAGT
This sequence comes from Heliopora coerulea, assembly GCA_030142905.1. Classification (NCBI taxonomy): domain Eukaryota; kingdom Metazoa; phylum Cnidaria; class Anthozoa; order Scleralcyonacea; family Helioporidae; genus Heliopora; species Heliopora coerulea. Next base: position 856,529 of record JASJOG010000004.1, read on the forward strand.
GATAGGCTGCAGGTACCTTCGCCCCCTCCCCTTACTCTCTTGAACCACTTAAAATCCACTCTTTATTCGATCAAATTGCCCATAAAAAATGGAAACAAAGCTTCTCTTATTGGAAGATCACTTAAAATCGCAAAAGAACGCCTTATATAGTTTTCTATATCTCATTTTGTTCCTGTGATATTTATAGTTTTGTCATATGTAAATGAGACTATGTGTGACACCAGTTAGTTGAGATACCACATCAGCTGGAAAATAAGCTAGCCTTGCAATATAATGCAATAAAATCACTCGTACCTTTGTAAGTTGGTTCAATTCATGAAATTGAACAACTCCATGTCAAAGTATTGTCAAAGTTACTGCACAAGTTTTCAAAAGCATTTCAAATCTATGAAATGTAATTCACTTCTCCCTAGCCTGTTCATGAGCATTTTTGGTTCGCGCTTACTGAGACCTGTTGCCTTCATCATATTATATATCATTTAAAGGAAAAGACAGAAAACCTTGCACTTTAAAGGTGGAGTAAAAACAATTTTGATTCAAGAATGGATTAATACCTAACTGTGACAATGTTTTGACAAAGTGCTATTCAGTATCATGAACTAAACTAACATAACTATATAACTATAAATGATTTCGTAAACCTTTTTTTCTTTTCAGTCAAAATTTTTTGTCAACCGACGTCACACTATGCCTTATCTACATATCAAACAAATTCAAACATCTCCAAAACAAAATGAAAGACAGAAAAACTGTAGAAGGTATTCCTTTATTTCCACGAGTTCATTTAAATAAGATAAATCTAGGTTCATAGACACCGCAAAATTAGTACATCGTGCTTTGGCATCAGGTCACTATAATTGCTCATCACGAAACAGGGTTAGTTTTGAAAACACGGATGAAATAATTTGTGTTAAAGTGGGTAAAGGTCAAAACTAATTTACGTTTTACAAGCGAATAATTCAGGTTAAGGTTTGGAATTTCGTCATGTGATTCACAAGTCCAGAAGGCGAGGAATCACAGAAACTGTTCTTATTTTTTTCCTATTTGGGCGGCACGTTAACTACTCATTTCTTATTCGATAAATAATACCGAGGTTGATACCTTGAACTTCCCCATCTTTCCAAGAATATTTCCAAGAGAGAAATGAAAACCAGCATACTTTGGAAGTAAACCCAAAGCTTGCTTGCACGCCAAAGCAGCCTTTTCAAGCTGACCTTAAAACACAAGTAGTTACACGTGAGCTTTCAGTAAGTTCAGCATAGTACCGAGTTTAGTCCAGTATACCCAAAGACATTGTACGATACATTACATTAGCATAAAGCATAAAAAAACAAAAATTAGCACGATGAAGTGGAATGAAGTGCAGCATAAAGAAATACACTATTTTAATTATTGATAATAGTTCTTAGGTAATCAGAGTTTTGTTGCGCAGGTGCTCCAAGTAATTTGGTTAAGTATATGAGCAATTGGTCAGTTACCTAATCATTGCCAAATGCCAATACATAAAAGGTCTATAGATAAATATCTACATAAAAATTATTTAAAACACTTTAAGCAGCTGTCGAGAGGTTCACCTAAGTTAAGTTTTAAAAAAAATGCTGTGGTATCCGAGTAATCATCACCACCATCATCATAACCTTTCTTTTAATGTCAATTCTTTATGAGGCATACTAATTAAGAACACCATTCAGATATAATTGAAGTCCACACTAGTTAACAAGTTAAGAATTCAAACCACGAAATTAGATTTAGCAATGGAAAATTAATGATTGTTCTAAATTAAAATATTAACGATTAGGAAAATATTAACGATTAGGAAAATATTTACCTGAATTCTCCAGTAAGACAATGATATTATTCCAAGCGTTTTTCTTCAAAGGATCCAAACGTAGCGATTTCTGATACTCTTCCAGTGCCTTTTCTGGTTTCTTCCATTCAATATACTAGGAAAAAAAGAACACACTGCCGGCTATAATACAAGGCAGTGGCATAATTATGTTTAAAACAAAATAAATTCCTAATAGGAAAGTCATCTTTTAAACTCAAGTCTCTGCAGGCGAGCATACCTCAGTCACTTCAAAGACTACTTTAAGCAGGAAGAGACTGATCTCTTAGTTATTAGAAAAACACTCGAATTAAGTTTTTTAAGTTAAGCAGATGCTTCAAAATTAGTAATGACGAAATAATTCAGGAGTACAGTATAGGTGTCAGAACTCTATTAACATCAGGGCCTTTTCCACGTTTCTACAGGATAACACCTTAAGGTGTCGTTTTCTTTGTTTTTTTATCTTTGTATCGTCACATTTCTAAAGCTAGCAAGCGTGCTAGTTTGATTATCTGGAGAGTAAAAACAATAAAGAAAACTTGTTATAATAACAATGAATTTGATCTGATGAATGGGTGATTGATTAAATTGAAAGCTTAAAACAAAATAATTTACGTGATGTTTTCTGTAGCTATCTATCAGCTGTTACAACAATACAGCCTACTTGTTATTCATTTAGTCTGCAATGAATATTAAAATTTCATCTAACCAATATACAGTATTATTTTGTAAAAGTTCAAACCCGCTACAAAAAGATCGTCATGTCTGTTCCGTAATGCCCATAAAATGAAATTGGATGGAATGGAAATCCCTATATCTTAGGTCGACATTACTTACCAAATTACCAAGATTGTAATGCGCATCGGGATACTTTTTCCGGCATCTAAGGGCATTTAGATAACACTTCTCGGCTTCCTATGCAAATAGATACTTTAAATTAGTTACTTGATGTGACAGGAACTTAAAATGGTAATAGAGATTTACAAACCTGATATTTTTTGAGAGATGACTTTGTAATTCCAAGGTTCATCCAAGATGCTGCGAATGTAGGTCTAAAATTAACATACGAAAAATTTTATAAAAAGGACATATTGGAAGGATTAATTTATTTATTTAAATGTAAAGCATAAAATTTAAACCTACCAGCTGATTGCTACAACGGGCTCTAGCCGTGGAACTTACTACGCAACGCTAACCAGTTTGCGGATGTGACTTGCGCTCACCTCCTGAATCCTTGCAGCTCAAAATGTTTAGAGTGTCTCACCGGCGATCTCAAAGTTATGATATGCAACAAGTAAAAAGAAAATCTTTTCGACTAAACGGTTTGAGAACATGCGCATTAATACGCATTAATATTATACAGTGTTATTAACAAGTTACGATTACATAACCAATGGTTAACGCCTTGAGTGCAGAACTTCTTGTCATTGCTGAATTTCATAGTCTGGCGTTAGCCATAATAAAATATAAGGCGTGCGCACAATCGGTCAAGGGATCAACATATACTTGACGTGCAACTCAAAGACAAGAAGTACAAGTACATACAGCATACACATAAGACCTTCCCACACCATCAGTCTGTGAAGCTCAATGGCTAGTCCATTTCACTAGCGACAAGATTACGGCGTTTGATCACCGTCATGATTTCAAAAACGTTTTCTGAGTAAATTGCCTGAGAGCATGCACCACTGTCTGGTAATCAGGTTATACATCACAGATCTCGAAATCAGTGGGCAACGTACAAGTAATCATTTTTTGTCCATCAACGGGTTACCTTATAGCTAGTGCCTTCTCGAACGCCTGTTCAGCGCCAGATAAGTCACCGATACTCTAAACGGAAAAAAAGAGATATTAAAGGAATAAAAATGCAAAATAAACTGTAGGTATACGAAAGCTCCAGACCAAAATTATCGGAATCGATACAAACCATTAATAATTTGTTTTTAACCGACTACATTAGTTTAACCAATCTAAATTATTATTTGCGGAGCATTTGAATGCAATTTTATAACTTCTCGCTCTGTGATAAATTAGCAATATGACACGACGTTTCCATGTAATCTTGACATCATTTTCAAGTGTAAAATACAATTTTTACCAAATCTTAGAATAAAAATCTAAACTAATAAATTAAATCCAAAATTTTTCAGTCTCCAAGTCAACGTGTTCACTCGGACGCGAAATTGTCGGAGGTGTATTTACTCATTTCGGACGGATTTCAGTCAAAATTTGGGACAATAATGATGGAATGTTAATTTAAATCACATATTAATTTCGATGAACACCATCCAAACAAATGTTAGCTAATTTAACTGTGCTTGTCGTAAGTATAATATATCAAATATGTGTTATGACAAAATTGTGTACATCGCGTACTACGAGTCTCTTGCTACAATTCCTGTCACTAGGTTTTAACGTAGATTTTTACAAACGATATCCCTCTCGCCCACGTACATAAATCTTAGCCCTTCACTATATGAGCCCATATTTTGTTTCGTGGGACTTTTAACCCATATTTGTCTCAACGTAACTGGAGCGTGCATCGGCTTCCCTACACGCATTCCAAATTTATAGAAATGCCAGGCTTGGAAAAATCCGGCATTCATACGCTGTCAAAGGAGACGTGAAGGAAAATGAGCACTGACAATTGACGTTCTTGAAGCATCGCTTTTCTTTTATTCTTATAAGAAGACAACGGAATAATCTATCTCCATCTAACAGACGATACCGCTCTCCATGGTACATCCTGTACACCTCGAAGCACATCAACGGATGATTAAAAATGTATTCATCAACGAACTCTTGCCCAACTATATTACTTTTATGAGCTTCTCATAACCACGATAAAAAAAATAAATCTTCGTAAGGTTTATGAAATTCCAATACCAAAAAACATCGAGCACCTAAAATATTCGGACCATCGAGTTTTCGTACAAGCTTTTGGCCACTTTTCAAAGGTGTTCGAAGTTTTGGGGGATTGACAAGGATTTATAGCCTTCACTGGACATACAAGCGGACTCAAAGCGAAATTCTTTCATTCATTTATTAGCATTTTATTCAAAACCTTTGTTCTTTAAATAAATTTTTAATGTTTTCATATCTTCATGTTAAAAGAGCTGTAATCATATTTCAATACATTCATATAGTTTCTTATTTAAAACTTCGGTAAATCTTAAATTTTATAATCGAAAATGTCAAGACTACCTCCAAATGTCGTGTAACATAGCACACTTTAAAGATTAGATGTGGAAAAAGAAATTGCCCGTGAGCCTATTGGTATACCTATCATTACATTGAATTCAAATTTATTCAACCCTACGTAGACTGGGCTTTTTTTTAGTCCGCTGGGGAGAGGGCAGAAAGTACCCGTGGTCGATATCTCCAAAACTATTTGGCATATGGTCATGAAATTCTTACAGGATCATGGTATGCTAAGTCCAAATATATATAACGATTTTATTGTCAATGGAAAGAAATTCTGACCACATTACAACGACTTCAGTTCTAAAAACCTCGAATTTTAAGAACTCTAAAAAGATTTTTTTAAAGATTATTTCTCACTCTTGTAACAAGAAGTTATGTTAAGAGATCGGTTTCTTTCCACCGAGACGTGCGTATTTTTTTGTTACTATTGCAATGAAATGAAAAATTGCAATTGAATTACCGATTTTAACAATCCGTTTTCGTACAGCAAAAATTCCAAAACATCATGAAATTGACACGAAACGACTTTCATTGGAACTACTATTAAAATCTCTATAACTATGAATCTTCAACATCCCATGACCGCTGCTATCTTGGATTACCTAGAATACACCGGTATACTTAACTTATAAGCTATTACCAAAAATTTTTAATAATTGCCTTATAGCTATATATTTGAAAAAGAAGAACGTGTTAATGCATGAAAAACAAACAAAAAAAAAAAAACAAAAAAACTCTTTAAGATAATGCTCTCTCGAAATTCAGTGTTGGTAGGTGTTTGCAAATACTCTATAACTTTTTTTTGGCTAAATATTTTCACACGATTTTTTTTCCACCCATAAAGCCAAAATATTTTTGGATAACGTACTGAAATTTCAGCTCAAGAACTGTAATGGTGAAAAGATATAAGCATTTAAATTCGGCACGGACACTTTCCGTCCCCTAGTCTAGATAGGGTTAATCAACTTAACCATACCAACTACTTGTCGTTTTTCACGGCGCTGTGCTTGAACACATTAGATTATTTAAAAAAGGCCAAGAAAAAAACCCGCGAATGAGTTTACATACAGTGCGAAATTATTTTTTTCTAAAATTTATGGAGTGATAATTAATGATCACTTTAAAAATTAGTTCCAGGTCTTAGCAGCCGAGTAACTAAAACTTCGTTTCATGTGACGTATGCTGGGTTTATGTAACATCAGTTCTTTGTTGTTACTTCTTATGTTATATTTTGTGCCAAGGGAAGTGTTGAAAAGTTCACGAATATAAGGGCAACTGCCACCAATCATGCCTTGCATGGATATATTTTTTAATTTAATCAATCTTTCTTATTACTAAAGTTTCTCAACCTAATTTTCTCAGATTTCACGGCATTGTGCATCATATCGACCTCCATTACTTATTCTCCCCGCTCTATTTTGCTGTTTGTGAAGGAAAGGTTTCCCAGACAAGAGCATGGTAATTAAAATGTGGTAAAACTACAACACTTTACACAGTTTCAGAGTTTCCAATAAAACATAGGATTACATGCTCTAATAATAACTATTGCTCTGGATTTCTTTTTAATTATGTTATCCACTCGTTTTCCCAATCTAGTCGTTCATCAATTATAATTCCAGTTGATATGGTTGGACTAGTTCCAACAAAGACGCAAAAATCATATACTGTTGTGCCACTTGCTAAAATCAACGAATTATATATTCTTTTAAGTACCGAATTTAATTTTTTTAGATAATATCAATAGTTTTTTATGCCAGTCAAGAAAAGAAGCGAGCCTACATTAGATCCTAATGGAACTCTGCAACGAATACTTTTAGTGGAGATATGCTTTAATCTTACAGACTTCATCGCTGTCTCAAACGACCTTGGCAATATCACTTAAAACCCAACAGAATTCAAATTTTTCAAGAATTCTCTAATAGCTTATAATCTCAAAAGTCTTATTTAAAATCTAGAAATAAAACATTATGATGTTCTAATCGATATTAAAGGTCCGGTCATTTGTGACACTCAATATAAACGTCGCAGTGGAAAACTCTTTTCTGAAATTAAATTGAAATTTGCTTAAGAGATAGATATTGAAATAACTCGGTTAACAATGTTTTCTCCGAGAATTTTAACGCGACAATGGATAATACCAATATTACTCTTTTATTTTTACCATCAGTATTACATTCTGATTTATAAGTGGGAGACACCTAACATAATAAATGCAGTATGTATGACGCAGGTATTACGACATTATTGGAATTTCATTGCCAATATAATTTTGTGGGTTGAAATGCCATACATTCAGATAACCACTGAAGGGTAACTGCTTCAGATTTCTATTGCTGAAATCTTAGTTACTTCAAGTTACCTCAAGCAGGTTTCCAAGATTGTTATATGCTTGATCATATTCTGGGTAAAGTCTAAATAAAGCAATCAACAAAAGAACAACGACTAAGAAAACAATAAATTTTTGATCGGAAGAGTGAATCGTAATAACCATATGCAGTTCGAACTAGTAAAATAATAGCTTATGCAATAATGATCATAAAAATAACAATAATATTAACAGTAAACGTAACAATAACAGAAACAATAACAACACTAAAAGTAACAATAATAACAATATCAGTAACAGTAACAACAATAACGATAACGGTAACAAAAACAACAACAATAATAATAATAATAATTATGTGCACTCGTGATCAGAAAAGTTATGATTCGTTTACAAATTTACCGTCATGCAAAAAATTCATCGAAGTCTCCAATACAAGGTGTGTTTCTTGCATTGCTTAGAAATGACTTCAAAGCAAAAGTGAGCCCAGAATCATAATTGGATTAGACAAAGATCAATGAGACGAGTGCCAATCCAATCCAACCGTCATAGAAGCTTTGAAAAATAAAAATAATATGGGTATGCTTTTGCAATGTTCATACCTTATTGCTTCTTTGTAATGCTTCAGAGCCTCTGCAACATTATTAGCATCACTTCTAACCTTCCCTATGTTGTAGTGGACCTAATTAAAATGGTTTCTTCGTGAAGAGGATCAACAACAGCAATAGCAATATGTATGTTTATGAAACTTGGTAACAAACACTATATCCGATTACTCAAAACAAGGAAAGCTAATGAGTAATCGTTCACCGAAAATTCAATAATATTAATGATTGTAAGTTCATCGGTATATTTGAATAATGTCCAATGAGACAAATGTTTTGAATTTGGGAGCTTGGAAATATTCGTGGATGTTCGTTGGACGTTTGTCAAGCTCCTACCTTAGAGAAACGATTTCTGAGCCCCTGACGAAGATCGAACCAGCAACCTTCTCTTGAGACGCTCTAACCATCGAATTACCGTGACTCAAATGATGAGCTAAGGTACGAGTCTGACGTATGAATTGTCTATGCCGTAGCCCGAAATAGTTTTTGTGAGGCTTGACCTAAACGAACATTCGACGAAATTTCTTGAATAATGTTTTTAAATAACTTTTCAACCGTATACAAGCTCCACATCATTCTTAGTTTGGTCGCTTTTGTCTAATCTTACCTTGGCATTTAGTGGACAAACTTTCTCGCCAGACACAAACAAGGATTCTTCATTAAGCCATTCTCCACTTCGCTAAAGTGAAACCAAAAAAAGCAGTTTCTTATTCTCTATTTCATATTCACTGGGTATAAATGCGAGACAAATAGTAGCCTTGCTTTCATTTTTTCTTTTTATATGCAGTGTCATATAAACTGGTCGACTAAACCTCGCGCTAGATATGTATTGTGTTAAAGTACATTAATATTGTGTTGAGGTACTGAGAAACCTGTGACCACTTTCATATGTCATAAAAACATAAATAAATAATCCTACACACGTACAAGTACACGTTTCTAGGTACATACAACATATTTTTATTAGAAATATAACAAAACTAAAAAAATTGACAAAGGATTAATGCTAAATACGTACATGTAATGATCTCCAAGTAAATAAAACCAGAGAGCCATAAGCAAGTATGCACGTAATCTGTAGGTTCATATATAAAATAAATACTGAGCATATTAATAATTGAATATACGAGAATAAAAGATGAAGCCAAGTTGTACGTACGTACGTATCGTGTTTGTTTTCACGTATGTTGTATGTATACATGTACACATGATGTATGCATGTATGTGAGTAAAGAGCTCTATTGAACCTCGAAAACTCAACCTATTACGGAAAACAAAAATTAGTTGAGGAAGTCATAGACTTTTGTCTCCACATGCTAGCAAGGAACGGTATGACAGCCCACAAAATTTTGTCGTCGTCAATCTTTTTTTATACTGAAAGTCAGTTCACAGCAGTACATATTAAGCTTAGATCAGTGTTAAATTTATTCGAAAAGCTAAAAACAGTCACCCAGCGGCTCATGATTTTTTTCTTTTACGTTTTTCTATGGTCATAAATGGAACCGTCCAGTCAATCTGAATAAACAAAAGTGAGCATTTTCATGGAGTAACTTGACCTGAGGTCAACTGTGACCGCAGCTACCTATTTAGGAGGTAGTATGTAAGCGCTATGGCTTCTAATAACATTTCGAGATTTTTTCTATAATCCATTTTCCGTGAATTGAACGACATGACTAATTGCAGGGGCAAGGAAATCTATTCGATTCAGAGAGTGGAACGCGACTTATTTATTTTATTTATTCACTTATTTACATATATATATTTTTTATTTATTTATTTTATTTATTTATTTTATTTATTTATTTATTTATTTATTTATTTATTTATTTATTTATTTATTTATTTTATTTATTTTATTTATTTATTTACTAATATCTCTACATGGCAGCCTCTCTACCGGAATCCTAGGAAACTCACAAGTGATTATGAAAGGACTGTGTAACAAATATAAATTGAAGAGGAGAATTACGATTAATACAGTCAGGTACATTAGCTGGGTTTTAGTTATTCTAACTTCAGCGCCTGTATAACTGAAACTTCTTTTCAATGCATTAGTGTTTGGCTTTAGCAGTGCCAAGACGCAGTTATAGAGTAAATTATAGCAAGTATTTTTTAAAAGTATAAAAACTCTTTGAGATTATCGTAAATCAAATTACCAGAAATCACCATACTTATAAAACTAGGCATCTGCGTCCTTCTACCTCCAGGCGTATCCCATTTAAGTTTACTTTTTACGATATCGGACAATATACAATTATTACGTGTAATAATACAACCAGCATCATTTTATAACTTTTGCAATTTATTTTGCTATGTTTCTAAGGTTTCCTATTTTAATGCACAATAATAGGAGTGTGGTAAAATAAGTTCTTGGTACATAGATTTTAGACCTCTTTTACAGTGTTCTTTTGAAACTCTCAAGAAACCAATTTCTTTCGAGAAGCTCCTTGCAACCCGATCGACTTGCCACTTCCAGGTGAGGTTTCTTTTCACTACAACACCAAGTGCTTCGACAGAAAAGACGTGATTAATATTATCGGCTGATAACATAGGGTAGTATTATTTTGGCACAATCTCCGCCAAGAACCAATAAACATGCATTCGGTTTTGTCAACATGCAAAATAAGTTTGTCACCTGGATAAGTTTGTTACCTCAAATAAGTTTGCTAAAAATACTTAATTCCTATAGTCTACATTATACAAACATTGAATATAAAATTCTAAATCGTGCAAAAAGTCCGATTTTGAATTCGGAGGAAGATAAATTGAAGTTAGTGTAATTGGCTGTACTTTTGATTTATTAACCTTGATACACGCAGGCACTACAGAATCCGGGACCAATTTTGATCTCTCATTTATGTTTATAATCTCAAGCCTGAAAATAAGCGTTCGGTCACGGTCATTTGACCGACGCAAAATATCATTTGACCGGTGCTAGACTCCCGAGATCGGTCAAAGTGACCGGCAGCGCGATTTATCAATTTCGTGATCATCCAATTTTCACTGTTCGCTGTCGTTTTGTTCTCTCAGTTCAATCTGCGACATTTGGGGTGTTATGTTTTGCGACCGCTGATCAAAGACAGCATATTATTCACGGTGTGACATTTTTCCGAGGTTTTTGGCACGCATTCTTTTTTCTCACTTCCACTCTTCCTTGCACATTCAACAAGTGAACAAAATTGTGCAACAAAAAATTGAACAAAAAATGAGCAAAATATTTTTTGCTTGGATTTGTCTGGCAATAGGGATTCAGTGGAGCCAGAGGCCAGTAAAGCTAGTAATAGTGAGCACGAGTCTTGTTTCAGACTCTGACTCTCACTTTATGCAATGTCCTTCTGATGGTGATGAGGAGAAAAGTAATGTAAGCCTGTGGTGGAAAGATAACTTTGGCAGTGACTCTGATTCAGATTCAATGGAGTTTAAAGGATTCTAATCTGTTTAGTAGAAACATTTAGCATAAGCAGAGACAACCCATAAACTGTCATAATGTAAGGTGTTTTACCATTTGTGTAATATATTGTACTATTTGTAGTGCATAAATTGTGTTCTTTGATTTCTATTTTATGTTAATAAAATGTTTAGTTATTTCAAGCAAGAGTTTATTAATGACGGGATCCAAATGTCAGATACCAATTCAAAAATGTCCGGCACCAACTTCTTCGCACCTGACATTCTGTCAGGCACCCCTGTGAAAGTTATTTTCAGGCTTGTAATCTCCCTACCATATATTGCAACACCTCCTCACATACGCGTTATACCTTTTATAAACAATTACTTACATCCAAGGATTTTTACTTCGTTTGTCATTGTATTGTCCAACCTAATTTCCTCAACACTAAGTAAGTCAAGAGATTTTCCTGGTAAATAAATTTTTAGTAGCTTAACGTATTTAGGTAGAGATGAAATATTCAAATAAACTAATCAAAAGCCTCTTGATTCTTATAATTAATGTGATTTAGAGGCACACGCTTTCAACATATTTTCTACTGTGCCTTCAAAAATGGACTACTTTGTAGGCAGTTTTAAGCAAAATAGCACAGGTTTAAAGGTAGTACTCTACCAAAAAAGAGAAAACATGTACTAAGGTTTTGACCGAAAGTCCTGCATCCAAGTAAAATTTGAACATTCGATCGAAACCTCTATAGCTAGTTCTCTTTATTTTTTTTGGAAAAGTCCTACCTTAAAACTTTCTCTACTTCTGTCTGCTGTACCTTTCTGCTTACGTTCTTTGAGATATAGGCTAGGCCTAAGACAAAAAGGACGCAATATCCTCCTGATGACAAATACAGCACCCGCTCAGCAACCACAAATCCCACTTGAAAAAATATATTACTGGCAGGAAGAAATGGGACGACCAGCATAGCAACACCCATCAAAAATATGCTACAAAGTCAATAAAAATATCAAAATCACAAATTATCGAACAACGAGAACCATAAATAAAACTAAACACCTTTCACGTTCAGATGCTTGTTCTGAACACCCAACATACGGCAAGTTGGGTCACAATGTCATCAACACAGATTGAAGAAGCTGGCTCTCCTATCAATTACATAATGAATATCATGCCAGTTGACGTTTGATCGACTTATTTCTATGGAATTGGAATTGGAAAAACTTTATTTTAGCAAAGTAGCCCATTCATCCCGAAGGCTGGTATTCAGAGGGGCCCTTCATTTAAGAAGCTTAATTGCATTAAATTTCAAAAATTACAAAAATTTTATCCTATAGCATTTACAAATTCTTTAAAAAAACTGGACGAATTTGCATATGGTAATTTATACAAATCTAAATATATATAAGTATTTCATAATAAAAAAAATGTTTAAAAATCTTCTCCTTAAAACTACTTAATGATAGCACGTTCTTAATATCATCTGGACGAGAATTAAAATAAAAAGGTCCAGAATAGTAAAATGATTTTTTAAAAAGTTCAAGTTTCGGTTTAGGTAACATTATATCATCCTTACGCCCAGTATTATATTTGAGCTTTTTTCATAAAATAATTTTGGAGATATTCTGGTGTAAAATTATTTACACACTTATAAACTAATATACATTTATGCATAATTCGCCTATCTTCCAGTTTAATAGAATTTAAATTTCGAAATGTGTTTTCGAATGATCTCTCTTGAAGCACAATTCGGGCTCCCCAATTTCGTAAACGTTCAAGTTCTTGAGAAGCACCTGAACCCAAGTTCCCCAAAGCAGTATCTGTGTAGCCCAGAAGAGGTTGAACCAGTGCATCAAAAATACATTTTGCTGCCTTAATGATTAGACATAGTTGTATACGGTAAATTATGTTCAATCACGTATTTACTTTTTCACTGATATTTTCAGTGTATTCTTTCCAACTCATGCTTTCGCCCAAGATAACTCCCAGATATTCAAAACTAGTTATCAGTTCAATATATTTCCCACTTATACTTATTTCAAAATTTTCACATTCTTTCAATTTATGTTTCGTCCCAAACAACATACTCTTTGTCTTGGAGTGGTTGATAATTAACTGATTTTTTGCCATCCATTGTGTCCCCAGTTATATATCTTTTTGTAAGTAATTTGCAATTTCATATGGTGTCTTCCCTGTATGATAAACAACCGTATAATCTGCATACGTTAAGATGGAGGAATGTTTAAAGCAATCTGACATATCATTAATTAAAATGACAAAAAGTAACGGCCCCAGAATGGAGCTTTGTGGCACTCCATAACTTATGTCGAGACTATCCGACAGCATTTTATTGAATTGAGTTTGTTGATATCTAGTTGTAACATACTCCTGGAACCAATATAGACCTGCGTCACTGACACCATATTGTTCAAGTTTATGTAATAAATAGTCATGGCTCACCAGGTCAAATGCCTCTTTAAGATCTACGAACACAGATCCTGTCAATAGTCCATCATTTACGTTTCTTAGGATATAGTCAGTGAAATATACAACCTCAAGACGAATGTGTGGATAAGTGGATGTGATTAATTTGGAAAGTTGTTGTCGAATCTGAAACCCATGATTTCCAGTGAAAGGTAAAACAATCGAGATTTCTAACTTAGGTGCCGTCAGAACTTTAAGCGAAGGGTTTAAAATTTTATCTATGAATTTCCGAAAACAGTGATCTAAAAAACGTTCCAGATACCCATTCTCAAGTAAACAAGTCTTAAATTTTGTAAGCTCGTGAAGAAAGATTGTGTAAGACGAACATAATTTGAAATACCGAAATAAAAGAGTGTAGATGAGACCATTTTTGTAGACAATAGGTAAGAAGCTTTCAAAATTGGTAAATAGTCCAGTTAAAGTTGGTTTACGGTAAACGGAAGCAACAGAAGAGTTTTTAGAACGAGAAATATTAACATCAAGAAAAGGCAAGCTTTTATCAGTTTCTACTTCGGAAGTGAATTTGATGTTGGGGTGATGCGAATTCAAATAGCGAAGAAAGAGTTCAATATGTTTGCGAGACTTTAACAAAATAAACGAATCGTCAACATACCGTCGGTAAAAGATAGATTTAAACATTACTAGGATAATTGTCTAACTAAATCCTTTTCATAATAAGAAGGAAATATGTTGGCAAAAAGTGGACCGAGCGGGGAACCCATAGCTACCCCAATAATCTGGTCATAAAATTTTCCATTAAACAAGAAATGACAATCTTTAACCGCCAAATTTAACAATTCCTTACACTCATCACGCAAGAATCCATCAAAATATTTAGCAGTGGAAAACAATAGATCGAAAATAATTAATAAGTAATTAAATAAGTAATAATTATTACTCGATTGAGATTCCCGCCTGGTACCTCGATTGTCGAAAAGTTGATTTAGATTAAAAAGTCGAGTAACACGCAGAAATACCTCGCTAAACGTGGAGAAATCATTTTGAGATGCAGCCGTAAGGACATTTTCCTGCCGCTGCATAAATTCTGTTTCGTCTTGGTCTGGAGGTCTGTAGGCTGTTCCGATTAACAGTTCTTTTGTCTTAACCAGCCTTATTATTACCCAGATGGTTTCAAATGTTGTCACCCGCAATTTAGCATCCTCAACTACGGCAAACCTTTTATAGCCGATATGTTCAGCAACGTAAATTACCAAACCACCTCCGAAGCAGTTTCTGACCCTTCTAGGTATGTTGTAACCACATAGTGAAATTTCATCATTTGAAAACGATTTATCCAACCGAGTTTAACTTACTGCTAGAACGTGGGGGTTGTTTTTATCACAAAAGAGTCGAAGTTCGTCCATTTTATTCCTTAAGCTACAGAAGGACAAGTAAAATATTTTGAGGCCTTTTGGTACACGTGTAGTTTGATAACTCTGTGGACCAGAATTCATTGAAGTATCATTCGAAGGCAATATTAAATTTGCAGCAATACTAAAATTAAACACCCGAGTTAACGTTAACAGCCTTATTGCCGAAGTTGTCGCTCGATGACAAATCTTTGATTTCGTCGCGTTATATTGTAGCCTGGTTGTGCTTACTTTTACTTTTAAAGATTATTTGGAAGCAACCAAAGACTTCATACTACTCCATTTTTCCTTCTTTTCCGCATGAGGATATTTCATTTGCGAGAACATAAGATATATTACGAGGATCATCGTCAGAGGGCTGTGCGAGCATGGCACAGACGCCATGTTGCACCACCACCTGACGGCAAATAATATATACTGGATGTCGATTCTTATCAACAAAATAATGGATATCGATTATGATAATGGATAACGATTCCTATCAACAAAACAAAGAGGGAACCACCAAGTAAAAATGGCGGTGGGATTCTCTGCGGGGCGACATGAAATTCTCACGGACATTAGAAATTCTTACTTGTTTGACATTATTGACTGCGTTTCCAATTTGAATAATTGCAAAGCATATATAACAGGGGTGACTGTAGGATTTTTTCAACCTTGAGTTCCCGTCATTGACAGCTCCAGCTCCCTGACCAACGTCTAAAAGATACCAGTATTTGAACTCAACGTGACCAAATCATCCCATTCAATTTGTCCAAATGCACGGCATGACAAAATGCAGCGATAAATTCAGTTTACGTTTGGCCTCTGTCCCGGGCACAGGAAAAAGGGAGTCTGGATCCGGATCGGTATATATTGTTTTTCCGACATACGCAACAAATACTGTTTACTCTTGACATTTTCTCCTTTACTTCTGATAAGACTAGAAACCTCTTTGGTACTCGATTTTGAAGAGCTGAGGACAGTTTAAAAAGACTATTAAAAACCTGACGTTTTGGAGCTTTTTCTTTTTTGACAAATCCTCCGAAAAATGTGGTCTTCTCAGTAAAATGATGTAAGAAGAATACACGGAGAAAAGGTTACTCCAATCCTCATACACCAACTGATTGTCGTAATTATCCAAACATATTCGTTTGCGGCATTGAATACAAAAAATA
Organism: Heliopora coerulea; assembly: GCA_030142905.1. Classification (NCBI taxonomy): domain Eukaryota; kingdom Metazoa; phylum Cnidaria; class Anthozoa; order Scleralcyonacea; family Helioporidae; genus Heliopora; species Heliopora coerulea. The sequence goes on from JASJOG010000004.1 coordinate 872,894, forward strand.
TACATTAAATGTATACGAGAAAAGGTTTATAGAATGCAGCTTACCTTCTCCAAGATGAACGAAGACAAGACCAGCTGACATAGAAAAACATTACCCACATGAGTATGGGGGCAAGAACACGAAGATCATCGAGCCTTGTTATAACTGGAACACAGCCCATCGACCAATCAAAGCACAACCACCAAGGAAAGATCAATAACCACATATTTAAAGAGTATATATAATTGTAGTTGATCGTCTATAAATAAAGGTAAAATACGCAAAATAGTTACATAATTACAGATACCGGTTCTCTTACGAAAGGTTGCTTGCTCATGAACCCAAGTGACATGCCTGGGTTGAAGTGACAAGCTTTCGTGAGGCTGAAATGAAAAAAACCTTCGTATCAAAAGGTTTTATAATGATATGATATTTACGATAATTTCATTTACGATAATTATGATTATGATAATGATCTTGATTACCATCATGATCATTATAACCATTATTATGATCAGCATTATAATAATAATTATAATGAAGATGGTTTATAATCTACATAATAATTATAATAAATAATTTTTTGATCCCGAAGCCTTGCACCAAATCAGGTCCAAGAGTTTTTCTAATTTGATATTTTTGCAATAACTTTCTTGACTTTCTCCAACATTGGCCGTATATTCGCTAGTTGTTGTGCTGGTATTTCCTGTTTCAGATTTTTCAACCAGCCAGCTTCCCTCTGATGTTCCACAGCTTTATCCCAGATATCTCCAGAATTTCTCAACCTTTTCTGCGTTTGGTGTTTGCTTCATGCTCTTGTTCAGCCTCACGTCGACTACTTTGTAGAACCTCTTTTGGTTATTTCTAAAGAGTTTATTCTGTTGGAACTGGGTAAATCTACTCTCAAACCGATTTACTTTACTCGCCTTTGCTGCAGTTCTTTGTCTAATTTCTTTCTCGACATGTTGTTGCCCTTTCGGGGTAAGCCAATATTCTCCTTGAAGCTCATCTGCCTGTTTCTTTTTAATCCGTTTACCACTCTTTAGGGCAACAAACCATCCAGCGTGACGTAGTTCTTCAGTTTTCCCAAATAACGTCCTTTTCCACCATGGTTCCTAACGGATTATTCCAGTCATATTTATACCCAGTCTTTTTGTAACTAGTACAGCCCTAAGATATAGCAGATTTTTTACATCAGTGATATCATTGACTTCACACTTCTTAAGAACTTCATCGACTTTCTTAACTTCTCTTGTGATGGTTTCCTTATTTATCGCTCTTATATGCGCACAGAACTCCCACCAGGCAAGACTCCTTCCTCAGTAGGTCCATTAATGCCGTTGTAGCGTATATCTCTTCTTAACATTACACTCATGTCAGGATTATGGGTTTTCAGGCCATCCATCCTCCAGTGTTTTCGTAGTGACACTAAAACTATGAAAGTTACCAACCATGGCTAACAACTCCTTCCAGACTTCGTCGTAACCCTGACCTGGGTGGCTTCGGGGTTACTAGCACTTGCCAAAGGTGCCACCCCGGACTCTGGAGGGCGGGAGCGTTCAAATTCCCGTAGTAGGCTAAAGCCCCAGCTTGTCCTACCCCAGGCCCAAATTATTATTATTATTACTGAGTTCGTTGCTTTTTGCTATTTATGTTCTACATCTGATAAAGCCGGGTCCAAACTTAAGGTTTTATAATTGTAATGTCACTTAATCGACAGTATTCTCCGCTATATATGGGCTATTCCAAGGATGGCTATCTTCTGGATTTCGAACATGTTGATGTTGCGTGAAATATTGTTAGTGTATCTTTCCAATCCTTTCTTCTCAAAGTCCTAAAGCTCTGATCACCACAGGTGTTGTATCAGTGTTCATATCCCACATCTAATTGATTTCAATTTCAAAGTCTTTGTACTTAAATAACTTCTCACAGAAGTGTTATTGTCAGATGATATTGCTACATCAATGATCGTGCACATCCTTTCTCGTTTATCAATGATAACGATTTCAGGTCTATTGACATTCATTTCTCTATCAGTGTGGATGAGCATGTCCCGAAGGATGGTGACTTCATCGCTCTCAGTTATGGTTGTCGGCTCATGGTCATAGCATTTGTCAGTAGTTTGTATATTGTAACACCTACAGATCTTTTATTGTAGGTATGCCGCTACCTTATTGTAACGGTGGATGTACTCAGTCTTTGCTAGTTCTGGGTAACCAAAGACGATGTGGTGAATGGTTTCCTCGTACTTCTCTCAGATTCTGCAATGTGGATTTGCGCCATCTTTGATGATGCGATGGTGGTAGGATCTAGTGGCAAGACTTTGATTTGTGCAGCGATTATCAGGCCTCGGTCTCTGCTTTAAGTCCACAGCTCTTTAGCCAGCTGTGTGTCTTCTGCCGGTCGACATCTGCCTCTTTGGTCATTTTCCGTACACTGCCTTATTTTCTCAGGTCTCTATCAGCCGTTGTTGCCTGGTTTGTTTAGCGCTCTGCTAAACACGTTTGGCGAAGATAATAGTCACTTCATTTTCTGTTGGCAGGATTTCTGGGGAGTTAAGTTCGTTCTTAAATTTCGCACCCTCTTCACTGATTATTATCATTATTATTTTCATATTTCACACCAAATATTATTATCGGTGGTATTGTTGTTTCCCAGAATATCAAGCTACATCCCGTAGCCTTAGGTGTCCAGTACTCTGCGCAGAATCTTTGCTGTGCCCAACAAGCAAGCCTTTTGAAGTAAAGAAGTGTTCCCATACAGTCCTATTTTGTCATACCATGTCTTCAAATTCTTACTGACAGTTCCAAGCGCTCCAATTATAACTGGGATAATAGATACTCTCCGGCAGCTCCAGATCTTTTGAACTTCAATCTTCAGATCTTGACAGTGGTCAATCTTTTCCTGCTTCTTTTCTAACACTCGCATATCGAAAGGACATGCCACATCGATAATGTAGCACACTCTTTCTTTTCCAATACAACAACATCAGGTCTGTTATAGTCTAAATGGAAATCTGTCTGAATTTTGAAGTCTCACAACACCTTCACTTGGTCATTTTCCAACACTGGTTCTGAGGCATGATCGTACCAGGTTTCATTGCATGGAAGATCGAATTTTTTGCATAAATTCCAATGGATTACTTGAGCAACCTTGTCATGTCTCCAGTTCTTGTACTGGTTTTGAGCTAATTTCTTGCATTCTGCCGTTATATGGCTAACAGTTTCCTCCCTTTCACCACACATTCGGCACATTGGTGACACATCTAGTTTATCTATCTTATTCTTGATGTAGTTTGTACGAAGAGCCTGATCTTGTGCGGCAGTTAGGAGACCTTCCGTCTCTTTCTTCGTTGAGCCTATTACTATTACTATTACTATTACCATTACTATTACCATTTCTACTTTACTTCTATTAAATGTATTAAAGCTTAAGGCAAAGGGTAACTCTCCTCAAAGAACAAATCCGACGTTAGCAATACAGATGCCTGGCCATAGTAGAACATTTGCAGAAATGAAAAGTGAACATTTCCACGTCATGCCAACATATGAACGTAAAGGTTGAAATTAATGACTACGTGAAACAAAAGAAAAAGAAAAGACTAAATTAAAAAATCAATCTGAGCAAGCAACTTCCAATACTTTGAATGTTTCACGGTAAGTAAATAAAAAGTACTGTAATACCAACATTCATACACACCCTGGGATGACAAAAAAAGGAAGAAAGAAAGGAAAAGAAAAGTTAAGAAAAATTCACACATCTTAAAACCGTAGCCGCCTAATTGTGGCAAATTTTGGTCTTGAAATTTTAGCTAAATTCTCCAAAATTTTACGACTGAACCTCAACTTCATCGCTAACACTGAATTTATTGCTCCAGCTGCATTATAACTATCGTAATTTATTCTTTCGCAGCAAGATCTTTCTTCTATTATTTTAGTCTGGCTAACTTAAGTCAGCTTATTCTACACTGGTTAACGCCAGACGATTTCTAGTCGTCGAAGAGAGACATCCTGCTGTACAAGGGGTTATGACTATCTCAATGAACTCTCTCCCTATAGGATCAGTTTTTTATTTTATCCGGGCCAACCCCAGTTTATGTTATTCTAGCTGAGGCCAACCGATTTTGGACGTGAAAGGGGAGACATCTTGCCGGGAAAGGGTTAATGGTTGGTAGGATCCGGTAGTTGGTGAGTTCTCTTGAAAAACTATCGACAGAGTTCTCCCCGTCAACGCTTGACTTCATCAGTGGAACTCTCGAATGTCCGCCTCGAGTACCAGGTGTCACGCAAAGGTAGAATCTTTGAAGCACGCTCTCGTCCACTGTCCACAACTAAAAGCGATGTGGTGTTCACCTTAACAATGTGTAACAGGATAAACCAATCTGTGACAAGATTTTCCGAGTCAAATATTTTGCTTGATTAGCGCCTGATTAGCGTAGGAAAATTAAGCGCGTGGGATCGAGTGTCATATCAATACAAAAAGGATTTATTTGTTGACTGCCTTATGTCATTCAAAAATTATGTGCGGCATTGGTCGCGCATCAAACAACCTTATTTAGATATTTAAGATTTTAGGTTAAAACGGCGTCAAAATAATGTACTAGCAATGGTCAGTCGTGGCAAAATTGTGATAAATTTTTAACAGTGTAACTGGCTTTCATTTTTTCACGTAAATAGTGTGCTAAGAGTGACCTAAATAGCAATAACCTTGTGTTTTCAAATTTCCTCTATATTTTCCGAGGTAGAGAACAACCGAATGAGTGTATACAAGAATTCTTGCCCACTCAATCCTCTCGGTGGGCTTTTTACACACGTCAAATAAAAGAAATAATAAAAACGAGGACACACACATAAATACCTATCTTGCGCATGCGAACGCTTGATTTTGCTTCACACTTCGTGGTGGCATTTACTCGATCAACAAATGACCCTACTTGGCATTTTTACACTACTTTGCTTGCACTCATTCACTTAATAGGCTGGCAGTGAAGATGCCAAGGCCGGCTTCTCCTCGATAGTATACTGGTGAGTATCTCCGCCTGTCACGCGGAAGACTGGGGTTCGATTCCCCACAGTGAGAGACATGTGGACGTTTATCCTAAGAACGTGCAACAAAATCGATCCAAAGATTATGGGCCTCTCTGAGAAGAATATTTTTCTAGGTTTCCTTCCTCCAAATTCAACTTCAAATATCATAAGATACTTGATTAGCGTTGGCAAGTTCGCTGCTTGGAAAGAAAGAGTTTCGTATCAATATAAACATGACGAAAAAATTACTTGCCTCCCGTATTTTAAAAACTATGTGCGTTTCAGACTGAAAATCGAACAGGCCTCTTTAGAGCCGGAGAACTTCCGAGTGAAATGGTGTGCTAACAACGTCCTAGCGTTAGAATCGACGGGTAAAATTCGCGTTTTAATTTAAGGTATGTGTGGTCTTGTGTGTCTTCTTCGAGTAAAAGAAGTCGGATAAAGGTTGGGTAAAAGGGAAAGTTGTCAACAGCTAAGTGATCGAACAGCACAATTTAGAGCCGGAGAACATTTGAACGAAATGGTGTGTTAACAAAGATCGAGCGTTAGTAGCGAAGGGTAAAATTCGCGTGATATTCCAAGTTAATTGTAGTCTTGTCTGTATTCATAAAGTAGAAGACATTGGAAAAATGTTGAGTAATTAGTTAAGTGAAAATAATGATATCCCCTTGGTATCATTACCTCGTGGGCTTTTTATTAAAAATCCTTTTACTAAAGATTTCCGTGGAGGAGAACGAACGAATGAGTCTATAGACGAATTTTTCCCCAGGCCCAGCCTTACGGCGGGCCTCTCGCCAAATAAAAGAAATAATAAGAACGAGAAAGCGCACACACGAACAGTGATGTTGCGCGTGTGCAAACGCTGCATGTCGCCTCGCGTAGAAACCCATTTTCGTGCAGTAGTCTCGGCGGCATTTACTCGATCAACACACATGACCCTACTTGGCATTTTTATTCTACTTTGCTTGCACTCATTCACTTCATTGGCTGACAGTGAAGACGCCAAGGCCGGCTTCTCCTCGATAGTATAGTGGTGAGTATCTCCGCCTGTCACGCGGAAGACCGGGGTTCGATTCCCCGTCGGGGAGCATTCGATTCTCGCCTCGAAACGTGAAGATTCTTCCAGCGCGCACAGTAGCCGATGACACTGGCCATGAGTCGGCCCACCAGCTCCTCCAACGGCTCCTGATGTCTTGCGGCCGGATTTGCACTGAAAGCTAGATCCGCACTTCGCCTACGCTTGCCCTGCCGTTAATCAACGCACAAATCTTTCGCCTTGAAGGAAAGCGAACCTATGGATAGTAGAAAGAAGATAGAAGAAGTAGCAGAAGAAGAAGAAGCTTTGGAGATAGAAGAATAGGAAGCCATAGAAGAAGAGGTAGTCAACGAAGAAATTTCTGACGCCCAAGATGCTGGAAGCCGAGATGAGGCAGTGGAAAGACCTGGGGAACAACGTGGTGTTAATGCGACGACGTCGATGGGAGGAACTGCTGTGGAACCGGTTGCTGTGTCCAGTTCGTATGCTGCTGTTGTATGGAGGCAGCCTGCTCCCCTACCAAGTACCAGGTTTGCGGGACGTGTGCAGCGCCCTAATACGGTGGTATTCCACATCCAAGCTTTTAAAGATATTAACTCGCGAGAAGTCATGGAAGCCGTGCTAAAGTGTATCGACCAAAGCGCGATAGAAAGCATACAAGTACCTGGTCGCAGATATCATCTAACATTCCGGAAAGCGGAGCTCAAAGAATACAGTGGAACCTGTATATAACGGCCCTCTATTAAGCGGCCACCCTCTATTAAGCCGCCAGTTTTCCAAGTCCTGAACTTTTGCCCATACAAACGCTGTGATTGTTACCTTTATCAAGTAGCCACCTCTATTAAGCAGTCGCGACCACCCTTTTGTAGTCCAATGTTTGTCTTTCTTTGTTCTTTTTACCTTTGTTAAGCGGCCACCGTTGAACGGGAACCTAAAGTCACATGTCATTTCACGCGGTGTTTTATTGTGTCTGATTGTGTTTAAGAAACGACCATCATCACTACAGAAATGACAAAGCTGATCGTGAAAGAATTGTATGTACCGAACGACATACCCAATGCTGCCGTAGCGTCAACCCTTAGCTAATTTGGGAAAATTGTCAAAGTGGAGAGAGAAATGAATAGCGATTGGCCCCAAGTTGAGACGGGAGTGAGAGTTGCGACAAAGTCGGATTTAATAGTTGGCATTCCTCGACGGTTACGTATTCGTCCGTACCCTATTGAAACTCGATATAGGGTCGAGTTTATCAGGTCGTTTTCAATCGACCCGAATCAATTCCACCCTGTCAGACCCACTACCAATTACCCACGGAGTACCTCAAGGCGCAATACTTTCACCACTACTTTTTTGCGTCTATTTGAATGACCTGCCCTGCGTATCTCAAGACTGTAGTCTTGAATCGTACGTCGGATGACTCAAAGGTTTTCCTGTCTTTCCCCTTGTGCGAGATGGAGACAGCAATACAAAAATTGGAACAAGACCTACATACAGTCGCAACTTGGTGCCGTAAAAACCACCTTCTAATTAATCCAGACAAAACAAAATATCTTATAATTGGAACCAGACAGATGACGAGCAGTCTACCTGAAGACATATCCGTCCCATTTCTGGGAAAGTCTTTGAAGCCAGCAAATTCTGCTAAAGATTTAGGTGTTCTACTAGATAGTCACCTAAATTATAACAGCCATACCTCGCAACTTGTATCATCATGTATGAACAAATGATGCCAGATTAATCGCGTCAAAAATAGCTTTGACACAAAAACTCTATCAGACATTATTACATCTTTAGTTAGTAGCAAGATGCTTTATTGCTCCACAGTATGGTCCAATACATCTTCTTCAAATATAAAGAAAGTTCAATCGATCCAGAACTTCGCATGCAAGATTGTCACAAAATCCAGGAAATATAATCACGTTAGTCCACTCCTACGTGAACTCAACTGGCTATCAGTGGAACAACTGCTATATTTTAGAGATGCGGTCATGACGTACAAATGTATAAATGTATAAATAATCTTGCACCTGACTATCTCTATGACAAATTAAGAAAACGATCTTCCGTCCATAATCGTAGAACTCGCAAATATGACTCTTTGCAAATACCCTTTTTTAAATCAGCAACTGGCCAACGGTCATTTTCTTATAGAGCTGTTAAAATATGGAACAATCTAGATGCGGACATTAAATATAGCATGTCGTATAAAACGTTTAAGACAACTCTTAAAGAACGTTTGATATCCGAAGAAAATATTTAAGGCTTCATAGGTAAATTAATCACAAAACCTTGTATATTGTGTTGGTTAACTTTAATACTTAATTTTTGTAACTTTTACGTGTAAATATATTTTCAGTTTTTTTATGATCTTGTAAATAGTTTCTGAAAAGCCCTTCCATGGAGAAATCTATTAAAATATCATATCATATCATAGGGGTTCAAGTGCCACAATGCAATCGATGTGGAGAATTTGGTCATCGTGTGGCCACATGCCTTAATGAAGTGAAGTGCTTCAGATGTGGTCAGTCCGGTCATGTTCGTAGCCAATGTTTTAAGTGTTTTTTATGTGGCCAGTTCGGGCATGTTTGCGAGGGATGTCCCGAAAACCCCAACAATCAATATGGTCAACAGCGAAGGAGTGATGGCGAGCAAACACAACACGAAGAGATGAGCGACGAACCCTTATTCGAGGAAAACCAAGGGCACGAAACTGGTGGGCGTGAAAGTGACCTGGACGAATCTGATGAAAACATGGAGAAAGATACGGTTACAGAATCGGAAAAGGTATCCGACAAAGAAGGTAACCCTGCTGCAGAAGAAGTAGACAGTCTTCCTTTCACTCAGGACGAAGGACATACCCCAATGGAACATACAGTCGAACCTCCATTAAGCGGCCACCCTCTATTAAACGACCACGGGCTGAAGTCCCAACAATATTACCTATAATTTACTATAAATTGCACCTCTATTAAACGGCCACCTCCATTAAGCGGCTGCGGCCACCTTCGAGCGGTCCCAAACGACGTTTAGCATTACCTATCACCTCTATGAAACGGTCGGTCTGAAGTATCACAACAGCACGAAGACAAAGATTAACGAAAAAACAATTTGTGATATGAGATAAACATTCATGTCACTTAATAATACATCTGTTCATTACGCACAATGATTAAATATTAGTGTTTCCGTTCTACTTTAGCTAACATCATATCCCTCATTCTGTAGCTTTTGTTTCAGCCAACTTATCGAAAAAGCATCTCCTATGAAATGATATTCACAAGGAACTTCCAAACCATATAAACCACCTATGCTGACTCGTTTGTCCTTGATTACTGCTTTTCCGGAGTTGGTTGTTCGTTTTAGAAACTTTGTAAGCCAAATTGCCATTAGTTTCGGCACATGTGACATGTCTAACGACTTGAAAATCCGCACTCATTTCATTCGGATGCAAAGACACTTTCGAAGACATCTGCTCAAGGTGTTTTACATTTAGAGCTGATTTACGATGCACGACGTTTTTGCGCGAGTATTTAGAAACAACTGCCACAGCATTCGAGTCCACTTTATTATTTGGTTCTCGCATTAAACGATGTTCATCACCGATGTTTGGTTGCCATGTGTCCAAATATTCATGATGAATATGAAGTGATGATGAATATGACAAGGGTTTCAAAGAATCAAAAATCAAGTCATCGACGGAGGCTATTGGACGTGCTGAGGAACTGCGCAGATTTGCGTTGTACCACAGGTACGAGGAACTTGCGTCGTCCATTTCGAGGACGAACGACTTGCTTTGCACTTTAAAACTCAATGCACCGCGACGACAAATGCAGATTCGAGACTATTTTAAGCCAGTCTAGCTGACGATATAATTATTCATGAATCGAACGTTGATTTTTGTTTCGTGTGGTTTTCTCAACAAATGATTTGTTGTTAGTTGTTTTTTCATTAAAAGCTACCGTCTGTTCTTGTTAATGACTTGAAATTGATTAAAATTACCGACCTCCGACACACCCATGTTCGACTCTTGGCATCCCTCTATTAAGCAGCCACCTCTATTAAACGGCCACATTGTCATTCCCCGAGGGTGGCCGCTTAATGGAGGTTCGACTGTACTTTTGACCCACCAAAGCGAAAAGGCCCGGACGAAGAAGACCCCAATAAACAAGGTGATGATGGATTCATAGTTATAAACAGGAATAGACAGGAAAAAGAAAAAAGACATTAATGAAGCTGTCAGTAGTGACACTGAACGTTAATGGTCCAAGAGATAAACGGAAAAGGGACCTATTATTTGATTGTTTAAATAAAGAAGAGTGCGACATCATACTGTTGCAAGAAACACACATATCCTCAATGTATGAATGTTTGAAATGGAATTGAGAAGTGGGAACGAAAGGATATTGGAGTATTGGTACAAAGATGAGCCGAGGAGTTGGTATTCTAGTACGCGAATACGACCGGTTTTCTAATTTTAACTTTGAATGTGATATTGAAGGACGGGTTGTTGTTTTAGATGTTACATTTAATAAACAAGATTTTCGTTTTATAAGCGTACATGCGCCAACGAACAGAAGTGAGCGCATTGAGTTTTTTCAGAACTTTTACCGTTATTTGGTTACCCGAAGGAAGCTAATTATTGGTGGAGATTTTGACTGCCTACTAGACTTAAAGAAAGACAAATGTGGAGGTAATCCGAATCTAGGCGACACAGGAAGTCCGCAACTAAGAAAGCTATTGAATCGTTTTCATCTGGTAGATATCTGGCGCAAGCAACATCAACACGAGCGACAATACACGTGGCACAACAAAACCAACACCATCATGTGTCGTCTTGACAAGTTTTATATTTCTGCTTCTCTGGAGACGGACAAGAACAATGTTGGAGCTGATATCGTACCATATCTTTTTTCTGATCATGACATCGTTCGTTTGGAGATAACTGCTGAGAAATCACTCAGTGCTGGTCCCGGTGTGTGGAAACTTAATGTGTCTAGAATTAAAGATACGAAAACTCGACAAGTAGTAACGAACTTTTGGACGAGATGGCGAACTAAGAAAAGCGGTTTTAATAATGTCGGTGAATGGTGGGACACAGGTAAAGCCAACCTGAAGTCAATCCTCCAGCGCAGTGCTAAGAAAAATCGGCAAAAAGAAAAGGAAGAACGTGCATTCTTACTTAATAAATACCATCGTTTGAGACAAAAGGTAATTTATCTGAAGAAGAGGAATGTGAACGGGTAATATCAAATGTGAACTGGAAAACATGGATTTGTCTCGCATACAAGGTAATAAAATACGTAGTAAATCGAAATGGATCGAGGAGAATGAAAAGCCCTCAATTTTTCTTTCAAAAAGAGAAGAAGTGAGCCCGTAAAAAGATTTGCCGAGCCCTAAAAACATCTGCAGTCTTGAGAGTAACCGATCAAGAGGACATTATGAAGGAACAAATCCGATTTTATAAAGAACTCTACACAAAAGTGCCAACGGAAAAAGCCACCCAAGACCGTTTGTTGAACTCGATTGACAGAAAACTCTCGGAAGAAGAAAGAAATTCGTGCGAAGGTCCATTAAACGAACGTGAATGTTTGGCTGCCCTTAGATCAATGTCATCTGGTAAAACACCTGGTACTGACGAACTACCTAAGGAATTTTATATTGTGTATTGAGAATTATTAAAGAGTGACTTTGTTGAGATGGCTAATAGCTGTTTAGAAATCGGGAAAATGCCTGAGTCATTGCGACAAGCCTTGATTACCCTTTTGTTTAAAAAAAAATGACCCAGAAGAGCTGAAGAATTGGCGGCCGATATCGCTTCTGAATACAGATTATAAAATCATCACGAAAGCTTTGGTCCATCGTCTGAAATCCGTCATGTCTTCGGTAATTCATCCAGACCAGTGCTGTTCCGTACCCGGTAGATCAAGTGAAGATAATGCAACACTACTACGCGACGTGTGTGATTATCTCGACAGCCACGAAAGAATGGCGTGTGCCTTTATCTCGTTGGACCAGAAAAAGGTGCTCGATTCAGTTGATTGGGACTTTCTGGATAGGATCTTGGCGACCATGAGCTTCGGTCCGCTATTCCGTGCAGCAATCAAGTCTATCTATAATGACATCCAAAGTGCGATTTTGTCCAATGGATACGTGTCGGAATTCTTCAGTGTGGGACGAGGCGTCCGTCAATGTCGTCCTTTGTCCCCTTTGCTATTTGTGATGGTATCAGAGGTATTCGGACAAGCAATTAGAAAATGCGATGAGATCGAAGGTCTAAAACTCCCTGGAAGACGCAATGTGAAGATATCCCAGTACGCTGACGATAACACATGCATTGTGACGAATAACTACGGATTATTTAATGTTTTAGATGTCTTTGACGAATATGGAAGAGCGTGTGGAGCACGTCTTAATAAATCCAAGTCGAAAGGTCTTTTGATGGGTCACTGGCGTTTCCGTGCAAATTCACCGTGTAATCTCACATGGCTAAGGACAAGCCTTAAAATCGTTAGTTTGCATTTTGCAAATGAAAATGCTAGGAAAAAGTAATGGGACATAGTATCGGAAAAGTTTATTGGCGTCCTAAACAAATGGAAGTCAAGGTTTCTGACCCTGTGCGGAAAAGCGTTGATACTAAACAGTCCAGCCGCTTCTACGATTTGGCACGTGGCTAAAATTTATCCACCTACTCGCGATTCTGTTAATTTTCTTCAATCACAGCTGTGGAAATTTGTTTGGTCAAGGAAGCCTGAATTAGTCCGCCGAGAAACATGCATGGCTGGCTACGAGAAGGGTGGACTTAAAATCATAGACATCGGAATAAAGAGGAAAGCGGTCCTAGTTGGTCGGGTCTTCAAGTTCTTGAACAACACAGGGGAGGTCCGTCCATGGTCCGTGCTCGCGCGTTATTACGTCTGCCGGAGTTTAGGAGAAAATGACAATCTCAAGCCAAATTGTGATATCTTGACGTCGTTTTAAAGTCATCTGCTACGGGCTTTAAAAGAATTTTCGGTAGACCTACAACAACCACAAACTAGCAAATTCTTCTACATCAAAGCTGTAGCAAATAAGATTACACCAACACGGGCCAGGAGTGAAATGCAATGGGAATAAGGGCTCCAAGAGACGTTAGACTTGAGAAGAATATGGAAGGAAGTTTCTCACAGCTGGAACGATCCCTCGTTCGTGACTGACTGGAGAACTGTCCATTGTGTGCTACCTGTGAATTTTAGGCTTCATCGACGGAACTCTCGACTGCCTGTAACATGTGCTAGATGTGGTGAAAAGAGTTCCTGAAACATACTCTGGTCCACTGTCCGAAGTTGAAAGACATGTGGATGTTTATCTTAAGAATGTGTAACAAAATCGATCTGACGGTTGTTGGCCTCTCAGAGAAGAATATCCTTCTGGGCTCCTTTTCTCAAAGTTTAGCTTCAGATATTATAAGGTACTGCAGTGTAGGTATGTTTGCTGCCTGGAAAGAGAGAGTTTCCTATCAGTATAAACATGACGGAAGAATTATTTGCCTTCCACATTTTAAAATCTTCGTACGTTTCAGACTGAAAATGGAACAGAACTATTTGGACTCGGAGAACTTCAGAATGAAATGGTGTGTCAATAACGTTCTAGAGTTAAAGTCGAAGGGGAAAATTCGCGTCTTAATCTGGGCTATTTGTCGTTTCATTTCTATTCGTAAGTAGAAGAGAATGCGGAAATAATGTGTAAATACCACGATTGTAAATAGCTAAGAGGCAATGCTGATATCCCTTTGGTATTCTTACTTCGTGGGCTTTTTATTAAAAATCCTTTTACTAAAGATTTCCGTGGAGAACGAACGAATGAGTCTACAGACGAATTTTTCTCCAGACCAGCCTTACGGCGGGCCTTCCACACTCTCGCCAAGTAAAAGAAATCATAAAAACGAGAAAACACACATGAACAGCTATTATGTTGCGCATGCAAACGCTTGGTCTCGTCTCGCTTAGAAACCCATTTTCGTGCAGTAGTCTCGGCGGCATTTACTCGATCAACACACATGACCCTACTTGGCATTTTTATACTACTTTGCCTGGACTCATTCACTTGGCTCGTAGTGAAGAAGCTAAGGCCGGCTTCTCCTCGATAGTATAGTGGGGAGTATCTCCGCCTGTCACACGGAAGACCGGGGTTCGATTTCCCGTCGGGGAGCATTCGATTCACGCCTCGAAACGTGAAGATTCTTCCAGCGCGCACACGAGCCGATCACACTGGCCATGAGTCAGCCCACCGGCTCCTCCAACGGCTCCTGATGCCTTGCCGCCGGATTCGCACTGAAAGCTGGAGCCACACTTCGCCTACGCTTTCCCTTCGGTGAGGAAGTTACATTCGAGCCCTAATCCCACATGGCGTGCGTGAGGTGCTCCTGCCATAAAACTGTGGCCCTTTCGTGCGAATTCTTTCAAGCACTCTGGTTTTCTTTCATCAACGTACTAAGAAGAAAATTGGAAGAGGTAAGGAAGAAAGAAGTTCGTGGGAGAAGAGACGAAGAAGCGTTGGGAGAAGTAGAAGAGGTGGAAGAAGAAGAAGAGAAAGGTGTGGACGAAGAACCTATGGCGACCGTAGACTGGGCAGAGGCTGAAGTGCTGGCAAAGGAAATGGAAGGTATGGTGGAGTATCCTGTCGAAGAAGGAACGACGAACTAAGCTGCTCGACCGACCGGGGGAGGTGAAGTTGGTATATCCAGCAACATGTCGTATGCTGGCGCAGTTAGAGAGCCACCCACGCTGTTACCAAGTGCCAGGTTTGGGGCGAGAATCCAACGGCCGAATACGGTCGTCTTACACACACAAGCTTTTAAGGACGTGAGACCCCGAGAAGTGATGGAGGCAGTGCTAGCGTGTGTAGACCAGCGCGCTGTCAAGTGTCTACAGTAAGTCCCTGGACCGCGCTTCCGTTTGACCTTTCGTACAAGCCAAGTGAAGGAAGGATTCCTCAACAAAGAATTCACCATTCGAGGAGAAAGTATCGTGGCACAAGAAGTTGATATGCCTCAGCTTACGGTGAAAGTACTGTACGTCGCCGATGAGATTTCCAATGCTACCGTGGCAACAAGGCTAAGTGACTTTGGAAAGGTGAGTCGCGTGGAGCGAGAAATGTATAAGGACTGGCCCGAAGTGGAGGCCGGCGTTCGAATAGCTACGATGACGGATTTACGACAAGGTATCCCTCGCCGTCTCCGCACTGGCCCCTACCCAATAGAGACCCGTTATTGCGGTCAAATACCCCAGTGCAACCATTGTGGTGAATTTGGTCACCGGGTAGCCACTTGCGTCAACGAAGTCAAGTGCTTCCGATGCGGAGAGTATGGACATGTACGCAGAGAATGTTACAAATGTTTCCTATGTGGGAACTTTGGACATATTCGAGCCAACTGCCCCGAGAACCCTCTTAACAAGGCCAAGGCCAGTGACAAGACAGAAACAGCAATAAAGGGAAAAGAGAGTGACGATGAGTTTTCCGATCCGGAACTCGACGTTCGAGATACAGACACCTCCATGAAAGGCGAAGAATCGGAAGATCCGGAACGGGAAGACAGCCAAAAAGAGAACGACCCAGGCGATGGCGAAGAACACTCAAGAGAGATGGATCTATCCGCCGACCCACTGAAGCGATCAAACCCTCCCGCTAATAACGGCGGAGGCCAGGCCGTTGATTCGGATGGATTTATCCGGGTCAGCAGACGAAAGAAGGCGAAAACCAAGAAAATGACTCTATGAAATGGTGGAATTTGGGAAAGGGAAACAAAATAAAAGTGACTAGCTTAAAGTTTTTCTCCTTAAATGTTGATGGATTAAGAAGTAACAGAACACGGGCTTTAACACTGGATTACTTTCAACGATTGGTTGATAATACCGACAAGGCGAAGGAAGCTGCCAACATGACTTACAAAGGGCAATTCTCCAGAAGTGAAGAAGAAAGCGATGGAGAAAAGACTGACGATTCAAAGTAACAATGGAATTCACAATCATTTCCTTGAACGTGAACGGATTACGCGATATCAGGAAACGAAGGTTGGTTTTCGATTTTATTAGATCAAGTAATTTTGACATAATCCTATTGCAAGAGACTCATACATGTTCTAAAGAACCTGCTTTAAAATGGAACATTGAGAGTCGATACAAAGGATTTTGGAGTGTAGGAACCTAAAAGAGCAGAGGAATTGAAATAATCTTTAAAGACACTTCAATTTTCTCATGTCTTTCTTTTAACTGCGACTGTGAAGGGAGAGTAGCTTTCGTTGATGCCACCTTTATGGATCATTCTTTTCGTATCATTAATATTTACGTGCCCACAGGTGGCAGCGAAAGGATTGACTTTCTTCCAACACTCGACCGTTTTCTCGACACCAAGAGTCATATAATTCTCGGCGGAGAGTTCAATTGTCTTCTAGACCTGAATTTGGATAAACGGGAGGGTAACCATCTTTGGGAGGAACTGATGGTCCCCAATTAAAAAAACTTATTGGGGACTTTCACCTTTGCGATATTTGGCGTCACCACTATCCTGCAGTTCGAGGATTTACTTCGAGAAACAAACTTCAGTCGATAGCTTGTAGGTTTGACCGCTTCTATGTGCCTTCTCCTTAACAAAAAACATTTACAACCTCTACAGATATCATATCGTGTTATTTTTCAGACCATGACTATATTGTATTGTCAATTTCTGATTCACAACATCAGCCGTGTCTTGGTCCCGGAGTTTGGAAGTTGAACACAAATCATCTTCGTGTTGCGACGATTCGAAAAGCCATTCATTCGTTTTGGAACTACTTGCGAAAAAAAAAGTCGTTTTGTTAATATCGGTGATTGGTGGGACGAGGGGAAAATCCGCCTTAAAAGTACGTCTTTATCACACATGGGAAAAGGCAACGCAAGCATTTCGACCAGGAGAGAGCCTATCGGCTTAATCAATACCATAATTACCAGCAAAAACAGCAATTGTCGGCTGACGAAATAAAGGCTAAAGAAGACATTCGTATGCGTTTGCAACAGATAGATCATAGAAAAATCGACGTAGTAAAAATCCGAAGCCAAGTAAAAATCATAGAGAACAACGAACAACCTTCGCGTTTCTTCTTTAAAAGGGCTCACGATAAAGCAGATCGCAAAATGTGTCGTTCTTTAAAGACGTCATCCGGTGCGCGTATTACCACCCAAGAAGAGATTATGGAGGAATAAGTCCGATTTTATGAGACATTTTTCCGCAACTGCAACCGACGTAGGCGCACAAGGTCGACTTCTGTCCCTCATTAAACGTATGCTGCCAAAGAACGAACGGGATTCACGCGACGGACTGTTTAAAAAGGATGAATGTCTGGCTGCTCATCAATCTATGTACAATGGGAAAACTCCAAGATCCGATATATCGTAATTAGATATTGTTGTAAACTTGTCTCCATTGTAAGCTGTCAAATGTCGAACGGGATTCATGTGACGGACTGTTTGAAGAAAATGAACATATCTAAAGTGATGAGCGGGTCTACCTGACAGTAAAGCACTCATTCAGGCGAGTTATTTTCCTATGAAGAATGTTTTAGTCGTAACTAGATATTGTTGTAAACTTGTCTCCATTGTAAGCTAATAAATGATAATATCCAGCTTAAAACGTTTTTGGTGCACGCAAATTTGCTTTTCAAGTGTCCGGGTTGATGGATATTTTGGACTAACATTCTTCCAAACAGAAGAATCCGCCTGTTACGCGGAAGACCGGAGTTCGAGTCAACGTCGGCGAGTATTCGATTTTCGCCTCCAAACATCAAGATTCTTCCCGCGTACATCAGTCAGCGTACAGAAAAGTGTCGGAAAATGTATTATGAAGCCAAGGTAAAGGAACTTAAGCAGAGCGAGCCAAAAGATTGGTGGAGAGAAGTGAAACGCTTATGTGGTCTTCCTATTGACCCAGCAGGCTCAAAAGAAAAGAATATATTTTCGAGCTTAGAACAGGATATACAAAACCTTAACTTCCAATCACTTAGTAATCTGGTAAACAACAGTTTTCTGGAACCTATTCAAAATTATTCCCCCCTACCCGATACTGTTCTCTCTGCACTCGAGAATGACACTCCAATTGTGCTGACTGAGGAGGAGGTGTTCAGATACTTAAATCACATTAAACCTAGTAAATCTAATGGTCCTGATAAAATACCTAACTGGATTCTTCGGAGGTTTGCTGATCTTCTAGCAGCACCAAGAGTTAAGCTCAACTCCAACTGCTTTTCGAGCTGGAAACCTGTTACTGCTGGGGTCCCGCAGGGAACAAAACTTGGCCCTTGACTTTTTTTGATTATGATCAACGATTTATCAATTTCATATGATCAGCTCGAAGGTGATATGTTCAAATAGGCCAATGATACCAATGTTAGTGAATATATTATCAATCACTCTAGCGGCAGTCATTTACAAGGTGTTACAGATTCTATTGTAAATTGGTCCCGACGTAACAAATTTGAGCTTAATCCATCGAAATGTAAGGAGATGATGATTCTATTTCAACGAAATCAACCCGATTTCCCCCCCATTACCATTAACGGAACAACCATTAACCGAGTAAAGAAAGCAACAATTCTTGGATTATCAATAACTGACGATCTGAAATGGAACGAACACGTTGAGAAAATAACGACCAAGGCGGCGAAACGGATATACCTACTGAAACAACTTAAGAGGTCTGGACTTCACAACGATGATTTAACATGTTTTTATATGGCGTCAATAAGGTCGATACTAGAATACGCATGTCAAGTCTTCCATTATGGATTACCGCAATATTTATCGCTCATGATAGAAAAGATTCAAAAACGATCATTATGTATTATTTACCCAAATCTATCATACCAAGATGCTTTAGACCACTCAGGCATGAAGTCCTTGCAGACGAGGAGAGACGAACTATGCAATAAACTTTTTAAATCAATTTTAAAAGATGAACATCATAAACTCTACCACCTGTTACCACCAGAAGCTGAGAAAATTTACAATTTGAGAAATGTAAAACCATTTTATATTCCCAACTATCGAACAATAGATTTAGAGATACTTTTATAATATCGAGTCTTACAAATTATAATCAACACTTCAACAGTATTATATGTTAAATATTTTTAAATTTTTACATATTTAAATATGTAAATTTTATGTAAAAGTAGTTTATTGTAAATATTTAATTAGAATACTTTTTTAAATTTGGTTTTTAAACATAATTAAGTCAGTTTGATATTCTGATAAATTAATTCAACAAGACAAATCATGTAATTCAGCCAGTTGGCTGCGAGATGATTTTTATTAAACGGTTTATTTATTTATTTATTTATTTATTTATTTATTTATTTATTTATTTACAACAACCCATGAGTCAGCCAACCGGCTTCTGCAACAGCTCCTAATGCATTGATGCCGGATACCACTGAAACCTCGAACAGCACTTCGCCTACGCTTGCCGTTCGGTTAGGAAGTTATAGTCGAGCCAACATCACACATGCTGTGTGTGATATGTTCCTGCCACAAAACGTGGCCCTTTTGTCCAAATTCTTTCAGTTGCTCAGGTTTTCCTTCACCAACTCACAAAGAAGAAAACTGGTAGAAGCAACGTAGAAAGAAGCTCTTGGGAGAAGAGGAGAAGAAGCTTGGGAAGAAGAAATGGCGACAACAGACTGGGAAGAAGCCGACGTACTGGCCAACAAAGTGGAAGGTATGGAAGAGTATTCCGTCCAACAAGACCAGAAGGAAGCGACGACCAAGCAAGCCGCTGGACCGACCGGGAAAAGTGCTGTTCGTGAATCAAGAAATTTGTCGTGTGCGGGCGCAGTTAGTGGGGCACCTACGCCGCTACCAAGTGCTAGTTTTGCGGCGAGAATCCAGCGATCCAATACCATCGTGCTACATACACAAGCGTTTAAAAATGAGACATCCCGGAAGTCATGGGGTCGGTGCGAGCGTGCTCGAACCAAAGTGACATCAAGTGTCTCCAACAGGTTCTCGGGTCACGCTTTCGCGTTAGTTTCCGTTTGAGTCAAGCGAAAAAAGTGTTCCTCAACCAACCTCTACGTCCCCGATATAATATCCAATGCTACTGTTGCAAACACCCCAACGGATCTTGGCAAAGTGAGCCGCGTGGAGTACGAAATGTACAGAGATTGGCCTGGGGTAGAGACTGGCATTCGAATAGCCACGATGACTGATCTGCGAAAAGGAAGTCCTCGCCACCTTCAGATTGGTTCTAATCCGACAGAGACCTGATACAGAGGTCAAGTACCTCAGTGCAACTGTT
Source organism: Heliopora coerulea (assembly GCA_030142905.1). Lineage (NCBI taxonomy): Eukaryota > Metazoa > Cnidaria > Anthozoa > Scleralcyonacea > Helioporidae > Heliopora > Heliopora coerulea. The sequence continues at coordinate 893,237 of JASJOG010000004.1, forward strand.
GTGGCGAATTTGGACACGGAGTAGCTAACTGCGTGAACGAGGTGAAGTGCTTTCGATGTGGACAGAGCGGTCACGTTTGTGGGAGTGTTACAAATGCTTCCTCTATGGCAATTTTGGACACATTCGCGATAATTGCTCCGACAACCCTGTTAACCAGGCCCAAACTACCGCCACCGGAGAAACTGAAAGACAGGAAAAAGCGAACAATGACGAGTTTTCTGACCTGGAGTTTGACCATACAGCCACGGACACCTCCATGAAAGTACCCGAATCGGAGGATCCGGAGCAGGAAGAAGACCAAGTGGCGAGTCAATAGGTTTCAAAAATCTACATCACCAAAGAATGTAGCAACTTTGTATTATGATGTATAATGTTCGGAAAAAAAGTAGTACCCAGTTACCTATAAGAGACTTCCACAAATATTAACCAAATTTATGACCACAACACTACACAATGTCAATTTAACTTCGCATTACCAAAATCAAAAACTAATTTTTAAAAAAAAATCATTTGGCTATCGGGGCGCATTGGTCTGGAATAATGTTTTATCCGAAATCAAAAATTCGGATTCTATAATTATTTTTAAAAGGAAGATCAAGAAGATCAAGAAGATCTCATATTTAATTTCTTATCTGTATGTTATTAATATACTAATAGATGTAAGGGTACAAATAATTTATAATTATAATCTACGCGGACTGTTGGAAGAACACTATATATGCTTTGCTTTTTTTCTTGTATTTATAATTATTTAGGGGGATTTGTCCCGTGCTTAAAAAAAGACAGAATAAGAATACGAATAAAAAGTGAGGCAGGTGGCTGTGAACAGCAGTCTGGGGAATCCATGAATTTATCCCTTGACCCACTGAAATGAACTGCGTCTCCTCGTAATAACGGTGGTAGCCAGGTCATTGACTCGGAAGGTTTTATTCGTGTTAGCCGACGAAAAAAGATCAAAACCAAGAAACTACTTGATGGAACTTTGGATTTAGTCGGAAAAAGGAAACAAAATACAAACAATGACCGGCCTAAAGGTTTTCTCCTTAAATGTTAGCGGATTAAGAAGCGACAGGAAAGGGACTTTAACATTTGACGAGTTTCGACCATTATAGGCAGACATTCTCCTCTTACAAGAAACACACATCGCAAACAAAGAAGCATGTATTAAATGGAACGATGAAGGAAAATACAAAGGGCATTGAAGTATCGGGACTGCTAAAGCCCGAGGCGTGGGAATTTTGCTTCATGACCCCACTTCTTTCAGTGACTTACGTTTTGAGACGGATTATGACGGAAGAGTCGTGGTTCGGTACACCCCAACAGATTTTTCCGAATGTATTGCTTTTTTCCCAACCTTGGAAAAATACTTGGTAACAAGATGTCATGTCTTTCTGGGCGGCGACGTCAACTGCCTGCTAAACTTAGATTTGGACAAAGAAGGCGACAATCCCACCCTTGGAGGAACAGGAAGCCCGAATTGAAAATGTTACTGTCGAAATACCAGCTGGTTGACGTCTGGCGAAAGCAACATCCAATATCTCGCACTTGTACTTGGAACAGCAAGACCAATACCATTGCATGCAGGTTGGACAAATTCTACGTTAGCGACAACATGTACACGTGGAACATCAAAAGCACAATAGTGACATGCCACTTATCGGATCACGATGCGATAAGCCTAACGATCAACGACATTAACAATAGCGCAAGTCCTGATCGCGGAGTTTGGAAACTTAATACTAAGTGGTTGAAGGAGAACAAGTTTAAAAGGTTAAAAATCCGAAAGAATGATTATCTTGACATTGCCGAATGGTGGGACGATGGCAAGGCCAAACTAAAACAGCTGATACAGCACCATAGCCTCGCGCGACGACAAGCCGAGAAGGAGCAGCGCACCAACATCATTAAAATATCAGAAATTAAGCGCTAAACCCGACTTAACCCCGACAGAAACAGCGCAACTCGATGACCTACGCACACAGCTACTGGATATGGATGAACAAGCTTTAGATGGAAGCAAAATTCGTAGCAGAGCAAAAGCACTTAAAATCGGGGACAAACCGAGTCGCTACTTCTTAAAACGACAACATCGACGAACAGTGAAGAAAACTTTCAAGTGCTTTTACAAAGCACTTTACTGTGAAAGACTCCTGGAGCAATCCACCCAAGATCGACTCTTAAACTTAATTGACCGAACATTAACGGCAGCCGAACAAGCCATGTGCGAGGGAATGTTAACCAAAGAAGAATGTCTGACCGCGTTAAAATCATGCCCTGGAAATAAATCGCCAGGATTAGATGGCTTCCCGAAAGAGTTTTTTTTTTGACTTTTTTTTGGGATATCCTCGGCAGTGATTTTGTAGAGATGGCCAACGCATGCTTATCGAAAGGTCAGTTCCTATTGTCCCTGAGACGAGCTACTATCACTCTAATTTTTAAAAAAGATCCCGAGGACTTGAAAAACTGGAGACCTATCTCGTTGTTAACAGCCGACTACAAGATCATAGCCAAAGTGTTAGCGAACCAATTTGCGAACGTTATGCAAACAATCATCCATGAAGATCAGTAATGCTCTTAATTACTTGATTCAAGTAATTAAGAAACTATGAGTCAACTTATCTGCACCAAAACCTAGACGATTTTACCACAACAAAGTTCTGGAAGATCGCATGTCTCCTGTACGTCCTCGGGACGAATTAACGTGGGAAAAAATTTACACAACAGGATTTCTTAGTAAGTTATTTGGAAACATGTGTATAACCCAATCATGCACGGCAGGATATCTTCCCTTGATGACTATAATTGTTTGACGTAAGCATATGTAACGTGAAGTGGCGTTAGTCATTAAAACAACAGAAGACTGATCTCGCCGCAAAATAATTATTGAAATAGTCATTACGTTATCCTGGCAGGATGTCTCCACTCCTCGTTTATACATGATTGTAACCTTCGTTCCACCTGAGTATTGGTAGTTCAATGGTTAGATAGTCTCACAAGTCACTAGAAAGTTTGGGACTCGACCTTGACGAACGCTCGCACATCGTCTATCTTATCTCCAACGGTGCACATGCGTAAAAGAGTTGCATTACATTCATGTCGATTCAGAATTACTGTCACAACACGGCTACAGCTCACACAGCACGTATGTTCTTCAATCAAACCTAACAACATTTGTAACCTCTGCTCTTCATGCAAGCCTCGGTAGTTCAATGATTAAAGCGTCTGACTGCTCATCAGAGAGTTATGAGTTTTACCTCCGTGTTGGGCATAGAAACAATTTCGAAAATTACGTTAATTCACATGTTTATTAGTAAATTAGTGCTTACCCTAAATATGAACGATTCTTCAAATGAAGCAGGATTATCCACTGGTTTAAACTTTGGAGCAGCTCCTCCCATCACTTGGAAGCGACTTAATATCATTAGACCACCGAAAACAGCAAGAAAAAGCTGTCGACACAGGAACGGTTTAAAGGCATGCAGTCGGGAAACGGCCTATTCGAGATGAAGAAAAGAAGGAACGATTTGAAAACAACAATCATGAAATCGATGGAAACCCTTACAGTTCCTATGTAACTGCAGCCGCTTGCTTAAACGTAACACGGTGTTTCTAAATTTGTTAAAACTCACTGAATGCTGGCTTTTTAGTGCACGTATGAGAATCAAACGCTAGCAAAAAGCACGTAAGAAAGGCAATATTATGAAACAGTTTATTACATTCTATTGTTGCATTTAACAGATCATCAGAGAACAAAATAAGATGCGACAAACACTAAATTTAAAGTTACTCTTATAGGTTAACATAATTTGGCGTTTGAGAGGAAGAGGGAGGTGGAAAGATGTGACGAAGAGAGGTATATCTATGCCCTTTCCTACGTGCTTTTTGCTGGGCTTTGATCTTCATACTTAGATTACGATTTCCGCCTGGTTCGTCCGTCACATCAATTCTGGCTACCAAATATTATCGCAATTAAAGTATTTCATTTTACGGCATTGAAATGTCTTAAGCCCCGTGAAGTTATATATATGTATACGTACAGATATACGAATATACGTATATCTATACATACACATAATACGTCCACAAAGTTTGACCCAAAAACATATGTCCTCATTTGCGTGAGTAGGAGTGATTTTCAATGCAGGAACAAACACATCAGAATCAGTTGAAATTTCAACTTTAAAATAAACTGTCCCGTCACTTTAACGTTACTCTCGGGAATTAAATTGAAGCGAGCATTGTACGGAAATCTGCACATGATTACTCTCCATCGTATACCTTTGCTATACACCATAGTGAACGTAATGCAAGCAGCATAATATGATATATATATATATATATATATATATGTATGTATGTATATATATATATATATCATTATATTATATATACCATATTATATATATATATATATATATTATATACATATCATATTATATATATATACATATATCATATTATATATATATCATATATATTATATATATATATATCATATATATTATATATTAAATGTGCTTATATGTATATGTATACATGCACACCCACGCACACGCGCACACACACACAAACAAACACATTTACGTATACGTATACATATACATATAAATGTACGTACAATCCAAGGTTATGTATATACAGTATGCAAACGCATGGCAGTGTTTCTTACATTAGGTCGGTTACATTAAGAAGTTGATACAACCTGTCAATTTTGTTAACGTAATGAGCAGATCAATGAAAAAATACAATGAAATAAAATGAATGAATATAGAAAACTACACCTGTATCTTTGCACATTGCTTCAATTTGCGGTTTGTTCTTGTAGTTCTATTTAGCCAGAGTGAGTTAAAAACCAACGCTGCGTCATAGACACAACATAATCCCTGTGATTAATAACATATAGTACAATTGTGTTAATTTTACGCCAACATTTTACCTGTTTCAGGTAATGAATGCTCAAAAACAAAGTCTAATCAGAAAAAACGAAACAATAAACCTAGTTTCTCATCCACTTCACGTTTTACTCTCTGACGAAGGGTTTTCTCTCAAAACGTCAGGATTTTTCCTGTTCTAAAGTTACAACAATCTCGACATTTTATAATTATTTCATGTTTGATTTTAAAAACTTTTAGTTAGGATGGCAATTTCATAAGGTTGCATGTATACACTGCAAACGAAGAGCCCCTTTTTTATCTTTTTTTTCTCCAGTGCAAGAACAATAAGGAGACAACCGAACTTTCGGAAAGCACAATTGTTTTGTGATCCATGATAATATTTTGCCTCGCCAAATATTATCATCGTCGATATACGTGGCCAAATAATCATAGTAACACGACATTCCATACCGTTATCCATAACAAAGTGAAACTATGTTGGCTGTACAAGTTTTGTGGTTCCTGTTAGACGACTTTCTGGTGAAGGTCAACAATGACGTTTGATGGGTCACAATAGGTTCTTAGGGTAATAATTTGCAAAAAGATGCTTAGGGTATTAATTTCCAAAACTTGCACGTCATTGGCTACTCGGCGAATGAATTCAAGTTTTGGCAAATTAATATGCAGCCCGCCATTGACAGAGCGTTTTTAGTATTCCGCCTTTGTCATTGGGCTGCTTACATGTTGATGATTTATTAGTTATGTCAATAAAGGCGTGTCTTTAAAATCGAATTTTTACTCAAAAAGAACGGAACGGATGTAAGTGGAGCACAATTAGCTCTCAGTACAACGTCCTGTTTCATGATACCACAACGTAAACCAAATTGTCTTAAAATTATAGTTACAGTAAAAAGCTTTCTAAACAATATACTTTTTTTTAACGACGCATTTTTAGTTGTTTTTAGACATTTTATTGCAGTGTAGTTGTTAAATAAGCAGCAGTTTTGATTACAGTTTACCGCATTATTTTTTTTGGTATTATAAACGGACGATCACATAATCTTTGTTGTGATTTTGCTCATCATAATATTTGCAACTAATTATTATTCAGCAGACGAGGTTAATGAACAGCATTTTCACGTCACGATTTTCTGTCTACTTTCAATCCACGTATTTGCGACTTGTTTTGTAAAGTAAAAATAAATAAATAAATTTAATGTCTATGAACCAAAACAATCGAGCTAAAGGATAGATGTAATCAGTAAGGGTATGACCCTCGAACCTTCAGTCATAGTCGTTATATTTTTCCCACCAGCTAGTGCACAAGTTTGATTGTTCAAAACACGGACCACGCTGTCCGCATGCTGCATACACCCAAATAACTGTCCAGTGGATATCTATTGTATTTACTGGATAAGGCTTATTCACCGGATAAATTACCAAAACTCTGAGCAACTTATCCCTAATTTACCGTACAACATTTATTGTATTCCATACTGCCGCGGCACACACAGCATGCTACAACGCACAGTTACGTAGTACACGTACTGTATAACTCCTTATAACAGCCTCTCGTTTCATTAAGCAGTTTTGAAAGTAACATGTCCTAAGGTAAAGATTCAGAGTTGTACATCTTAAGATACAGTAAATCTAGAAAGAAACGCCTCACAGTTGAGCCATTTACACGAAAGAAAATAAGCCGCGAACAGTATCTTTATACGAGTTATTTCGTGACCTAATTTAGTCAACACTTGTATTGTATCCGAACGACTTCAAGATGGACCATTTTTACGAGTCTGGCGGGTTAAGCCTGGTTTCCATACAACCGCTAAAATCACCGATATCGCTCCAAAAATTAACTCAGCAATTGCAACAATCGCGAAAATGTTTTATCTCAGCGATCGTGATTGCTACGATCGTTGTTAGCACTGGGACCACTAAGAAGTACTGTTTCCATGTGATCGTTGAGATCACCGAAAATCCTTTTTTTTTTCAGTGATCCTAGCAATTGTACCAGTTATATAGAAACCATGCTTTATTTTGTCCCGTACAAACAGCTCAAACCAAGCGTCTTCGAGGCCAACACGTCTCAAAATGTAACATAACTTACAGGCAAAAAAATCAAGTATAGTACTGGCTTTTAAAACGTAGAAGTTAGAACCTCCGAAATTCATTTCAAACCGCTGTTTTCGGTACGGCAACTGATAGGCAGTTTTTTTACTTTTCAATCCCACGGGAACAAAGATGTTAATTGTTCCACAAATGATAGATTAATTAAATTTGAGTGAAAATGCATTTCTGTACATCAGTTTTCTCAGGTCATAATAAATGATTGTTAAATTTAAACATACCAATACGGTAATTCCTTGCTCCTTGAATAGCATTGCAACAGTTGCCAACAACGCACTCACAACCAAAAGAGAAAACATTTTCATTGTTATTCGTGACCTCCCTTAACGAAAAAGTTAAAGAGAATACTTGATGATGTAAATGTAAAAATAAAAATTGTTTAAATGAATGCACTCTTCATGTTTTAGCACATTATACAGTGTATAATGCATACATACATACATACCTACATACCTACGTACATACACACATACAACAACAAGAAGTCTTTATCAAATAAAGTAAAGAAATACACCTACTGCTTTTCATTACCAGAAAATATAATGTCATTAACGCCCACCTCAAACTCATTAACACAAAAATACATTCATTTTATTCAGTAAACATTCATCAGCGTAGATACGCAACCGTTTGCATCAAAGGGCATTCCATAGCGCCAACAGACGACCATTAACACCATTCTACAATAAATTAGGGATAATAAGATTTCAATTACGTAAGAGAAATATCTTGCCTAATTAAAATTTTAATATCCCTAATGTATAGTACAATGGTGTTAATGGTCATTTGTTGGCGCTATAGAATCCCCTACTATGCAAATGGTAGAGTATCTGCGCTAGTAAATGGCGATTGGATAAAATAAATGTATTTTTGCGTTAATGACTTCGAGGTTGGCGTTAAAGATTGTATATTTTCTGGTAATGTACAGCAAAAGGTGTATTACTAAACATTTTCTTGAATATTTAAGCATTCAGGGCAAAGGGCTCTGAGGCACGCTATCCAAAAATATTCTCTACGGGTAGCGTCAGGTGAATCAGTTTTATCGATAAAACAAATCTCACAATCCTCAACCAGGCCATTACGACCATCAGCAAGAAAATGTTGATGAAAATAACTCTGCTGATGTTCCTAACCCCTAAGAGCTTTCCTTCGACATGCCTTTTAATTATTCCATCTAAACCGAAATTTGTCGGTAGTTTGTCTACCAACATAAATAAAAGCTTGGACAGATTGGCTTTTATACGTCTTTTTACGACATCACTTGCTTTCAACCTGTTGTGGTTGTTCACTCTACGCATCCTTTTAAAACTGATGCGAACTGATTTCCTATGTTTGGCAGCTTTTAACGCTTCCCCTTCCGGACGAGTGGGAAAAAATCCCCTAATCTTCTGTCAGCCAAAAACAAGCTAGGTAGCCGTTAAAAAAAATTCGTTAATGGGACCTGCGGAGTTCTTATCGATCTGGTCCCTTATCGATCCAAGTTCGTTCCGAGCTGCACAGATGAGCTGTAGTAAAGCGAAACGTACGTCTGCAGATTGAACACACACACACACACACACACACACACACACACACACACATATATATATATGTGTGTGTGTGTGTGTGACTCTCCCGTCGATTTCGACGTATGAGGATCCAACAACTAAGTTCAGTTTGGGTGTTTGTGTCTAAGATGGCATTTAAGTCCTGCAATAGACTTGCATAAGAGTCCAGAAAACGAGCAAGAGATTAGATTTCGGGAAGATGTTGTAAGTATTGCCAATGCTGCTTTTGTCCTTATCCTTGCTTGTTGCAGTCGCTCAAGACGACTGGCTTCGAAATTTCGAATTCCATCATGACATCTGCCTCTCCATTCCTTGCGGTCAAGAGCCACTTGCTCAAAGGTACTAAGCAGTACATTGACAGAGTAAGGTTATTTTTGAGCTTGTCTTTGTAATTGAGCCAGGGCCGACCGACGTTTCTCTTACCTGTATCGAGCTGGCTATGCATGAGGACCTTAGGTATACGGTCATCACTCATTCTAATTACGTGGCCAGCCCAACGTAATTGCGACTGCACCAGAAAGGTCTCAATGCCTCCAATTTTGCACTTACTGAAAAGGTCAACGTTAGAAATTTTGTCTTTAAGAGTGTAGCCACAGATTGTCCGAAGACAGCCTTTATGGAAGACATCGAGCTGATTTATGTGTGTCCTGTACGGGGTCCAGGACTCTGATCTATACAAGAGAGTTGGCAATACTACGGCCTTGTAAACCTGGATCCTAGTGTCTAGTTTTATGCCCCTTTCATTCCAGAAACGATGATGTAGTTTACCAAAAGCAGTCGTTGCTTTGCCTATGCGGTTGATTATTACATCGTCAAGAGATGCATCGCAGTTCACTTTGCTTCCAAGATAGGTGAAGGATCTCACATAGTTGAGGTTCTTCCCATCAACTTTAATATGGGTAGAAGGAAATTGGTGAACCGGTGGTTGCTGTTTCACGCCTCTTATTTGCTTCGGAGTAGGGGGTGGCTGGTGAATGACTTCCGTTTTCTTGATGCTGATCATTAGCCCGAAGGCCTTGCAAGCATCAGAAAAGCGATCTACGAGTTCCTGCGCCACTTTTAGTGATGTTGCCACAAGTGTAGTATCATCTGCAAATAGGAGATCACGATTGATTCTAGTTCGCAGACGCGTTTTGGCTTGGAAGCGTTGATGATTGAACAGTCCACCACTTGTTCGAAATTGAAATTTGACACCATGATCGATATCTCTAAACGAGTACTGCAGCATAACTGAAAAGAATAGTGCAAAAAGAACAGGAGCCATGACACAGCCTAATTTAGTGCCGTTTGTAACATCAAAGGAACCTGAGAGTCTCCCATCTGCCAGAACACTAGCTTTCATCCCCTCATGGAAGGAAATGATGATGTTAAGCATTTTGTCGGGTATGCCGAGTTTCTTCAACACTTTCCACAAAGCCTGGCGATTAACGGTGTCGAAGGCCTTAGTAAGGTCAACAAACACCATATACAACTCCTGATTTTTCTCACGAACCTTCTCGGCAACCTGACGTAGTGAAAAGATCATGTCAATGGTACTACGACCTGACCGAAAACCACACTGAGATTCCGGGTATATGTCGTCGAAAAGATGTTTGATGATTCTGTTCAATATGACCCTTGCTAGGATTTTGCCAGCGATAGAAAGGAGTGATATACCACGATAGTTATCACACACATTATTGAGGACAGATTCGAAGTGCTCTTTCCATCGTAGCAAAATCTCGGTCTTGTCTGTAAGAAGTTTCTGGCCGTCAGCGGACAGCACAGGTGATGCACCACTTTCCCGTGGTCCATACACTTCTTTTAGACCATTGTAGAAGACCTTAGAGTCCTTCCGATCAGCGGCTTCTTGGAGTTCGGCAGCCTTGGCTGACCACCAAGCCTCCTTCATTTTCCTGAGGACTGATTGGACTTGACTTTTGCACTTATTGTATGCTTTCTTTTTGGCAGATGAGTTTTTGTCATTAATCCATGCTTTATGAGAGTCATGCATTTGTTGGATTAGGAGCTGGACCTCGGTGTTATTGTCATCGAACCAATCTTGGTGCTTCTGGACAGATAGTCCAAGCACTTTCCAGAGATGCTTCGTAAGTAGCACCCGGGAGGGCTTTTCAAGATGATTCGATGTCGTCGTGAATCTCCACAGATTCAAGAGATGTATCCAGCTTATTGCACAACTCAGCTTGTTTCTCATTAGATTTCAATGACAAGGTGTTTATTCGTTTCGGTATCGATGGCTTTTGAAGTCTTCTACGAGCGAGACGCAGTAAAGCTTTGCTTCGCAGGAGAGCATGGTCGGATAGATAGCAAGTGTTATGAAAGGAACGTGTGATTTTGATGTCCCTCCTATCCCAATTTCTGGTGATCACAAAGTCAATCATGTGCCAATCTTTGGATCGAGGATGCATCCACGTAGTCTTACGATGGTTCGGCTGCTGAAAAAGTGTGTTGGTAATAGTGAGGTCAAACTCTCTACAGATGGACAGAAGGCGGAGACCGTTTGAATTCATTTTACCGACACCGTGATGCCCTAGTACCCCCTCCCAAGTTTGATGATCCGTGCCTACTCGAGCATTAAAGTCCCCCATGAGAATAAGTTTGTCCTCATGTTGAACGCGGGAGATGACTGTGTGAAGCTGGTTATAAAAGTCATCTTTTTCTTGCTCAGAGCTGGCCATGGTTGGGGCATAACTGACAAGCGTAACGCTAGCATTGTTTTCCAGGTCGATGGTTAGTATCATGATCCGGTCAGAGATGCCCTTTGGAAGAGAAGTTAAAGATCTTGCGATTTCCGATCTTATGGCAAAGCCAACACCAGATTGACGTGGTTCTTTCTCGCTTTTGCCTGACCAGAAGAAGACGTACCCCCTTTTACTTCTTCTAGCTGCGACGAACCCGCAAGACGTGTTTCACTATGTGCAGCTATATCGATGTTATACTTATGCAGTGCAAGAGAAACTAATGCTGTTTTGCGTTCTGGTGTAGAATCATTATCTTGGAGTGTGCGAACATTCCAAGAACCGAGATTTAAATTCTTTCTTCGTATCATTGTAGGGCTGCGTTACTGGATAACCAGACAGCTGCAGCTGGCTGCCAAGTTTATAATGTGAGCAAGCAAATGTTTAGGGCTCCTTTTCCGCCCCCTCCCCGGATTGGGAAAGCAGTGCTGTATCTAAATAGACCTGCTTTGTCACCACTGGAGGACACGAACAATGCAATTGTTCACGGGTTTGCGCTAGAACGGCCATCACCCAATGGCCGCCACTGTGTAGACCTCCAGTTAGAGACTTCCAGTAATATCCTTTACCTGTTCCCGTCGCTTTCACTCTCTCGCCAGAGGACTTTGATGCAAGAAGGTGGGACTGCGCGAAACTGAACAGATGGTAGTTGTCAGAAGACCTACACAGCTGATTTGTTTTAAGTGGTGAAGGCTTGTGTAGGACCATCCACACTTTTTGGAACTATTGATAGCACGGGATCGGTGCAAATGTTTGCCACGGAGACGGTGACAACAGACCTCATGTTTTATTATTCACGGCGTTTGACCTCTCCTGCTTTACTTCTTCCTTGGTCGCAGTACTGCACAATTAAGTGGACCACAACCAGGTAAGAGGGTTTTGATTTGGTGAATTTTCCTTCTCAATTTATGGGTTGGTGGCTTGGGAGCACTCGAGATGGACTTTGCTCAGGCATTCAGTCTGCAAGACCAAATGCCCCCACCTTTTCCTGTTACCCTTGGTAGGGAGGCATGAGGGTGCTATCACTTACCCAAGGTTTGGAGGGAAGGAGTCGTCTTACATCTCCATTCTAGACCGGCCACAAGCAAGGTCTAGCCACTGCCCATATATATATATATATATATATATATAACTGTATACTATAACTATATATATAACTGATATGATAATGTTTACGATGAATCCAAGAGTGCCCAATACCATGTGAGGCAGAGCTTAAATGTAATGTGATTTCGCTTAAAAGATTGTGGTTGGTACTCCGAGTTTCACGCGGATGCGATCTTCAGGCAACTGAAACAGCGTCGATTCATTGTCTCCTTTTTCTCTGTTCATTGACGTCATGGTTTGCGCGGGTTGGATGACTCATCGCTATTGTCCTCGTGTGGCTTGTCTTTGAGATGAGAAATCTGTTCCGGTGTCTGCATTTTGAGACGATCTCCGATCTTTTGTTGAGAAGGTTTTTTAGGCGTGCTTTCATGATGCAAAGTTTTTCCTCTAGGCAAAGGTTACATCTTTTTGCTCCGCTTGTGTAGGTCGCGGCCCTTTTCACGATCGCCCATTTTATACCGAAAGATTGGTTTTTCGATTTTAGATCCCAGATGCATTTTGATAGTTCAGTCTCATTGGAGTACTTTCTGTCTTTGAAGGATTTGATGTGGTTTCTGTATCGCTCTTTAAAACTGTTTGCTGTCATTCCTATGTACTGTTTTGTCTCTCTGGTGTCTGTCTAGGTTACGTCGGCTCTATAGACGATGTTGTTAGTTAAGCAGTTACCTTGGAGCGGGCACTGTTCTTTTCTTCTGCAGTTGCAATTATCTGTTCTCTGAAGCTTTCTATTTTCATTTTTATTTAGGATTCCAGAGTTATGTTTGGTGATCATAGTCTTCATGTTGTCCATGCAGCTGTAGCTTATTTTGTCTGTGTTCCGGTTAAAGATTTTGTGCAAAGTGCATGATTCAGGAATTGTATTGTCGCTGTCGGAGATATATTGGAGTTTGGTGTTGAAGTGGTTACGTCTTAGTGCGTCTTCGTATATAGGTGCTGCAGAGTCGAAGGTTGATTGGTTTGATGATAATTGTGAAATGCGAGAATTGATGGAGGCTGGGAGATGTTTGATTATTGATGGGGGATGGTTGGAGTGGCTGCTGATGTGCAGTGGGTCGTCATTTGGTTTTCTGTAAGGTCGGTAGTCACCGTTCATCAGGTTGAACGTGATGTCGAGGTAGTTTACACTCTTCACATTTCAATTAGATTTACACTCCAATGAGACTGAACTATCAAAATGCATCTGGGATCTAAAATCGAAAAACCAATCTTTCGGTATAAAATGGGCGATCGTGAAAAGGGCCGCGACCTACACAAGCGGAGCAAAAAGATGTAACCTTTGCCTAGAGGAAAAACTTTGCATCATGAAAGCACGCCTAAAAAACCTTCTCAACAAAAGATCGGAGATCGTCTCAAAATGCAGACACCGGAACAGATTTCTCATCTCAAAGACAAGCCACACGAGGACAATAGCGATGAGTCATCCAACCCGCGCAAACCATGACGTCAATGAACAGAGAAAAAGGAGACAATGAATCGACGCTGTTTCAGTTGCCTGAAGATCGCATCCGCGTGAAACTCGGAGTACCAACCACAAACTTTTAAGCGAAATCTCACTATATATATATATATATATATAAGTTCATAAATACTGATGAAGGAAATATTGAGTGCCCGTATACCTCAACTTCTTAAAACCTAACCAGGACCTCTTGCAAAAATGCAACTTTGGCCTTCCAGCTGGGGATCAAACCCACGACTCCGTGAATCTTGTGCGATGCTCAGCTGCCAACTCAGTTACAGTGGTTGTTGCCCAGAGCATGGCCATGAGTTCACTATTTTTGAGGTGGGCACACCGATTAAGTGAAGAGTATATACAGTACCAGTACCAGTGGGTTAAACCTTCGGGATTTTAACTTACATTTTGTATTTGTAATATTTTGTAAAGATATATGTTAATTAGAAAATTTTTTGTTATGTAAGTTAGTTTTAACTGCTATCGTGTTATTCTTGATAAAGGGGCAGGCCCCAAAACGTTGAAAATAAAATAAAGATTGAATTTATACTGATGGTTTATATATATATATATATATATATATATATATACATACATACATATACATATATATAAATATATGTATACATTACATAAGCTGGTTAGTACAACTTTTTTGAATGTTCTGAAGAAGAGGTTGGGCTCTAAAATGTCAATAAAGATTTTATTTTTCCTGTCTGGTGATTTTATAAAATACTAGGAACTTTGACCAAAGCTGGCTTTCTGATTACTTACATATATATACATATATATACACATATATTGATTACTTATTAACCAAGTGTGAGGTCTGTATGGGAAAGTATTTGCCTGAGGTTTTCATACAGACTGAGCAACAAAGGAGCAAGGTCTGTGTGGAAAATCCAAGGGCAAAATACTTTCCTGTACAGACAGAACAAATGAGGTTAATAAGGAATTTATTATATGGCTTTTGGCACCTTTTATCATCACTTTTAAAGAAGCTTTGTGTTCATGAGTTAGCAGCTTAGGTTTACTCACTTGTTTTTACCTGTTACATCATGGTTTTTGGCATCTATTCATTTAGTTTTCTGCTAAAAAATTATTGTTGAAAATGTCCAACTTCTTTTTCTGTAATTTGTTTTCATAAATCTTCTGTAAAAGGTACCTGAATCTGGTTTGTTTTTCTTCAAATCAACTCTGAAATTTTCCTCCCAAAACTAGCTGGTCTGTATGAAAAACTTATTGCATGGCTAGGCAGCCAATCAGTGTGCATCATTTTGTATACGGACCAGATAGTGAGCTCAGCCATATAATAAATATAGATATACATATATATATATATATAAATATATATATATATATATATAAACACATATATGTACATACAGACATATAGGTGCATAAAGTATGTATAAACAGTGTACCAGTACACACAAATATGAAAATACATAATATGTATATAAACTATTACACTATGTTTATATCTAGGTATACTGTATACTTGTTTTAAAATTTCTATTACCTTCTTTACATGTTTCTGTAAATAACAAAAAGGCAATAGAAAACAGCAGGGCTGACAACAGTTCGGCTCGTCCAACGATTCCACAAACCTTAAACATTGATAACACATAACATCTTTCAAATTGCTTTTAAAAATTTGTATGCATACAGTTAAGTGAGGTGCATGCAGTATAAATTCATTTTACCCCAAGTACAACATAAGGCAGTTTCAAAAAATTTGAATTCAAATCATGTTAAGCATAGCTCAACAAATAAAAATAGAAATAGAAAAATACATTGTTGACTTACAGTTTCTGTAAAACTGATGTTTTTTCTATTGCAAAATTGCATAATTTATTCTTTCCTTGCATGCATTTATTATAAAAATTTTGATATTAATTCAGCATAAAATATGGTAACATTCTTAAAAGTACAGTATATCATTGGGTTATTTGCATTCATATCAACTTAATACATAAATCAGACTGAAATACTGACAATAATGTTTCTGAAAATTAATACACCTTTTGATATTCATTACCAGACAATAATTATACTATCATTAACACCAACCTCAAACTTATTAATGCAAAAATACATCCATTATATTCAATTGACATTGACTAGTAGATACACAACCATTTGCATCAAAGAGTATTCTATAGTACCAACAGTTGACCATTAACACCATTCCACTATACATTAGCAGGGTCCAAATTAACAACTCACAAATCACACATTGTGAAGCAATTTGCAAAATTTTGAAAAAATACAAAACATTTTCTTGAAGAATTGCAAAGCTCATTGTTCTTTTTGTAAAAAAGCAATCAGATACTTCATTCCGTTCACCAAAGCATGCATAAAAAAATTTTAAAAAAGCTGGGCACAGTAGATGTTTCATAAGAACCCCAGGGTCAGATTTAATGAATATGTTTTATGTCAGACAACATTTTATGATTTTTACAATTTTATATAGCACACCGTTTCAGCCAAAAGGTGTATTTAGAATTTTCTTTCAGTCATCTGGCTGCTCTTCTATCTTCATGAAACTTGGCAACACCTGTTAACTGACCCTGTTAATTGTTTCTGGTGTCAATCAAAACAATATACTATGGGAAAAGCATCAGTTCTTTTGTTGGTTTAAGGTGAAACATAAGATGTATCTGAAATTGACATCACACCACTTATCGACAAAAGTATTGCAGTTTGTAAGCTAGCCTCTTTGAAGTTATGAATCGGAGAGGAAAGGTGCCCGATTGCCGACTTCAAAGCTGAAGATGCCTTGGATTATTGGTTTAACCAAAGGGTGCAACATGTGAATTCAGTGAAATCACATAATTATCCAAGCAAGAGAGCATCAGCAGCAACATCCTGGGTGCAAATTATTGATATTGCAGCAGCCATGCTGTCAGATTTGGAGGAGGAGGAAGAAGAGGAAAATGAAGATTATGATGAATTATGATGGGCAATATTGGATTTATTAGAAATTATTGTTTAAGCATACTTTTACACCATGTGAGGCATTTACACCATGTTTTACACTAGTTCAAACAACCAACTCGAATGCTTTTCTTTCTAATGCTTAGCAAAATAAAAAACACTTTAACATGTTGAATTGGTATTGTGTTCAAATTAGGGATAAACCTTTACATCAACAAGGGAGCAGGGCAGAGGGGGTTACTGAAATTACCAGGAAAAAATTGTGAAGCTGTTGCAATGACAGGAACTATAAATAAACATGATGATGTAATTGAGTAGGTGGAGCAACATTAGTCTAGTCTGTGAATCTTGACCAAAATGCAAGGTTTACACGAGATACAAGTAAACTAAGAGAGGTAGAATAAAATATTCACAATCAACTACCGTGAGTGTAGTGTACTAAGCAAGTTTGGTACACTGATGCAATAATTGAGACCTTGATTAGGGATAACAAAATTTTAATTAGGCAAGATATTTCTCTTGCACTTTTAGCACTTTGGAATGCCCTTTGATGTAAATGGTTGTGTATTTACACTAATGAATGTTGGTTAAATAAAGTGAATGTATTTTTGCATTAATGAGTTTAAGGTTGGCATTAATGATATTATATTTTCTGGTAATGAACAGCAAAAGGTGCATTATATAAATTCTTAAACATAACAGTAGCTGAGGCATTTGTGAAAACATTATGGAAAGAAAAAAATTACCTCAAAAAATATAAATATAATTTATTTCAAAAAATAAAAATAAATAAATAAAATAAACAAATGAATGAATTAATGACTAGATAAATAGATAAATAAGTAAATAAATAGCTAAATAAGTTAATTAATTAATTAATTAATTAATTAATAAAACAAGGCAACTTACACACTCAGTATGAACTGGATGAACTGTAAAGAAAAGGACTGAGAACAGACAAGCTCTTGGGAACTTCAACTGGAAACTGATTCTGCAGTGACCATCCAATGTTCCAAAAAAGGCATCAAACACGAGTAGAAGCAACATACACACAGCCACGTGAACAGCTATATTGAAGAAATGGAAGCCCCAAGGATACATTCCTCCCGCTATGTAATAGTTTAGTTTAAATGTCAACGTAGTAAGTGGACGATAGCTTTTATGACTAAGATTCGATGTAACGTCAGTGCCCCAAAAATCGTGGAAAAATATTTGAGATACAGAAATATTGCCACCTACGTCTCTGTTATTCAGTATTGCTTCAGAGTCATCAAATACAAAGTCTCCATGAACACATGTCCAGTATGAAACCAACGTAAACATTACTATAAGCATGCTAGAATAGACAAAAGTTAATCGTGGGATCGGCAACAGAGCTTCAATGTCGTCATAATTCTCACGTGAAGACGTACATGTAGTGCGGATGCCTGTTGCAGACAATGGTCTCGAGATGTTATTATCCGATGCTTGCATCTTGCTTGATAAATTAGGTCTTCTTCGGACATGCTTTCCACGATTATCTTTTTGAGAAACTGAATGCTCAAATTCATGGCGGGGCATCGTGTAAGCCGTATCCAAATGAATGGTCGCACTGGTATAAAATTCAAATATTCGCTGACACTCCTACGGTCCTACCGCTTTTCAGGCGATGTCCCAGAATTTCCCAGTAAATTTGTCCATGATTTGTCCCAATACTTCCAGCAGCGAAAATGAATTGTCACCAGTGATTGTCACCAATTTAGCTCCGGAAAAACCTCGTCATAGATCGGACAATATCGGCAGTGAATATCGGATATGCGTAGTCCGAAGTTATTCTTCGTTGGTCATATTGGCTGAGATTTCACTGCACTAAGCATTCGTGGATTTTTCACCGCATCATTGACACTTGTTCACATCTATTACCTTGAAAATTTAATACAGATATATTATGGAACCATCTTCTCTGACCATGAGGTGAGAAAAATTTAGGGGATAAACGGAGCTATATGAATACTGTACAACGCACGAATTTCGAAATGTCCCGACGTTGACAAACAATTATGGTTAGAATTAATAGATTATTTAGTATTATAGACTTTTCAGGACCTAAAAACGTATTGATTTCTTCTCCAAATTACGAAACTTTTAACTTATATCTTGCGACGGCATGCCAATCAACTTAAAGTATACAGTACCACACGGACACCAGTGATATTGCATTTTAATATGTTCAATACTAATGTAATACTTTTGAAAATTTAATATTAAATTACTCCAATCATGTGTAATGCTACTGTACTCAAGAAGTAAAGTTTTCATTCATGTTACTGCTTTTTGAAGCCACCATTTTTATAACTGACATAATTTTTCATTACAATTAATTTTAAAGTCACATTGGCAGAAATTTTCTAGTTCTGGTGGGGACATAATTGATCACCATGGTATTACTCAGGTTTTTTGTTTGCAGGACGTTTTAATTCTCAAGAAGGAGTGTGAGTCATGGTATACTTCCTTGAATAATCACAGAGGTTTCCTAACACAACTGGTAGTTGATGGTTAATGCTGCTCTAGATTTGAATATTTTCATTGTAACTAGAGATTATCAAAATTTGTGTGTCTGATCAAAATACATAATTTTGTCATCAGTCTTTCAAAGTTTTGTCTGCTGAAATCACTCATGCACTCTAATTTGCCAACTTGGGTTTTTATCATCATTACATTTTTTGCAATCAGGAAGTTGACCCATGATGTAACTCCAAAATATGGAACAAGAAATTATTTGTGGGTTTCCTGTTGCTTTTGCTTATGATTGGCTCTTGAATCTTCACAACTTTCCACATCTTTATCAGTTCTTTTGAATTAACACTCAACCAAAATTCAGTTTCACACAAGATTTTTTGTACAGACAGTGATTACTTTTGTAAATATTCCAATAAAGAAAAAATGGTGGAAGCATGGCCAGGATTAAACATAGTAAATAAATCTAAACACTCTCTGACATGATGTTAAATTTTATTATGAGCTTTTGGTTACCACTCTGTAACCTTCAATGGATAGATGACAGTGAGGACAAAGAACAAGGCTAAGAACAAGCTACAATATATTGGTGAAACAGGCAGATCCTTTGAAACAAGGAAGAAAGAACATATAAGAAATGTTAGATTTGACAAAAAACGATCAAACATCCCTAACCACACATGGTGTTTCAATCATAGGATTAATTTTGACAATGGACACATTATTGACAAAGGGAATTACCACTTATATAACACATTGGAATCTTGGCACACTGCAAAAACAACATGCACTGATTACAACTCAAAGCTGCTGCCAGAACAATACACCATCTTACTTAAAAAGTAATGATGCTGCTGTCCATCCACCCTTGCTCACCCATCATATCCACTCACGTTTTTATGTAAACATCCTTATACATATATAATTAGCCTTGTTCTTTCTCCTCACTCTCATCTATCCATTGAAGGTTACAGTCTGGTAGCTGAAAGCTTATGATAAAGATCACGTTCCAACAACATTAAATCAAATGAACCTGACTGAAGCATACGTGATAATTATGTAATTGACTGCTGTGCATTATGCATGTAATCACAAATCTGTACTGTGATTGGAATTCCAGAACTGCTCAATGGTGATTGTCAATCACAATACCATAAGTCGTGAAATTTACAACAATACCTTGGAGGTTTCAGGCCTCTACTGTATTGTCACAACCATGTCAAATCATATGTCTGATTTTAAAACCACATAGGATGATTAATGAAAACAAAGAAAAATGTTAAAGAAGAAGCTTTTTGTTTATTCCATGCCCATTTTTTTTGCAAGGTTACAATAAAAATTAAAATAGACAGATTGTACACCTACCTGGTGCAGCAAAACAGCCTAATGCCAGATTCCTGGCAGTTTTCTTATAAAGTGATGTGGGTTTAAGGCTAACATGACTTCTTTTTTTCATTTTTTGTAGACTATCTTCCAAATCTAATGACTCCAATCAAGAGGATTTTAACTCACTGCATGGTACTGGATACAATTTCCCTTATCTAAATTCACAGAATAATATTACTATAACACTACAGGAAGTGTTGCCAAAAATTATTACAGAATTTCTGCTGAAAGAGTCTTCAGAATTACTTTTCAACATGTATTGTTTGCTTTTCATGTGCATTTTTTAATTTTGCTAATGTGGAATTAAAATAGTGTAATGTATATATATTACATCAGATTATAAAAAGTTACCCAGATCAAGTGGGGATGGAATGGAATCATGGTACCCAACCAGTGAAACAGGAACAGGTACTGTATTAAAACAGTCACTGTATTAATATAATTATTATTACAGAAAATAGTTCTCAATAATACCATCCTATTTCAAAATTGAGTAGCACTATGTCACTGTCCATCCATTGGTAATATATGAAAAGGCTTAGCATTCCTTGAAAGCATTACAGAACTATAAATCAACAAAAACAATTTTGATAATGTGCATCTTCTTCATGCTTGTGTTTTGGAATAATGATATCTGAGCCCCAGACAGGGATCAAACCTGCAGCCTGCTGATGGCAAATGAGATACCCTTACAGATTGAGGTATTGAGAGTCAGTTGTTTTGGGAGGGTGTTGGTTTAAAATGTTTGCTGCCAACAATATGTGGCAGCCATAATAATTATGATAATCATGAATCACAGATGAACCTTCATCAAGCTCTATCAGAAATCATTTTTCTGAGGATAGAGTTTGATGAATGTTCATCTGTCATTCAAGATATGTCTAAGCTCCCACATTTCCAAAGCATATATCTCATTGACAATCGAGTTGAATGAGACAAACATTGTACAGTTAGTATATATTTATAAACGTAATGATTGTCAGAGCTTAGTGATATGGAAGTTCCCACATCCACATTGCATTCAACATTCAACTTTGCTACCATACAGTATCACTTTTGGTGATCAAGCAGCAAATCTAATAGTATGTAATATTGTAAATATTTTATCAATCTCAGTAAGCAACTCTGCACATCAATAAGAAGCTTGTCCGTGAATTAGACATCAATTCTTTAGTTAAGACAACCATCTTTGGTTATTAACTATGAAATACCTCTCAGTTCTGACAATAAATACTCTGAGAAATATGACACTGGGAGAACAATGTTGCTTATTATCTTGCTAGTGTATTTCCATCTCATCTGTGCCAAAAACCCTCTTTATTACTGTAAACTGATAAAACACTACATTTAATTAGCATGCTGGTAAATGAAATTCATGTCTTGAGAAACCATCTTTTGTACTTTTTGGAGGTGTAGATGTAAAACTTTGTGTGAAATTGCCAGTCATGGTTAGGTTACTGAACTAATGTGTACCTGTATGGGGAAAAATACATAGTGGAGAGGACACTGATTGTCTACTCCAACATGAACTTGATGTTGTGGTATGTGAAACATGTCTTGTGCAAGGCATGGAGGATGAGAGCATGTTAATTTCACAAGATTATTGCTGGAGATTTTTACTTTGTTACCATACAGTAAGTTAAACAAAAAGAGGAATATCTTTGTAGGCCTTGTGTTAAGACTGTTACCCCAGAGCTATCTAAGATCTTCCAACTATAATTATAAAAACAGATTAACTTTATAAGATACAGTCAGTGAAACCCTGCTGTGAGCAATGTCTTTCTGTCTCAAGAGGGTTGTCATTATACTTATTTGTTAAATGACTTGAATAGGGGATTGAGTAATCAAGTGAATGTCACCACATCAATTTTCCACCTGTTTTTACTAGAGCCATGTTAGCAAACTAGCCAAGCAAACTTGTAGACCAAGTTTACCCATCAAAAAGTACTGTCAGTATATAAATAAACTACATACTTCTTGTTGGTTCAGTTGCAAATTTAAAATAAATTGCTTCAGCAGCTAACTCTTCACTGCTGGTCCACAGTTACATAACAGAGCTACTGTACCGTAAAGAAGATCTTATGATAATTTTAAATTCACCACCAAAATCTGATGCTAAAGCAGTCAAATTCTACTCCATTCTGATTAATTCCAAGGTCTTCCATTGATTCCTTCCACAGTTGAAGCCTTGTACATCATCAGTCTTTACATCTTTTATCTCAATGACAGTATTTTAGTCATTGGAATCAAACAGCTGTGCAATGTAGTATAAACATAATATAGTATAATGAGATTAAGCAGATGAATTGGTGAAATTTGATTTCAATTTATTGATATCTTGTATACCTACAGTATATTGACTGCCTTGTTCATGTAGTTGGTGAATGAATGATGGTGGTGCAAATCGTCTCCTGTTAATCAAATGACAGTTTGGCTACACAGTGCTCAGGAACAATTTAGTGTTCCTAAAATTGAAGCATTTTTGTAATAAATTGATAAAGTTTGCATGCTTTTCCATGGTACTTGTAGGTGCGATTAAATTATCAGAATCAGTCACAAAAGTTTCAGTATTAATTTCAATTCATTTTATCTTATTACGAGGCAGGGCTCATCCCTTTGACGACTAAAACATTTGTGACATCTGGTTGAATAGACATGTCTGAACTGCATTTGGTCAGCGGCATAGCCAAGGCCGGGCCAATTACGCACGTAAATTACGTCATTGGATATCCCACTCTATATACTATATTGGATACCCCAATATATTAATATTGGTCATAATTTATAAAACTCGATGTGCAACACATGTATTCTCACTAACAGTGTCTGGTGTGGGTTCCTGAGGAACAGCTACAAGGTAAGTCTGAACTGGGCAAACATGCTCTTCAAATGCAGGAAGTGCCATTTTGGGGACCTTAGAGCTCAGAAACATCCTGGGGGCAGTGTCCCCGCACCTCCCAGAAAATTTGTGCTTCATGCTCGGCGGTTACCCCGAGCTGTTTTATTCAACAGCTGCATTCAACAGACACAAGGAAACCTCAATTAATGCTCTCAAGATTTGGGACAGTACTGTAGTAACATATGCAGCGTCTGAATTACGCTTCGCAAATCGCAAATTTTCGAAGCAATTTTGAAAAACACGAAAGTCTGCGAAGTGATTTTTCTGAAACTGCGAAGCTCAGTTAGCGATGTTTATGTTCTAACGGCGCTAACAATGAAACGATGACGACGCTGCTTAATACCGCGATCATCACAACGATGATTTCTTAAGCAAATTGCATTTTTGGAACGATTTTTGAAAGAACATACGTTGCTTAAAACGTAGTTGATAGAATCAACTTTACGCCTTATAGAACTGCAACTCTAACCCATTTTTTGACAGAAGCACTGGATAACAAGCATCACGCAACTTGTCTAGCGACAACGCGATTCATTTTCAAATAAATGACACATCTAGCCAGTCATTTCCTCCGTTGTCTTTTGGATGATTGGTCTACTAACAGCCCCTAACACTCCACATTCCAAAAAAGTTTCTCACATTGAATTATTTTGCGAAGTTCTATGTGAAGGCTCAGCAAAAAGTCTCACCTAAATACTGCTTGGTGAAATCTCACCTTCCTGTATGGACGTTTTGCCGTGAAACGGTAATAAAACGAGAAAAAAAAATTATCACAAAATCTATCATAACCTCATCCGTTTTAAGCATGAACGGTTTGCGTCAGGCTTGGTCTAAAAGATTGCAATCAGAATCCATTGTTCTAAAACAAATATTTTTCTAGGAGGGTGCGGGCTAAATTTTACTTTCGAAAAAAGTTGCGAAGTCGCTTTGGACCGCTAATTCGTACCCTAATATGGCTGCTGTATACAGTTTAGGCAGCACAAACTGTATTCCAAACCCGTACCCTTGCTCACCACCTGAGTCTCTGTAGCTCCGTAGAAAGAGTGTTGCACTGGTCAATAGAAAGTTGTGTTCAACTCCTATCCTTTGCTCAGAAATCTTTTTTTCTTAGCTCAATGAACATTCTTTTATGGTCATTGATACTACAGTACCACACTCCCACATCCTCATTGCATGTTATGTTCATGTCATTTATCATCAGACACCCTTTGGCATTGACTTATTGGTTGCACTAATA
This sequence comes from Heliopora coerulea, assembly GCA_030142905.1. NCBI lineage: Eukaryota > Metazoa > Cnidaria > Anthozoa > Scleralcyonacea > Helioporidae > Heliopora > Heliopora coerulea. Next base: position 918,044 of record JASJOG010000004.1, read on the forward strand.
ATGGCTGCCAATTTATTGTCCTCTTATGTGTATGTGAATCTTACAGTCTGAGTCAGGTAATTACCTATTCTAGCCCTTTTTGAAGTAAAAGGTTCTTTTAAGGATTACTGAAGCTAGAACAATGCAAGGGAGGCTAATTTACAGTTGATGTATGTAAAAGAATAATAATTGAAATGCTGCCATCACGTGCTGCAAGTTCAACATAGTTACTATCAAGCATCCAGGATATTTCAAACGCTCTTAACCAAAATAAAAGTACATACCTAGCAATCTTGGACTTCTCTAAGGCCTTTGATAAAGTTTCACATGAGGGATTGTCATTGAAATTACACTCATGGTGTTGGAGGTATGCTAAACAACTGGATAAGGAACTTCTTGACTCATCGAACTAAAGCAACAGTGTGTGATGGTGTAGCGTCTTCTACACACCCAGTGAAGTCAGGTGCTCCACTGGGAATTGTATTAGGCCCCTTACTATTTCTTTTACATGTAAATGATCTTACAGATGAACTCGACTGTCAAGCCAGACTGTATGCTGATCACTGTCTTATCTACAAACCAATCTCAAGTGACTCAGACATGGGTAAGCTGCAAATGGACCTAGTGAGACAAGAACAGTAGCAGGATACATGACTGATGGAGTTCAATCCTGCCAAAATTGTTTTATTATGTGTATTTATACGCAAAGAAATCCACCTTACAAACAAAGTTTTTTTGTTTTGATTTTTTTTGTAACACAAAGTTAACTTATGTCGATATGCATTCTTAGTTAGGTGTGATGTTTAGTTTAGTTTAAGTCTTTATTTAAAGACGGTAGCACATAATAGCCAAAGCTAATAAACTTGTGGCCCTCAATAGTAAGATAGTAAGCTAAGATGGAACCATCGTATCTATGACATCACTGGTAAGGCAACTCAGACATTGAATTTGATTAAGAGAAACTTATGGTTTTGTGAACAGGATGTCAAGAATACATTGTATAAATCATTAGTTAGAACCAAGCTTGAATATGCATCTGTCGTCTGGGACCCACACCATGCATGTGATATAAATAAACTTGAAAGGGTGCAAAGATGTGCTGCACAATTTTGCAAAAGAAACTACTGATGCACCTAAAGTGTTACTTCTATGTTACAAGATCTTAAATGGAGACTTCGTCTCTTCATCGCTGACTAGCTCACTTTTCAACTTTGTATCAGATTTAACACATTATAATATAAGTTGACAAAGAAAAGTTTATTACTCCTGCCAAAGAAACTCGTACTCGTAGAGCGCATAATTTTAAGTATTTTATTCAACAGTCATCGAAAGACATCCATAGGTACTCTTTTTTTCCGTAGAACAATTAGAGAGTGGAACAATTTACTATGTGATCTGGTAAATGGCAGCTCTCTTGCCCTCTTTAACTCTTAATCTAGATCAGTATTTTGAAGTGTAACGTGTTTTATGTTGTAGCTAGATAAATTATTTTAGACATTCCTTTTTAGGTTTTAACTTTTATTATTATACATACAGTGTTAGTTAATCGTTCGTTCATATAACAATTATTTATACAATATTTTTTTATTTAACATTTATTTATTTCCGTTAATGTGATAACTGTATGTAGTTTATGCTGACATAATAAGTGTAGATGTAGACGTTAACAATGTTCAAGTTTGAATGCTAGTTTCTTGCATTGACCTGTATCAGCTCACTTCTACGTGTACATCCTTGAAATGTTCACTAAAGATTTTCCGGGCGGAAATCTTAGACGTAAAATGAAGATGAGAGCCCAGCTCAAAATTCGGAGATGTAATGTCATCACACTCAGGAATAGACAGAAACACATGAATAAAGTTTAATTGAAGTTCACTGACGTTTCGTTGCCGACGCGCAACATTTTCAAAGTAATTACAGATGGAAGTACTAAGCTATTTATATTTACAAAAGGTATCACATTAGGATTAAAGCCAATGAGAATAAGGAAGGTGAAAGATGATACGACACAAGTAGAGGAAGGAGAGAATTGAAATAAGGCAAGCGAAACGGAAGCGATGTTTTCATTAAGAGAAGGTTTATGTTTATTGATGAGGAGACTTTCTCTGATAAGTAATTCAAGGGGTGAATTGCAAGAAGAAAGAATAGAGAAGTCATGAAAGGAGATGGAGTGGCTAGTTTGGGTTGAATGTGTAAGAATGCTAGAAGGTGAAGAAAACGTGAAGAAATGCTAGAATGTGAAACTTTCTTGCCAGTCAAAGGCGAAATTCCCATGTGTTCTGAAATACGCGTGTGTAGGTGACGGCGCGTTTACCCAATATACAACGCTGCGCAGCATTGACACTTAAATTGATAAACTACATGCGATTTCAGAAACTTGGGAATGGGGTCTTTGAACTGGAAGAAAGTAGAAAGACGTTTACCAGGTTTTAATACGACACGAAGGTCTATTTGAGGGAAGCAGGAAGAAGCAAGTTTGATGAGCTTGGTTCGGATTTGTAAAGAATGAGCACCAGTAAAAGGGAGGCAGAAATAGACAACACGTTTAGGGACAGTGATATTGTTAATGGGAGGAGAAAAGATCTTGTGAGAAAAATACTCAGGCAGCGGTCAAAAAGAGCGACGGGGTAGCCATTGTTAAAGAATCTTTTGTGTATGGACGTTTTCCCGTGAAACGGTAATAAAACGAGAAAAAAAAATTATCACAAAATCTATCATTACCTCATCCGTTTTAAAGAATCTTTAGTTAACAATGGCTACCCCGTCGCTCTTTTTGACCGCTGCCTGAGTATTTTTCTCGATAAGATCTTTTCTCCTCCCATTAACAATATCACTGTCCCTAAACGTGTTGTCTATTTCTGCCTCCCTTTTACTGATGCTCATTCTTTACAAATCCGAACCAAGCTCATCAAACTTATTTCTTCCTGCTTCCTTCAAATAGACCTTCGTGTCGTATTAAAACCTGGTAAACGTCTTTCTACTTTCTTCCAGTTCAGACCCTATTCCCAACTTTCTGAAATCGCATGTAGTTTATCAATTTAAGTGTCAATGCTGCGCAGTGTTGTATATTGGGCAAACACCCCATCACCTACACACGCGTATTTCAGAACACATGGGAATTACGCCTTTGACTGGCAAGAAAGTTTCACATTCTTCACGTTCTAGCATTCTTACATATTCAACCCAAACTAGCCACTCCATCTCCTTTCATGACTTCTCTATTCTTTCTTCTTGCAATTCACCCCTTGAATTACTTATCAGAGAAAGTCTCCTCATCAATAAACATAAACCTTCTCTTAATGAAAACATCGCTTCCGTTCCGCTTGCCTTATTTTAATTCTCTCCTTCCTCTACTTGTGTCGTCTCATCTTTCACCTTCCTTATTCTCATTGGCTTTAATCCTAATGTGATACCTTTTGTAAATATAAATAGCTTAGTACTTCCATCTGTAATTACTTTGAAAATGTTGCGCATCGGCAACGAAACGTCAGTAAACTTCAATTAAACTTTATTCGTGTGTTTCTGTCTATTCCTGAGTGTGATGACATTACATCTCCGAATTTTGAGCTGGGCTCTCATCTTCATTTTACGTGTACATCCTTGTTTGGCTGCCAATCCAATTTGTCTTTAAGTGGTATGAAGGTTGTCGTGTAATTTCGCTCTTTGAAAATTTATCATCAAACCTCTCAGGGAAACAAAACTGTTTCCCTCGGGATGAGACGTACAGGGCCCCGAAACGTTGATTTTTAAACAAAGGGAAGAGCTTTTACCTTGATGTTTTTATGTTCTTAAACTCGAGTTTGGTTTGGTTTTTGATATATATATATAATTGCTTGAGTGTCTGTGTTGTGATAGAAACATGTATGACGTCATTTCAACTGGAAAAATGCCTTGTAAAAGCTCGAGGCGTAGCCGTGTGTTTTCTGGTATTTTTCCGGTTGAAATTGTGTCATTCATGTTTCATTCATAGTATAGGCACGAAAATTATCTTCTATTTGTTTTATAAAATATCCAAGGTGTTTTCGAATTTCATGACGTCAGTGTGTCTCTGTACTCAAGAGAATATGAGGCTCGTCCAATTAGAGCGTGCGTAGGACAGCTGTTAATTTATAAATAGTAATAAAAATAGATTTTTCTATTCTAGTAACCAAGTGTGTAAATGGACTCCGCGCGCGTCGAGATTAATACCCTCGCCCGCTCGGGGCTTATGCTCGCTCACCGCGCTTCGCGCGGTGTGCGAGGGAATCACAGGGGAACATTGAGTTATTCAGTTTTGTAGATGTGGTTCCTTCTTAAGTTTTATCACATCATAAATAAATCAAAAATTCTGTCAAGCGGTATAAATTGCCTTTTGAAGAACTGCTGGCCAGGTAATGACCAGCAAATCAATTTCAATAAGCCAATCTTTAGGAAATGAATGAAAACAATCTTAAATGTATTATAACATACTTAACATTTGTATGTACGTACAAGAAACATGTATATGTACAGCGCGGTGTATCACTTTTTATTTCGTTATGGATTGTATGTCTACTTTCTTTATCATCAACTCACACCTTTCTTTTGATGGATTTTGATAGGCCTTCGTATCACAAATAGTGGACACTTGGTCGAAAATTGTTACGGGAAAGAGGATTCGACCGCATCTCGCGCAAGAAATACTTCGTTTTCTCCTACTAATGAAGTTACTGACGATTCATTTATTGAATCATCTTTTGTAGCTGAGTTAGGTAAGTCTGGTGGAGAAAACAATGATAGTCCCGCGCAGCCATTCTTGGAACCAGACACTAAAAATACAACTTGTTCGTTACGAGGAACTGAAGTCAGTAATTACTCCGCGACGACCTCCTCTGCTCATGTGGCAAGCTCATTGAATGCTGATATGAGCCAAAATGATGGAGTGATTGATCCTGGCAAAAGTGCATTTGGAATAAAATCATTTTCACTTGAAAGGAAAGCTGAGTGTTTGGATTTGCATTCACTTCTAAAGGAACTTGAAAACAGAAATAATAAGCTGGAAGCCGAAAAGGAAAAACTGTCAAACCAGCTTGGTGTACAGAACAAGGTACAGTAATGGGGACTATTAATGGGATCGTGCAAGCTACTTTACTTACATAAATATAGTTATACCGTATATCATCTTCAACTTTGTCCTTTCAATCCTTTTGATGTCTTGTAATCCTTTGCGTCCTGTTTCTCTCTACGTTCAATAAAACATCACCATTTCCACTCAAGAGTCATTCAACTCATTTTAAGCTCGAGACTCATTCTGTACATCTGGATATCACGGGGTGCTGCTGGCACAGCGGCAGTGCATTTGTCTCACTACTGCGACTGTGGTTTGATTCCGGCTCTGTACAGTTATCTGACTGAAGTGACCTTGGTCACATGTGAGAAGTAGTATTGTCCAGTTCGATTCTACCAAGCACCGTAGATTCTCTCCGAGTACTCTGTTTTCCTATTGTAGTAACGCTAGACCCATGAAGGGCGGCCCCTACTGGACCTCAAGGAAGAGCAGCTTACGTAGCTGATAGGGTTATCCAGTATAAATAAAAACTTTACCTCTACCTTATATCAACAATAGAATCGACTCATTAAATTTATTTAATGCATGCCTGGCCATGTACTAATCTTTCTTCGACCAATAAGTTACAAATGCTGATTGACCATACCATTACAAGTTCCGTAACATCGTTCACCCTAACTGTGACGCCACTACACTGCTTATAAACCGAAGGACCACAGTGCACAAAATAAGTTGATCCACTTCCCTTTTACTTTCCTAATTAACAATTTTATGACTTCAAAACTTATCACCTCGTATCGGTTAACCCAAGAGACTGACTTCTCTTTTTGACTGTTAACCCTTATACGCCCAGTGTCCGATATATCGGACACCTAAGAACAAAAGAACGCCCGGTGTCCGATACATATCGGACACCGAGAAGAAAAGGACAAATGGGAGAACAAAGCAAAAATAAAGAGAGAACAAGGGGAAAAGAAAAAAACTTTCAAGCATTAAAGTACTAAGAAATGCTGTAGGTTTTTAAAGTTTAATTGGATAGCAATGTATCGAATTAATAACTTGACACACATAAATTAATAACTTGACACACACAAATTAATAACTTGACACACACAATAACGGTCTCAATTCTCACAGCTCGGTCTCAATTACTCGGTCTCAGACCGTTATTACCACTATTATTATTATGTTTCCATTAGCCAGTTCATATTCTAGCCATTATTCCCTCCCACTAAATATTGTTGGGAGGTAACCGAGGTACAGGTGTTCCCATAGTTGTTTACACTAAGGCTGATGCGCTTCGGCTATACGTTCACTACTCTGGCTGCACCACTCCACCAAGCACTTTCCTAATTATTGTTTCCCCCTCAGAAAGCACCGTCGTCTGCATTGTAGTGATTATCCTAATCACACTGTCCTCATCTCCAATAATCTTCCTCACTGCTCTGGTTGCATCTTCGACACCACCTCCCAGGCATCCAATTATTCCCGGCACTACTTCCACTCTATACCTTCTTCTCTTTTCTCTGGTTTCGAATGCCAGCTGCTGATACTTCTGTAACTTCGTTCTCGTCGCTTCCTTGATGTTTTGCTCTTGAGGGCATGACATGTCCACTAACCAGATCTTCCTCGCTTTCTCGTCCTCTAATGTCAAGTCTGGTCTGCGTGCAGAGCTGGTCTTTCTCGTTCTATGCTGGAAGTCCCAACTCAACTTGAACCCGTTCCCCTTTAGGACGTGGCCTTTCTCCCATCTAACAGTGTACCATGCCGTATTGGCATTATTATTATAGTTACTTTATTTTAAAGGCTATTTTCTAGAATCATATTACCGGGTTTCACCCAGAGACCTGTGGCAATAAGAAGGATAATACTATTAACTTTCTGATGTTAATTTTGATGAATAAAGAAATTAAGACAAGTTGTTAGACGAAGCAAATAAATCATATCGAGAGAGCCTTTCTCAAGAGGTGCACAGTGCTGTTGAGGACAATCTTCTGTAACTCCTGCAGGCTGGATTTCCAGGTAACTTCTTGATGTGACTGCACACATTTTTATTAACAAGTCCGAGGGCTCCAATAACTACTGGTACTATAGATGATTTGAGGTGCCACATTCTTTCGATCTCGATTTGCAAATCTTTGTATTTAGATAGTTTGTAGAATTCTTTGGCAGACACGTTCCTATCTGTAAGTACTGTCATATCGATCATGAGGTAGGTCCTCTCCTCATGGTTTTTAATGACTGTGTCAGCTCTATTCGCTTGTATGGTTCTGTCAGTGTTGATAGTGAAGTCCCAAAGGATTGTAACTTTGTCGTTATCTACTACCTGCGGCGGTTTGTGTTCATACCATTTCGCTGCACAGGGTAGATCGAAATACTGACAGGCTTTCCAGTGAATATATTGGCCAATTCTATCGTGTCTGTTTTTATATTCTGACGGTGTTAAGACGGGGCAACCGGAGACAAGGTGGTCTATAGTCTCTTTATGCTTGTCACAGAAACGGCAGTTTGGATTTACTCCATTACGAAGGATTTCAGCCTGGAAATTTCGTGTGAACAGGCTTTGATCTTGGGCAGCGATTATAAATCCCTCCGTTTCGGCTTTGAGCCCAGCACCACGTAACCACTGATGGGTGTTCAATAGATCTACATCAGCACTGTTGGTACGGGTGGGGTAGTGGCCGTGGAGGGGCTTTTTCTCCCAGTTTTCCTTGATCTGTTTAAGGCCTTCCTTCTTAGCTGCTTTTTTCACAAATTTAGTCTGCTTGGTACAATTTAGGTCTTCATCAATATTGATTTCCACTCCTAGATCACGTTTGTACTTCTCACTCTCTTTTATGACTGAGTGGGCTTTTTTAGAATTTTCATGTTTGACTAATTGAAGCATCCAGTCATTAGAAGAGTCTAAGTATTTTTCGAGCCCGATGGTGGTGGTTTTGTAAGTGAGCTCTAGCTGAATTAGGCCTCTGCCTCCCTCCTTACGTGGAATGTAGAGTCTATCGACATCGGATTTAGGATGGTGCATTCTATTAGCTATTAACAGCTTACGAACCTTGGTGTCTAGTTTTCTAATATCAGTTACCGTCCAGTTGATAATATTGAAACTGTACGTAACAATTGGTATTGCAAGGGTGTTAATTGCCTCAATTCTGTTTGCGGAGTTAAGTTCAGTTTTAAGCACTGCCCTTGCTTGTCGATAAAATTCCTTCCTGATTTTTTCCTTCATACTTGAGTGCTGGATGCCATTACCTTCATTGATGCCAAGGTACTTATACACTTCCTCTTGGTCTAAATCCCGAATAACGTTGTTTATATCTAGGCACATATTAGCACTATGCACAAGTTTTTGCACACTTATTTGCACACTTATGTTTTGTTTAGCAGTTCAACAATGTAGGAAATGAATCGGTTCTGTTAGGTTTTCAGTGTATTTTTCACATAATTTCTCCTCTAATCGACAGGTTTCCTGACATACTGTAAGCATACACCTGTGCCTCAAATAGTAGGCTGGATCTATGGACTTTTTTATTTATCCAAGACGTCAAGATTTAAGGTCAATGATTCAGATACCTCGGAAACGAAAAGAGGTGCAAATTTCAAATTTTCCAAAACGTGTTTTAACTTTTTTGTATTATTATTATTATTATTAAGGTTAATGTAGATTTGAAAAAGCTACTGGTTGCCTCTGTTGGTGAAGAAGTGGGAGCAAGGTATTAGAAATGTTTGTTTATTCGATTATCATATTTACCAGACTTTGTGATACACAATATTTTAAATCTCAGTATTACCGTAATTACACTCTTCAACAAATAAAAATATATTATTTTTCCTTTTTTATATTTAGTTCATAATTAATTGAATAAATACTTATGAATTACCATTCTTCTGTTTCATTTTCATGTTCTGTTTCGTTTTCATTTTCTGTTTCATTGGTTGATCAAACGAGGAACTTAGCTGTTGTGTATTAACCCTCCACTCCACAGGTGACCGTGGAAACTAGTCCATGGTCCGGACGCGAACGTATACCTGCCTGCTGTCTTTCACTTCACCGAACAATTTGCACGTCGATAAACATTTCAATTCCTGTTTCACGATACGTGAAATGAAATTTTCCTCACAATGATTTCGACTGGAAAGGTGGAAAATGAGACAAGCCTGGTAATTTTTTGCACTTCAATCTTTACTTCATCTTTTCTTTCATCATTACTTCTTGAAAAAATGGGGAGGTTTCATCCAACGCGTAGGACTGACGTCACGCTTAACGTGATTGGCTAATATAGTAAAGTAGGCGAAACATTTAATGTACGTAGTCGCAGTCTCGATTGCAATAGTTTGTTTACGCCTAGAATTTGTTTCGATTGTTTGGAATAAAATCTTGGTTATTCTTTAATTCAAGGAAATTCAACCATTTATGTTATTACGGTATGACTGACGCAAATGTGGGAAATTAGCATTACAGGAACTTAAAAGATTGCCTGAACGAAGTACTTGTTACTAGAGTTTTGCGCTTTTTCACCGTGCCTGAATTAATAAAATATTTCATGCATGCTGTCGCCGTAGACAACCATAGCGGACCAATTTTAAATCTCTCCGGGAATCTTCCCTAGGAGAGTTTAAGGACGGACACGTTCAAGAATTCATGGTTGGGTAAGGTTATAATACAATTTCACTTCAATGCCGTTCCTTGAAAGAGATGAGGTGAGATCGTGTGTAGTAAGTCCTGATGAGGTTCGAATCAACATCATCCGACATCAAATTCGCTTCCTACGGCTGTTTGGTTTTGTTGCCGGTGGAGTTCCACGTGTTTCTAGGAAACGCATTGCCGCTGATTTCTACGCATTGAAAGACTCCAATAGAAAGTTTTTGAAAGAAGAGGAGCAAGATGTTCGATCTAGTGCAAATCTACTCACGACATTGAATCAGCCGCAAAAGAGAAGACTTACGCCCCAATTTATATGCAATCTTGATTTTTCTTTAAAGCACAAAGATAATAGAGAGAAAGGATACAATTAACAAGGCGAAAACTTGTTGTAATCATCCGGAATATAACAAACGAAGGTTGAAATGCCGTTAAAAGATTTAAAGAAAAACGTAAGGCAGATAAACTTGCCAATCCCGAAAAAAAGCTTGCAATTTTAACACTGTTAAATTATTAAGAAAACAAGAGACAAATGTTATGGCACGAACAGCTTAAAACGCAGGAAGACGCGTTGCTTTCAAGGAGAAGTTAAATCGCAATTCCGAGCGCGGAGTGCCAACAACTTTTCGAAGCTGAGAAAATACAAACCATCACATGTTGCTCCATCACCCGCATATTTTTTTTCCATTTATGGGTCGAGGTTTGGGCCGTTTGGCTTTCTTTTGCCAAGGGAAGATTCGGATAGTCGGCACATCGTTCGCGGTCTTCCTTGCATTACCTTCGAAATGAGCACTACATATCCCTCCATGTACTGCGATACGGTCACTCCGAACGCTTTTAAACCATATTCTTAGTAGTTTCTTACGTGCTGGTAGGTAATAGAATTTCAATCCTTAGCTTTTCTTTTGACAGGTTATACCGTATGTTTTGCCTACCTTGACTCGATTATCCATTTAGGTTAAGCATGACGTCACCCCACGCGTGAAGTGAAACTTCCCCTTTTGTTCGAAAAGTAAAAGCTTCCCCTTTTCTTCGAAAAGTACAAATCTGGTGATCTTAAAAATGAGCCAGTGGCAAAAACTGGTTCGAAAAAAGTTCCTCAATTTTGAGGATTACAACGATTTTCCTTGTCCCGTTATTAAGCATACGTTTCACTAAAAATCTCAAGCCCAAGTAAATTTTTCAGCGACCTGACGGCAAAATGATGGAATTTGTATTAAAGTCGAGAAGGTCATTCGAGACGGAAAACTTACTCCAAGTTAAAAACTCGCTTAGTGTAAACAGAGTCACCTGCAAGGTTCCCGTCTTAAAATATTCATATTCCCGTCTTAACAGACAAGCATAAAGGAGTGGATTTTCATGATCATTTGTTAATTGAGCAACAAAGTTAGCATCAACTATCAGCTGCACTTTTACGACGGTTTAGCGGTACTTAAATTCGTATTATGCTTTAGGATTATCAGTCGGGCATTTCCGTCTTGGATGGTCTTCCTCGTCTTCATTAATCAATTCGTCAAATATCTTGATTTCGAGCATGACAGGATCTGTCGAATTCATAGTTCGGAGTTTCACAAATTCAGCAGCTGTAAAGCGTCTTACCCAAGTTTGTAAAATAAGCTCTGTAATGCGCCAAGATGATGTCGTTTTTATTGGAACGTTCGCAAGATCTGGCTGTTAAATCGGCTGTTACTTTTTTTATTTGTTCGGTGCAGTCGTTACTCACCTGTCAGCTTCACTAAACTACGTGACAGGGCTAAAAGTCCTGAATTCTTGTTTGTCAAACTCATTTAACGGCATGCGCAACTGCTAGCTTACGTAGGTGAACTGGCAAAATTTTTCGTCTGGATGCAACGATGCGATGTTCATAATTATTGCGCTTGATGAGATCGTGATACAAACGGGTGAAGAACTGCTTCCCGTCTGAAGACGTAAAGTGGTCAAGTAGGGATGTAATATTTGTGCTGTTCGTGACAGTTATTAGTTTTGCCCAACTGTTCTGCAGTTTTCCGGGCAATGTTAGGACAAATATTCGTCTTACTTCTGTAAGTTAAAAACAGGACTATATTACAAATTATTCGATGAACGAAACAATTAGAATTTCTTTCAAATTTTTTTTCCAAGAATTTCTATCTTTCCGTCGACTTCATTTCGGAAAAGCATGATTCTTCTTCTTTTCTGTTTTATTTAGACTTGAGAAAATGGTCGTCGATAAAGCTCAATTTGACGCCACTTTGACTAACTTACAAACGAAGTTTGATGAAGTTTCGGAAGAACTTGGTAGAGTCTCAATTGAGTGTGACGTGTGGCGGACCAAGTTCTTAGCCAGCAGGTTTGTTAAACATGCAACTGCCTTAGTGGCCGATTATGTAAATCTTATTCGGGGTAACAACAGACAATTTTTCAGGGATCTGGGCCGTTTTAGGTTAAAGTGGTTGCTCTTCTGTACAAGTAACTCAATCTAAAAGTTGAATATAGCTCTGTAAAACATGCCTACCACATATTTGAAGTATTATTACCTTAAAGAGCGTGTTACTTGTAATTCTTCAGTGTTTTAGACAAACTGGAAGTTAATTTTAGTAGTATGATTCACAATTTATATTACTGGATTTCTGTCAATGATTTGATTGGTGACATAATTTTTTTCCACTTTAGAATGATGACCAATGGCTTAACAGATATAAAGACTACGCTGTTTATGAAACATAGGAAATGTCAAGCTGCATTAGAAAAACTATTAGAAGAGCAATCTGACATTAGGCAACATCTCCGTGCTACAAACAGGTATAAGTTCATATTCTTGGAAATGATATTCCTTGTGATAATGTTCATGTTCTTAGTGATGGTATTTTTGTTAAAAGCTGATAATTAAAAAAATTAAGTTACTCGTGTAAGCCTTGAAAAGGGCTTCAGTGTACATAAACACATTCAGGTCGTCACCGTCGCGTCTGAATTTAATGCAGCCATGACTAAATACTTCTGAGTTAGAAAAATTACGTAAATAGGATAAATTAAGTAAAAGCTGTCTTTATTATTGTTCTTGTTATTGTCATTGTTATTATTGCTGTTGTTGATATTGATGATGCTGCTATCGTTGTTATTCCCGTAGTGACTATAGCCCATATTTCCGGACGCACATTTAAGGAGCATTGGGGCAGCAACCAGACTCATCCATTTAGGTTTCTCCCCGGTGATTGTCAGGGCGTCGCGTCCCGCAAATCGTTAAGCCTGGTTGCCATATAGTTACAATTGTTGAAATTCAGCTATCGATTTCGAACCTCTAAGTACCTAGAACTTCTCGGTTTAAAGATCGAAGATATAAGCTGAAACAGTGCATGCGAGCTGTTGGGTAAAATGTAAACCTGAGTCATATTAAAATGTTTAACTTAGATGGTTACATCCATATTCACTGTTGGCCTCGCTTGACAAACAGAAGCCAGCACACCACTGTTTAGCGGACTGTTATAATTATTGATTTAGGGGCTTAAGCATCTTACCTGACCATGCTGCATACAAGTGTTTATCAAAGGCACAATTCCAGCTTTGATTTCCACAGTAATGTGGTAGTATGCCGGGAAGACTCCAGCCAGTCAATCGAATGCCTCCGAACAAACAATCTTATGCGACACTCATATGTAAATCAACCATTATGGTGTCCATCCTGTGTTGGCAAATTTAAAAGTATGGTCTTCCTTGTCTTTCATATTAGGTTACTTCAAGGTATTCATGATACAACAACTGGTGTAATGCAATCAACAAAGATTTCTTGGGAAAAGACATTCCAGAAGAGTTCTATCATTGAGTTGGCTCATGTAAACTATAACATGGCAGAAGACATTTGTTATTCACTGAACAGAAGTCATTACTATGCAACAATAAATAACAATAGTTCCACAGAGGAAGAGATTATTCCTGTAACTGATCTTACCCCTGCTGAACAAATGGCTTGTCAAGTGTTAAAAACTGATGCCAATGACACAACTGGCATGGACCTTGTCATGAAAAAGATGGGCAGACAGTACATAGGAAATAGCTATGCTAGCAGATTTCTCACCAATAATTTTAGAGTAACATTTGACTGTTGTGATCATTGTAAAGGTGCTCTAAAAGTTATTTAAAATGTCTTGAAATCACTTTAAATTTATTTTAAAACCTTGAAAATTTTGCATGGCTACATGAATTGTACCAGGTCCTGCAACTTGAAGGGATATCATTCCAAGATCTATGGGATACCAATTACACTAAAATAAAAATTTACTTCCTGCTCACATGCATGATCAAGTTTTCCTAGTCAAGTTTCTACTAAATACATTCCATCTTCATTTGCACAAATTTAGAAGTTTTTACTCGACAGAGAGCCTTGTTTAAAAGCCACTCAATGCCAGTGTTTGCATGAACAAGGTAAGTTATTCATATTTACAGTCATCAAGGGAAACTTGACAAGAAATTTCACTGAATACATTATGATATACTTTCCTATATTTTGCTAAGGTTAGTTTTAAGTTACATTTCTTCAAACAACTTACAGTATGTATCATCAATAACAATGTGGGCAGAATTGTATTTATTGCTATATGAAAAACTTGGGTGGAAGTTCACTAATATAAACCCAGGTGCAGAAGGCTTATAGATTATATTGTGTCAATCACACAATATAATTTATGTACTTTAATTATGATCTGCTGACCCACCAAAAAGCTGGTTAGAGTAATTACTCTGTGTGGATGTCAGGGAAAGATGGGATTCAGGTTATTATTTTGTAATCTAGAGGGACTTGTTGACCAGAATATTCTAGTCCAGATTGAATATTACTTAACAATTAAAACTACAACAGAGTTGGTACTTTAGTATTAAAATTTTAAAATATGCTTTGACATACAGGGGCACAACCTGGATACACCATCACAATGATGTCATACTGAGTTTAAAAGTTCTTAGTTTTAATTGATAAATTTTTTTATTTTGCATACTTATTTTACAATATAACGTTTTTTGCTGTTTTGCATGTGTTTTAATCTCTCTGATAAACATGTTGTTGCAAAAAACTAGGTCCTATAATGGCATCATGAATGCAAGAAGATTACATGTCATTATACTAAACTCTCAATCAATAAATGACAGTTTTTTGATCTACAAAATCCTTGTCTTTGTAACAGGAGATATTTTCTTTTGAACAACTATTTCTAAGATTTTATCACAAAAATTAAAATTATTTAAATTTCTTTAAAATGTAAAAAAAGTGACCCTTTAACTTCTGGTTACCATGGCAACAGCTTTGTAGGTATGGTCTAAAACTACATATCAAAATGTTAAACATACAATTTGAGGAAAAGTCACCAATTTTGACATTCTGTTCATTCAGTGACAAGGTATAAACTAGAAAATCCAAGTGGGAGGCAACTTGCCCCCTGCCCATATAGGGTTAATAATGTCAAGTGTGGGAGATTTATGTGACTACGGAGAATGATGGCAAAACACTGTGACTAACTGGGTACACATAAGACCACACACACATCTAGTTGCACCCCTGTTAATTTATCAGAATCCTGTTTAGAGCAGTAGCACATATGAGTTCATGATGGCCATTTTCAAACAGAAAATGTTCTTTTCAATTTATTTTTCATTTGAAAACTGCAACCAGATGCTGTCAAAACAGCTGAAAAACTGGAGTTATGATAACACTTTTTGAATGGTAATGTTAACAAATAACTTTCATTGTTGATGTTTACATTACAGTTTGGAAAGTTTCAGAACTTGATGGATTCCATTAAGTGAACTTTGCTTTCTATAATGTCCTTTAACCACTTCTCATTAAACCTACTCATTCCAGGCCTGTAAATTAAAGAAGAGTATGACAAAGTAAAACATTAATGAGTGCATTTAACCTTCAATTTTGAAAAATTTTGGTTGGGCAAAAAAAGTACACTTTTCTTTTTTATAATAATACATGTATATAATCATTCAATTACATGTGACTTGCACACATTCCCTTCCATTGGCTACCAGTACTAGAATTTTCAGGACATAGTTGAAGTGATGGTATGGACAGACATTCTGTCAATATTTTTACTCTCTAAGCTTACATCAAACAACTTTACTCTCTATGAGAAAAAATGGGACAGGAAAGAGTTAGATCCTGCTTATTTGATAATTAACTGAGTCTTTTTCACTCTACAGAAGTTAATAACCAATTATTTTACTAAGGGTGATGGTACATTAGGTGTTTTTACTTACTAAAGGGAGACATCTTGACAGAAATGAAAGTAATTCATTTACCAACAGGATTAATTCACACCAATTAATTAGTGATTAAAGAAAACTTACTGTACTTACAAAGTTAGCATTAATATTACTCAGCATACATACCTATGCACAAGTCGATGGCCTTCAAATACATAATATACTTCAACTGGATAGTTCTGCAGTTGAAAAGCCAAAAATATTAAAATATCCTATTGCAGTATAATGCTTAGTTTTAGTCTAACTCCTGATGGGGGACAAGAACAATATTTTCTCAGAGGCATGCCTGTTTCAGTCAGTAGTCATAAAGTACTTTTTGTAAGGAATGGTACATTAATTTTTGTCAGACCAGGAAACTGAAAATATCTGTCTAGAAATCCCTGTCACAGTGATATGGGTATCCCCAAGTTTCGAGTACATTAGTTCCCATGGGTACCCTTATCAATATGCCAGCCAAGTTTTGGGCATCCCTGCCCTATCCTTGCCCTAATCCTGCACTCACCCCTTGAAAAGATGAATTGTGATGAATACAATTGTGAAAATGTACTGAAATAAATGAATATCATATTTCTAGTGGAAAATCATAAAAGGGTTAGGGTTTGGATTAGAGTTAGGATTAGGGTTAGTATTAGAGTTAGTTTTTAAAATAACAAAAATTTGGTTAACCATAACCAGGGGGTGATTTAACCATAATCCTTACCCTAATCCAAACCATGACCGTAATCCTAACCTTAATTTTTTTTCCAAATTTCTCCTAGAAAGATGATATTCACCTATTTAAGCACATTTTTAGAATCAATTCTATTCATCTTTTCAAGGGGTGAGACCAGGAACAAGGGGAACATAGGGCAGGGATGCACAAAATTTTGGCTGACATATTGATAGGGGTACCCATATCACTGTGACATCCCAAGTCAAAAACATAATCCTGCAAACATACCCAGAAATGCCAACCTGTACAGTACATGTATGGTAATTACATGCACCATACAGTATTTCTACTGTTTTTAGTTTTAAATATGATTGTTGTTTGTTTAACAAAATAATCCTTTGTGGCACAGGGTGATTGCT
The DNA here is from genome assembly GCA_030142905.1 of Heliopora coerulea. NCBI lineage: Eukaryota > Metazoa > Cnidaria > Anthozoa > Scleralcyonacea > Helioporidae > Heliopora > Heliopora coerulea. The sequence continues at coordinate 934,996 of JASJOG010000004.1, forward strand.
AGAGCTGGTAACTTTGACAGTTTGGTCAATTGTCCTTGAATTATATTAGTTCTATTGTAATTTGATTCCTTGTTGAATCTCATTTGCATGCATAACTTGTACAACCAATTGCAGTTTCATTTCTAGGCATAACATCATTAAATTTTAATGTTCAGTTGTACAATTTATGTGTGAAAATGAGATTCAATGAGCCACTAAATCACAATAGTACTAAACATAATTCAGACATGATGACAAAATGTAGTTACAGCAAAATAGAGATCAGAATGGAATTGGTATTGACACAAATCATTTGGTGTCTAGACAGGATCATTTTGATGAGTGACAATATCTTGTCTTACCCAGAATAAGATTAAAATTATTATTAATTAAAGTCTGTCCAGGTAGAACTGGATTATGAGTACATGTACATAATTATTATTACAGATATGAAGACCTTGAGCTCCCTTAAAAGATAGGTTTCTCCTACAAAATGACTGGCAAGGCTATGTTGTACAATATATAAATATACATAAAACTATCACTGTTGTCATATGATACACTGTGTTAGACAGATGAAATATATGAAACTTGGACACAACAACAACATGCATGATAATAATCTATTGTGAGAAACATAAAATTTTAGCCAGTTTTGCTTAAGTGTGAATGATGGTTACTTTATAATTTCACCCACCACTATTAGATTATTTCACCAATGTACCTGTACTAACTATCACATCATTATACAAAAGATATTACTGTATATGCAAATGTATCTTACATAACAAAGCAATATCATAATGTAGTGCAGCTGATTGATTTAACAAAGGATATACAGGGTTAACATTGATTTTTGCATATGAGTTATTACATGCTATGTCAATATAATTTATGTGTAACATTTAAAATGTGCATGTCAGACACATGGTTAACCCATGAAGAGGCAGGCATCTGTACTGAATGAGATTGTTTGGTGTTAGAATAAAATAATGTTAAAGTGTGCCCTTGTCTTTCAGTGAGTGAGTTAATATAAAATTATAGCCTGTGAATTACTTTAATTTACCATATAATGATCAGACCTTTCAGTTTTTTACACAAAAAATGACAGCTTTGAATTCAATGAATTCTGTCTCAAAAACAAAATTGTATTGTTTTCATGTATACTGGCTGACCCATATGCTTTCTGATAGACCATTGAACAATGTTGCAACCCCACAGCTCATAATGCACTTCAAACAACTTGAACTGAACTTGGAGTTCTTATGACAGAGATGGTTTACTTTTGTTTTATTTTGTCTTAATGCACTGAATTGCAGGTACAGAAGTGACAAAATTGACATAACAGTACAACAACAACAACAACAGTCATTTTATGGCCATTTTCCCTGCTTGCAAAGGGGTTGGATGGCGGCTCTACACAGCAGCCTCCTCCACCTCTCATGTCCCTTTCCACCACCTGGCTCCATGTCATCCTTGGCCTTCCCCATCCTCTCTTACCTTCCACCTCAAATGACATGATCTTTTTCACCCAATCATCATCTTTCCACAGCACATGTCCCAACCATCTTAACCTATCCCATTTGACAGCATCAGACACTGACTCAATCCCTATTTTTTCCCTCGGCTCTGCACTCAGCACTCTATCCCTCAGCAATACACCACACATCTATCTCACCATCCTCATCTCTGTACGTTCCAATCTCCCACTCTGCTCTGCTGTAATGGCCCAGGTTTCACTTCCATATACCATAGCACTCCTCACACATGTCACATACAGCTTCCCCTTCAGTGTAAATGACACTTCCTTCCTTGTGAAGATCCCTGATAACTTCTTAAACTTCCTCCGCAGACAATGCACCCTTGCCACAAATGCAGAATTTGCTCCTCCACCCCCATTCAGCATATCACCCAGGTAACAAAACTTTCCAACATTCTCTAAGTGAACCCTATTTCCCAGATCCAAGCTTTCTTCCACATTCCTGTCCTCTTCATCACCTGCTCTTTCAAATGTCTTGCACACAAACATATCCTCAACTCTAACCAGAGAGCCCTTCACACCTGAGCATCACTTGTGTACATCACCCATCCACTGCATCTCATACATCTGATAGAATTGCTCCCAACACCCTTTCCACATACAGTACATGACCACTTCCCCAGTCTTTCAACATCACTACAATTCTTCCCTGACACCATCACCTTTGTTTTACCAATGTTCATCTTCAACCCTTTTGCCTCCATGCACTCTTTCCACTGCAGCACTTTCCCCTTAAGTTCCCCAATGCTCTCAGCCATCAGAACTAAATCATCAGCATATAACAGTTCCCATGGCAGGCCCTCCCTAAAAATTGACATAACAGTACTGAATTTAATTTTTTACAATAACAGTTCATAAAAAAAAATTTTCAATGTTATACCTTTGGCTTAATGTTACTGACATCCAGAGTAAAGTAGGTTGATGCTGTTGCTCTTGGTATAGGTTTTCGTCTTGTAGGAATGCTCCATTTCACTTCATACCTGTAACGTTTACTGTATGGACAGTCTTCCTCCTTCAAGAAATCTATACAGTGAAGCCAACTTACATCCCTATTCCAGGTCTGAAATTATAAGATGTTTAATTTTTATACTTTATTAGTATGGGTATATATATAATGACAATAATACAATTATAACGAAAATATTGCAATAAATATGAATAAAATCCTTATACATATGTTAATACATATGTTACCACTTTGAGAATTTAGTTTATATATGACTCTTACAAGAAGCATCGATGTTAAACAAAACAACGGAGATCACGACCTATACTCTGGATATTTAAATGTACTGTTTGCTGACCCTAAATAAGCTGCGTGCTTCCCGCTTGAGGGGTTGTAACATTAAGTATCCCAATTATCTACATGGGAACCTTGATAAAGTTTTGATTGTGATATTACAAGTCAAATTCAGTCTACTAGCGTCCTGAAAGTTTTATATGTCCTAACCTGTATGTATTCTTCTATTTTGGCCAGTCCATTTTGTATTGAAAAGTCTTGGATACTCATCCATTTAATATTGGGCAAAACATTTCCATTCTCTGTTTTCCAAACGACATCCCCTCCTGCAGCCTCCTTCAAACGTTTATCGCTTTCAAACGACGGACTTATTTCAGAAATATTCTTATTTACGTCAGTATCCCTCTCACTAAGTAACCTTTTGCAAGCTTTTTCAATAACGTCGTCCACAATGCGATGAGCTTCGCTGGCATATACATGAATACCTTGAGTTCGATTCATAGCTGCTGCTCTACAACGTTTCGTGAAAAAAATTACAAGAAAAATGACTAGCAATGCCAGAATAATAGAAATTTCAACTGAACTTTTTTGCAGCCCAAAGCTGGGAAAAGCAGAGTTGTGACCATAATTATAAGCTATGCTATCCCGCCCTCAGCAAAACTGTTACTATAGAAACAAGAAAAGCACCCCCAGGATTGCAGATTCACACTGACGAAACACCAATCCGCCAGCTATAATGCCTTAAAGATTTTAAATTTAAACTTAAGATTATCTATCGATGGCCTAAAGATCAATACAGAAGTAACAAATGATTCCACAGATAAATTGAGTTAGTCCGGCCTTAAGGCCACTCTCTACCCTAAATGGCTTAAAATAATTGGAGAGGTTCTATGTAATTTTGAATACCTATAACAGATTGAGACTTTTTGAAAAGGTCATATCATGAACAGTGATAAAAAAATTTAGTTGTTGGGGAGTATTTCACATCTGGGGGGCATGTAGAAACATTCTCAACGACAACGTCAAAATATAACTCGAAATGTAGTTCTGTAATAAAATGCTAAAACTAGAAAAGGAAACAACCAATAAATCAGAAACGTGGTACAAACACAGAATACTGGAGCTGAACACACCTAATATCCAGATTTTAACTTCTTGGTTCAGGTTGCCATGGCAACAGTACAAAATCTTGCTTTTGATCAGTGGCGTAGGGAGGGATGGGTGGGGGTGGGCATTGGAGGGCAATTGCCCCGGGAACACAAAAGTCTAGGGGACGCAACGCCAAATTGTAATGTCATGGCAAAAATGTCTAGATAAATACCGAGGACGTTTATTTAATTTTCCGATGTCGAGGGTGGGCACTCACTCAAACAGGGTCGCCGAGAAGTTTTGTGGGGCCTGGGACAAATTATCGATTTGGGGCCCTTGATGACGTCATATATGTAATAAGCCTCCGTCCTTGGGGCCCCCATCCCCCTTTTGGGGCTCCGACGCTCTGAAACGCTGTTTCCCTGCATTTTAAGGGTAGTAACTATTGCTCTAACCCAACTGCTAAAAATGTTCATTTTATTTATAAATATAAAAATCGACGACATTTCAACGTTGGATGAACGTAATTATCAAGTCAAATTTGAGATGAAATATTAACGATAAACAATGAATTAAAAACAATGGATCGCCAGTCATGGTTCCGCTTAAGTAAAACAAATTACAAGAAATAAACATTGACAGTTTGGGATAATAAATCTCGTGGACTGATGGGTTAATGAGATAATAGACAGATTAATCAGAATTAATCATTAACTCTTAATGCGGGAGCTATCCACTGATCTCTAAATAAGACTGGATAGAGCAACTGAGCTCAAAAAGTGAAGCCAGAAGTCAAGGAACGGTGACCATATTTTGTAATTGAAATTTTATTATCCCTAATGTATAGTAGAATGGTGTTAATGGTCGTCTGTTTGCGCTACGGAATGCCCTTTGATGAAAATGGTTGCGCATGCACGCCAATGAATGTCGATTAAACAAAATAAATGTATTTTTGCGTTAATGAGTTTGAGGTGGGCGTTAATGATAGCATATTTTCTGGTAATGAACAGCAAAAGGTATACAAGTGGGTCCTTCCAATATGGCCGCCGTGAGATTTTCAGCTTCACTTCCGGCTTCAATTTTCGCTGAGCGAGAGACTACAGTTGTTCTATCCAGTCTTATTTAGAGGTCAGTTAAGCTGTCCGTTTGACAAGTAAATTTGTCTGAAATTAGCCAGAGTAAAATAATAGTAGTCTTATGCCACCGGGAAAGACAAAGCGAGATTAACCATAGGATGAAATGATTTTGCTGTTACTGCTAAGGGCTAGCTGCTTCTGGCAGAGAAACTACCAAAAATATTGGGGAGATGGTAGCTTGTTAGAATGTGCTATCCGAGTAGTGAATACTGTACTTACTCGGCTGAAGATGACAATGGTGACAACTTCAGAGATCTGAAGGAATTGGATAACAAATTCGGATTTCTCCTGGATGTGCAGAAGCTCGGAGGCTCGAGTAGCGTTACCCTGAAAGAGAAATTTGGAAATATGCCATATTTTACGTTGGAGATATCAATTGCTGTTACTTGTATGCTGAAGTTGAGGATTGCAAAAAATTCTTGTCGATTCGATTAGATATCAAAGTGACATTCCAAAGCCAGGGTTGGTGCCAGAGAAGAAATAGAGAGAGAGAAATAGAGGAAGAGAAAGAGAGAGAGAGAGAGAGAGAGAGAGAGAGAGAGAGAGAGAGAGAGAGAGGGAGAGAGAGAAATTAACAATTTGTTGGAGAACGAAGTTAATTCGTATGGTATTTAATGATTGAAAAACGCAAGCATTTTCTTTGTTACTCCTGATAAACGACATAATGCATATCCATTTACACGTACAAACTATGTCAGTATTTGTTATCAATCTAGCCAATTAATTCTCCACATATCATGTTATGCTATCACTTATCAGTTGTTGCATTATTTCCCACTAAGAATGACATGGAATTTTGAGTTTTCAAATCATGAAATTTTTAAGGAGTTTGGCCACGAACCCATTTGTTTGTCCCCTTATCGTAGATACTAGCTCGAGCGTGAAGAATGTCCTAGCACTATCCCTTCAAAGTTAACAAAGCTTGTTTCTCAGAAGACCCATATGTTTCAATTTTCAAGTCTTTAATCAGATACTTGAATTATTCTGTCAAATACAAGACTGACTGAGTAGACGAATCTTTTATTCTCATTTTCGACTATCAAATAATGAAATTATCATGGGGACGTGTTTTCCGGTCACTCGGGTATAGCCCCTTTTCAGGGACTTCAGCCCCTGTGTCGAAGAATTCCTGGTGTGACCTCTGTCCAATGTAGCTGTTGAAATTCATCATCAAATATTGAGATGTTTTTCTCAATCTAAGAGTGACTCTTCACTAATATTCTTGACAACTGCAGTGTCTGTTGCCAGCTGTGAGAGGTCATTCAACAAGTTGAAAGTGCTTTTGGCTCACCTCGGTGCATCAAGGGGGCAAGAAAGTTGGCAATAGGAGAGGAAGCGCTACAGGTTATGCTTGCCACTAACCAATGTTAGTGTTCTCTACGTTCCTGCTTTGGATTATCTCAAGAAATATTTCATCAAAGCTGTCATAGTAATTTAAAAAAAGTCCTTACTGCTAACTTATGAAAATTTCAGCAAAATCGACTGAAAGCTCTCGGAGTTTATAGCTTTTAAAGATTACATAAGCCGTTAAAAGCAAATTAGAGAAAACTGCGATTGAAGTTCATGCAGTTAATTTCTAGTTGATAAACAAAACTAAAGATTACTTAAACCAAATTATCAGGTATAACAGTGTTTGAAATGGGAATTAGGGAATCGGAGAAAACTTACAAAACGAGGAAATGCATTGTTCCTCCCCGTGGGGATAACCAGTGAAATGCAGCGGGTGAGGCTATTCTGTACGCAGTTGATGTAGTGACGTCATACTGACAAATAAAGAAACGTGTCGAGATGTTCTCGGGTAGTCTCCGTACTGCGAGCAAAATTCCCCACGAATCGTAACAGTCCAAATTGTAAGCACTGTCCAAAGTGTCTCAGTTGGCTTGTACTCAGTGCCGGATTAACCATATGGCAAAAGTGGCATATGCCGAGGGCCTCGCGCTTTGGTGGTCAACGCGCTTTCTGATTGCACAATTTTTTGTTCTTGATCCCTTTCTTTCTAAAAAGCCCAGGCCCCCCTAAAATGCCCTCCATAACAAACGTGGGCCCAATGAACGCGACCCCCCAAAAAGCTGATGCCTCAAAAAACGCGGGGCCCCTTACAGTTACAGCGCATGGCTCAAAATACGCGAGGGCCCTAAAAGCGCATGGCCCAAAAAATCTAGTGGAAACTTCGAAACCATGTTATCGATTTTTGGAGTTACCAATATTGTGTATTTTTTTTATCAAAATACTCAATGGTTTTAACGCAGATATGGGTCATATTAATTACTGACGACAAGTAACTATTAGTAACTATTAGTTGTTTGAGAGGGACGAAAAGGAAAAATTGAACTTTTATGTCTTTGAACTTTTTTTAGTAACGCCGTCTGAACTCGGGGAGTCAAGGGGCCCTGGGCTGAAAATATGCAGCGGGACCCACGCAACCCTAATCCGGCCCTGCTTATACTTTTCTTAAGGTAGCCCTCCACACCAAACTTTCGGAAAAATTCGAAAACAATTATAGTTTTTAAACCCACATATCTGAATTCCTTAATTCAATAGCTTTCGTTTGATGTATTGTTACCTTAATAATTTTAAGTTTAAGTGCTATTTTTTAGTGATTTAGTGAGACAAGGTAAGATTTTTTGTCTTAGCAACGGCGTTAGCAACGCATTGCTGTCCTAAAATACCCTTCTTGGATCAATCTAAAGAAGGAGAAACTAAAGAAGGATAAACATATTTATCTGGTGCATTTTAACTACTAACATTTTTCCAGGCTTGCTAAAGTTATTATACTTGTATAATTGCTGATTTGTATGTTATATAAGTTCTACGACATCTTTATAGTCAATTTTCTCAAAGTAGCATTTTTGGCTTTCCGGAGATCTTTTAAAGAAGATAACTCAAAATGTATTGAATGAAATGATCTGAAATTTTGAATTTTTTATAAAAAGTATCTCCCCTTGTTCCTGAGCCTAAAACTTTGTCTATCCTATAAACAGGTGATGAATTAATCTAATTTGAAGCACCCCATCATGGTGATAAAGAGATGTTGTCATTTTTTTAGTGAAAAAGACAAATTAATGAAATATTTTTAGGTTCAGCATCTAAATTTCCCTTTACTGAATGCATAAAAAACATTTACTTGATTTTCTAGTCATTTTTTGGCAAGATATCCTTTTTAAAGAGAGACAACTTAAGGTGGTTCTATACATTTAATATTTCAAAAAGTCAATTTTTTGGAATTATGAAATTTAACATTATTAAACATTACTTTTTCATTCCTCGTTGCTATTTTCTTGATTTCGACAACACAATAGGGTTAAATATTGAAAAGAAATTGCCCATCCTTTTAATTACCCCTTAGCAACCGCCATAGCAACAAATTGTTATTGTCAAATTGTTATCACTGGACTGTTTCTACAACGTAGGTTTTAGACCCAATTATTCTTAACCACCCCTCCCTCCTTATTGTAAGATTTAAATCCATTTTACTGTGTATTAAATCAAATATTTCCACCTTTCAAAGCCATCAAAACAGCCTTGTTTCGCATCGGCCATCTTGAATTTACTTTCAAAGAGCTTCTCTCAAAATCGTTGATTTAAGTCGCAAACATTTTTATACGAGATGTCTAAACAACGTTTGTGGTCCCCTTTGTTTACATAAGCAAGAAATAAAAATTGTAAATGTATGTAGAAATAAGTAGTGAATAAACAAGTAGAGAGGACTGTGCAATAATTCCTGGAAGAAGATTGAGATACGTAGAATCGATGAGGTGACCAGCGGTAGGCCGTGATTTTGGCACGCATTTGATTGTTTTCTTTGCGAGAGACGTTGTTAATGGCGGTCAGTCGCAGGATTTGTGGCTGATTCGTCAAGCATGAAATTCGGCTCCTGCATAACAGCCGCAGCTGGCCTAAGAGACATCATGTAAAGTCCGGGGATGACCGATCTGCCAGAAGCCTTTCAAAGAATCGAGAGGTGCCTTTATTTGTCGAGATTTCGTTCCCGACATAGGCGTTCAAGGCAGAGGCGCGGCTGAGAGTCGTAATAGGTTTAGGGCTGTAGGTCTGTGTAAAAATTTTTTGAAAAATTTAGAGTGGCATATCTTTTAGATATCTGCTAGAGTCTCTCGCCTAGGATATGTTTGGCTTTTATGCCATCCATGTACACCAGGCCGGGTTATGCGTGATCACTGCATGCTATCGTGCACACCTCCACAATAAGCGAATCAGGGGCCTTTTCTGTATTAGTTAACTTTTGCCTTGAACCAATAACAATATGTTCTGTTTTGCACTTATTTGATGTCAGCTTATTTGCCATTAGCCACTGATGTACATTCTCCAAATCAGTATTTAATTTATCTTCAACTTCTATTATTTATTTGCCTCTTGTGGATACAACATACTTATGATAGAGCATGTAAGGTAATTTGCCAAATTATTAACATAAATAAAAAAAGTAATAGTCCCAATGTAGAACCTTGATGTACCCCAAATTTTATGCTGGTCTGCTTAGATTGTACATGATCAACTTTGCACACTTGGATTCTATTTGCAAGGCAAGACCTGAACCACTTCAAGGAAAACTCAGTTAAGCCATAGAGCTTCATTTTCATCAACAGAATATTGTGGTCAATAGAGTCAAAGGCTTTCTTAAGATCTAAGAAAATTACTCCATTTAGATACCCTTGGTCCATGTTTATCAACCACTTATTAGTAATACTAAGAACTATTAAGAAGAACTGCTTGAATTGGTTTTTCTTAAAACCTGCCTATTGACAAGAGAGTATGTTATTGGCTTCCAGATATTTAAAAAATTGTTTAGAGATCAGTTTTTCTAAAAACCTTGGTCATTGTAAAGAGAACAAAAATAGGCCTATAATTGTTTATATCTGCTTTATTACCAAATATATATGGATGAAATAATTGCTACTTTTAAATCATCAGGAGAAAATACCTATAAAAATTGACTCATTGAAAATTGCTGTAAAAGATGGAACTATAATATCATATTAATCTCTGAATCAATTTTGCGGAATTTTATAATAGTTTGCTTCCTAACAAATTCGCTTAGATGCAAAAAGAAAACCGCCTGTTCCAGCATACTACCTAATTCACGACACCACTCCTCTGAACTCCAAAATAAACACCTTAGAATATCAACTACTTGTGTATACTATCAATCTAACCTTTCATCCATGACAATAAGATAAAAATTATATAAAATCTTTTTAGCAACAGGTCATGTTAAAGCTTGTTTTCCACCAGGCCAATACGCCAAGTGAAAAATTTAGCAATTTTTAACTGTAAACAACTGCCTTCTTCTAAATTACGAACACTTTCCGTGCGAATCGTCGATATGACGTCACTACATCAACTCCGTGCAGAATAACCTCACCCGATATGCAGCGTCACATTCGCGAGAGACATATGATGGCGCCGAGATGCAGTTGTCTGTTGAGGTGTCGATCCTTCAAAATAGGGTTCCGCTTTTATGTTGTGGCTGACTTGAGGGACATCATGTAAAGTCCGGGTGATAGTCCATCTGCCCATGGCTTTTCAAAGAACCGAGAAGTCGAAACAATGCCATATTCTGGCGTTGTTCTTATTCAGGTGGAGGCCGCATCAGGGAACCGACGGAAACCCGTAGTTTAGCGTAGCTAGGCCAAAACATTTTCTTAAAAAAATTCACATTGGCATATCATATAGATATGCTGGAAAGTCTCTCGCTTAGGCTGTGTTTGGCATTTTGGTTTTGACCCCGAATTAGACTTAGTATTGATTCCCCGAATATCGAAGTGGAGCACATCCATGCCAAATGTTCACAAGATATACCCACGATGCAGTTCGAAAGCGGTTTTCAGGGTGCTTCAAAGCTCAGTGCTCGTTACTTAAATTCAAGTAAGTACAAAAATGTGGCCAGTAACGTTGTATAGCTCTTTACGTTTGCACTTCTAAAATATCACAAAACTATCACAGCTCAGGAAAATATACGATTGAATTTCCAAATGGCCAGTTTCGCTCACGATTTGACAAACAACGAAACGCCGTAACTCCCCCTGCAAGTGCCTTCCTGTGCCTTGTTCGTTTCAAATTTTCGACATGTAGCCTGATGTAAACAAACTCGTTTCTTGAAATATCTCCTCCTCTGTACAAATAAAGCCTACACATCTCGTACACAAGTCGATGGCATGATGAGGAGAACAACTTTGATATGAAATTAAAAACGGAGAGAACATGCAAGATCGAAAAAATATTCATAAACTAACATTCCAACGCTTGAATCCGTGGTAAGATTTAGCGTTGATACAGTAATGAGATGACAAGAAAAATAAAGACCGTCGCATGTTCATCACACGTCATTCGCAGTGCGAAAACGCCAGCTGACTTACTTAACTTTTTCCTAAACACCCAAAAAGCATAAAACTGGCCATTTAATACCATAAAAATTTGGAATCGACGGAACTGTAGCAAATTCAAACTTTTCAATTAATAGTAACTTTCGCATGCTACTAACTGAAATCAAAGAATCTCGTGCAATTTTTTGCCCGTGAGCTGCAACAATTGACCTTCAAAAAGGTAAGTCATCTAAAGGCCTAGCCAACATCGAAATGTGGCAAAAAACGCAGAAAGCGATCATCAACATTTCAATGAAATCTCACTACGGGATATTTTAAAAGGGAAAAGATTTCATACGGAGAGGAATTTTAAGGATAGATCGGTGTGATCGGCTCGTGTGCGCGCTGGAAGAATCTTCACGTTTCGAGGCGAGAATCGAATGCTCCTCGACGGGGAATCGAACCCCGGTCTTCCGCGTGACAGGCGGAGATACTCACCACTATACTATCGAGGAGAAGCCGGCCTTGGCGTCTTCACTGCCAGCCAATGAAGTGAATGAGTGCAAGCAAAGTAGAATAAAAATGCCAAGTAGGGTCATGTGTGTTGATCGAGTAAATGCCGCCGAGACTACTGCACGAAAATCGGTTTCTACGCGAGGCGACATGCAGCGTTTGCACGCGCAACATCACTGTTCGTGTGTGCGCTTTCTCGTTCTTATTATTTCTTTTATTTGGCGAGAGGCCCGCCGTAAGGCTGGGCCTGGGGAAAAATTCGTCTATAGACTCATTCGTTCGTTCTCCTCCACGGAAATCTTTAGTAAAAGGCGAAAGATTTGTGCGTTGATGAAGGAAAACCAGAGCGCTTGAAAGAAGTCGCACGGAAAGGCCACGCTTTGTGGCAGGAGCACCTCACGCACGCCATGTGGGATTGTGGCTCGAATGTAACTTCCTAACCGAAGGGCAAGCGTTTAGCGACAGGTCATATTAAAGCCTGTTTTCCACCAGCCCAATTCGCCTAGTGAAAAATTTAGCAATTTTTAACTGTAAACAACTGCCTTCTTCTAAATTACGAACACTTTCCGAACGAATCGTCGGTATGACGTCACTACATCAACTCCGTGCAGAATAACCTCACCCGATATGCAGCGTCACATTCGCGAGAGACATATGATGGCGCCGAGATGCAGTTGTCTGTTGAGGTGTCGATCCTTCAAAATAGGGTTCCGCTTTTATGTTGTGGCTGACTTGAGGGACATCATGTAAAGTCCGGGTGATAGTCCATCTGCCCATGGCTTTTCAAAGAACCGAGAAGTCGAAACAATGCCATATTCTGGCGTTGTTCTTATTCAGGTGGAGGCCGCATCAGGGAACCGACGGAAACCCGTAGTTTAGCGTAGCTAGGCCAAAACATTTTCTTAAAAAAATTCACATTGGCATATCATATAGATATGCTGGAAAGTCTCTCGCTTAGGCTGTGTTTGGCATTTTGGTTTTGACCCCGAATTAGACTTAGTATTGATTCCCCGAATATCGAAGTGGAGCACATCCATGCCAAATGTTCACAAGATATACCCACGATGCAGTTCGAAAGCGGTTTTCAGGGTGCTTCAAAGCTCAGTGCTCGTTACTTAAATTCAAGTAAGTACAAAAATGTGGCCAGTAACGTTGTATAGCTCTTTACGTTTGCACTTCTAAAATATCACAAAACTATCACAGCTCAGGAAAATATACGATTGAATTTCCAAATGGCCAGTTTCGCTCACGATTTGACAAACAACGAAACGCCGTAACTCCCCCTGCAAGTGCCTTCCTGTGCCTTGTTCGTTTCAAATTTTCGACATGTAGCCTGATGTAAACAAACTCGTTTCTTGAAATATCTCCTCCTCTGTACAAATAAAGCCTACACATCTCGTACACAAGTCGATGGCATGATGAGGAGAACAACTTTGATATGAAATTAAAAACGGAGAGAACATGCAAGATCGAAAAAATATTCATAAACTAACATTCCAACGCTTGAATCCGTGGTAAGATTTAGCGTTGATACAGTAATGAGATGACAAGAAAAATAAAGACCGTCGCATGTTCATCACACGTCATTCGCAGTGCGAAAACGCCAGCTGACTTACTTAACTTTTTCCTAAACACCCAAAAAGCATAAAACTGGCCATTTAATACCATAAAAATTTGGAATCGACGGAACTGTAGCAAATTCAAACTTTTCAATTAATAGTAACTTTCGCATGCTACTAACTGAAATCAAAGAATCTCGTGCAATTTTTTGCCCGTGAGCTGCAACAATTGACCTTCAAAAAGGTAAGTCATCTAAAGGCCTAGCCAACATCGAAATGTGGCAAAAAACGCAGAAAGCGATCATCAACATTTCAATGAAATCTCACTACGGGATATTTTAAAAGGGAAAAGATTTCATACGGAGAGGAATTTTAAGGATAGATCGGTGTGATCGGCTCGTGTGCGCGCTGGAAGAATCTTCACGTTTCGAGGCGAGAATCGAATGCTCCTCGACGGGGAATCGAACCCCGGTCTTCCGCGTGACAGGCGGAGATACTCACCACTATACTATCGAGGAGAAGCCGGCCTTGGCGTCTTCACTGCCAGCCAATGAAGTGAATGAGTGCAAGCAAAGTAGAATAAAAATGCCAAGTAGGGTCATGTGTGTTGATCGAGTAAATGCCGCCGAGACTACTGCACGAAAATCGGTTTCTACGCGAGGCGACATGCAGCGTTTGCACGCGCAACATCACTGTTCGTGTGTGCGCTTTCTCGTTCTTATTATTTCTTTTATTTGGCGAGAGGCCCGCCGTAAGGCTGGGCCTGGGGAAAAATTCGTCTATAGACTCATTCGTTCGTTCTCCTCCACGGAAATCTTTAGTAAAAGGCGAAAGATTTGTGCGTTGATGAAGGAAAACCAGAGCGCTTGAAAGAAGTCGCACGGAAAGGCCACGCTTTGTGGCAGGAGCACCTCACGCACGCCATGTGGGATTGTGGCTCGAATGTAACTTCCTAACCGAAGGGCAAGCGTTTAGCGACAGGTCATATTAAAGCCTGTTTTCCACCAGCCCAATTCGCCTAGTGAAAAATTTAGCAATTTTTAACTGTAAACAACTGCCTTCTTCTAAATTACGAACACTTTCCGAACGAATCGTCGGTATGACGTCACTACATCAACTCCGTGCAGAATAACCTCACCCGATATGCAGCGTCACATTCGCGAGAGACATATGATGGCGCCGAGATGCAGTTGTCTGTTGAGGTGTCGATCCTTCAAAATAGGGTTCCGCTTTTATGTTGTGGCTGACTTGAGGGACATCATGTAAAGTCCGGGTGATAGTCCATCTGCCCATGGCTTTTCAAAGAACCGAGAAGTCGAAACAATGCCATATTCTGGCGTTGTTCTTATTCAGGTGGAGGCCGCATCAGGGAACCGACGGAAACCCGTAGTTTAGCGTAGCTAGGCCAAAACATTTTCTTAAAAAAATTCACATTGGCATATCATATAGATATGCTGGAAAGTCTCTCGCTTAGGCTGTGTTTGGCATTTTGGTTTTGACCCCGAATTAGACTTAGTATTGATTCCCCGAATATCGAAGTGGAGCACATCCATGCCAAATGTTCACAAGATATACCCACGATGCAGTTCGAAAGCGGTTTTCAGGGTGCTTCAAAGCTCAGTGCTCGTTACTTAAATTCAAGTAAGTACAAAAATGTGGCCAGTAACGTTGTATAGCTCTTTACGTTTGCACTTCTAAAATATCACAAAACTATCACAGCTCAGGAAAATATACGATTGAATTTCCAAATGGCCAGTTTCGCTCACGATTTGACAAACAACGAAACGCCGTAACTCCCCCTGCAAGTGCCTTCCTGTGCCTTGTTCGTTTCAAATTTTCGACATGTAGCCTGATGTAAACAAACTCGTTTCTTGAAATATCTCCTCCTCTGTACAAATAAAGCCTACACATCTCGTACACAAGTCGATGGCATGATGAGGAGAACAACTTTGATATGAAATTAAAAACGGAGAGAACATGCAAGATCGAAAAAATATTCATAAACTAACATTCCAACGCTTGAATCCGTGGTAAGATTTAGCGTTGATACAGTAATGAGATGACAAGAAAAATAAAGACCGTCGCATGTTCATCACACGTCATTCGCAGTGCGAAAACGCCAGCTGACTTACTTAACTTTTTCCTAAACACCCAAAAAGCATAAAACTGGCCATTTAATACCATAAAAATTTGGAATCGACGGAACTGTAGCAAATTCAAACTTTTCAATTAATAGTAACTTTCGCATGCTACTAACTGAAATCAAAGAATCTCGTGCAATTTTTTGCCCGTGAGCTGCAACAATTGACCTTCAAAAAGGTAAGTCATCTAAAGGCCTAGCCAACATCGAAATGTGGCAAAAAACGCAGAAAGCGATCATCAACATTTCAATGAAATCTCACTATGCGATATTTTAAAAGGGAAAAGATTTCATACGGAGAGGAATTTTAAGGATAGATCGGTGTGATCGGCTCGTGTGCGCGCTGGAAGAATCTTCACGTTTCGAGGCGAGAATCGAATGCTCCTCGACGGGGAATCGAACCCCGGTCTTCCGCGTGACAGGCGGAGATACTCACCACTATACTATCGAGGAGAAGCCGGCCTTGGCGTCTTCACTGCCAGCCAATGAAGTGAATGAGTGCAAGCAAAGTAGAATAAAAATGCCAAGTAGGGTCATGTGTGTTGATCGAGTAAATGCCGCCGAGACTACTGCACGAAAATCGGTTTCTACGCGAGGCGACATGCAGCGTTTGCACGCGCAACATCACTGTTCGTGTGTGCGCTTTCTCGTTCTTATTATTTCTTTTATTTGGCGAGAGGCCCGCCGTAAGGCTGGGCCTGGGGAAAAATTCGTCTATAGACTCATTCGTTCGTTCTCCTCCACGGAAATCTTTAGTAAAAGGCGAAAGATTTGTGCGTTGATGAAGGAAAACCAGAGCGCTTGAAAGAAGTCGCACGGAAAGGCCACGCTTTGTGGCAGGAGCACCTCACGCACGCCATGTGGGATTGTGGCTCGAATGTAACTTCCTAACCGAAGGGCAAGCGTTTAGCGACAGGTCATATTAAAGCCTGTTTTCCACCAGCCCAATTCGCCTAGTGAAAAATTTAGCAATTTTTAACTGTAAACAACTGCCTTCTTCTAAATTACGAACACTTTCCGAACGAATCGTCGGTATGACGTCACTACATCAACTCCGTGCAGAATAACCTCACCCGATATGCAGCGTCACATTCGCGAGAGACATATGATGGCGCCGAGATGCAGTTGTCTGTTGAGGTGTCGATCCTTCAAAATAGGGTTCCGCTTTTATGTTGTGGCTGACTTGAGGGACATCATGTAAAGTCCGGGTGATAGTCCATCTGCCCATGGCTTTTCAAAGAACCGAGAAGTCGAAACAATGCCATATTCTGGCGTTGTTCTTATTCAGGTGGAGGCCGCATCAGGGAACCGACGGAAACCCGTAGTTTAGCGTAGCTAGGCCAAAACATTTTCTTAAAAAAATTCACATTGGCATATCATATAGATATGCTGGAAAGTCTCTCGCTTAGGCTGTGTTTGGCATTTTGGTTTTGACCCCGAATTAGACTTAGTATTGATTCCCCGAATATCGAAGTGGAGCACATCCATGCCAAATGTTCACAAGATATACCCACGATGCAGTTCGAAAGCGGTTTTCAGGGTGCTTCAAAGCTCAGTGCTCGTTACTTAAATTCAAGTAAGTACAAAAATGTGGCCAGTAACGTTGTATAGCTCTTTACGTTTGCACTTCTAAAATATCACAAAACTATCACAGCTCAGGAAAATATACGATTGAATTTCCAAATGGCCAGTTTCGCTCACGATTTGACAAACAACGAAACGCCGTAACTCCCCCTGCAAGTGCCTTCCTGTGCCTTGTTCGTTTCAAATTTTCGACATATAGCCTGATGTAAACAAACTCGTTTCTTGAAATATCTCCTCCTCTGTACAAATAAAGCCTACACATCTCGTACACAAGTCGATGGCATGATGAGGAGAACAACTTTGATATGAAATTAAAAACGGAGAGAACATGCAAGATCGAAAAAATATTCATAAACTAACATTCCAACGCTTGAATCCGTGGTAAGATTTAGCGTTGATACAGTAATGAGATGACAAGAAAAATAAAGACCGTCGCATGTTCATCACACGTCATTCGCAGTGCGAAAACGCCAGCTGACTTACTTAACTTTTTCCTAAACACCCAAAAAGCATAAAACTGGCCATTTAATACCATAAAAATTTGGAATCGACGGAACTGTAGCAAATTCAAACTTTTCAATTAATAGTAACTTTCGCATGCTACTAACTGAAATCAAAGAATCTCGTGCAATTTTTTGCCCGTGAGCTGCAACAATTGACCTTCAAAAAGGTAAGTCATCTAAAGGCCTAGCCAACATCGAAATGTGGCAAAAAACGCAGAAAGCGATCATCAACATTTCAATGAAATCTCACTATGCGATATTTTAAAAGGGAAAAGATTTCATACGGAGAGGAATTTTAAGGATAGATCGGTGTGATCGGCTCGTGTGCGCGCTGGAAGAATCTTCACGTTTCGAGGCGAGAATCGAATGCTCCTCGACGGGGAATCGAACCCCGGTCTTCCGCGTGACAGGCGGAGATACTCACCACTATACTATCGAGGAGAAGCCGGCCTTGGCGTCTTCACTGCCAGCCAATGAAGTGAATGAGTGCAAGCAAAGTAGAATAAAAATGCCAAGTAGGGTCATGTGTGTTGATCGAGTAAATGCCGCCGAGACTACTGCACGAAAATCGGTTTCTACGCGAGGCGACATGCAGCGTTTGCACGCGCAACATCACTGTTCGTGTGTGCGCTTTCTCGTTCTTATTATTTCTTTTATTTGGCGAGAGGCCCGCCGTAAGGCTGGGCCTGGGGAAAAATTCGTCTATAGACTCATTCGTTCGTTCTCCTCCACGGAAATCTTTAGTAAAAGGCGAAAGATTTGTGCGTTGATGAAGGAAAACCAGAGCGCTTGAAAGAAGTCGCACGGAAAGGCCACGCTTTGTGGCAGGAGCACCTCACGCACGCCATGTGGGATTGTGGCTCGAATGTAACTTCCTAACCGAAGGGCAAGCGTTTAGCGACAGGTCATATTAAAGCCTGTTTTCCACCAGCCCAATTCGCCTAGTGAAAAATTTAGCAATTTTTAACTGTAAACAACTGCCTTCTTCTAA
The DNA here is from genome assembly GCA_030142905.1 of Heliopora coerulea. Lineage (NCBI taxonomy): Eukaryota > Metazoa > Cnidaria > Anthozoa > Scleralcyonacea > Helioporidae > Heliopora > Heliopora coerulea. Next base: position 953,590 of record JASJOG010000004.1, read on the forward strand.
ATTACGAACACTTTCCGAACGAATCGTCGGTATGACGTCACTACATCAACTCCGTGCAGAATAACCTCACCCGATATGCAGCGTCACATTCGCGAGAGACATATGATGGCGCCGAGATGCAGTTGTCTGTTGAGGTGTCGATCCTTCAAAATAGGGTTCCGCTTTTATGTTGTGGCTGACTTGAGGGACATCATGTAAAGTCCGGGTGATAGTCCATCTGCCCATGGCTTTTCAAAGAACCGAGAAGTCGAAACAATGCCATATTCTGGCGTTGTTCTTATTCAGGTGGAGGCCGCATCAGGGAACCGACGGAAACCCGTAGTTTAGCGTAGCTAGGCCAAAACATTTTCTTAAAAAAATTCACATTGGCATATCATATAGATATGCTGGAAAGTCTCTCGCTTAGGCTGTGTTTGGCATTTTGGTTTTGACCCCGAATTAGACTTAGTATTGATTCCCCGAATATCGAAGTGGAGCACATCCATGCCAAATGTTCACAAGATATACCCACGATGCAGTTCGAAAGCGGTTTTCAGGGTGCTTCAAAGCTCAGTGCTCGTTACTTAAATTCAAGTAAGTACAAAAATGTGGCCAGTAACGTTGTATAGCTCTTTACGTTTGCACTTCTAAAATATCACAAAACTATCACAGCTCAGGAAAATATACGATTGAATTTCCAAATGGCCAGTTTCGCTCACGATTTGACAAACAACGAAACGCCGTAACTCCCCCTGCAAGTGCCTTCCTGTGCCTTGTTCGTTTCAAATTTTCGACATGTAGCCTGATGTAAACAAACTCGTTTCTTGAAATATCTCCTCCTCTGTACAAATAAAGCCTACACATCTCGTACACAAGTCGATGGCATGATGAGGAGAACAACTTTGATATGAAATTAAAAACGGAGAGAACATGCAAGATCGAAAAAATATTCATAAACTAACATTCCAACGCTTGAATCCGTGGTAAGATTTAGCGTTGATACAGTAATGAGATGACAAGAAAAATAAAGACCGTCGCATGTTCATCACACGTCATTCGCAGTGCGAAAACGCCAGCTGACTTACTTAACTTTTTCCTAAACACCCAAAAAGCATAAAACTGGCCATTTAATACCATAAAAATTTGGAATCGACGGAACTGTAGCAAATTCAAACTTTTCAATTAATAGTAACTTTCGCATGCTACTAACTGAAATCAAAGAATCTCGTGCAATTTTTTGCCCGTGAGCTGCAACAATTGACCTTCAAAAAGGTAAGTCATCTAAAGGCCTAGCCAACATCGAAATGTGGCAAAAAACGCAGAAAGCGATCATCAACATTTCAATGAAATCTCACTACGGGATATTTTAAAAGGGAAAAGATTTCATACGGAGAGGAATTTTAAGGATAGATCGGTGTGATCGGCTCGTGTGCGCGCTGGAAGAATCTTCACGTTTCGAGGCGAGAATCGAATGCTCCTCGACGGGGAATCGAACCCCGGTCTTCCGCGTGACAGGCGGAGATACTCACCACTATACTATCGAGGAGAAGCCGGCCTTGGCGTCTTCACTGCCAGCCAATGAAGTGAATGAGTGCAAGCAAAGTAGAATAAAAATGCCAAGTAGGGTCATGTGTGTTGATCGAGTAAATGCCGCCGAGACTACTGCACGAAAATCGGTTTCTACGCGAGGCGACATGCAGCGTTTGCACGCGCAACATCACTGTTCGTGTGTGCGCTTTCTCGTTCTTATTATTTCTTTTATTTGGCGAGAGGCCCGCCGTAAGGCTGGGCCTGGGGAAAAATTCGTCTATAGACTCATTCGTTCGTTCTCCTCCACGGAAATCTTTAGTAAAAGGCGAAAGATTTGTGCGTTGATGAAGGAAAACCAGAGCGCTTGAAAGAAGTCGCACGGAAAGGCCACGCTTTGTGGCAGGAGCACCTCACGCACGCCATGTGGGATTGTGGCTCGAATGTAACTTCCTAACCGAAGGGCAAGCGTTTAGCGACAGGTCATATTAAAGCCTGTTTTCCACCAGCCCAATTCGCCTAGTGAAAAATTTAGCAATTTTTAACTGTAAACAACTGCCTTCTTCTAAATTACGAACACTTTCCGAACGAATCGTCGGTATGACGTCACTACATCAACTCCGTGCAGAATAACCTCACCCGATATGCAGCGTCACATTCGCGAGAGACATATGATGGCGCCGAGATGCAGTTGTCTGTTGAGGTGTCGATCCTTCATAATAGGGTTCCGCTTTTATGTTGTGGCTGACTTGAGGGACATCATGTAAAGTCCGGGTGATAGTCCATCTGCCCATGGCTTTTCAAAGAACCGAGAAGTCGAAACAATGCCATATTCTGGCGTTGTTCTTATTCAGGTGGAGGCCGCATCAGGGAACCGACGGAAACCCGTAGTTTAGCGTAGCTAGGCCAAAACATTTTCTTAAAAAAATTCACATTGGCATATCATATAGATATGCTGGAAAGTCTCTCGCTTAGGCTGTGTTTGGCATTTTGGTTTTGACCCCGAATTAGACTTAGTATTGATTCCCCGAATATCGAAGTGGAGCACATCCATGCCAAATGTTCACAAGATATACCCACGATGCAGTTCGAAAGCGGTTTTCAGGGTGCTTCAAAGCTCAGTGCTCGTTACTTAAATTCAAGTAAGTACAAAAATGTGGCCAGTAACGTTGTATAGCTCTTTACGTTTGCACTTCTAAAATATCACAAAACTATCACAGCTCAGGAAAATATACGATTGAATTTCCAAATGGCCAGTTTCGCTCACGATTTGACAAACAACGAAACGCCGTAACTCCCCCTGCAAGTGCCTTCCTGTGCCTTGTTCGTTTCAAATTTTCGACATGTAGCCTGATGTAAACAAACTCGTTTCTTGAAATATCTCCTCCTCTGTACAAATAAAGCCTACACATCTCGTACACAAGTCGATGGCATGATGAGGAGAACAACTTTGATATGAAATTAAAAACGGAGAGAACATGCAAGATCGAAAAAATATTCATAAACTAACATTCCAACGCTTGAATCCGTGGTAAGATTTAGCGTTGATACAGTAATGAGATGACAAGAAAAATAAAGACCGTCGCATGTTCATCACACGTCATTCGCAGTGCGAAAACGCCAGCTGACTTACTTAACTTTTTCCTAAACACCCAAAAAGCATAAAACTGGCCATTTAATACCATAAAAATTTGGAATCGACGGAACTGTAGCAAATTCAAACTTTTCAATTAATAGTAACTTTCGCATGCTACTAACTGAAATCAAAGAATCTCGTGCAATTTTTTGCCCGTGAGCTGCAACAATTGACCTTCAAAAAGGTAAGTCATCTAAAGGCCTAGCCAACATCGAAATGTGGCAAAAAACGCAGAAAGCGATCATCAACATTTCAATGAAATCTCACTACGGGATATTTTAAAAGGGAAAAGATTTCATACGGAGAGGAATTTTAAGGATAGATCGGTGTGATCGGCTCGTGTGCGCGCTGGAAGAATCTTCACGTTTCGAGGCGAGAATCGAATGCTCCTCGACGGGGAATCGAACCCCGGTCTTCCGCGTGACAGGCGGAGATACTCACCACTATACTATCGAGGAGAAGCCGGCCTTGGCGTCTTCACTGCCAGCCAATGAAGTGAATGAGTGCAAGCAAAGTAGAATAAAAATGCCAAGTAGGGTCATGTGTGTTGATCGAGTAAATGCCGCCGAGACTACTGCACGAAAATCGGTTTCTACGCGAGGCGACATGCAGCGTTTGCACGCGCAACATCACTGTTCGTGTGTGCGCTTTCTCGTTCTTATTATTTCTTTTATTTGGCGAGAGGCCCGCCGTAAGGCTGGGCCTGGGGAAAAATTCGTCTATAGACTCATTCGTTCGTTCTCCTCCACGGAAATCTTTAGTAAAAGGCGAAAGATTTGTGCGTTGATGAAGGAAAACCAGAGCGCTTGAAAGAAGTCGCACGGAAAGGCCACGCTTTGTGGCAGGAGCACCTCACGCACGCCATGTGGGATTGTGGCTCGAATGTAACTTCCTAACCGAAGGGCAAGCGTTTAGCGACAGGTCATATTAAAGCCTGTTTTCCACCAGCCCAATTCGCCTAGTGAAAAATTTAGCAATTTTTAACTGTAAACAACTGCCTTCTTCTAAATTACGAACACTTTCCGAACGAATCGTCGGTATGACGTCACTACATCAACTCCGTGCAGAATAACCTCACCCGATATGCAGCGTCACATTCGCGAGAGACATATGATGGCGCCGAGATGCAGTTGTCTGTTGAGGTGTCGATCCTTCATAATAGGGTTCCGCTTTTATGTTGTGGCTGACTTGAGGGACATCATGTAAAGTCCGGGTGATAGTCCATCTGCCCATGGCTTTTCAAAGAACCGAGAAGTCGAAACAATGCCATATTCTGGCGTTGTTCTTATTCAGGTGGAGGCCGCATCAGGGAACCGACGGAAACCCGTAGTTTAGCGTAGCTAGGCCAAAACATTTTCTTAAAAAAATTCACATTGGCATATCATATAGATATGCTGGAAAGTCTCTCGCTTAGGCTGTGTTTGGCATTTTGGTTTTGACCCCGAATTAGACTTAGTATTGATTCCCCGAATATCGAAGTGGAGCACATCCATGCCAAATGTTCACAAGATATACCCACGATGCAGTTCGAAAGCGGTTTTCAGGGTGCTTCAAAGCTCAGTGCTCGTTACTTAAATTCAAGTAAGTACAAAAATGTGGCCAGTAACGTTGTATAGCTCTTTACGTTTGCACTTCTAAAATATCACAAAACTATCACAGCTCAGGAAAATATACGATTGAATTTCCAAATGGCCAGTTTCGCTCACGATTTGACAAACAACGAAACGCCGTAACTCCCCCTGCAAGTGCCTTCCTGTGCCTTGTTCGTTTCAAATTTTCGACATGTAGCCTGATGTAAACAAACTCGTTTCTTGAAATATCTCCTCCTCTGTACAAATAAAGCCTACACATCTCGTACACAAGTCGATGGCATGATGAGGAGAACAACTTTGATATGAAATTAAAAACGGAGAGAACATGCAAGATCGAAAAAATATTCATAAACTAACATTCCAACGCTTGAATCCGTGGTAAGATTTAGCGTTGATACAGTAATGAGATGACAAGAAAAATAAAGACCGTCGCATGTTCATCACACGTCATTCGCAGTGCGAAAACGCCAGCTGACTTACTTAACTTTTTCCTAAACACCCAAAAAGCATAAAACTGGCCATTTAATACCATAAAAATTTGGAATCGACGGAACTGTAGCAAATTCAAACTTTTCAATTAATAGTAACTTTCGCATGCTACTAACTGAAATCAAAGAATCTCGTGCAATTTTTTGCCCGTGAGCTGCAACAATTGACCTTCAAAAAGGTAAGTCATCTAAAGGCCTAGCCAACATCGAAATGTGGCAAAAAACGCAGAAAGCGATCATCAACATTTCAATGAAATCTCACTACGGGATATTTTAAAAGGGAAAAGATTTCATACGGAGAGGAATTTTAAGGATAGATCGGTGTGATCGGCTCGTGTGCGCGCTGGAAGAATCTTCACGTTTCGAGGCGAGAATCGAATGCTCCTCGACGGGGAATCGAACCCCGGTCTTCCGCGTGACAGGCGGAGATACTCACCACTATACTATCGAGGAGAAGCCGGCCTTGGCGTCTTCACTGCCAGCCAATGAAGTGAATGAGTGCAAGCAAAGTAGAATAAAAATGCCAAGTAGGGTCATGTGTGTTGATCGAGTAAATGCCGCCGAGACTACTGCACGAAAATCGGTTTCTACGCGAGGCGACATGCAGCGTTTGCACGCGCAACATCACTGTTCGTGTGTGCGCTTTCTCGTTCTTATTATTTCTTTTATTTGGCGAGAGGCCCGCCGTAAGGCTGGGCCTGGGGAAAAATTCGTCTATAGACTCATTCGTTCGTTCTCCTCCACGGAAATCTTTAGTAAAAGGCGAAAGATTTGTGCGTTGATGAAGGAAAACCAGAGCGCTTGAAAGAAGTCGCACGGAAAGGCCACGCTTTGTGGCAGGAGCACCTCACGCACGCCATGTGGGATTGTGGCTCGAATGTAACTTCCTAACCGAAGGGCAAGCGTTTAGCGACAGGTCATATTAAAGCCTGTTTTCCACCAGCCCAATTCGCCTAGTGAAAAATTTAGCAATTTTTAACTGTAAACAACTGCCTTCTTCTAAATTACGAAATATGGTGTCTGTAAATCAATTCTAAAGTGGTTCACTTCCTACTTGAAAGAACGTAAGCAAAAGACATTTGTAAATGGTGTCCTGTCGACTGGCTGTACAATAAGATGTGGGATTCCACAAGGTTCTATTCTTGGACCGTTACTTTTTGTAGTTTATATAAATGACTTACCCAATTGTGATCTTTTCTCTAAAGTACGAATGTATGCGGATGACACTAGTCTTACGGTAGCTAGTGACAAGGCAAATATACTTGAATGGCAAATGAACCATGATATATGCGAAGTAAATACATGGTTAAAAGCAAACAAACTAAATTTGAATGTCACAAAAACAAAATACATGATAATAGCAAGTCGTCAGCGAATAAGAAGTCTTGGACATCAGTTCAGGATTGAAGTGTGCAATCAACCATTAAAAAGAGAGAAAGTATACAAATATCTCGGACTTGAAATAGATGAATCCATCATATAGAAAGATCACATAAACAAAATTTCTAAAAAGATATCTGGGGTAATAGGTGCATTAAAACGAGTTAGACACCTTGTACCCTTTGAAATGCTACTTACTATGTATAATTCACTTGCACTGCCGTATTTTGACTACTGCAGTGCAGTATGGGGAAACTGTAATAAAGAACTGTCTGATAAACTCCAAAAACTACAAACTAGGGCTGCTAGAGTGGTTACTTTTTCGAACTATAATAGGCATTCATCAGAATTATTGAATGAGCTTAATTGGGAAAATTTAAAAACTAGACGTTATAAACAGCTAGCTGTGATAATGTATAAAACCGTTTACAGAAGCACACCAAATTATTTAACTGGAATTTTTCAAAATGCCAACTCGGTACATTTGTATGATCTACGACATTCGGATGTTAATATTTATGTGCCATGGCCAAATACTGAAGCTGGAAAGAACAGCTTTCATTATAAAGGGGCGGTACTCTGGAATGGTCTACCATATAATATAAAAAGTCAACTTAGTTTGAGATCATTTAAAGAACTTTTATAGTAAATTTATAAATGTAATGTAGTTTGTATATAGTTATTGTATTTATATTTAATATAGTACACGGCTCACTGGAAGAACATTTCGAAATGAAGTGATCTCCGGTTTAAATAAAGATCAAACAAACAACAAACAAACAAACACTTTCCGAACGAATCGTCGGTATGACGTCACTACATCAACTCCGTGCAGAATAACCTCACCCGATATGCAGCGTCACATTCCCGAGAGACATATGATGGCGTCGAGATGCAGTTGTCTGTTGAGGTGTCGATCCTTCAAAATAGGGTTCCGCTTTTATGTTGTGGCTGACTTGAGGGACATCATGTAAAGTCCGGGTGATAGTCCATCTGCCCATGGCTTTTCAAAGAACCGAGAAGTCGAAACAATGCCATATTCTGGCGTTGTTCTTATTCAGGTGGAGGCCGCATCAGGGAACCGACGGAAACCCGTAGTTTAGCGTAGCTAGGCCAAAACATTTTCTTAAAAAAATTCACATTGGCATATCATATAGATATGCTGGAAAGTCTCTCGCTTAGGCTGTGTTTGGCATTTTGGTTTTGACCCCGAATTAGACTTAGTATTGATTCCCCGAATATCGAAGTGGAGCACATCCATGCCAAATGTTCACAAGATATACCCACGATGCAGTTCGAAAGCGGTTTTCAGGGTGCTTCAAAGCTCAGTGCTCGTTACTTAAATTCAAGTAAGTACAAAAATGTGGCCAGTAACGTTGTATAGCTCTTTACGTTTGCACTTCTAAAATATCACAAAACTATCACAGCTCAGGAAAATATACGATTGAATTTCCAAATGGCCAGTTTCGCTCACGATTTGACAAACAACGAAACGCCGTAACTCCCCCTGCAAGTGCCTTCCTGTGCCTTGTTCGTTTCAAATTTTCGACATGTAGCCTGATGTAAACAAACTCGTTTCTTGAAATATCTCCTCCTCTGTACAAATAAAGCCTACACATCTCGTACACAAGTCGATGGCATGATGAGGAGAACAACTTTGATATGAAATTAAAAACGGAGAGAACATGCAAGATCGAAAAAATATTCATAAACTAACATTCCAACGCTTGAATCCGTGGTAAGATTTAGCGTTGATACAGTAATGAGATGACAAGAAAAATAAAGACCGTCGCATGTTCATCACACGTCATTCGCAGTGCGAAAACGCCAGCTGACTTACTTAACTTTTTCCTAAACACCCAAAAAGCATAAAACTGGCCATTTAATACCATAAAAATTTGGAATCGACGGAACTGTAGCAAATTCAAACTTTTCAATTAATAGTAACTTTCGCATGCTACTAACTGAAATCAAAGAATCTCGTGCAATTTTTTGCCCGTGAGCTGCAACAATTGACCTTCAAAAAGGTAAGTCATCTAAAGGCCTAGCCAACATCGAAATGTGGCAAAAAACGCAGAAAGCGATCATCAACATTTCAATGAAATCTCACTACGGGATATTTTAAAAGGGAAAAGATTTCATACGGAGAGGAATTTTAAGGATAGATCGGTGTGATCGGCTCGTGTGCGCGCTGGAAGAATCTTCACGTTTCGAGGCGAGAATCGAATGCTCCTCGACGGGGAATCGAACCCCGGTCTTCCGCGTGACAGGCGGAGATACTCACCACTATACTATCGAGGAGAAGCCGGCCTTGGCGTCTTCACTGCCAGCCAATGAAGTGAATGAGTGCAAGCAAAGTAGAATAAAAATGCCAAGTAGGGTCATGTGTGTTGATCGAGTAAATGCCGCCGAGACTACTGCACGAAAATCGGTTTCTACGCGAGGCGACATGCAGCGTTTGCACGCGCAACATCACTGTTCGTGTGTGCGCTTTCTCGTTCTTATTATTTCTTTTATTTGGCGAGAGGCCCGCCGTAAGGCTGGGCCTGGGGAAAAATTCGTCTATAGACTCATTCGTTCGTTCTCCTCCACGGAAATCTTTAGTAAAAGGCGAAAGATTTGTGCGTTGATGAAGGAAAACCAGAGCGCTTGAAAGAAGTCGCACGGAAAGGCCACGCTTTGTGGCAGGAGCACCTCACGCACGCCATGTGGGATTGTGGCTCGAATGTAACTTCCTAACCGAAGGGCAAGCGTTTAGCGACAGGTCATATTAAAGCCTGTTTTCCACCAGCCCAATTCGCCTAGTGAAAAATTTAGCAATTTTTAACTGTAAACAACTGCCTTCTTCTAAATTACGAAATATGGTGTCTGTAAATCAATTCTAAAGTGGTTCACTTCCTACTTGAAAGAACGTAAGCAAAAGACATTTGTAAATGGTGTCCTGTCGACTGGCTGTACAATAAGATGTGGGATTCCACAAGGTTCTATTCTTGGACCGTTACTTTTTGTAGTTTATATAAATGACTTACCCAATTGTGATCTTTTCTCTAAAGTACGAATGTATGCGGATGACACTAGTCTTACGGTAGCTAGTGACAAGGCAAATATACTTGAATGGCAAATGAACCATGATATATGCGAAGTAAATACATGGTTAAAAGCAAACAAACTAAATTTGAATGTCACAAAAACAAAATACATGATAATAGCAAGTCGTCAGCGAATAAGAAGTCTTGGACATCAGTTCAGGATTGAAGTGTGCAATCAACCATTAAAAAGAGAGAAAGTATACAAATATCTCGGACTTGAAATAGATGAATCCATCATATAGAAAGATCACATAAACAAAATTTCTAAAAAGATATCTGGGGTAATAGGTGCATTAAAACGAGTTAGACACCTTGTACCCTTTGAAATGCTACTTACTATGTATAATTCACTTGCACTGCCGTATTTTGACTACTGCAGTGCAGTATGGGGAAACTGTAATAAAGAACTGTCTGATAAACTCCAAAAACTACAAACTAGGGCTGCTAGAGTGGTTACTTTTTCGAACTATAATAGGCATTCATCAGAATTATTGAATGAGCTTAATTGGGAAAATTTAAAAACTAGACGTTATAAACAGCTAGCTGTGATAATGTATAAAACCGTTTACAGAAGCACACCAAATTATTTAACTGGAATTTTTCAAAATGCCAACTCGGTACATTTGTATGATCTACGACATTCGGATGTTAATATTTATGTGCCATGGCCAAATACTGAAGCTGGAAAGAACAGCTTTCATTATAAAGGGGCGGTACTCTGGAATGGTCTACCATATAATATAAAAAGTCAACTTAGTTTGAGATCATTTAAAGAACTTTTATAGTAAATTTATAAATGTAATGTAGTTTGTATATAGTTATTGTATTTATATTTAATATAGTACACGGCTCACTGGAAGAACATTTCGAAATGAAGTGATCTCCGGTTTAAATAAAGATCAAACAAACAACAAACAAACAAACACTTTCCGAACGAATCGTCGGTATGACGTCACTACATCAACTCCGTGCAGAATAACCTCACCCGATATGCAGCGTCACATTCCCGAGAGACATATGATGGCGTCGAGATGCAGTTGTCTGTTGAGGTGTCGATCCTTCAAAATAGGGTTCCGCTTTTATGTTGTGGCTGACTTGAGGGACATCATGTAAAGTCCGGGTGATAGTCCATCTGCCCATGGCTTTTCAAAGAACCGAGAAGTCGAAACAATGCCATATTCTGGCGTTGTTCTTATTCAGGTGGAGGCCGCATCAGGGAACCGACGGAAACCCGTAGTTTAGCGTAGCTAGGCCAAAACATTTTCTTAAAAAAATTCACATTGGCATATCATATAGATATGCTGGAAAGTCTCTCGCTTAGGCTGTGTTTGGCATTTTGGTTTTGACCCCGAATTAGACTTAGTATTGATTCCCCGAATATCGAAGTGGAGCACATCCATGCCAAATGTTCACAAGATATACCCACGATGCAGTTCGAAAGCGGTTTTCAGGGTGCTTCAAAGCTCAGTGCTCGTTACTTAAATTCAAGTAAGTACAAAAATGTGGCCAGTAACGTTGTATAGCTCTTTACGTTTGCACTTCTAAAATATCACAAAACTATCACAGCTCAGGAAAATATACGATTGAATTTCCAAATGGCCAGTTTCGCTCACGATTTGACAAACAACGAAACGCCGTAACTCCCCCTGCAAGTGCCTTCCTGTGCCTTGTTCGTTTCAAATTTTCGACATGTAGCCTGATGTAAACAAACTCGTTTCTTGAAATATCTCCTCCTCTGTACAAATAAAGCCTACACATCTCGTACACAAGTCGATGGAATGATGAGGAGAACAACTTTGATATGAAATTAAAAACGGAGAGAACATGCAAGATCGAAAAAATATTCATAAACTAACATTCCAACGCTTGAATCCGTGGTAAGATTTAGCGTTGATACAGTAATGAGATGACAAGAAAAATAAAGACCGTCGCATGTTCATCACACGTCATTCGCAGTGCGAAAACGCCAGCTGACTTACTTAACTTTTTCCTAAACACCCAAAAAGCATAAAACTGGCCATTTAATACCATAAAAATTTGGAATCGACGGAACTGTAGCAAATTCAAACTTTTCAATTAATAGTAACTTTCGCATGCTACTAACTGAAATCAAAGAATCTCGTGCAATTTTTCGCCCGTGAGCTGCAACAATTGACCTTCAAAAAGGTAAGTCATCTAAAGGCCTAGCCAACATCGAAATGTGGCAAAAAACGCAGAAAGCGATCATCAACATTTCAATGAAATCTCACTACGGGATATTTTAAAAGGGAAAAGATTTCATACGGAGAGGAATTTTAAGGATAGATCGGTGTGATCGGCTCGTGTGCGCGCTGGAAGAATCTTCACGTTTCGAGGCGAGAATCGAATGCTCCTCGACGGGGAATCGAACCCCGGTCTTCCGCGTGACAGGCGGAGATACTCACCACTATACTATCGAGGAGAAGCCGGCCTTGGCGTCTTCACTGCCAGCCAATGAAGTGAATGAGTGCAAGCAAAGTAGAATAAAAATGCCAAGTAGGGTCATGTGTGTTGATCGAGTAAATGCCGCCGAGACTACTGCACGAAAATCGGTTTCTACGCGAGGCGACATGCAGCGTTTGCACGCGCAACATCACTGTTCGTGTGTGCGCTTTCTCGTTCTTATTATTTCTTTTATTTGGCGAGAGGCCCGCCGTAAGGCTGGGCCTGGGGAAAAATTCGTCTATAGACTCATTCGTTCGTTCTCCTCCACGGAAATCTTTAGTAAAAGGCGAAAGATTTGTGCGTTGATGAAGGAAAACCAGAGCGCTTGAAAGAAGTCGCACGGAAAGGCCACGCTTTGTGGCAGGAGCACCTCACGCACGCCATGTGGGATTGTGGCTCGAATGTAACTTCCTAACCGAAGGGCAAGCGTTTAGCGACAGGTCATATTAAAGCCTGTTTTCCACCAGCCCAATTCGCCTAGTGAAAAATTTAGCAATTTTTAACTGTAAACAACTGCCTTCTTCTAAATTACGAACACTTTCCGAACGAATCGTCGGTATGACGTCACTACATCAACTCCGTGCAGAATAACCTCACCCGATATGCAGCGTCACATTCGCGAGAGACATATGATGGCGCCGAGATGCAGTTGTCTGTTGAGGTGTCGATCCTTCAAAATAGGGTTCCGCTTTTATGTTGTGGCTGACTTGAGGGACATCATGTAAAGTCCGGGTGATAGTCCATCTGCCCATGGCTTTTCAAAGAACCGAGAAGTCGAAACAATGCCATATTCTGGCGTTGTTCTTATTCAGGTGGAGGCCGCATCAGGGAACCGACGGAAACCCGTAGTTTAGCGTAGCTAGGCCAAAACATTTTCTTAAAAAAATTCACATTGGCATATCATATAGATATGCTGGAAAGTCTCTCGCTTAGGCTGTGTTTGGCATTTTGGTTTTGACCCCGAATTAGACTTAGTATTGATTCCCCGAATATCGAAGTGGAGCACATCCATGCCAAATGTTCACAAGATAAACCACGATGCAGTTCGAAAGCGGTTTTCAGGGTGCTTCAAAGCTCAGTGCTCGTTACTTAAATTCAAGTAAGTACAAAAATGTGGCCAGTAACGTTGTATAGCTCTTTACGTTTGCACTTCTAAAATATCACAAAACTATCACAGCTCAGGAAAATATACGATTGAATTTCCAAATGGCCAGTTTCGCTCACGATTTGACAAACAACGAAACGCCGTAACTCCCCCTGCAAGTGCCTTCCTGTGCCTTGTTCGTTTCAAATTTTCGACATATAGCCTGATGTAAACAAACTCGTTTCTTGAAATATCCCCTCCTCTGTACAAATAAAGCCTACACATCTCGTACACAAGTCGATGGCATGATGAGGAGAACAACTTTGATATGAAATTAAAAACGGAGAGAACATGCAAGATCGAAAAAATATTCATAAACTAACATTCCAACGCTTGAATCCGTGGTAAGATTTAGCGTTGATACAGTAATGAGATGACAAGAAAAATAAAGACCGTCGCATGTTCATCACACGTCATTCGCAGTGCGAAAACGCCAGCTGACTTACTTAACTTTTTCCTAAACACCCAAAAAGCATAAAACTGGCCATTTAATACCATAAAAATTTGGAATCGACGGAACTGTAGCAAATTCAAACTTTTCAATTAATAGTAACTTTCGCATGCTACTAACTGAAATCAAAGAATCTCGTGCAATTTTTTTACCCGTGAGCTGCAACAATTGACCTTCAAAAAGGTAAGTCATCTAAAGGCCTAGCCAACATCGAAATGTGGCAAAAAACGCAGAAAGCGATCATCAACATTTCAATGAAATCTCACTATGGGATATTTTAAAAGGGAAAAGATTTCATACGGAGAGGAATTTTAAGGATAGATCGGTGTGATCGGCTCGTGTGCGCGCTGGAAGAATCTTCACGTTTCGAGGCGAGAATCGAATGCTCTTCGACGGGGAATCGAACCCCGGTCTTCCGCGTGACAGGCGGAGATACTCACCACTATACTATCGAGGAGAAGCCGGTCTTGGCGTCTTCACTGCCAGCCAATGAAGTGAATGAGTGCAAGCAAAGTAGAATAAAAATGCCAAGTAGGGTCATGTGTGTTGATCGAGTAAATGCCGCCGAGACTACTGCACGAAAATCGGTTTCTACGCGAGGCGACATGCAGCGTTTGCACGCGCAACATCACTGTTCGTGTGTGCGCTTTCTCGTTCTTATTATTTCTTTTATTTGGCGAGAGGCCCGCCGTAAGGCTGGGCCTGGGGAAAAATTCGTCTATAGACTCATTCGTTCGTTCTCCTCCACGGAAATCCTTCGTAAAAGGATTTTTAATAAAAAGCCCACGAGGTAATAATACCAAGGGGCTATCATTATTTTCACTTATGTAATTACACAACATTCTTCCAATGTCTTCTACTTAATGAATGCGGACAAGACTACAATTAACTTAGAATAACACGCAAATTTTACCCTTCAGTTCTAACGCTAAAACGTTGTTAACACACCATTTTAGTCGAAAGTTCTCCGGCTCTTAATTGTTCTGGTCGATCACTTAGCTGTTGACAACTTTTCCTTTTACACAACATTTTGCCGACAGCTTGTACCCTAAGAAGACACACAAGACCGCACATACCTTAGATTAAAACGCGAATTTTACCCGTCGATTCTAACGCTAGGACGTTGTTAACACACCATTTCACTCGAAAGTTCTCCGGCTCTAAAGAGTTCTGTTCGATTTTCAGTCTGAAACGCACATAGTTTTTGAAATACGGGAGGCAAGTAATTTTTTCGTCATGTTTATATTGATACGAAACTCTTTCTTTCCAAGCAGCGAACTTGCCAACGCTAATCAAGTATCGTATGATATTTGAAGTTGAATTTGGAGGAAGGAAACCTAGAAAAATATTCTTCTCAGAGAGGCCCATAATCTTTGGATCGATTTTGTTGCACGTTCGTAGGATAAACGTCCACATGTCTTTCACTGTGGGGCAATAGACCAAAGTATGTTTCAAGGACTCCACTCTTTCACCGCACCTGGCACAACTGGTGGGCAATCACGAGTTCCATCGATTGAGCCTAGAGTTCACAGGAAGCACACGGTGAGTAGTTCTCCAATCGAAATCTCGAACAAGAGGATCATTCCAACTGTGAGAAACTCCCGTCCATATTCGTTTCCAGTCTAACGACTCTTTGAATTCTTGTTGCCATTGCAGTTCACTCCTGGCCCGAGTTGGTGTAATTTTGTTTAACACTGCCTTGATGTAAAGAAGTTTGCTCGATTGCGGCTGTTGGAGGTCTACTGAAAATTCTTTCAAAACCCCTAGTAGATGTCTGTAGAACGGTGTTGGAACATCACAATTTGGCCGCAGATTGTCATTCACACCTAAGCTCCGTCCTACATAGTAGCGCATAAGTACGGACCATGGAAGAACCTCCCCTGTTTTCTTCAAGAACTTGAAAACCCAACCTACTAGAAGCGCTTTGCTCTTTATTTCAATATCCACGATTTTAAGTCGGCCCTTCTCATAGCCGGACATACATGTTTCTCGACGGACCAATTCGGGCTTTCCTGACCAGACGAATTTCCACAGTTGTGTCCGAAGGGAATCAACGGATTCGCGGGTCGGTGGGTAAATTTTTGCCACGCGCCATATCGTAGAAGCCGAGAGACTATTTAATATCAACGTTTTACCACGTAGAGTGAGAAATCTTGGTTTCCATTTGTTAAGTACGCTAATAAACTTTTCCGATACTTCTTCCCATGACTTTTCCTTAGCGTTGTCGTTTCCAAAATGCAAACCAACGATTTTAAGGTTTGTGGTTAGCCATGTGAGGTCACACGGTGAGTCTGTACGGGAACTCCAGCGACCCAGCCAAAGGCCTTTTGACTTGTCTTTGTTAAGACGCGCTCCACACGCTCTTCCGTATTCGTCGAAAACATCGAAAACTTTAAATATTCCGTATGTATTCGTCACGATACAGGTGTTATCATCGGCATACTGGGTTATCTTCAGTTCGCACCTTCCAGGAAGTTTTAGGCCTTGGATCTCGTCGCATTTCCTAATTGCTTGGCCGAACACCTCTGACACCATTACAAATAGCAAGGGAGATAAAGGACAACCCTGACGAACGCCTCGTTGCACACTAAAGAATTCCGATACGTATCCGTTGGACAGAATCCCGCTTCGGATGTCCTTGTAGATACACTTGATCGCCGCGCGAAATAGTGGGCCGAAGTTGACGGTCTCCAAGATTTTATCGAGAAATTCCCAATCGACTGAATCGAACGCCTTTTCCTGATCCAATGAGATAAAGGCGCACGCCATACGCTCATGGCTGGCTAGATAATCGCAAACGTCACGTAAAAGGGTTGCATTGTCTTCACTTGATCGACCGGGTACAGAACAACATTGATCGGGATGAATGACTGATGACATGACTGGTTTCAAACGATGTACCAAAGCTTTCGCTATGATCTTATAGTCTGTATTCAATAGTGCGATAGGCCTCCAATTTTTCAGCTCTTCCGGGTCGTTCTTTTTAAACAAAAGAATAATCAAGGCTTGTCTCAATGATTCGGGCATTTGCCCTATTTCTAAGCAGCTATTAGCCATCTCAACAAAGTCACTTTTTAGTAAGTCCCAATACGCGGCATAAAATTCCTTGGGTAATCCATCGGTCCCAGGTGTTTTACCAGGTGACATTGCTCGAAGAGCAGCAAAACATTCACTCTCACTTAAGGGACCCTCGCACGAATTTCGTTCTTCTTCCGTAAGTTGTCTATCTATCAAGTTCAACAGACGCTCTTGAGCGGCTGTGTCCGTAGGCACTCGGTTGTAGAGGTCTTTGTAAAATCGGACTTGTTCCTGCATAATATCCTCTTGATCAGTTACTCTCAGGCCGGTAGAAGTGTTTAGCGCTCGGCAAGTCTTTCTTCGGCCTCTCTTCTCTTTTTGGAAAAAAAATTGTGACGGCTTTTCGTTCTCTTCAATCCATTTCGACTTACTACGTATTTTTGTACCCTGTATCCGAGACAAATCCATTTGCTCCAATTCGCATTTAATATTGACGATTTCACGTTCCTCTGGTTCGGATAAATTGCTTTTTTGTCGCAAACGGTGGTATTGATTAAGTAAGCATGCACGTACTTCTTTTTCTTTTTGCCGATTGTTCATAGCACTACGCCGCAGGATTGATTTCAGATTGGCTTTGCCCTCGTCCCACCATTCACCGACGTTGTTGAAATCGCTTTTCTTAGCTCTCCATCTCGTCCAAAAGTCCGTTATGACTCGACGGGTTTTCAGATCTTTAATGCGGGATACATTAAGTTTCCACACCCCGGGACCAACATTAAATAATTGATCGGTAGTAATCTCTAAACGAACGGTGTCATGATCCGAAAAAGGATATGGCTCGATAGCCGCATTAACATTGTTCTTGTCCGTCACGAAAGAAGCGGAAATATAAAATTTATCCAGGCGACACATGATTGTGTTGGTTTTATTATGCCACGTATATTGTCGCTCATGTGGATGCTGTTTACGCCAGATGTCCACCAGTTGAAAACGAGTTAATAACTGTCTCAATTGCGGACTTCCTGTGTCTCCCAGATTCGGATTGCCTCCACATTTGTCTTGCTTTAAGTCTAATAAGCAGTTAAAATCTCCACCAACGATCAACTTCCTACGAGTAACCAAATACCCGTCAAAGTTGTGAAAAAATTCAATGCGCTCACTGCCATTTGTTGGCGCATATACACTTATGAAGCGAAAGTCTTGTTGATCAAATGTAGCATCCAAAACAGCGACTCGTCCTTCAATATCGCATTTGAAATTTAAAGCAGCAAACCGGTCGTGTTCGCGTACCAGGATACCGACTCCTCGGCTCATCGTTGTTCCGATACTCCAGAATCCTTTCATTCCCGCTTCCCTGTTCCATTTCAAACAATCGTAAAGAGAAGATGTGTGTGTTTCTTGCAGCAACATGATATCGAATTTTCCTTTCCTTAAGCAATCAAATAACAAGTCCCTTTTCCACTGATCTCTTAAGCCATTAACATTCAGCGTCATTACTGTCAGCTTCATTATTGTCGTTTTTTCTTTTGTCTGCTTTTCCTCCGGTTCATAATTGTATCATCGCCATTGTCTTGTTTATTCGGATCTTCCTCCTCTGGGTCCTTTCGTTTCGGTGGGGCGGAACTATATTCCATTGAGGATTGGTCTTCCTCTTGACTGAACGGAAGTCGGTCTTCTTCTCTCCCAACTGGGCTACTTTCACGCTCGGATACCGTATCTTTCTCCATGTTCTCATCTGATTCGTCCAGTCCAGTGTCGTACTCTTCATTAGCATCTCTTTGTTTTCCCGGTGCATTGCTCATCTCTTCATGTTGTGTTTGCTCGCCATCGTTCTTTTGTCCTTGTTCGCCATCACTCTCTTGCCGATGACCATACTGGTTATTCGGGTTGTCGGGACATCCTTCGCGAATGTGCCCGAACTGGCCGCATAGAAAGCACCTAAAGCATTGGTTACGGACGTGGCCGAATTGACCACATCGGAAGCACTTGACTTTATTGAGGCACGTGGCCACACGATGACCAAACTCTCCACATCGATTACACTGTGGTACTTGACCTTTATATCGGGTTTCGATAGGATAAGGACCAATACGTAGACGTCGAGGAATGCCAGCAGTTATATCCGACATTATCGCAATTCTCACTCCCGTCTCTACTTCAGGCCAATCTCTGTACATTTCTCTCTCCACTTGAATGATTTTCCAAATTGGCCCAGGGTTGATGCTACTGCAGCATTAGATACTTCGTCTGGAACGTATAGTACTTTTACGGTCAGATTCGGTGGCTCAATCTCTTGGGCAATAATTCTCTCCCCTCGTAACTCAAAGGATTTACCAAGGAAATGTTCTTTAAACTCTGTTTTCCGGAATGTTAAACGAAATCTGGGACCAGGTACTTGTTGTAAACTCTTTATCGCGTTTTTGTTGGTACATTTTAGCACGGCTTCCATTACTTCTCTCGAGTTAACATCTTTAAAGGCTTGTGTATGCAACACCACGGTATTGGGGCGCTGCACACGTCCTCCAAACGTGGCGCTTGGTAGAGGGGCTGACTGATTCCGCACAGCACTTGCATACGAACTGTTCACGGCCACAGGATCTGCTGCACTTTCTTCCATGGACGTCGTTGCACCAGAACCACGAGGTACCACAGGTCTTTCCACCGCTACAGCTTGAACATCAGGGACTGTTTCGTTGACCACCTCTTCTGCGATTACTTCCTGTTGTTCCATGGCCACACATTCTTCTTCTGCCACTTCTTTTTCTACAACATCTCCCTCGCTCTTCTTTCTTCTTCTTTCAAAACTACGGATGGTAAACATGGCGGATGATCGCGAGTAGAAAAGCTCCTCATCTTTGTGTGTACCAGAGTCGCTACCAGATTCTTCTGGTTCAACTACTACAGATTCCAGCCTCCTATATCTCCGTGAAGATATATTTTATTGGAAGGGGGATTTGAAGGAGCTAAAGCACTTCGTAGAAGCCGATCTAAAGTTGATCGGTAAATGGACATCACCAGGAGGCGATACGAAGAAATTCCTGAATAAAGAGTTCTGCCTCAAATGGAGAGGTTCCGTCGACCAAAGGCTATCCATCGTTCAGGACAACAAACAAAAGTATTTGTACTCTTCTTTGAAGAAATCTGCCCAAAGAAGTATGGAGAAAACACACTTGTTGTCTCCGGATCTTTTGAGCTTGAAAGGCAATGACCACGTGGCTGATGACGAGAAATCAGATGACGCTGAAGAACACAATCTTGATGCCAACGACGAATCCAACTGCAAGAATTGTGAACTTCTCAAGCATAAAATATTTAATTTAATGGATCTGGTGAACAAGCTCGAAAGAAAACAAAACGAGACCAGTCAGAGGCTGATCAGTCTTGTTGACGAGAAATCCAACATGGCGGCCGAACTTGAGCAATTGAAGGTGAGCATCGTGGAGGTTGCTGAAGACAACAGCTGCATCAAATCCGCGCTGGACATCAAACAAGAGCTGTGGATTGAAGCTAAGACTAAAAAGAAGACGCCCAAGAAGATCATTCCTGTCGCTGCTCCTGCAACTACACAGAACCGTTTCGATTCCCTGGATATTGAGGACTGCCAAGAGTCTAACACTCACACTGAGGATGCTGTCTTGGTTTCTGAGGTGAGCTTTGATTCTCAAATCGGTGACTACCGTAGCCAACATAAACGGAAATTCTCCCACCTAAAGAAGACGACAACTAACCGAGTAAGACCAAAATTAAGAGATGCGAAAGAAAACAAATGTGGAAATATCTTAGTCATTGGAGACTCAATGATTAAGAACATTGACTCCAAGAAAATTCAGCGAGTTGGCAAGAAAAAAACCACCTGCCATTCTTACAGTGGTGCCACTATTAACCAGATCCGTGACAAGATTCAGTTCAACCAGTATGAAAGTCAGCAGTATGACACCATAATCCTCCATGTTGGAACTAACGATCTGGTCCACGAGAAAGAAGATCATGTAGCCAAGAAAATGGAAAAGCTGATTGAAGAAGTAAAAGCCTGTGCAGAAAATGTTGCAGTCTCCAACATAATCAGGAGGTATGATGGGAAGATTAATAATGATAAAATCATCAATTACAATAATTTGTTGCAAAATCTGTGCCAAAAACACAATATCTCTTACATTGACAATAGCTGCATTGACAAACATTTTCTGAATGGTTCTTATTTGCACCTAAATAATAGTGGAGATAGTTTGTTAGGCAGCAAATATTGCAACTACTTACGGTCTGTCCATGTGAAGTACCCGACTGTTATTGCTGATAATGCCAATGATTTTTTTCGACTGGCTTATCATCAACGGAACAGAGAATGGTCAATGTATCTCAGATACGTGAGCCAACGCCTGAGGTACCAATAACTATTTCTACTTTACCAGGCGATAATGTGAGTAGCGTTATGTCTAATGGACTTGGCCCTTTTCCTAATGCTAGAGGCTTTAAAATGGCCTTCCTCAATATTGTTAGTCTATCAAAAAAAATTGATGAATTGAGAATTAGTATGTCAGGAAAAGAGATTGACCTGATAGCTTTTAATGAAACTAGGCTTGATCCAAGTATATCTGACAGCATTGTCAATATAGATGGCTATGATATTGTTCGAAAAGACAGAACAAGAAATGGAGGTGGAGTTTGTGTCTATCTACGTAGCTCTGTCAATTACAAGATAAGAAATGATCTTGTTCCCTCAAAATTGGAGGCTGTTTGCTTAGAAATCAACAAACCACATAGTCGACCATTTCTTGTGACTACAGTTTATAGATCCCAAAGTGTACCAACTGAAGATTTCTTTGATTATTTTGAAAAGCTAATTAAAGCAATTGATGATGAAAACAAAGAAGTGTATATTCTTGGAGATCTGAATTGTGATTTACTTAAAAAAACTCCAGACACACCAACAAAAATTTTAAAAGCTTACTATGAGTAGTATCAATTGACACAATTAATTGACAGAGCTACTCGTATCACAATGACAAGTGCCACCTTAATTGATCATATTTCCACAAACAAGCCAGAAAAGATTTCTCACTCTGGTGTGATTCATACAGGTTTAAGTGATCATAATTTAGTATATGCAATTCAGAAAATATCCATCACTCGAAAGAAAGAAGAAAATGTTGTTGAAATCAGAAACATGAAAAACTTTAATGAAGAACATTTTATCAATGATTTGCTCAAACAACAATGGGAATATGTTTACTTTTACCCTGATAATGCTAATGATATGTGGATTGTCTGGAAAGATTTATTTCTTGAGGTGCTTAACAAGCATGCACCACTTTGCCACAAAAAATTGAGGGTAAATAGTGTCCCCTGGCTTACTAGTGAGATAAAAAATTTCATAAATTCAAGAGATAGGCTTAAGAGGAAGGCCATTATTACTAAACTTGATTCAGATTGGTCAAGCTACAAAGCACTTAGAAATAAAGTAAACATTGGGCTGAGAAATGCAAAAAAAGATTACTTTTCCAATAAAATTGCTGTTCAAAAAAATAACCCAAGGGAAGCTTGGAAAACTATTAACCATTTACTGGGCCGTGTAAGTAAACCAACCAAAGTGAGTGAGCTTAAAGTAGATGGGGTGTCCATTACTAATCCTGCTGATATTCCAGAGAGTTTCAATGACTACTTCTCCACAATAGGCCCCAATTTGGCTAGTAAAATCAATGACTCTTATCCAAAAAGCTTTCATGAATACATTCCAAAAGCTAAATCAGAGTTTGTTGGATTCAAAGAAATTACAACCAGTCAGCTCTATCATCTCCTTCTTGACCTCCCTGCCAATAAAGCCACTGGTATAGATAACATCTCTTAGAAAATTCTCAAAATAGCTGCGCCAGTAATTTCGGACTGCTTGACTTATATCCTTAATCAGGCTATGACACTTTGTTCATTTCCTTCGGAATGGAAAGTGGGCAGAGTACTTCCTCTCTTTAAAAATGGCTGTCGAAATTTGCCTGGTAACTACAGACCAATTTCGATCCTGCCAACAATTAGCAAAGTATTTGAAAAAATATTATATGAGCAATTGTACACATACTTAACGGACTATAATATTTTGAGCGAAAATCAATTGGGCTTTCGAAAATTCCACTCAACAGCTTCGGCTCTATTGGATTGTACGAACAACTGGTATATGAATATTGATAAAAGGCTCTTTAACCTGGTGGTCTTTATCGATTTAAAAAAAGCATTCGATACTGTAGACCATCAAATTTTACTTAGTAAAATGAAGGCATATGGAATAAAAGGAAGTGCTTTAGCTCTCTTAAAATCTTATCTCTGGGATCGCAGCCAAGTTTGCCAGGTTAATGGGTGTCTCTCATCCCAAAGAAAGATAAAGTGTGGCGTACCTCAAGGCTCTATTCTGGGACCTTTACTCTTTTTGTTATATATCAATGATTTGCCTCATTGTCTTAAAAATTCAAAACCCTGCTTGTTTGCGGATGACACTAATTTGACGACAAGCGGGGAAACAATTGCAGATGTAGAGATCGCAATAAACTCTGACTTAGACACCCTCAAAAAATGGTTAGTCGTCAACAAACTTAGCCTGAATGTGGCAAAGACTGAATTTATGATCATTGGATCTAAGCCAATGATGAAGAGTATATCAAATTCACTACCCAATATTAAAATTGATGACAAATCAATCAGTCAAGTTAATGAATGTAAAACTCTTGGGGTAATAATTGATCAGCACTTGTCTTGGAAAAACAACACTAACTATATTTGTAAAAAAATAACTTCAGGAATATCAGCCCTTAGATGCTTAAAAGATTTCGTTGACAAAGATTCACTATTATCCGTGTACAATTCGACTGTTCGTCCATACTTTGACTATTGTTGTGAAGTATGGGATGGTTTTGGTGAAACCCAATCAAAGAGGCTTCAAAAATTGCAAAACAGATCTGCCCGAATAATTACAAATATGAGTAATGATGTAGATCACTCGATTGCTCTGCACGCATTAAATTGGGAACCTTTGAAAGTTCAAAGGAAAAGGGCAAAGTCAAAAATGATGTTTAAAATATTGAACAACATGGGTCCGAAATGCCTCTCAAACCTCTTTACCTTTAGAAGCGATGTTTCAGATTATGACCTACGTGATACGTCGCTTAAACTTTCTTTACCAAAACCGCGTACAAACAGCATGAAAAAAAGCTTTTTGTTTGACGGAGCTAAACTATGGAATAGTTTACCTGAGCAAATAAGATGGTGCACTTCTTTCACGAGGTTTGAAACTAAAATCGCTGCTCACAGTATCGCCTACAGCACATTTAATTCTGTAAATATACTTTTAATTCTGAATCTATCTTTTCATTACCAAGTCCTATTTTCTCACGCCCTTCGTGGAAACCAGCATATGTTGTCGAGGCTAGCGTGAATAAATAAAGTTATCATCATCATCATCATCTTCTTCGATTCATAAATTTTCCGTCTGCAAAGGCGAAAGATTTGTGCGTTGATGAAGGAAAACCAGAGCGCTTGAAAGAAGTCGCACGGAAAGGCCACGCTTTGTGGCAGGAGCACCTCACGCACGCCATGTGGGATTGTGGCTCGAATGTAACTTCCTAACCGAAGGGCAAACGTTTAGCGACAGGTCATATTAAAGCCTGTTTTACCAGGCCAATTCGCCTAGTGAAAAATTTAGCAATTTTTAACTGTAAACAACTGCCTTCTTCTAAATTACGAACACTTTCCGAACGAATCGTCGGTATGACGTCACTACATCAACTCCGTGCAGAATAACCTCACCCGATATGCAGCGTCACATTCGCGAGAGACATATGATGGCGCCGAGATGCAGTTGTCTGTTGAGGTGTCGATCCTTCAAAATAGGATTCCGCTTTTATGTTGTGGCTGACTTGAGGGACATCATGTAAAGTCCGGGTGATAGTCCATCTGCCCATGGCTTTTCAAAGAACCGAGAAGTCGAAACAATGCCATATTCTGGCGTTGTTCTTATTCAGGTGGAGGCCGCATCAGGGAACCGACGGAAACCCGTAGTTTAGCGTAGCTAGGCCAAAACATTTTCTTAAAAAAATTCACATTGGCATATCATATAGATATGCTGGAAAGTCTCTCGCTTAGGCTGTGTTTGGCATTTTGGTTTTGACCCCGAATTAGACTTAGTATTGATTCCCCGAATATCGAAGTGGAGCACATCCATGCCAAATGTTCACAAGATATACCCACGATGCAGTTCGAAAGCGGTTTTCAGGGTGCTTCAAAGCTCAGTGCTCGTTACTTAAATTCAAGTAAGTACAAAAATGTGGCCAGTAACGTTGTATAGCTCTTTACGTTTGCACTTCTAAAATATCACAAAACTATCACAGCTCAGGAAAATATACGATTGAATTTCCAAAATGGCCAGTTTCGCTCACGATTTGACAAACAACGAAACGCCGTAACTCCCCCTGCAAGTGCCTTCCTGTGCCTTGTTCGTTTCAAATTTTCGACATATAGCCTGATGCAAACGAACTCGTTTCTTGAAATATCTCCTCCTCTGTACAAATAAAGCCTACACATCTCGTACACAAGTCGATGGCATGATGAGGAGAATGAGTTTGTTACGAAATTAAAAACGGAGAGAACACGCTATATCGAAAAATATTCATAAACTAATATTCCAACCCTTGAATCCGTGGTAAGATTTAGCGTCGATACAGTAATGAGATGACAAGAAAATAAAGACCATCGCATGTTCATCACACGTCATTCGCAGTGCGAAAAAGCCAGCTGACTTACTTAACTTTTTCCTAAACACCATAAAAATGTGGAATGAACGGAGCTTTAAGATTTTCAAACTTTTCAATTAATATTAACTTTCATATGCTACTAACTGAAATCAAAGAATCTCATGGAATTTTTTGCCCGTTAGCTGCAACAATTGAGCTTCCAAAAGATAAGTCATCTAAAGGCCTAGCGAACATCCAAATATGGCGAAAAAACACTGAAAGCGATCATCAACATTTCAATGAAATCTCAATATGGGATATTTTGAAAGGAAAAAGATTTTATATGGAGAGGAATTTTAAGGGTAGAATGGATTATGCACAATCTAACTACTTTTCAAGTCCTCCGGCAACAAACGCATTCATTATCATTCCCTTTCCCTAGAGAATATCAACACCTTCGAAGTATCACACTTTACGACCCCTATTTTGCACAGTCACCACACCACTATTCATATCTCAGTAAACCAATCCATAAGACTAAGACCTAATTAACATACCGCCTGAATATAGCTCACCGTTTCACAAAAATCCATTCGTTTAAACGACATTACTCGAATGTAACTTCCTAAGCGAAGGGCAAGCGTCGGCGAAGTGCGCCTCGACCTTTCACGACTAATCCGGCCGCAAAGGCATCAGGAGCCGTTGGAGGAGCCGGTGAGCCGACTCATGGCTAGTGTGATCGGCTCGTGTGCGCGCTGGGAGAATCTTCACGTTTCGAGGCGAGAATCGAATACTCCCCGACGGAGAATCGAACCCCGGTCTTCCGCGTGACAGGCGGAGATACTCACCACTATACTATCGAGAAGCCGGCCTTGGCGTCTTCACTGCTAGCCAAAGAAGTGAATGAGTGCAAGCAAAGTAGTATAAAAATGCCAAGTAGGGTCATTTGTTGATCGAGTAAATGGTCCTGAGACTACTGCACGAAAATGGGTTTCTAAGCGAGACGAGATGCAGCATTTGCATTTGAGGAGCCATTTAGAGATGCTCTTCTTCTTTGTTTATTTCTTACTTGCCCAATATTTTCTGTGCTCAACTGAATAATAATATAAGCGTGTCTTATTAAATAATTAAAGACTTCTCATATTCCACATACAGTAGGAACTAAAAAAGATTCTTTTGTTAAAGTTCTTCAAATGCGAATGTCATGATTGCGTCATTTGTAAACCTGAGCCATTATGGCGTCACGGGCAAACCAAAGCCTATTGGTCTTACTTTGTACGTGTAAATAAAGATATTTTAGCATTGTGATGACATTAGAAATGTCATGCCTGAACCCTGATTTCAGAAAAGATTATACAAGTATTTCACTACCATATATGAGTGTATGAAAAAAATTTATGCAATTTAATATTTTTAGAGACACTCCAGCCTCAAAACAAATTTTATTTAGATGAAAGGTCTATGTGACCTTACCTCAGAACGGGTATTAGTTTTCTTGAAATTTTGATTCGAGAGAAATTTGACTTTGTCGTGTTTTACCGAGTAATGTAGGCCGCCATTTTTGCTCGTTTGCGGGCGAAAGCGGTCGCTCCCATTGGTGGTGTGACGTCATTAAGTGATAGAAACAAACTCTACTTCTAGATTTCTACTGCGTAGCCTTCTGGCCGTTCGCAAATATTGTTGTTGTTTCCTTGATACTTCTTAAAATGCCTCAGTGCAGGGTTCCAAACTGCACAAACAACTCACATAAGACTGCGGGAATAAGTTGCCATCGAGTTCCTGCAGTAAAACGTCTGCGGCAAGCATGGTTAGCGAGAATTCGCCGAGCTAATTCCGTAATTCGTGCAATCCCAACAATTCGTTTGTTTGTTCGAAACAATTAACACCTGGTTGCTTCGAGGAAAACTTACCCGGACTCGTACCTGGTTACCAAAACAAAAGGAAACTTAAGGCTAATTCCGTTCCTTCAATATTTCCGCAAAGAAGTACTGGTAACCCGAGATCCACCGGCCAACGGAAAAACCTTGTGCGTGCAAGAAGAGAGGCACTATTTCTTAGCGGAAAAATCAATGCGTACTTATTGATAGTTAAATAGTTTCAATAGTATGTCAACGTACAAACACGCAAATAAAATTTAAATAAATAATGATTGAAATATATTCAATAACAAAACTTGTTTCAGTCTCTTCATTAATATATTAAAATGACAAACCATACAGACATTAGATTTAGACAATACATGATGTTAGATGACTGCCTTGCTTCACTGGAAGAAACGTCAAAGTCAGAGCGGGTGTGCGAATTATCTGAAAACTCTGATACCAATGTAAGTCAAGTGCATTCGCAAGTATCTGCTAAGCAACAGCCAGAGTCTCCTAGAAGACTTGTCTGAAGGTATCTCTACTGATGTCAATGAAATGCAATCCTTCACAGATGTTGGAACGATAACAAGTGAGATTATGACCGAAGTTCAACCTCTTGCCGAAGGTTGTGGCACAGGAACATCTGGAGTTGAGATCCAGTGTGAGCTATTGGTAAGAACAACAAAGAAGTGTTGAGGTTCAGACAGATATGGTAGCTGTTGCTAGTCAAACAGATGCTAACTCCAACTCACATCAAGGAGAATATAATCGAATTGCTATTGACCATTCATATGCCAAACGTCTGCTCATTTGTTCATGCATTAGCCCTATTCACCAAACTGAATATACGTCTCCTAAAAAAGCTACTTCTTCTCAGGATGTGTCCCCCTCAAAAAGTACTTCTTCTGCCAATACTTCCCCTGTAAAAAGCACTTCTTCTGGACATGTTGATACAGATTCTGAAGAATATAACACCTGCTTACCTGGTTCTTCAGGTAGCCAATGTGAAACAAAAACTGAAAGTGATAATGAACCAGCAAGGTACACTGTACACCAGAAAAAGTTTATAAATGTTTGAAGAACCACTTGATAAACTTTTTGTCAGTTGTCCTACATGTTATATACAGGGATTACAAATTTGACACTTCCTTTGGAGTCATTTTGACTTCCTGCTTTGAAATTTTGGAGTCATCTCAGAAATTCTGGAGTCATTATATGTGACAATAAAAAGGAACTAAAATATCGAAAAAATGCATACTTCATTCACTGTACCAACTTTCTACTTTGTAGCTGAAAACAAATTTATTATTTTAATATTTATTCACACCAAAACACAATACAAGCAACTTTGTATACCTTAAGGCATTGATTTGCCAGTAATTTCAAACAGTGGCCAAAAATTACATAAACATCTTTTGGTTGCTCCAGGAAGCAAATTCAACTGATTGATATTACAACTCAACGGACAATTTATCCTAAGAGGTAATTAAATGTTACTATCTGCTCTGTTTAAATCTGAAAATGTTTCAGCAACCACGTGAAAGAGTAAAGTAAAATAAGTTACTGTAATATCTTGTGTAAACAACAGAGTTTATTGTTCATCTGCCCCTGCGTGCTTCCTGCCACTGCTTCACACAGCCATCAACCAGACCATCCATATCAGGTCGGCCATTAGCTTCAATGCGCATCAACTGATCAACAGTTGAATGACCAAGCCTGTTTCTCAGTTTGTTCTTCTGTCTGTTTTGTGTACAGAAGGCTCTTTCACTATCGGCATTGGTAACTGGGATGATTAAAGCAACTGATGCAAGCTTAGCAAAGTTGGGATACAGGTCCTGATGCTCCACAATTAGAAGCTTTGACATTTCTCGAAGGGACAGTTGCCTGTAGTTTGCAGCAATAACTTGGCGCGATTGGACCCATTCAAATTTCGTCTCAGCTTCATCAATAATTGGTGGAACAGGCCCATCTTTGCCATTCTTTTCCTTTCCGTAATGGTCCACCAGAACCTGCAGTTCTTCATTGCCATAGTTACCAAGGTTTGCAGTTGCTGGACACTTTCTAGGGTTTAAAATACCCAATGCATCAACTACACTCTTGGAATCTGCTGGAAACCTGTAATCAATGTTGGATATAACTTCTTCAATGAATCTATCCTTTGTTCGGTGAAATGATGCATAACTTGATTCATTTACTTTCACCTCAACCTCCTTGTACCGAATCTTGATTTCTCTTTCGCCTTCCAATTGCCTTTCGTCAACCAGATTCAAAATATCTGCAAGATGTGCACCAGGTTCCTGATTTATGCTACTCAGACTTGATTTGGCTGACCTAACAAGTGGATGAATCATAGAGCGATCAAGACTCTGTGCTTGAAATGACTTACTGAGCCTTGATAAAACTGACAGAAGGTCATTCAATAATGCTGTTGTGGCAACAAATTGAAAGGTTGTAATCTGACTGAGGTGCCCTTTCGCTTTTGCTGCATCAGCTGCTGAATAGCCCTCTGCTTGGTCTTCAAGGGCTAATACAAGAGAGTGCCAGATTCTGAACACCGTTTCGACAGCAGAATGAAGACTCAGCCACCTTGTGTATATGGGCTCTCTCAACTGTAGTTCAGGTTCTCCCAAAGTTTGTTCCATTTTCCTCAACTTGTTATACCTCACTGCCGAGCTAGAAAAAAAGTTGTATATTGACCACACTGTGTCCTTAAATTTGGCAATAGCACTGACAGTCTTTGCAGCATGAGTCAAACACAGAACAAGTTTGTGGGCAACACAATGAACTTGAATCATGTAAGGGTTAAATCTTATGAGTTGAGTGCCCACGCCATTTCGACAACCAAGCATCACAAGTGCACCATCACTTCCAAGCCCCAGAACTTTGACAACTGGAATTCCCTTGCTATTGGGAAGTTGTATTAAGGCTTGTACTAACGTATCCGCTTTACCATTGTGGACACTCACATTTTTTCGAAACAGTGTTTTGCACTCACCGTCTTGAAATGCTTTAAACAGAATCACAAGTTTCTTATGTATGGTTATATCCAGTAGCGAAGCTGACCATAAATGACTGGTCATGCTACTGTGACTTCAGAGTGAATGCGAGCACCGAAGGCGCAAGTCCCCTCTAGGGGGGTCCAGGAGCATGCTCCCCCTGAAAATTTTGAAATCTGGAGTCTCAGAAATGCCATTTCCTACATTTTGAGGATAGTTTTTAAGAATTCTGAGCATCACAAAATGTTGTTTAAAGTAAGCAAAGTACAACATATTTTGGGCTGTTTTATCTTATGTCAGAGCCTATTGCCATGCTTATGGAGCACTGACAAAGCTGTGAGTGAATCCAACATTGATAGCCATGACTGATGGGCAAGTCTAGCCCAACATTACTGTTTAACTAAACATAGAAGTGGAGACTTACTGTAAGTATAAAATATTTACCATGATTATGCTTGAAAAATACTTAAGTGAATTGGTCCTCAATGCTTTTAACACTGAGTTCACCTCGAGTCTTCTTTTATGGATTTGTTCATTGCATTCAGTTTCACTGTGAATGGCTTTTCTTTCCTTTGTAAAGATTTTTCACTGAATTCATCACATCTTGCATGCAGATGTACAAATGGCAGGCAGCACATTCTTAACCAGCAATAAGTCATCACAGTAACGAATAGCTTGAAAATGTCATGGAGAAACAGAATCGCTGAATGAATATATCTGACACTTCATACAGCAACTTGTCTATTTAATCAGCAAAAAGTCAGCATATGATAATGAACCACATTAATAATTATCTGTCTGAATGTATAAATATCATAATATTCCAGATGGTACAGAAAGTCTTTCACCAACTTGATGTCATGATGAAACTGATGCTTCATACACCAACTTGTGTATATAATCAGCAAAAAGGTTATCATATAATAATGAACCACATCAATAATAATCTGAATGTATAAATGTCATAATATTCCAGATGATACAGAAAGTCCTTTACAAACTTGATAATGTCATAGTGAAACTGACACTTCATACAGCAACTTGTCTATTTAATCAGCAAAACATTTATCATAGTAATGTACTACATTAAAAATGATCTGATTGAATGCATAAATGTCATAATATTCCAGATGATACAGGAAGTTCTTCACATACTTGAAAATGCCACGGTGAAACTGACACTTCATACAGCAACTTGTCTATTAATTCAGCAAACATCATCATACAATAATAAACCACATCAAATATTAATGATCTGCCTGATTGCATAAATGTCATAACATTCCAGATGATACAGAAAGTCTTTCACAAACTTGAAATGTCATGGGAAAACCGACACTTTATACAGCAAGATGTTGTGAAACTCCAGGTCGAAAGAGCAACTAAGGCCAGCAAAAGAGACGCTTCTTGTCTTCACTAGGACATAGCCAATCCTTCGTATACCAAACTTCTTGGAACATCATGTCCCTCGTCTTGATCATGAGCTTCGGCATAGGTCTTCGACCAACGATAACTTTCTGCTCGCTCACATTTCTTGCAGAAAAAGACTTCCTCAGAAGCTGAGATATGACGCCCCAGTCGTTCTGAAGATCCACATAGTTGACTTTGATCTATATTCGCCTTTATTCGCTATTTGATCGCTATTAGTATTGCTACTGAATTTTAAATAACAGGAGTCGTGCTATTGGAAATCAGCATGACCTGAAGCCCAAAACTGGCAAGGTGCGCATGCGCAAGGGATACTTTGGCCAATCCAATGATGCACAAATTTCGGCTAGGTCCTGCTATCTGAGATGAGCATGACTTGCCACAGGTCACCCATGCACGTAACTCACCGCATAATTCACTAACGCCGCATTCGATTTTTAAAAAAAAAATTTCGAAGCAAACATCCATTTTCAAGCATGTAAAAAAATTCTTAACTCTGGAATATTCTTGGTCATGCTCAGCATGACCAGCATGACCGCTAGCTTCGCCACTGGTTATATCTGAGGTTTCATCTAGCAGGACGCCTACAACTGGACTTTGGTTCAATATTTCCAGATCTTTCTTTTCAGTGGAGTCAGAAATGATCCCAACCATTTCCGAAACATGACTAGGGTGTTGGTGAGTGATGTTCTTCAAGTCTTCCTTCTGATTCTTTATCTGCAAGTTTAATAGCGGGCTGAATTTACTAAGTGGCAGCTCTTCCTTCGCTATGAAATACACGGTGTTGAAGGCTGCCCGAACAGCACTTGCTGCACCAGCGGTGGAAGCCTCTTCGCATCTTTTGAAGTCTGATCTCAACTTTACATCTTTCAAAGCAATTTGATAATCATTCCCTTCAACATGTTTCGTAAGGGTTGAGCGTTGGAAATTGATGCAGCCTTTGTTGGCAAAAGGGTTCTGTTTTTTTGATTTTTCGCACAAAGTACAGAACATTCTTTGTTTTTCTTCATCGAATCGGAGCCAGGGAAAATCTTTGAGCCATGCATGTCTAAATGTGCGTTTTGTCACATTTGTAGCAGTTGCCTTCGGCTCTTCGCGCCGGACTTTGCGCGCTTCGATCCTGCGTCCGCCATGTTTGTTTCTTCAATGACGGCACGTGACGGCAGTGTTGGGTAGGTACGATACTTCGTGTATGTTACCATATCTCGAACCACGACTCAATTCAAGATGGCGGCCAAAAGCGGGCAAGCGGAACGATCATTCATCAATGTAATTATATATATTCATCTTATTTAAAAAAATTTTTCCTGAAATTAGTTCCTAAGAAAGTATTCTATGTTCTAAGAATAACCAGAAATGATCTGCTTTCGAATCTTTCATGTATTATTTCCTGGAGTCAAACTGACTACGGTCGTATGTTTTTAGAGTCATTTCAATATTTTTGGCGTAAAATACGCCCAAATTGGCGTATTTATAATCCCTGTATATATAAGCCAGTAGTTGAAAGTTATAAAACTTTTGTTGGTAGTATGGTTGTGGTACAGTCATCATGTGTTAATGGTCACAAAAACAAATGGCAATCACAACCAATTTTCAATAGAAAAATATCGGGAAATGTGATGATTGCCGCATCCATATTATTCAGAGGGAATACCTATGCAAGTGTAAACTCCCTGGGAATCTGTTTTAACCTCGCTTTCATCAGCAGCTCCTTGTTTTATGATATACAGAAGAATCTTCTTTTTCCAGTTATCAACAAAACATGGAGAGAGCACCAATGCAACCTGTTTAATGAAATCAAAAAGTTAAATAAATTAGACGTGTGCAGAGATGGACGATGCGACAGCCCATGACACTGTGCAAAATATGGTACATATACAGCAATGGATGAAATTAGTAGCAAAATAGTTGATTTTAGTGTAGTCCAAGTTACTGAAGTCACATCATCCAATGCCATGGAAGCAGAAGGGTGCAATCAAGTCATCAAAAATCTCAAGGATAATGGGATAAAGGTAAGATGCCTCACAACTGACAAGCATGTTACTATTACATCTGAAATGAGGAAGAAGCACTCTGAAATCAAACACCAATATAATGTATGGCATCTGGTTAAATTGGTGGTCAAGAAACTAACCAAAAAATATAAAAAAGAAAAATTGTGAAAAGTTGATGGCCTGGGCACAGTCAGTATCATCCCATTTCTGGTAATGCATATCAACATGAAAATGTAATTATGAGATGCTCATTGAGAAATGGACATCCATAGTCAATCATCTTGGTAACAAGCATTCATGGAACTGTGCAAAACATTTTAAAAAGTGTGCCCATCATAAACTTACTCGACGAGAGAAAAAGAAAAGGATTGGCTGAAACCAGGATCCCCTGTACCTGTGGCACTGGAGGAAATTGTCTTTGAGAGCAAGTTGCTGAAGGATATGAGGTTAGTGACAGAGTTCCATCACACCGGTAATCTAGAAGTGTACCATTCCATGATGCTTAAATACTGTACCAAATGACAGCATTTCAGTCATGCAGGAATGGTGGCCAGGACATAATTAGCTGCCCTTGATAACAACAACTCTGCAAGGGAGCAAGCTGTGTTCCAGTATGGTGAATCAAGAGGCAGTGTAAGATACAACTTGTTATTTTGAAAAGTATGCAAAACATGAGTGGTCAAGCCAATAATGCAGCAAAAAGCACATAGTTGCCTGGATGACATGATGGAAAGTGTTCTTCAGAGTGACAAAGTTATAGCAATCAGTAATTTTTCATCTGTTGCTAAAAGTATAGCTACAAAACCAAAACCTGATAAAACAACAGCAATGAGCCACATCAGTAGATTTCAGCAAATATGAGCATTCATTGAAGAAAATGGCCAACACCTCCAAATGGAACTCTGCATTTCATTAAATGAACCACTTATTTACTTCAGTATTTCACATGGTGAACATTAATCAACACAACATCCACCCTCTTAAAAAAAATGGATATTCATTTATCAAACAACAAAAGACAACAACTACAGAAGACAATAGATTGAATAGAACATAATAGATAGTAAAGATTGAGTGATATTTACAAAGCTTCAATTTTTCCCATCAGATGCTTGCCTACACCCAACAAAGACATGTTCATCCTCTGGTCCAGGTGGTGGGAAATGTACTTTAATACAACTTGTGGCACAAGAGGGAAGCACAACTCTAACATATCTTCCAAGTACTCTTCAACCCAATCATGCAAGTTGTATATAAGCTATATGCCTGTTCTTCTGGTGTTCTGGTCCTTCATATGGATTGTCATATTGTTACTTGTACTGATACCAAGCTGTCTGAATGACCCACGGATTTAAACACACGGCTGAAAATCCAGGGTTTTCAGTAATACAGTTAAGAGGTTGTTTTAATTTCTCAAGAACCATCGTTTCTTCATTAAGTGAGATCATCACAGGAATTTCGTGGTAACAAACACACTCTTGCATTGTATCCATCATTTGACAATTGCCACACTGACACCTAACATAAACACATTTGTATGATTCGCTATAGTTGACATTAGGAAAACAGGCAAGTCACTGGGGTTTAGTCAGTGAAGTACTCAGGAACATGGATGGTTACATGTTAATAAAATATTTTAAGAATTGAACTTATCATTCCAGGTTATTCAAACGGCTTTCGTCTACGGATGAATTTGAGTCTTCCTTCCCAGAGCTAACATCTTCACAACTCGACGAAGACGGCTTGGTTGGCTCGAACAGATACGCCGTAAGCGAGTATTCTGCTTTTTCTCACGGACTGTTTGAATCCCAGGACATAGCAGTGTTATCTCCGTTTTCCGAATAGTCACTACTCGATCCAGACATTTGAATAATTGTTTGAAACTTTGAATATTCCAAGTTTTAGATACAAATCCACTAGCATACGACTGAGAAAATTATTTGAGAATGTACAGCGATGCAGCAACCTGTAAACTTCCTGTCACTCAATGACGTCACACCACTAATGGGAGCGACCGCATTCGCCCACATGCAAACGAAAATGGCGGCCTACGGTACTCAGAAAACACGACAAACAAATGCAAATTTCTCCCAAACCAAAAGATTTGAAGATAACTAATACCCATCCTGAGGTAAGGTCATATAGATCTTTCATCCAAATAGAATTTGTTTTTGGAGCTTGTTTTGGACCTTTAGCTCTGGTGGCAGCAAGAGAAATGGCTATTTTCAAGGTGCCGCATTAAATACTTTTTTGTGAAGGTTATTTAAGTCATATATGATCGATTTAATAAGGATCTGCCACCAAAGAGTTAAATGGGTTTTAATCCTTTGTAGCAGTTTGTAGCTGTAATCCTTTGTAGCTATTTCAGATTGTGGCAAGCGAGAATCCCTCCCTTGGCGTTGTGTTGTTGCGCCGCTGCCTACGCTGGACCAGCCTTGTTGATGATCACATCAACATAGTTCGATTCAACAGTGCTGTGTATGACTGAGCTAACAATTTACTATTTTTGTTCTTAAGATTTCCCTCCTTGGAAGCTGTGGTTTACTGTTGGAACTCTCAGCCGGTGATAACATATTTAGAGCTGGAACGGAGGAAGGACGAGATGATTTTGCAAGAACTCCTCTTATTTGACGTTATGTTGAAGTTCTGCCAACACTGTGGTATGATTTAAATAGTTCTTTTTTTTTATCAGAGTTAAATTTAAATGTTTTCCAAATTGCATTTTTAACTGGATATTGTCATTCCAAAGAAAGAATTGTTGGTATACAGCTGTTTTTTTCTTGGGAATGGAGGTAGGGGTGTGGCAAATCGAAATATGATGTCATCAAAATAAGTAATAACTTTTATTATGGAAAAACTTACCAGTCATGAGGACAAGATCTTGGATACCGAGCGAATGTTTAGGATATTTGTGTATTCTTGATCATGGATAACACTTTGAATATATACAAGGAAATAAAGTTAATCTAGTTTATGTCTGACATTTCACTAAACTTGATTATTTTTAGTGATTGACCGATCATCGGAATCAGAATCGGACCGATTATTGCATTATCTGTAGACAATCAGAATTGGTTAAAGTTCCTGCATTTCCCAATTGTAACCGATTAATATGGAAATAAAACAACTCTTCAGAAGTTGCCAAATTGACATCATTTTCATCAGTTTTTTCTATGGTCAGCAGTGAGATGCACACACGTATTTGTCTATCACCAATCACTTACACAATCTTATAATGCAATGTGAAATAGATAAAATTACAAAAATAATCGGATGTTGATCGTCAGTTCAGCTTGAGCAACCTTCAGATGTCTACTGAAAATTCTTTGACAGATTTCCAGATGAATGGCTTTCTTTTAAATAAATACAAATTGGTATTTAAGACATTACTATTGTGTGAGTAGGAAATATTTCCTTCACTGCTCAACACAACTGGAAATAAAGATTTGTTGTTTGCTTTATCCAAGTCTTTTCAAAACATCTGCAAGTTGCATGTCAGCTAGCACTGGAACACTGAATGCTCTAGCTGTGCTGTTGTTATTGATTGCTAGTGTCACACCAGATGACAAGGTGTCAGCGAGTCTGGCCAGAAAATTACTTTTTAAAAAAAAACAAAAACCTGTTAAAAGTATTTTGCTATTTCTCCTACTAACAAGTTGAAGCATGTGCAAGTCTCTTATGCAAAGCTACTAACTTAGCAGTGGGTTAAAATTATTTTACCATGTGAAGGAATTGTGTTTTCTTACAAGTTTTTGGCCAAGGAAGCCATTTAAAGTTGTTTATGCCAGGTTTGCATGCAGAATGAATGACATCATTGGACTCGTTTTGATAATCGGAATCAGACCAATTATGACTTGGAACAATCAGTAATCGGTAATTTCCGATTGTGGCATGATTGGTCAATCACTAATTATTTTCCCATGAGAGGATGGATAATTATTTGAACCACCCCATCCCAGTTCTATGCTTGGTAAATTAAAGTGCAGTGTTTCGATTATATTGAGAATAACAGGATTTCTACAATGAGTTACAAGAATATTAGCACAGCATTAAGAATTATGAAGTGGTGTGCATACTGTGTTGTGCCTCATACCCCTAGGATAAAAATACATGCAGGGACCTACTAACAGACATACAGTAGATGTAGACGTACTTTTCACTCCTATCGAAGGACAATTCTAGGAGTTAAGTTGACTGATTTGAATGTGGCTCCTTCACAATGATCTCTTGGTTGGCAACTTTGGAGTTTGATTTTGAAATTTTTCTTTGGTTTGGACAGTATCAATGAAATCTTCTTAATTATTTTTTCAAACAGATAAATGCATGCAGACAATGATGATAAATTTTTGAAACCTCAGGCCTTTCACTTTTTGCAAAGCCTTCCATTCCAATGACGGGCCTTAACAGCCATTCCACTGTGACTCATGTGACAAAGCCACTGAATTTTAGAGATAAATATAGCATTTTTTAAACCCTTTTGCTACTTAGAACCAAACTTGGGTTTAAAAAAAAAAAGACCCATATGAAGACATTTAACTTCATAGTCTTAGTTTCTGAAAGCAGTGTTTACAGTGTCCAAGATCACAAAATTTGTGTGTGTGATTCACGTGACAGGTACAAATGTGAAAATGTGGGTTAATGGTGCTTCTGTCAAATTTCCTGGCAATATATTAGCAATATTCAAGATACAGCTAGCAAGAACAACTATTAGACATAAAGGTAGCATGAATAAGTTAAACATTCATGAAATCTTTAATAACTTAGGAAAAAATGGACAAAGTTCAATGTGACTCACATGACAAGTGACCAATTATCTTAACAAATATAGCTTTAGAGTTTTACAATTGCTATTTTCATGGTTAATGTAATGTAAAAAACTGTAGAAACTATAATAAATGTAAAAACTAAACATTTAACAATAACATAGTGAAACTCAATTATTGTACTGTATGTAGTTATGATTCTTTAAATTTTAGAAATGTTTCTTTAACAAGAAACATTTAACATGTATTTTTGTACAACCTTCACATGTTTTGCTTTGTACTCCTCATATTTTTCTTCCCTTTCTCTGTTGTTCTGCAGCACTTGGTGGTTTACTACCTCCAGAACTAGGCATTTAGCATAATTTGATATAATATGAATACAATTAATTTACATTTTCCTGGTATATTGCAATGAGACAATAAACCTTTGAGTTGTAGCTTAGCAACCTCCCTTAACATGGGTAGCCCTAGGCAGTATAGACAGAATCTTGAATATCACATAGTATCACATAGTATATAACTGTTCTCTGTTAAAATACAACATCAATAATGCAGTACTTGTCTAATGTAGTAAGGTATATACAGCTTGGCAAACACCTAAATGTGACTCATGTGACTACTGCTTCTTTGTGACTCACATGACCAAACTTGAGGGTGATTTATTTTTAGGATGATAGGTCATGTTGAATTAATATTAGTAGTTATAGTAACCCTTAATGAGACAAGCAAGTTATAGAAAAAATTTCTAAGTAAGTTCAAAAGGATAAGAAATTACAGAACTTTCTGCCTTAATTTTGTGACTCACATGACAGAAAGATTAGGGTGTTTTCAATGCCACCTTGTGCAAATATTTTTATCTATGTGAAAACTTCAATCATAGAGTCTAGTTACAGTGATCATAAGTTAACTGATTTTGTGCAAAAAAAGGAAAATAAAGTTTTTCAGAAGTATGCAGAGCTATTTATTTTCAACAGAAAAATTATGGGTGTAATCAACATATTGATGTCTTTGTTATTTACCACGACCCCATAATGCTCGACAGTGAATTTGCATGACAATAATTCTTGTTTCAAATAGATAGAGTCTTGTACTATAAATATCTATAGATTATTTAACTCATATGTTAATTTTATTTTTTTGATATGACGTGTCATTTCTGTGGAATGGCTGTTAAGTCAAAACGCCATTACTTCATTTCCCGAAGTTCAGCAGCACCCTGGCCCCTATGAAAAATATTCAAGCCTATGAGAAAAGAATCTTCTGATACATGAACACTCTTTTTTTCATTGGCACGTGTGAACATTCCTTTTTTTCATTCCCATTTGGCAACACCATAGAATAGAGGGCAAACTTAAAATCACCTCAAATTATTGTTTGCATACTTGTTCTATAGTTTCTTCATAACATCGATTCAAAGAGCTGGTTAATGGATATTCATCTGGCAATCAAAGAAAATCTAATGTCCACCTAAATCATGTTTTTCCTCTGATCTACGTTTCTTGCTTATATCCTTCTTGCACCAGGTGCTATAAATTTGAAATACCTGTTTCTGAAAAAGATAACGGATAGCAACAACTGTTCCACTGCTATAAAATCCTGTCATTTGATAATGCCTGTTTACTGAAGTTTTATGCCTTCTACTTTTGAAATCTATACTGATAAACATGCGAAATGTTCTTGGTCTGATGAATGAATGTAATTTCCTTATCATTGCTCTTTGTATGCTTTCTTCATTTACTAAAAATGTTTCACAAAAGATAAGCTTGTACTTATATGCTGTAGTATATATGTACTTGTACTTATATGCTGTATGTACTTATATACACCATCAGGCTGTAGAACAGAATTTAGGGATATGTACAATACTTGCTACAATACAGTATAATTTGTTTAGAAACTCTGTCTTGTCTCCTTCCCTTCTTTTCTTCCTTTCTTTTCTTCCTTTCTTTTGTGAACGGTCTTTTACTTACTCGTGTTTCTTGAACTTTACAGACTATTGACTACTGTCTTGTTCAGGCCTACTTCCTCACAGCATGTAAGACAAGACAGATAAAATTTGAGGCAGTTAAATTTTCGTCTTTTAACATCCACTATCTGAAAGGAGATATCGGATTTTTTTGGGTTATAAGTCAGTTTTGCTCGTCAGTATCGCCTCACATTTGACGGTAAAT
The DNA here is from genome assembly GCA_030142905.1 of Heliopora coerulea. Lineage (NCBI taxonomy): Eukaryota > Metazoa > Cnidaria > Anthozoa > Scleralcyonacea > Helioporidae > Heliopora > Heliopora coerulea. The sequence continues at coordinate 994,282 of JASJOG010000004.1, forward strand.
TGCCTCAAACTATCCTCTTTTTAGCTAAATGAGAAGTTGATAGCGTTTTTTGACTTGCTACATCATTTAAGTAACTGTTGCATTGTTTGGATAATGGCTCACTACAGCTGTACATACTCATAGTGCTCAAAGCTTTGATCACAGTTGCAGAAGACGAAGAGTCTATTCCTGAAGATGACTAAAGCCTAGTCGAAACGTAGAATGAATTAAATATGCTATCGATTTTTGGAGTTACCGTTGTTGTGTATTTTATCAAAATACTCAGTGGTTCCCGCAATTTCTATCGTAGTAATTTGTAAAATCTTACTATAGTCACTCTCTCGGTCGCGGGATGGAATTTGCGCTATTCTATTTCATCGTAATAATAAGTTAAAATAACAAGTTGAAAATAATAATAATAAGTTGAAAAATAATAATAAATAAGTTGAAATAATAATAAGTTGAAATAGTGTTGTAAGTTGTAATAATAATGAAATAAATGAGTAGGTTAAAATAATGAAATTATTATATTATAATAATGAAATTATTACTTTGTAACTTGTAATAATAATGAAATAAGTAAGTTAAAATAATAATAAGTTGAAACAACACCCTTTCCTCTCTTGACATCAAAATCATCCGGTCCAGTGGTTCGTTCTCTACCTCATTTATCAAAAGCCAACATTTACAGGATCGTTTATAAATTTTCATAGTTTTATCCTGCTTCAGTACAAAAAAGGTTTAATTCTTACGCTTCTTAATAGATTTTTCAGAATATGTTCTACCTATGAAAACTTTCATTTGGAAGTTGAAAAGTTCAAAAGGATTTTTAGTCATAATGGTTATCCTTGCCAACTTCGGGACAAATGTGTGAATTCCTTTTTTTAATAAAATGTTCGATCCCAAACCTATTTCTTTCAACGTTTCCAAGAAAGTCATTTTCTTCTGCATTCCGTTCACTGGCCTTCACTGTCTCCAGATTCGCACCCAAATTCATAATTTTTGTTCTTCGGCTTTTACACATATCAACATCCGCTTCGTCTTCCGTCCCACAAAACGTCTTAGCCATTTCTTTCCTGTCAAGGACAGGTTTCCGACGGGTTTGAGATCTCGTGTGGTTTATTTATTTACGTGTCAATGCTGTTATGCATTCTATGTAGGGCAAATAACCCGTCATTTGCACACGCGAGTCTCAAACCATTAAGGAATCTCTCCTCTGCAAGGAAAAGAACGTGCCAATCCTCTTTCCAACATCCCCGCTCACCTTTCTGAAGCCTGTCAATCAGCTTCAATAAACGACTTCCGCATCCTATCCGCTTGCACGTCACTTTCTAAACTATTAATTCGAGAAAGCCTTGTTTACAAACTAAACCCCTCTTTCAACCCTAATATCGGATCTGTTCCTCTTTCTTCATTTTAACCCTCCTGCACATCTAAACTCCGCGCTCACTTTTCATTCTGTCATTTAATTGTTTTATATATATCATGTAATATAACCCGTCTAGCTACCTATATATTGTAATTTAAGAATGTATCCGTCACTCTGATGATGTTGCTGATTGCAACGAAACGTTAGTCTTTGGCGTAATAAATTATTCCACCTATTTTATGATAGCTTTGTTTCGTGTTTCGTCCTGGGCACTTAATTTTATTTTACGTTTGAGATTCCCGCCTGGTTATTCAATTGCATCGATAACGTTAGATTATTTTGTAGTACTAGTATATTTTTTAAAATAATGCTTCCATCATATTGACAACGCTTGTCGGAGTACTTCTTACGATACGCTATAAACTTGTCAGAAGTGTCTAAGGTCCTTATTTTCACTCTTTCTTCCCCATAAACGTACGGAAAACGCTTCCTTTTGAATTCATCATGGAATGATTTACGTATGAGAACCCCACGAGATCAAGACATCAGGGTGATAACATTCTCATCGCTATGGATGTACGTTATCCGTTCAGTCAACATTAATTAGTCTTCGAATAATTTTGCTGTTGACGATCTATGATTTTCGCTCTTCTAACCACCTCAATGTTTAAATCCATTTTCACCAGTAGAGGGAAATGTTCAGGACTCTGCTTACCGTGCGGCATAAATTCATCAGAAAGTAGCACTTTTCACCTCCCAGAATCCTTTGCGGCAGTCAGATCGGAACATGTGGAACTTTGTCGTTAGTTGCATTTACCTGCTCACGAACGCTTTTGTTGAGCATTCGTGCAGGAGTGGCAGTATTATTGAAATAAAAAAAATTGAAAAAGCTATTTTCCATAATTGTGATTTTAGTCATTATACCATGATGTAATGTGCCTGTGAAATAATGAAGATCTACAAAAAAGGAATTAACAGAATCTTTTAAGTCCTTCTTAAAATAGGACTCAACCTTACCCTGGCTTCACAATTCTCCGTATATAGCTCGATAATTTCAAATTTTATCGATAAATCGTTAGAATTCATACATGTAAACGGGAAAGTATTTTCTCATTTTCGGCTCTAATGAAGGGCTTTCGGTCGAAACATCAGTACGTTTGTAGATAGCTTTTGCCGGAACCAAATTGTTTCTGATAGTGAACTTTTATAAAGGCCATTAAGAACGAACATTTGAGGTAAAGACAAACTTCTTGGTTTTCAGAAAAACAACTGGATGAACAGTTTTACTTGAAGTTCTTTGATTTCCTTCGTTAATCTGTGATTGGTGTTCCGGGTTCTCAGGACAAATTTTCCTGGATGCGGCCAGAACGGCCATGGAAGAAGCATTTGAAACATTCTGCATACGTGGCAGCTCTGACCACATCGAAAACATTTCACGTGGTTAAGACAAGTTCCTACACGGGTGTACGAATTCACCGCACCGATTGCATTGGGGACTTAGCCGCGATATCTCGTTTCATTTGGGTAAGGTCCGATTGGAAGGCGACTGGGTATTCTATGTTTAAGGTCAGTCGTGGTTGCCCTGCGGATACCAATTTCTACACCAGGCGAGGTATCGTTACATTTCTCGTTACACTTTACTGACTGTCCTGAACAGGTCGAGAGCTCTGGCAGCGGTTAAATTGGATATTGCTTCTGGACCAATAAAACTTTAACGGCCAAATGGGGCATTTTACTTCCTTAGTGACTATTCTTTCGCCACAAATAGTGAAAGATTGATTTAGAAATGTTTATTTGGATTGACTCGTAGGAGAAGTAAGACGAATACTTGGTCCAGTTTGGTGCAGCAGACACTTGATGGCGCTTTAGTCAATACAATGAAGCCCAGATTCCACAACGTTTACACAGTTCACGTCTTTAAAAGCTTCTTTTAGCAAAACTATCGTATTTGCTCGGTAAACACTTTCTCCCAAACCATCGCTTGTTGGTGGCGTAGGTGGCCCTTTGAAAACGCCAACATATTACAAACTGGTCGATGCGCCTTAGGCATGGCCAAGCGTTTGTCCAGTGTTCCGCATCTGGCGGAACTTCGTGGAGATTTCTTACGGGAGCTTCGTCCGCGCCTTTTACTTCGTTCACTGCAACGTCTTCGTCTTCCAGCAAGTCCTCAAATGAGTCTTCTTCCAGGGTTTCTTTTTCTGTTCTTGTTTCGAATTTTTCTTTTCTTCGTTCGTCATTCCTGTTTTCTTCTTTCCAGTTTCTTCTCTAAATCTTTAGCAAAGGAATTTTTAATTAAAAGCCTCGAGGTGATAACACCGGGGGCAAATCAGAGATCACAAAATTAACTCTATTTAAAATAATTATATGACTCCTATCACACTACTCACACAATAAGAAGTAAACAATCTTAAATATTACAATTATGCCATTTCTAAACCAGTGTGAATACACTAATATGTCCTATTTTAATTTGAAGCCTTCAAAGTCGTAGTAGAATTGATTCATTTAAGGGCCATGTTGCACGTAATTGGGAAAAAAACACTAAAGCAACAAACAATTAAGTCATTCTTATTTTGGTACGACACTTCTTGTTTCTACGGGGAAAACTTTTCTCATACCAGATTCGCACTTGGACTCGGAAGAAAGGGTCCGATCAAAATATTTGACTCGGGAGGTCCAGTTACAGAATTGTTGATGTTGTTAAACACTGACAAGATAAATATCCACATCACTTTCAAGTACCGACAGTGGACGAGAGCATACTCCAAATATTCGACTCTGGCGTGACACCTAGCACACGAGATTGGTATCGAACTCCCTCTCATTCCAACGATCTCAATCTGTCTTTTAATTTCCTCCAGTTCCACTTTTGTCAACCACTCATTCACCACAGTCGCTCTAGCTTTATCGACTAATTGTTGTTCCTTAACTTCAAATGTACCAACTTCTTCCCAGATCCTCATCATCCTCTTACGATACCCTCTCACAATCGGATAACTCTTGAATTTGCAGTACATTACCAATCTATTCTCTTCCTTACTCCACTTCCTCCTAGCAGTAGCATGATTACGACCGGTTCCATGCTGCTTGGCCATGGAATTCCTGCCGGGCGAAGCACCTTCACCATAAGTTCCAGTACCATTCACGCCGTTACCATTTTCAATTAAGTTTTCCATTCACTCAAAGGCTAGTGGTTTCAGGTGTCACTACCACCAGTGTTTTATTCGTTCCACCAAAACTAGAGGGGTTGTCAACCAAGACTCACGAGTCCCCACCACCCGTGTGGGACTTTTATTTGTGATTCCTGCACTAGGTGAACTGTCGGCCAAGGCTAACGGGCTCCACCTATCCGGGTTTAGATTTGGAGTTTTCCATCTCCTAGGCGGACTGTCGACCAAGACTATTGAGCCCCACCAACCCATCGTTGTAACCCTAACAGGGGTGGCTTTGGGGTTACTAGCTCTTACCAAAGGTGCCACCCCATATTCTGGAGGGCGGGAACGTCCACATTCCCATGATAGGCTGAAGCCAGTGCTTGTCCTATCCCAGTGCTCATTATTATTATCGTTATTACAACTCGCACACCACCCAACTAAGGACAGTGGAAGGGGTCTCAGCCTGCTACGGGCTCCCAGCATCCCGCCAGGTAAGGCCACAGCAGACATTGCACATTTTAGGGAATTAATTATTAATTATTATCATTAATTAATTAATTATTATTATTATTATTTTCTGTGTAACACAGTATACATGTTCTATACTGGTCTTTGGGGCTCCATGTAAGGTCAAAAATGACTCAAGATATGTAGAACTTCTGATTTCCTTCTCATTTCCACATCCCCACCATCACTATCTATCAGTCCCTTTGTACAAAGAAACTGCCGCAGAATGTTTGCTGTCCCTAGTAGGACCGAATTCTGAAGTATGTTCATGTCATACTTGACCTCCAGCATGTCCAAATATTTGCGGAGGTTATGTGGCACAAAACCTAAAACATCAGTGGTTTTCTGGATCACAATAGTCTTTATCCCAGAATCGGGATACTTCCTGTTGCAGCTCGCTGTAGTTGTTGATCTTCTCAAACTCTTTCTTCTCCACATTGTGATCTCCATGATTTGCCACATCAAGGATCAGACATTGTTCGGTTTGCTTCTTGATCAAAATAATATTCGGTCTTCGATGTTCAATTTGTCTATCATTTGCATGTTGAAATCCCACAGTATTTCCACCTTGTCATTCTCCAATACCTTCTCTGCGTAATGTTGGTACCATTTCTCACATACTGTAAACCCATAATTTCTACATAAATTCCAGTGTAGGTGTGAAAAGAGTTACATCCCTCGAGTCACATCCCACGACATTAGGTATCCAGTGCTCTTCTCAATAGTTTCGCTGTTCCAACCGAACAAGCTTTCTGAAGCAATTATTATTATTACAACTCGCACACCACCCAACTAAAGACAGTTGAAGGGGTCTTAACCTGCTACGGGCTTCAAGTATCCCGCCAGGTAAGGCCGCAACAGACATTGTACATTTCAGGGAACTTGTGGGGAAAGAAAATTTTACCATTAAAATGGATTTTAAGAAACACCCACAGGGTCAGCCCTTACTCTCCCAACTTATCCAATCGGGAAGGAGTAAGGAATGTACAGCCCTCTAAAGTCCCTGAAAGTGCTCCCCGATGCGTATATCCAATTTGACCTTAACAGTACTCTCTTGCACTTCCAACCAGTTAAGGTCAGTTTAGGCGTGCCGCTGCAAGGGTTAAGTTTGAGTATTGTTTTATTCTTAGACTAGTGCAGATCTGTTTCAGCATTTTAGGGTGGTTTATCCTCAACCAACTAAGGTCAGGGGCATCAACCTGCTGTACAGATTTTCTTGTCCTTGGGCTATCAGGGCAGGTTTCCCAATACCTGAAGGTATTGTATTTGCAGCTGCCAGCCAATTCAGGCAAGCAGAGGCTTTTGGCTACCTGTCTACCCAGTTGGCAAGGCAGGGGCACCACCCCCTAGGTCATTTCATCAAAACCTGCTCGTTTTATGGAGGTTACTGGCTCCGAATGAATGTCCTGCCTCCGAATCAATGTCCCACCTACCTACTTCTGGTTTTATGTCAGAGTTTCCTCCTCCTAGATAAGTTGCCATCTAAGGCTAAAAATTCTTATGTACCCTAGGCTAAGGGGTTGGTGGCACTTGTCACCCCAGACTCTGGTGGGCGGGAGCGTCCACATTCCTGTAGTAGGCTGAAGCTGTGCTTGTCCTACTCCAGTGCCCATTATTATTATTATTATTATTATTTCTTGACTTAACCAAATGTATAATGATGCTCTAATTACAAAAAAAACAAGGAAAACTATAACCTAGGGCATATTGTATAACATGCCAATGCCCCCCCTCCCTCTTTCCCCCATTCATCCGGGTTAAGAAGAGAAGGACAATAGCAATCAAACTTTGTTAGCTAATATATAAGAGCATCTCTTGTCAACGGATCAGTCCTGATAATATTTTTCTCATGATGGTTTCGCTTTCCCATACTACAGATTTTTGCATCTCTCTACTCGTACATTCAAGTTCTTTATCATCCGTAAACAGTTCCTTTATGTCTTCCTTCAATCGTTTTAAACCACCCCCCAAACAGCCGATCACTGACGGCACTATTTTAACAGTGAAATCCTCTCGTCTTTCTCGTAGTTCGAAGCACAACTGCTGATATTTCCGTATTTTCTCCCCTCTTTTCTCGTCCTTGTTCGACTCGTTCGGGCACGCCATATCGATGATATTATTATTACTATTATGATTGCTACTCGCACACCACCCAAATTATTATTATTATTAAATTAATAATAATAGTATAATAATATATATTTTTATTAATATCAATATTAATATTAAATTGTTAAGGTTTTATTCTTTTTCTTTACTGTGCCTGAAAACCTCTGTGGACTGCCTTATGTGTACATTGGAGAGAAAGACAAGTGTTAATTTTAGCTTTTTCTTCTAAACTTGTATTTCAAAGTTCTTACAGTAGATAAACCTTGGAATGGATCATGGAATAAAGTTTTCATTATTATTGAGTTGGCTATTTACCCACGATCCCATTTCACCGATACAGAATAAAATACTTACGAAGTAGGTGAGCTTCCAATAGTGTGTGCAGATTAAATACAGATTACAAAAGTACAAAATACTAAGGAAAACATATATAAATGAATTAATAGTATAAATACAAGAAAATCCAAATACACCCTAAGAATAAATCAAATATATTGTCAATTTTAAAAAATTGAATTGAATGAAAAAAAGCCTACTTAAGTTTAATTTACATATAAATATGCACATACAAACAAACAGCACCATAGTAACTTGGTATAAATAGTCTTATACCAGTTTCAATGAGATACCGTATTTCGCAGTGTATAAGTCAATTTTCTAGGACCAAAAATTAATCTCTAAAAGTCCACCTTGACTTATACGAAGGGTCATGAAATTGAGCGAAATCATAGACTGGGTATACTAGTACCAGTCCTCCGTATGCGTCAAGAAATGAACCAATCAGCTCATTGCTAGTGAATGGGCATATCAGTATGATCGACGTATTCTATTAAACCTCATTCTTACGGTGTAAAGACTTCGACATGCCTCAAAAACGACGAAGTTGAAGGTTGTTGGCTTGGCTGAAAAGTCAAACAACTCCGCTGCCAGCCGGACGTTTGGTGTTAGCGAGAAGCTTGTTCGAGACTGACGGAAAGAATCCGACAAAATAAAAGATCTATCAAAAACAAAACGTGCCGATCGTCTGTGTAATATTCTATACTAAAATAGACTCCAAAAGCATAAAAAAATGTGCTGTAAAAGATTTGCCATGTTACCAAAGTTCTTGTGAACACTATTCTGTGTTTGGTAACTATTTAATTTGAGGGACTCGACTTATATTCAGGTTATCATAAAAATCATGATTTTTCGGTCAAAAAATACGGGGTCGACTTATATGACAGGTCGACTTATACGCCGTGAAATACGGTATGAAAAGTTTACGAATTGTTTTTAAACTTCTTGTGGTCCTCCATGGCTGACAAGGGTCAGCTGGTGTGGGTTTGTCGTCAAAAACAAATAATGTTTAATTTGAACAGTGAGGCCAACTTCTTGGGATTTGGGACATAGAACATAGTCCATGAGCCAAGTGGCTAAAAATGGCGGATCGTTACCACCCCAAGTGGCAAATGCTATCAGTGAATTTTTTAAACCCTTCATTAGAGGATCATAAAAATATATGACAGCAAGATCAGCGCTGTCGCTTAAGCGTGTCACGTGACCTCAAAGCTCAATGTATCATGCATAATTAGAAGATACAATATGCTCCTGTTAAAGCATATTAAAGCAATTTTTCATTCCATATTTTATGTCGGAAATCTGAGAACATTACAGCTAGATATTCAACAAGTTTAACTAGTTTAATTTAAATAGACATTAGAATTACATTATCTTTCAAGCCTGTAAAATTTTATTATTGGGAGTTAATTGTTAATCTTTGACCTTTTGATTAAAAGAGATTGATTATGTTACTGAAATTATTTCATAGGATTGTTTCATTGCATGCGTGCTAAACTTACCAGAGAATGGTTAAATTATAAAACTTTTCTGGTAAGCCTTTGCATTTATGTATTTAGTGCTTGCTACACAGATCTTTTTTAGCTGGAACATACTTGATGTGGACAATGCTTATACATGAGGTTATGTAAAGGGAAATTTTGGGGTTTTTTGATTTCTTTTGGACTAAGGTTAGGATGAATTTAAGTTCTTACAACAAACAAACCCATCTTTTCGGGGAACATGGTTGAGATGGATGTATGCCAAACACACTGCATATTGCATCTTCTCTTCTCATGTGAGTCAACTGGCCTTTCTAGGTACAGGTATTTTAGATGAAGACAGTCGGACTTATTGTTATCCTAGCATGTCCAAGAGGGACCAAACAAATGATTTATTTGTTTTATATTATCCCATGCACAACATTGATCCATACTAATGATTTTACCAAGAATTGGTTTACCAAGGAATTGAATTGCGTAGACGTAACAAGGATAGCAGAGGGTGTTTTGTTATAAAACATTCTCTGGCACCCTCCTTATGTATACGCATTTAATATCTGGAGGTTAAAAATGTTTTCTTGAAGGATAGCCTGTACAAATGGTCTTTTTTAGTTCTTTGTACAGTCTTTTCTATAAGACTTGTTTTATTTTAGCAGAATGTGAATGTTTTAACAGAATTGCGAAGATAGCAGATAAAATTTAATTTAAAATTTAGCTGTCTCTCCTTGTCATGTGGTTAAAATATATATCACAGGAAGAAGAACGGAAATAATCCGTAGACAAGGTGGGGAATTCAAGCATAATCCGATGAACATTTGATTTTACCAAGAATTGGTTTACTACGAAATTGGATGTAAAATGATACTGTAGTTCTAACTTTAGTTAAATATGACTTAATTTAAGGTCGAACTGAACCAAAGTTTGGATTATTATTTTTTTTAAACTAGGAATATAACAGGATTTAACCTTTGAATAAAAAAAAATAATCATGTTTATTTATTGTTGTAATCAATGGCCTTATCGCCTTTTTAAGTGGATAAGGTAATCTGTTACTGAGAACATTTAAGCAATTTTCAGACTAGAACTTAGAAAAGTGTCGAAGAATAAAGAAGGATTAAAGAATAAAAGGAAGGTGTTTGAAATGTAATAGCAGGCCAAGAATTCATCATAAAATTATATAATGATTTCTTGACCAGCTATTATATTGTAAACCATAAATCGTTTGGAAGATTACAATCAGAAAAGAACAAAGAAGGACTAAAGAATAAAAGGAAGGTGTTTGAAATGTAGCAGGCCAAGAATTCATCAGCTATTATATTTTATAACATAAATTGTTGGAGAATTATGATTAAAAAATTGTAACATGTTGAGTTGGTAAAATTTCTTTGAAATTTCATGATCTACTAAGATTTTGCATCTGGCAATTTTGAGATGTTACTCTTAACATAAAATTTAAAACTTCTCCACTATTTCGGGGTAGGAGTGGTCTCAAAGGATATGCGTGGTAGCGGTCCGAAAAGCTTGATCAAACCATTTCATCTTGGAAAAGATGTTTACATTGTAGGACACAAATCGAGATTGCGTGTCAATCACCAACGGAATAACATTACGCTAATCACTTTGAATTTTTTACAGATATTGGCTGCTGACCAATTCATCCATTGTGAGTTTTAATATACCACACATGCAGTAAATTGCATGCCCACAATCATCTTCTGGGTGCATGCAGATGCATGCCCCAAGTTGAATGCCCTGAGAGTACAACTGGATGTATTTAAAAATTTGCAGTTGTATTCCTGTATATATTTGGTTAAATATTACCTTTGAAAGACAACAAAACATGAAAGATTGATGTTCAGGAATTAATAGAAAACAAGGAGAATGAGCAATTAAGATTTTCATTTGCAAACCTTGATTGTTGTCATCCTTGTATTTTGTTAATTATTAACCAAAGAAAGACAAGACAAAAGACAAAAGGCTAGATGTTTTTTAGCAAATATGTTAAATGAGCACAAGTGGAGTTAAATTTTTAAGTTGTAGCTGTATTTATTTAATATTTTTGTTAAATATTACCTTTGACAGGCAACAGGATAAGTAAGCAAAAGAGTTATTGGTGACACTCTATATCTAGGTTTTTTCTTAATCAGGGTTTCACATTAATTTTCTTCTGTTTTAATTATTCAACAAGACAAAAGAAAATGAAAAAAAGTATATAAAGCAAGAAAATAATTGGCATTATACACTCTCAAATTTTTTTGAAAATGTGGAGTACTGATATCTTTTTTGTTTTAATTATTCAATAAAAGATGGAAAATGATAGTGGATGAAAAAAAAGGAAAAAATTATTTGGGAAAATTGGTATCAATGTTTTTTTATTTGCTTCAGCTCGTCCAAATCTTTTTTTAATTATTCAACAAGAAAGACAAAAAAGAAAGAAAAATATTTTTAATAGATTACAAAAGAAGTAGCTGAAAATTTAAAAGAATTTAATGTTCTGCTACTTCTCTTGTCCCTTGATTACAAAATCCATACCCAACAGGAAATAACAAGAAAGGAGAAATTTTTTTTACAAATCACAAGGTGAGTACTTGATAAACATTTATTGTCAGTTGCTTGCATTGTACTTTGTTTAAAAAACATAGCAGGATAAAGGTTATAAAATGGAAGAAGGAATTTTTTTTACAAACCATGCATGCTAAGCAATTGACATTTTTTGTCAACTGCTTGGCTTGCTGTTTTGTTTAGAAAACTAAACAAACAAAAAGGAAATTTATTATAATGTAGTTGTTGTATTCTGTAAATGGCCTTAAAGGTATATTTTTAGGCCTAAGAGCCCATTGACAGATGGGATTATTGTGTACTTACCTATGGAATGAATGAATTTAACAATAAAAGGAAGGGATGTGACGTTAGTTTTTAATGCATCTCACTTTCTTGCATTTTGTGAAAAAAATAAATTCTACCAAAGAAAAAAAAAGGAGATGGTTGAAATTTTGGAGATAATACATCAAGAAGAACAAATAAACTTAAAGAAAAATTTGACAGAATACAAGAAAGACAGCTGCCACTCAGTTTTTTTATATTCCTAATTGAATATTGTTAAATATTAATTCAATTTTAAGAACAATATTAAAAGATGGAGGGAAAAAAAATGGTTGAAATGTGATTATAGGATCAGGAAACCAATGATATATTTATATCCTTGCTTTCCTGTTCTTGTGGTTATATATTCAATAATGTATTCTAGTATGAAACAAGAAAAGAGAAATTGTTAATAATTAATTTACCAGATGGGAAATCAAACATTACGTTTGATTCATGGTCTGGAAGTTAATTGCAGATCTTTGATTTTTGGATTAAAAAATTTAACAAAATGTAAGGAAAGTTGCTACATGGTTTTCTACCATTCAGTAGTTTTCTTTATAAATTTTGTTAAAAATAATTCCACAAAAGAAATAAGAAAATAGGAATTGAGCTGTTGGGTTAAAATTTTGGAATTTTTAAAGTTATTGTATATGTACTGAGCTTACCAGAGAAACTTTATATTTGATGTTTAGGAAACATGAGAGCTTGGATCCTGTTACAGGACTCATGGACCAGGTAATATCCAAGAGGCTGTTTCCAGTTCTCCAGTATTCCACGGGCCATAAATACCAATGCAGATGTTGCTGTTGTATTATTTTTTACACCATCACCAAAATCTTCTAATCCAATAATTTCATCTTTGTATTCATCATAGGACAGGTTTGCCTTTATTGAAATCTCGTCCATTGAGATTGTGCACAATCTACTGCTTTCACTCATTGTTCTTACCTTGCTATGGATAACATGCATCTGAAAGACCAGGTGATTTTGATAGTCCTGAAACCCACTTCAGCAAACTAGACTTTGAAGGTAAATAAAAAAACTTAGAAATCATTCTGTAAGCCTTTCCACTGATATGATAGAGAGACAAAGCGAAAGCTTTGGTGTGTGGATCGTATCTGTGGCCTCTTGCTTTTTGAAGGTGGAGGTTAACTTGCATTTCAACAAATGTTGATATCCTATCAGGTAGCATATTTCGTAAGACAGACATGGCTGCTTCTTTGGTGAAGTTTTTTGGGGGATTCTTTTTCTTCATGTTTAGAGCCTGTCTCATGCGTATGAGTTGTTTTCTTTGTCTGTTAATAATAGCTCTTTGTCTCCTCTTTCTAGGAGTATCATTTGACAGCGTTTGGCTTGTTTGACAATCCATCTCAACTGGACAAATTAGAAAAGCTTTAATTAATAGAGACTGAATCAATTTTACATTTGTTTAGTCCTCTTATATAAAAACCATTACCTGTGGAGCTTCTAGTCCATTTTTCTTGGTGACCTTGTCTAGATTTTCCTGGTGTCAATGGTAAAACAAACTCTAATATGAATTGAAAATAACAATGTTTTATGTACAGTATTGTTAAAATAACATTGATTAATCTTTCCTAATTATATTGAATAATTTACTACCACATAACAAATAGTGTAACTAATGTATACCTTCATTAGCATTCTGTGGAGTAATAACATCTCTGGCTGCTATTGGTGGTATTTTTTGTGGATTTAATGATTTAACAGGCACTGATATTTGATAAGAAAAAATGTCTGTTAAATATTGATTTGCAAGAAATGGTAAAGACTATAATTTATGCAAAATTTTTAATTTGATATACCTTCTTTGTTAGAAATATTACCTTCACAATCAGGTTGCACAGGCACATGTATGGTTTGTTGTGGTATTTCCATAGTAGACTCTGGTAAAAGTTTTAAAATCCCTACAAGCATTACAGTGTATTTACAAAATGTATGACCATTCTATATTTAGTCATAATCTTTTTTTGTCATGATGCTATAACTAACAGATAGGCTTGGTAGTTGAGTAATTTTTAATTGCATTACAGTACCTTCATCAGTGATACTAGAGATAGGCCCTTGATTACAAGGGATTGGTATTATTTGAGGTTGTGTCATGATCACAGATTCTGCCAATGATAATTTATAGACACTGTTCTGTAACTTTAAATAAATCGTTTATTTCCATTAAAGATGAACAACTACCTTCATTGTCTTCATGACGGTCAAAAATTTGGTTGTTTGGTTTCCTTTTTGGTGGCCGAGTTGTTGCAGCAGCTGACCCTGTCAACATAAAATATTTGATGTGGACTAAGTTTTCCAAAGATGATTTCCTGTAGCCTTGGAACTGAAAAGCCCATTTCTCATGTTTTCTGAAGAATGCTACGTTACCGTCATACAAAGTTTGTCTTTCAATGATGTTGGTTTGACAATCGCTCATTGATTCAACTATGTTTAAAAAAACAGGAGGAGAATAAAATGTTAAAACTACTTTCAAGTTGGGTAATCTACTGCCTGAATAAAGTTTTACTGACCTTCAGGGGGTGTATCCTCGTTGAACAATATGCGTTTCACTCCCGCTGTTTGATTTGGTCGGCTGAAAACAGTCGGCACGGCATCTTCTCTAAGTCTGTTTTTTAGGTAGTTTTGAAAACTGGCCTGATTAAAATGACTTGCACAAACTCGGCAGTTGTTATATAAATAATCAGCGTCTTCGTCCAATAAATCCTTCCTATTGCAATTAATAATCCATTGCTTTGACCTGCAGTACACAAAAAAGCTCAGTTTATGAAGCTTTCTTGTCAAAAAAGGCAAACAAAGCGACACAAAAAAACTTAAGCTATTCAATTAGTTATAAATAGCTCCTGCGTACAAAGAGTGCAACACACGATGTTTACTGGTAAAGGATCGCAGCTGAGTTTTTTTTTTTGGGGGGGGGGTTTAATATAAACTTAGGCAAGAACATACCAACCACAATAAAAGTGTACTTCTGACATCTGCAAATGATCGTTTTAAAAAAGCTATGGCTGAGCCCCAGTAAACGGACGACCCGGAAAATACAAAACGTTATCTTACCTGGTTTCGTCCTTCGGGAAACGGAAAAAAGCCAAATCATTATTCCTTTTTTTGTTGTTTGAACATTCAGCTACAGAGCACCAAACCACTCCAGGCTTTTTCCGTCTTGGGTTTGATAAGACTTGTGACATTATTTATATTTTAAATTGCTGTCAATCAAACTTTACTTTGTTTACATATAGATGGCAAAAATTCGTATGAGGTCAAAACTGCCGGGGGAACTTGCCAGGAACATGGCGACCAGCGCATGCGCATAAAAAATTTGGGACAAATTTTCACGCGAGTTGGACCTCTGGTAGGATTATTTACTCTGTGGTATAGACCACTGATCTCTAAATAAGACTGGATCACAGAGTAAATAATCCAACCAGAGGTCCAACTCGCGTGAAAATTTGTCCCAATGCTCTGTGAACACTTTAAAGAAAAAAACCTAACTAATTTCGTTTGACTTAGACCCAAAAGTTCTCCCTCACCTCCAACTCACAAAGCAGCTTCAAACAACATATTTCACATTGATTCGCATGAATGATTTGATTACTGTTCAAGTACAACAATATTGATCAAGCTGTAACTAGAAGCCATATCAAAAACGTGAAAAACATATTAAAAAACTTCATACTAAATCACAACAAACGGCTGTGAACTCAAGTTTACTACATGCACTAGTGCAAACAAAATGCATGTATTGAACCTTTATAGGAGTACAGAACCCATCTTCTCTGATCAGCAACATCTAGCAGTAAATTGGGTTTGCATGGTTCATTCAGTAATTGATCCCGGCAAAAGAGTTAGTCAAAGTTTATTTTCGTCAAAAGCTCATCGCCATTGATAGTGAAGAAATTGTTGAATTTACTTGACAAATACAGTAATTTAAAACCTTGAATACATACACTTGGTAAACCCGAGATTCGAAAAACAATGACAAGATGAATACAGAAATGGTAATACCTCCTCTTTATTGCTAAGTCACTGCCAAACTGCTAAAGTTACACAATGTTATCGACCACTTTTTTCTTACTTTAGTCACATTTCTTTAAAGAGGTGGCCGGCACTGGTCTTCGCTTGGGTAAAAACCATCAAATTTCTGCTGATTTTCAGTTACTCTGGCCACGTTTAAAGTTCTCCACCATCGAAAGATACAGTTTATTGCTAAAAATGTAATGGTTAACTGGTTTTCGTTGAAATCACAACCATTAAGAGCGAAAATCATAATTCAGTAATAGCCTTATGGCTACAAGTGGGTCCTACCAATATGGTCGCCGTGAGATTTTCAGCTTCACTTCCGGCTTCAATTTTCGGTGAGCGAGAGACTGGAGTTGCTCTATCCAGTCTTATTTACAGATCAGTGGCACAGAATAATACCAGAAGTCGTACTCAGTGTCGCGACCTATGATGTACATGTCCTCGCGCATGTTGCCTCGCGCACACAGGAAATTGAGCGGCCGCCATGTTCTTGGGGGGTATAACTGAGTCATTTTCAGAAGGAAACGATATGGAGTAGTTCAGGTTGAAGGGATCTGGGTAAAGTTTGGACGTCGGATGGCGATTCTACCACCGAGGCCGGTTAAAGCGAAAGCAAACTGACTTTTTGTTAAAAAATTTTCAAATACTACGCTAAAACTGATCAGGACACCGGGAACACAGGAAACCCCTACTTGAGAAGCATGGATGTCGATTAACTCATAGCACCAACTTGAGGCATTATATTCCATTCATCCCGAAGAAAGAGGTAGACCAACTGAAGCGAGAAATTGCCTCACCATCTTGCGATCATGACACCCGAGATCTTTCTCTCATTTTTGACAGGAGTACAAGGCAAGGGGAAGCATTTGTCATTATCGTCGGTTTTCTTGACGACGACTGGAGCGTTCAACATCTGATTAAGATTGACATTTGTGAAAAGGTTTTTAATGCAGAAGGCTTGGCTCATGTTCTTAACGAGTGTCTGTCAATTATGGTATAAGAAGCAGCTCATTACTTGCAGCCATGAAAGATGGTGCTAGTGTCAATCAAGCAGCCATGGAGCAGATCAAGTTTACACTTCCAAAGGTGTTAAGTGTTGTCTGCTTTTCACACACGCTAGACAATGTAGGTAGCCACTTTCAGATTCGACATTTTGGGAATTTGGCAACTTATGGATTTGCATGTTCAGTCACACCCATAAAGCGAAGCTTTTATGGCAGGAGCAGACAGGCCGCTAACCAAAGTCCTACAGCGAGACTTGGTGGTGGTCCAAGTGGAAAGTATATAAACTACTGCTGGTGCAGCTTGATGATGTGAGGGGATTCATTCAACAGGTAGCAGCCGAAAACATTGCCCCACAAACTGTCGCACAGATTCAAGATATTTTATCTGATGAACAACGTTGGATTAACGTTCAGTTAGAACTGGCTACTGTTGTTCATATTGGTGAGCAGTTTGTAAAGGCCACATATTACTTGGAGGGGGATGGCCCGCTTGTCTTTTCTTGTTATGAGCGATTGCAGACTGTCACTGAAGCCTGCCAAGCTTCGCACTTCCCCAATGTTTGTGCAGTCTCTTCTGCAATCGTAAGAAAAAACCCTACGGAACAGGCTGCAGCATTACAACAGAGGGCCAATGTGGAAATTCAGAGGACCAAAATTCAATGTGGAACTTTATGACATCGTCAGGGCATTTAAGGTAGTTTCTCGTTTGTTTCTCGTTTGAGCTGTCGATATAGATATTCAAAGGGCAGGAGAAAGTCACAGTAGTCGAGTTTATTTTGTGGGAGTGAGAAGTTAAGTCCTTTGGCTAACTATCTATCTCTCTACATGTATGACATTTTCGCCGGTACAACCAAATTCAAACACCTGTCATCCGACCTATTCAAACATACCATCAACCAGGAGAATCAACTTTGAAGCTTTCTCCGCAACCTCATGAAGGATAACGTTATCTCCAAAGAAACGTATGAACATTTAGCTCCCTCAAGCTCTCAACCAGATATCATGTACGGTTTACCTAAAGTGCACAAGATTAATTTGCCTTTCAGATCTATCCTTTCCGCCATTCGAACTTACACATACAACCTGTCAAAATTTCTTGTTTCTTCCCTTACTCCCCTTCTTTCGAGTCCTTTTATGATAAGTGATACTTTTTCCTTTCTTGAAGAATTATGAGGTTTTAATTTTGATGCAGATGAAGTTTTCATGGCTAGCTTCAATATTAATTCGCTTTTCACTAATGTTCCGCTTGACAAAACAATAGACATAGTTAACAAGGATTTTAACAATTCCGCACTTTACAATGGTTTCTCAGTATCACAATTCCGTAAACTCTTATGCCTTTCAGTTAGGAATTGTTTTTTCATGTTTAATAACCGTCTTTACGAACATGTTGATGTTGTGGCCATGCGCTTTCCCCTAGGTCAACTTTTTGCCAACACTTTTTTATCCTTTCATGAGCATAATTGGATAGCCAATTCCCCACCAGAGTTCAAACCGCTTTTCTTCCACCGTTATGTAGATGATTGTTTTGCTGTTTTTCGCTCTCCTGACCACGTTCGACATTTTCATGAATACCTAAACCCACGCCATCCTAACATTTCCTTCACTTGCGAGTTGGAGAATAATTCAACTCTCCCCTTTCTAGACGTCCTGATCGATCGTTCGGACGGGTTTTCAACCTCTGTTTACCGAAAGCCCAGTTTCACCGGTTTAGTCACAAATTTTGACAGTTTCATTCCTGTATCCTATAAATGTGGTCTGGTTTATACTCCACTTAATCGTTATTTTAAAACCTGTTCTTCTTACCACCTCTTTCATTACGAGTTACTTGACCTCAAAAAACTTTTACTCAACAATGGATATCCTGACATTTTTCTTGACCGCTGCACTAGAGTCTTTCTCGATAAACTGTTCAGTCTGCCCACGCGAAATTCAAGCATACCTGATAAAACTGCTCTCAACTTTTCTCTCCCTTTCACAGGTTCACTCTACAAATCCGAACTGAAATTGCGAAATTATGTTCCTCTGCTTTCCCACACGTTACCCTACGTTTCGTCAGGCAGACGATTGTCAGGTTTCTTTTCCTTCAAAGACCGAATTCCCAAGTTGATGAGTTGCGTATTATTTATAAATACTCGTGTCAATGCTGCAGAGCGTTGATTTCAGCCAAACGCGCCAACATTTTCATACTCGAATCTCGGAGCATATGGGGGTTTCGCCTTTGACGGGAAAGAAACTTGCAACGAATTCCCTTTCAAGCGTTCTTACCCACTCACATCAATCTCTTCACCACATCTCTTCTGATGATTTCACTATCATCTCTTCTTGTCGTTCAAACTCCAACTTTGAGCTCCTTCGAGAGAGAGCTTACTGATATTGAAATTTAGACCTTCTCTCAGCGAAAACATCTCATCCATACCCCTTTCTTTATTTTAGTATCACGTGACCTCCTTTTCACTGTACCTTTCATTTCATTTTATTATATCTCTATTTTCTTGCCACCCTACATCTTGTTACTTTAATTGTATTGGTTAGTCCTCATGTTACTTATCATCACGTATGAATAGATATATAGGTTTTTGTCACACTTCTAAATAGTCACTGAAGATATTGCACGTCCACAACGAAATGTTAGTAAAATACTTTGTGTTTTTTTTCTGTAGTTATGGCTCTCCATATAAAAACCCTGAGCTGGGCTCTCATTTTTACATTACGTCTACGTTTTCCGCCCGGAAAATCAATAGTCATGATTATAACTGATGCTCTGAAAAAAACATCTATTTGGTCTATTATGTGATTGTACTACTGGTAAATACCTAAAATCACAAAATTCATATATTAATAAAATGTTAAGTTAAACCGAAGCTTACACGTGATTATTATCAGAAGGGGAAAAAATTAACAAAAAATCTGCGGTGAGGAACAAACAAATTATTTATTTCTTTACTCTTGGTTAAAATATACAAAAGATGTTGGATGTTTTAATAACAATAATAATGAAAAAGTTCCAGTCAAAATTTTATTTTTTAATTTTTGGTTGGTTTTTCCATACTTTTGTTAATATGTACACTTTTTTTAGAAGATGCTATTTAGAAGCACAACCTTAGAAGAACTCAAAAATGGCTACCATAAGGTCGTCAGAACACAAAAATATGCAGAATATGAAACAGTTTTCTGTCGTCAAATACGTAAAGATGGTAAAAAATTTTACTTCTGCTATGAGCCCAATCAAATCATCTTAACCATTCGACATCTTTTTCACATCACCTGGTATAAGAAGAACAAACCCACAACAACTACAAGATTTACATGAAACACTGCAGAATTTCTTCACAGCTGACCATGGACAAATATGTGTAGTATTAAATCAAACTTTAATTGTAAAACTATAAAAACAACAACCTGTACATATATGCGTCTAATTTTTATTTGTTAGTAAATTGTTCAAAACTAAAGACTCATGATTTACATTTATAAGAACATTTGGCAGAACTCTGACAAATAAACATCTTGAGCTAAGGTGTCCCATCATTTTTAATCTACATTTTGAATTTGTTCTTTTAGTTGCACTCACTATGTCATCTGATTATCTTGTATTTCTGTGTAAAGGGAATGCACTGAAAGACCGTATTCTTGCATTTGTCATTTTACAGTCCATGAACTCACATGAAGTAGCTCTGAAATTGAACCGATACTAAACTTGGCTTTTACAAGTATTGCGAGCTGTTCCTTGCTAACTGCATGCTTTGGTCTACCTGGTTATCCCATGAAAACAGCATTTTCTCTGATATTCATCCCCAAGCACTCTAAAATTGATTATGCATTCTGAACAAATTGAATATTTCTTTTGGTATTCTTGTCAAGGAGTCTAAGATAATGACAAGCTTCTGAATTTCTCGAAGCTCTTCTGCTATGTGGCAATTATCAGCACTATGAACATTAGAAACAATCTCCCTTAACTTGGATGTTATTATGTCTTTCAACTCAGCAGTGAAATCTGTCACTATGTTCGTTTATCTTTCTGCCCTGCTTAATGTACCAGCTACTCACACGCACATGAAATTTTGCTAGGTGATGATAATAGTACAACACTGCATAATAATGCCACAGTGCATGATAATATCGAAACATTGCAAAATAAGACTGAAACAGTGCCTAATAATAACAAATCGGTACAAATAATGAAACATTGCGCAATAATAATGAAACAGTGTGTACCAATACAAACCAATGCTTTATAATAAAGAAACAGCGCATAATGACAAATCAACAGTGCATAATACTAACAAAGCAGTGTATAATGATAACAAAGAAATGCAAATTAATAACTAGACACTGCATGATCATGATGAACTTGGGAATAATAATCACGAAAAACTGTACAGTAATGAACCGGTAGATAACGAAACAATAGTTTTGACGGTAATGACACCCCATACTTACCAGTGAAATGTCCGTGAAAATTTTCTTTTTAACCTGGATTCTTCATTGTCAGATCCCTCACTATCACTTTGGGATGTGTTGTCGTTTCCTTTCACATTTTTGTCTTCGTTTACTACAGATCTACGTAGGAGTTACCTCATTTTCATAATAGCCTTACAACAACGTTACCGAGAAAGTGGTCACTCCAATATGGCGCAGATTGAATTTCGCGGGCTTCGTTTTCTTCCGCACGCCAACCCCTGGGTTGCTCGATCCAGTCCTATTTTTCAGTTTATCTACTTAATATATCCAAGCTCTCAGGTTTCTCAAACATTAAACAGTGGACCATAGTTACCAGGGTTAAGCCAACTTGACCGAGGCTGTGACCCAGTCCCGGTGAAACGCAGAAGAGAAAATCAATAAAGTAGTACATGTATTTCGAAGTTCCTGTTTTGCAGCTCTTCGTTGGATTAGAGGAAGATGTACTCGCATACGTTTGCAGCCAGCCAGCCTATATTTAATCCGGTAAGACCAGGAAGTGATGATTCCATCAAATGTCGTGCATTCGCACAACATCTGCATCATGTCTATTTATTATCGTGGAGAAAATTACCGCCAGCCGTTCGATTGGTGTGACAGGTCTTGCGAGGCGCTAATGTAGTTTCGTACCTCAACCATATAAATGTAAGTAACATAGGTAAATTATACATCAGTCGAAAAGTTTTTACCTGGAGATTACAGTGATACCGTAATATCAACTATTCACCTCAAATGTAAGGTATTATAGCCAACAAAACAGACCAACTCAAGTTCGTGTGCGTGAAGAATGAACCAAGGGCTCAAGACCATTTCAAGTTAAGTCTTTCGTTGTTCCTTCGCTCTTTAAAAACCGCGAAAATGTGTATAAACTCCACCCTAACCCTAATCCAAACCTTGGGTAACATACATATTTTCGGAGAAGTACGAAGAAACATGGCGCTACGTAACAAGGGTGGTTTTCTTTTGGCTATAATGTATTACGTTTGCGGTGAATGATTGATATCATGGTATCACTGTAATCTCCAGGTAATAAACTGTCGAATGATATATGATTTACTAAACTTACTTGTATTTATATGGTTGAGGTGCGAAACTGCATTAGCGCCGTCTTGCGACGCCATAAAGTGCGCCATAAAATGAGTATTTGGATTGTTCTTGTCTTCACCTTTTGTCGCTGATTCATTTGTTGCTAGTGTACAGCATGTCGGAGGATTTACCCGTGTAGTGTTAAGAACAAATGTCGCGTGGAAATATCCTGCGACTACCAGTCACTACCTGTAGCCTACAGCTTTCCGCAAAGAGTTTGTGAGAATTTGACGAACTAGTTTAAAAGTAATGCGCGGTTTTCTTTTCTTTAACTCAAGGAATTCGTTTGAAATCAGAGGATCAATTTTCGGGCAGCGCTTTAAGCCTACCCGACTTGAATCCCCTCTCGACCGTGAAATTGTCAAGGTGTGAGTGGTTGCAAGTTGAGAAGATTCTGCGTACTTAAGTTCTTTGTATTTAAGATTATGGCTAGTGCAAAAACGCTAATTCATTATATGGCAAAAGCCCCAGTATAAAATGCCATTTATTTTTTTTTCTTTGTTTTGTGACCTTGGTATGAGAATTGAGTATTTACAACGAGTTTTGTAATGATTTTTTTGAAGACCAGAATCAAGCTACAGATCTTGTTGGTTATGAAACTGGTGAGATCAGATGCAGCCAATTGAGTATTTGTTAAGGCGAGGATATAAAGTGTATAAAGTTAGTTTGACCTTTGGGAAAACTTTCTTGTTCAAGAGCCACAAAAATACTCCAAAAATGGCTTTTCTAATGCAAAAACATATGCTTTCAAAAAAGGCACAATTTTCTTGGAAGAGGGACAATACTTAAATGGGTCAATGAATTTTTCCTGCCTGTTTGGGGGAGTAGGTTGCGCCCAGTGCCCCTTTCAGTGTACTCCTTCAGTGTACTCAGTTTTACAACCAAAGACTGCTCTTCTTACCCCAAAAATTTATCATCTGGTCCCTTCTTGGTTCAGAAATTGTTCAGTGTATATTTTTAGGATTAAGATCAAGACTTTTGGTTAATATTAATTGTGAAATATTAAGTGAAGTGTAAATATTAAGGAAATAGTGTGAGGAAGTTTGGATCAAAAATGTATAGCATGTGTGCATCTTAATGTACTTGATTTACTGCTTGTTTATCAAGAGTGTTATCAAGAAATGTTTTCAGCTAAAAAAAATATTTTCAAATATTTGCATCATGATGTTCTCACTTATTGGGAACATAATGCTACTAAAACATGTCACAGATCTGGTTTGAAAATGGAGAGGCAGGCCAGCCAAGACAGGCAAGGTAGAGCAGCTGCTCCAGGGTCTAGGCCATTAAGGAACCAGGGCCATACACAACTGAGGCCTATAAGCCCCTGTTTAAGGAGCAAAACTGGGATGTGAGCAGCAACAATCCTTCTTTGCTGTGGAGTCCAAGGTTTGAAATAAGTATTCTTGATTCAAAAATCAATTTACAGCTTTTACAATTTGAATTTCAGAAAATTTGAGTAAAGTCACAAATCAAATTTTTCTGATATGGCTGGTGCACTGTAATAGCTGTGATTCTTTCATATGCTGGGTTAGTTGGGACATATTTTTTGAATGTATTCATACTGGGAATTTGCCATACTTCTTTGCAGAATTATTGTTGACACCATTAAATTTGTCAGGTTATACAAACTTTTTTCATTCAATTATTTGGGCTCATAAACATGCCAAAGGAAACCAGTATAAATACTGCAATGTGTAAGTAAATGAGGAAATGATTTGAATTCAATTTCAGTTCAATGGGTGGAAAAAGATTTTACTGGTTGTAATATCTCACACAAATACAGATTTATAATGCACAACTTAGAAAATGAGATTGAGTATGAGAACTGTAATTTTTAGTGACAAGATATTTCTCTATGTGTTTTGTAGATGAAACAAAATTTTAATGTAACATTAGATCTTAACTTAAATTCTAAACATTCTGTTATTGTTATTATCAACATGGTAGTGTAATCTCCATAACTGAGCTTTAAAATCCCTGAAAAATCACAAACTGTTTTTCAACAATTAATTTGAACCCAAGAGTCCCTTATGGCTCTTGGCATAGAGTTATTTAAAGACTTAAGTTATCTGTACCAAAAGTTGATCCACAGAACTTACTCAGATCCCACTGAGGCCCCCTACATGCCCTAGTTATTTCCTGCAAAAAAGATTACCAGCATGGTATCTTTAAAGATTACAATATAAGTAATATATTAATATGATATAAGAAATATAAGGATATGTAAATATTATATTAGTTTAGGCTTCAGAGATCCTGTAGTTATTGTCAAGGGACTACTTATGCATTGTTTACTTAGTTGAAAGTGAGTTCTATGACTTCCTTTCCGCTGCATTACTAGGCTGCTCCTTCTTTGATAAAATTTAGTAATGAAGCGGAAAGGAAGTGCGATTGTAGAAACAGTTCTAATTGCTCATTGCAAGGTAATTGTTTAGCATCCAACGTGGTCTATATGGCAGAAATTTCGACAAGCGATAACAACGAAAAAAAGATTTACATTGGCATGTCATCGAACAGCTTTAAACAGAGATACAGGAATCATCAGAAATCTTTCATTAACGAAGAGTACAAAAACGAAACGGAACTTTCGAAATTTATTTAGGGACTTAAACTGAAGAAGCGTCGTTTTACTTTAAGTTGGTCTATTTTGAGCCGTGCATACCAGAGTGGTGCCTCAAAATGCAAGCTGTGCTTAGAAGAGAAGTTACAATTGATAATAGCCGACAAAGAGATTTTGCTGAACAAAAGAGACGAAATTGTATCAACGTGCCGACACAAGACCAAATTCAAGATTAAAAACTTAATCCGCCCAAGGAAGAAAAACAGCATTCCATAGCTATTACGTCACCACGTCTATATAAGATTAAACCGGAACCATTATCAACCTGTTGCCCGATGATGGCATAGCAGCGTGAAACTCGGAGTAGCGACACAAGACATTCTAAGTTTATTTTATTTTATATATATATATATATAAAATGTAGGGCTTATTTTGAGAAGTGTAATAGTAATGATTCTCGGGATAGCTTGGTTCGTTTTAAGGAAAAATCTAAATGGGTCCCTACAAAAGTGGACCCAGCTCTTGAATTATTTTTGAAGAAAGTAGAGGATTTTGTTTTATCGATCAATGAGAGGGGATGTAATTATAGTAACTTAAGTTTAGGAGAGAAACGGGCTTTGAAGGAATTAAAAGTTGTCAGGATATTGTAATTAAGGAAACGGATAAAGGTTCGGCTGTTGTGGTCTGGGGGATGGAGGAATATTTGAATGAAGCATACAATCAGTTGAAGGATGAGAATATTTATGAGTTAGTGGTTGGTAATCCTTTGAAAGAAGTTTCTTCTCTCATTGATCGAAGACTTAAATCTCTTGAAGAGGAGGGCAAAATTTCGAAAGACAATAGAATGTATTTACGAGGAAAACAGTGTAAACTCGGGAGATTTTACCTCTTGCCAAAAATTCATAAGAGGCTACAAAATGTGCCCGGAAGGCCAGTGATTTCTAACTGTGGTTCAGTTACGGAACAAATTTTTGAATTTGTTGATTTCCATTTACAACCCGTGGTTTCCAGTTTGCCTCGTGTTATTAAGGACACAACTGATTTCTTGAATAGATTGCAGAATTTAGGTAATATACCATAAGGTGCCATTCTCTGTAGTATGGATGTGGTTGGTTTATACCCCCATATACCTCATCAGGAGGGTTTAGATAGTATGGCAGAAATGATAAGTAAATTTGTACAGGGAGGAGGGAGTTTGCCTTCTAGAGTTGATAAAAATGATTTGGTTGATTTGGCTAGGATAATTTTAGAAAACAATTATTTTGAATTTAATATAGATTCTTATAGGCAGAGAATGGGCACTGCTATAGGTACTAAATTTGCACCAGCATATGCGAAAATATTTATGGCCAGATTGGAGGAAAGAATGTTGAGCGAAGTGACTTTGAAACCATGGGTCTGGTGGAGATTTTTGGATGATGTGTGGTTTATTTGGTTGCATGGTGAAGACAAGCTCCAAGATTTTTTTGATTATGTAAATTCTTACCATTCAACCATGAAGTACACATGGGAATGGTCTAAAATAGAGTTGTCCTAATTGGATGTAAAAATCAAATTATTCGAAGGCAGATTGTGCACGGATGTGTATTGTAAGAAAACAGATACACATCAATATCTGGATTATGCTTCATGTCACCCCAGACATGTAAAAAAGGGTATACCTTACGGCCAAGCATTGAGACTTAGAAGGATTTGTGATTCAGAGGAAGTTTTTGAGAATAGGATTATCGAACTTAAGAGTTACTTAACTAAGAGAGGTTTTAAATCTGGGGAGGTTGATAATCAATTACAAAGAGCGAGGGAGGTTGATAGAAGTAGCTTACTTGTACGGGATTCGGGGCGTGGTAATTCGGAAGAAGGAGTAACACTATCAATAGATTTTCATCCAGCGTTCTTTCGTATTGGGTATAAAATGAGGGAATTTGTTAATATTTTGCATGCTTCGGATGACATGAAGCAAATCTTTATTGAACCACCTCGGGTAAGTTTTCGAAGACCAAAGAATTTAAAGGATGAGTTAGTAAG
The DNA here is from genome assembly GCA_030142905.1 of Heliopora coerulea. Taxonomy (NCBI): domain Eukaryota; kingdom Metazoa; phylum Cnidaria; class Anthozoa; order Scleralcyonacea; family Helioporidae; genus Heliopora; species Heliopora coerulea. The sequence continues at coordinate 1,021,260 of JASJOG010000004.1, forward strand.
AAGTAAGGTTGGAAATAGGCGATCTAATAAAGGGGGTATGAGGTAGGTGAACGATCTTCCAAGCTCTCATGTTTCTCAAACATCAAACGGGGTATGGTTAAGTGCGGTAAGAGAAGATGTCAAATTTGTAATTTTGTGGAAGAAGGGGAGAATTTTGCGGATAGGTTGGGAAAAAGAAAGTATCTGATTAATTATGAATTTGATTGTGATTCCAATGGGGTTGTTTATCTAATTACGTGTAAAAGGTGTGGTAAACAATATATTGGCAGCACAATCAATACATTTAGGACACGCTTTAATAACCACAAAAGTAGCCTTAATAGATATGGTAGAGGACAACGAAATATCCCGGGGGAGCACTTGTATTCACATTTTTTTGGAGATGGGCATGAGGGCTTAAGTGATTTAGTTGTGAAAATTATTGATAGGACGAATGCAAGGGATCCCACGGAAAGAGAGAGCTTTTGGGTGTATAAATTAAACACATTTTTACCATATGGATTAAACCTTCGGGACTTTTAATTTACATTTTGTATTTTTAATTAGAAAACTTTTTGTATATAAGTTAGTTTTATCTGTTATCGTGTTATTCTTGATAAAGGGGCAGGCCCCGAAACGTTGATAGTAAAATAAAGTTTGAACTTATACTGATGATTTATATATATATATATATATATATTTATATATGTATATAAATATATATATATATATATATATATATATATATATATACACACCAATGATGAGTACCACGAAGGTTACAGCGTTGGAATGAAAATATAGAGCGCTCAATACCGTTACTGGTAGAGCGAATAAGTAAATACAAAAGACAAAATTTTGCTGTCGCTACTCTGAGTTTCACGCGCTCAGGCGATCATCAGGCAACTGACAGATGAGATTTAATTATTCACATATATACAGGTGACAAAAGTTTAAACGAAGTGTTTGGTTACATGTCGGCATTTGCTAAATAGTTCGGACCGTCTGTTCAAAATGTTTTTCCCTTGTCTCTTTAGTATAAGCAACTTTTCTTCGAGGCATAGGCGACATTTTCTTGATCCTGCCTTGCATGATGGAATTTGTTTGATGATGTCCCAGGCGATTGTGTATTTGCGTTTGTTGTCTTTCAGGCTCCAAATGTGTTTTGAAAGTTCGGTTTCGTTTAAGTATTTTTTGTTGTTGAGAGATTTGCAGTGATTTCGGTACCTAGTTTTGAAGTCGTTACCTGTTACGCCTATGTATGTCTTCGTCTCGTTGTTGTCAGTGGTCGTTATTCTTGTCTTGTAAAGGACGCTGGTTTGCAGGCAAATGCCTTTTACAGGACATTGTTCAGGGTTTCTACAGTTGCATAGTCGAGTGTTTTTTGTGTAAGATGGTTTCTCTTGATTGTCGTGTCGCTTCAGTATTGTATTGTTGTGCCTTTTAATAAATGTTTCCATGTTTTCGCTGCAGCTGTAACTGACACGGATAGTGTGTCTGTTGAATAGTTTGTGTAATTTGTTGTTTGGCGGGAAGTGCTTGTCGATTAGTTGCAAGAAGTCGCGTGCGATGTTAGTTTTGATGTTTTTGCTGTAGGGTGGGTTATACCAGATTACGTTGCGTTGTCTTCTGCGTTGGGTTTCAGTGTGAATGTTAGGTTCGTGTTTCAATTGAGTGTTGAAGTTGCTATGCTTCAAGGCGTTGTTGTACGTTTGTGCTGCTTCGTCAAATGCTTCTTTGTTGCAAGAAAGCGCGTTAATTCGTCTGTTGATAGAGTGAGGAAGTTCCCGTATAATGGAGGGTGGATGGTTTGATGAGCGGTTAATGTAAATAGGTTCGTCGTTGGGTTTTCTGTAGGGTTTGTAAGTGCCGTTAGTCAGGTCGAATGTCAAGTCGAGGAAGTTGCAGCGTTGCTGGTTTGTCAGAACAGTAATTTTAAGTCCGAGGACATTAAATGTGCTGATTAGTTCTTTCCTTAACTTGTCGCATAGTCTTCCAGAGCGTGTGTTGACAACCGCTAGGCCATCGTCGCAGTATAATCCGACATTTTTCCCAAATCTTTCTTCTAATGAATTTAGGATGAAGAGCCCGACGAGTTCGCAAATTTCCGCACCGTCAAAGCTTCCCATTGTAACGTCGACGTTACAATGGGAAGCTTTGACGGTGCGGAAATTTGCGAACTCGTCGGGCTCTTCATCCTAAATTCATTAGAAGAAAGATTTGGGAAAAATGTCGGATTATACTGCGACGATGGCCTAGCGGTTGTCAACACACGCTCTGGAAGACTATGCGACAAGTTAAGGAAAGAACTAATCAGCACATTTAATGTCCTCGGACTTAAAATTACTGTTCTGACAAACCAGCAACGCTGCAACTTCCTCGACTTGACATTCGACCTGACTAACGGCACTTACAAACCCTACAGAAAACCCAACGACGAACCTATTTACATTAACCGCTCATCAAACCATCCACCCTCCATTATACGGGAACTTCCTCACTCTATCAACAGACGAATTAACGCGCTTTCTTGCAACAAAGAAGCATTTGACGAAGCAGCACAAACGTACAACAACGCCTTGAAGCATAGCAACTTCAACACTCAATTGAAACACGAACCTAACATTCACACTGAAACCCAACGCAGAAGACAACGCAACGTAATCTGGTATAACCCACCCTACAGCAAAAACATCAAAACTAACATCGCACGCGACTTCTTGCAACTAATCGACAAGCACTTCCCGCCAAACAACAAATTACACAAACTATTCAACAGACACACTATCCGTGTCAGTTACAGCTGCAGCGAAAACATGGAAACATTTATTAAAAGGCACAACAATACAATACTGAAGCGACACGACAATCAAGAGAAACCATCTTACACAAAAAACACTCGACTATGCAACTGTAGAAACCCTGAACAATGTCCTGTAAAAGGCATTTGCCTGCAAACCAGCGTCCTTTACAAGACAAGAATAACGACCACTGACAACAACGAGACGAAGACATACATAGGCGTAACAGGTAACGACTTCAAAACTAGGTACCGAAATCACTGCAAATCTCTCAACAACAAAAAATACTTAAACGAAACCGAACTTTCAAAACACATTTGGAGCCTGAAAGACAACAAACGCAAATACACAATCGCCTGGGACATCATCAAACAAATTCCATCATGCAAGGCAGGATCAAGAAAATGTCGCCTATGCCTCGAAGAAAAGTTGCTTATACTAAAGAGACAAGGGAAAAACATTTTGAACAGACGGTCCGAACTATTTAGCAAATGCCGACATGTAACCAAACACTTCGTTTAAACTTTTGTCACCTGTATATATGTGAATAATTAAATCTCATCTGTCAGTTGCCTGATGATCGCCTGAGCGCGTGAAACTCAGAGTAGCGACAGCAAAATTTTGTCTTTTGTATTTACTATATATATATATATATATATATATATATATATATATATTTATATATTTATTTTTATATATATATATATATAAATATAGATACACAACGCAAAAATTTTTCTCTCAAGCCACTACACGCGTAAAAGAACTCCACGCACATCGAGTTAGTACCCTTATAACGCGGTAGGGGAGGGGATTAAACATGTCGGTAAAAAGCTTGCGTTGTTACCATAGCAGTAACTATAATTGTAAAAATTCACCTGAGTGCCCTTGGCACTCAGTTAACTTTGCGACCTTTAAGGTGGGCGCTTTTTCCAACTTGCATCATTTTCAGTTGATGTGGACACCTTTTTGGAGTTGAAAATTGTCTTTAAATTAACTGATGTGACTCAGAGTAAAATAATTCGTAAAGAGTTAACACAGATAGTTTTAACCCTTTCCTGGTCCGACATGTTAACCCTTGACGAGTAAAACTATTTGATGTTATCCAGAGTAAAATACTAAAATTGGAATTTTGACCGAAAAGATTAAATGTATGTGGATTTTATTTTAACATTTGTCAACTTGATCTTCTTATGTCAAAATTAAAATATGATCTTGTTCACCATCGCCAGCTCCGTTATACATGTAGTTCATTAAATAAACCTAAAATTCTGTCTCTTTGTATCTGACCTATTCCTGTTCTGAGATGCCACGCCCTTAACTAAGTGTGCATCCGAACAGGAAAGTGTAAAATGGTTCTCAACATCATGTCTTAAATCTATTTGCTTTAGCCTGTGCCATCAGAGCATTTCATAACTGGAGGATGTTTGGTTGGGCAGTTAATTATTATCCAAGGTAATTTCCCACCTACTTCTTCCAGGTAAGTAGTCATTATTCATAGCTAACAAATTTGTTATAATTTGAAGGTATCTTAGTACATGTATCTTCGTCCAGTACAATTGTGATAAATGACTAGATGATATATACAGGACGGCGAAGGATAAATGAACATGTTTAAAGTGCAAAATCACTAAAAAGACCGAATTACGTCAAGGTTGATCTGACTGGTAACTGTTCCTTTCCCGTTGTACGAAAGATCATCTCAGATTTGTAAGTGGAAAAACTTGAAAGAAACCTGAAGCAAAAAACTGTTCAACCAATGTCAAATTCTTCAAAGGAAGGACTTCTAACTCATTGATGACACACTTAACCTGTTGAACTTGGGACAGTTTTCCAGTCTCCCTCGTGACCAAAAAAGTGGCGGCCATCTTTAGTTAAGATTTTCTCGAATTATTAAGATTTTCTTCGCTTTGTACATCTGAAGAGGTTTGTGATTATAAAATTAATTCATCTGGCGGGTCAAGAGAATTTTCGTTGGCAAAAAATATGCTTTAAACGTTAGCAACTGATAAGTTTAACTATTTCACAAATCGCCACGTTGCCAAAATTCAAAAGAAAAACGTTGCCTCAAAACTTAGCTGAAGCATTAAGGAAAGATGAAAAAGCTGTACCCAGGTCGTCAAAATAAACCTCATATTGCACCTCAGCCTTCGTCAGCCTCATATAAAAGTATTTGGGCCCATCGTCTAAAGTTTACTTCTCAATTCGCCCTTTGGAGCCCTTCATATTAAAATCAAACCTTTGCTGGAAAAATTTCCATGCTGTAAATCGGTGTTAAACTATATGTTAACGACTCACTGGCCAGTCTCTTCAACGATAAATATAACCTTCAGGTTAAACCCAGAAAAATAAACGTTGTCGTTCTATATTTTTATCTCGTACATGTGATATCTTCAACAAGACACCGAAAATATAAACTTTGTGAAATATTGTCAAGCGTGATAAAAATCAGAGTAGGAAAACTTGTTTAAGAGCTTCCCGAACATTTAGCTAAATGACAAGGTGAAGATCGACCCAGTGAATGTATTTCGTTTAATTCCAAATTTTTGACGTCTAAAATTCAAGAATCTTGTTATATGGAAAGCACGCCAGCCCGGTTAGCCTAGATCTCACTTGAGTGAAACATGGCGCCCGGTTGTCCGGAAAAGAAATTCTTCCATTTAAAGTGCATGAACCGGGCTTCTTTTTTTTTTTTTTTAATTCTTCTCGTGACGAATCGCCATTGTGTTCGCCGAACGCGTGGTCGAACGATGTCGCGTGATTTCCAGTAAACCTGGGCTCATTCAAACAGCCCCTAATAGAGTACCTTACACACTAATCAAGAACCTTTCGTTACAAGACAGTTTTCGTACCTTGTCATTTAGTACAAATAAAGCTGGTTTTTAACATTCCTTTCCCTTGATTTTGGTTTGAGAAAAGAACAATTCTTTGCGACTTTTTAATTTCGAAAACTAAACGTTTTACATGCATGATGTCTGTTTTCCACAAGAAGACCTACACTGGACTGTTACTGAAATTTTGTGTTTTGTTTTTTGTCTAATTTCCATTCTCATACAAAATTGTCTTTGTCAAAACACCCATTGATAGGACTTTCCGAATAAATAACGCTACTAAAGGTTTCAACGCCGATATTCGAGAAATGGTAATCATCTTAATAAAAAGTCTATACCCAAGATCCCTCGCCAACAAAATTAAAATTATAGATCGTTTTCATGTGACATCACATCATGTCTGGTCGCCATGTTGGTGGACCACGTTTCCCGCGAAATATAAACATGGCGCGCGATTCTCAAGATAGCGAAGTGCAGATATCAAAATATCAAAGGAAACCCTTTCATACCTTTTTCGAATTATGCTAATGATCTTTGTAAGCAAAATATAAAATGATAATATTGTCATTTCATCAATTCTTTGTCTGCAAGGGTAAAAATGTCAACTTACAACAACAATTATTGGTCTTTACCACGGGTAAAAGCAGGGATTGCCAACTGAGCTTGTTTGTACATAAGGGATTCTTGTATGGTAAACCCCCGATCTCCCAGAATAAAATCACCAGGTAGAAGCTTATCTAGGATGCCACAGTTCTCTGTCAAGAACTTATCAGATGTTCTCCCTCCCCAAGCTTTTGAGACAAATATTATTGTACCTTGCGGACTAATGCCAATCAGAACTTTTACAGTGTTGTGGTTTGTGTAAGAGGAAGTGGTTTGAGCTCTTGCAACTGGGTTGGATGGTCTGTCAGTGAAAATTTCAAAGCAATCAATGATCACTGTAATCTTTCTTCCAAGTGAATGCTGAAAACATTGTGGCATGGTATGCCACAGGTCTTCACGGTCTGGCCACTTAATCAATGGGCTAAGTCTTGCATCCATCACGATCATCCACGCATGAAATGATCTCGACACAGTAGAAGTCGAAACATCAAATCGGTAGGCAAGATCTTCGAAAGGCATATTTAGTTTCAACTTCATTAGTGTCATTATGAATTCTTGAAAAGGCGTTAACAGTTGTGATTTTCGATTAACAAATCGAGCAATTCGATGAAAAACGACTTGCAAGGTATCAAACAAAGTTAATCCAATGTAAAACTTTACCCTTTTGTCGTTGTTGCAAAATTCATCCTCACAAAACGGTTGCTTCGGTGGGTCTCCAGCGACCAAATAATCAAATTCTTCCGTTTGTGTACTGGAATATACGAGCCTCGGAAGTTCCTCAACAAAACAAATATCTGAAACTTGTTCACCTGCTTCATTCTTCCTTGCAATTTCCTCTGCTAAGATACGCTCCCTCTCTTATTGTTCCTTTCGTTTTCTCTCCTTTTCGCTAGCTCTCCGACCTCTTCCTGACGCTTGTTCGAGATTTTTTCTCTCTACATTCTTCTCGTGTCCTAGGTTCAAAGCTGGAACCCAATCAACATTGTATCTGTCCCAACTTTTTGCAGCTTTTCCTGAGACAAAATGTCGCCCGCATACACGATCGTTGGTGAGAATCTACTCAGTCAAATCCGCCCGACTTATTGCAGAAATCCAACGCCATCGTCTTTCTCTTGATAGTTTCTCAGCTTCTTCTCCTTGGTTTGTGACTACTGATGGGACTCGAGCAAAGTGAAGGCCTTTATCGCGAGTGCTTTTACTTCCACAACCTATTACCATACAGAAAACTATCTCCAAGCAATGAAGTAAATGAACACGCAACTCTACTTCAACCATTGTTCGAGTGGTTTATAGTCAGTTTAAAGTCAGATCCTACAAACTTCCATTCGTTGGTAAATATTCCACTACAACGCAAAAGAAGATCCGACTTTTAATTGAACATTACAGCAAAAACATTGGCGTTAAATTGGTATTTACTGCATTTAAGATTGGTGACGTTTTGTTAAAAGGACAAGATTCCACTTCTGTTAAGGTCTTGCATAATCTACCGTTTGACATGTGCGAGATGTAATTTTCGTTATATTGGACAAATGCACATCCATCTCCAAACAAGGATAAGCCAGTATCTACGCCTGGACAAAAATTAAAATATATACAGTCACTTACAAAACTCTCAGAAACATCATGATAAACTTAACATTTTAACAATACCCTACCCTGTAATTTAAATCATTTATTCCTAATTTATTTCATTTCCAGATATATAATGAACTATGTTAAAATAAAACCCGAACAGTTGTAATTACGTATACGGAAAAAACCTCACGCACTCCTTGATGTAAATTTCAATACGCTACATACATAAGAAAGTGCAGATGCAAAAATGTTGAATCACATAATCACACCATCAGACATGATTTAAAAAATACCAAATGGATTCCCGTGTTTGGATACTGTGATCTAAACACGCGGGATGTTGCGAGATAGGGGCGGATCCAGCAAAAAGTTTGAGGGTAACTTGATGACGTCATAACACGTATGACATCATAGTTGGTGAATGACGTTAAAGTTTATAAGTGATGGTATTGTCGTCATGAAGAATGGTAAAAATTTACGCGAAGGTTTGCACGGTGCAGCAAATCAGGAGTAACCAAATAAGTTAAAGTTTAATAACATTTCCAATAAACATTATTATTAGCGTCTAACTCGAATATCGCCGCATTAGCCCTACATTAGTCTACTTACGTAGTCGAAGCCAGTAGCAAACATATTTCAAAGGCAACAACTGGAACAAAGCAGCGCGCGAAATTTAAATCCATGATAGTTCAAAGTCGATAGCGCGACTCGGTAGCCATTAAGGGAAACATAAACATAAAGGTTTCCACAACTCGAACCTACGATTAATTCGTTGTGCTATTAAAAGCAGTACTTAGTTAACCTGGATTTAACCAAGAACTGAATGTAATCATTGAAGAAGCAGAGGTTAATGTACTGCAATAAAACATGAACGGAACTCTGAAGCATTGACTGCCGAGTTTAGGGCCGAGGTTTCATGAAGGTAATCGTTTAATACCGAATTATGAACACGGTTAATTCAGAGTTGTTCGGTCACCTACAAATAATGAAAGCTCATTTACTTACCGTACTAGCCGGATATCGCTAGACCATATCCTTTGGCTTTTTGGAAACTAGACATTACTAAAATGACAAACCCGCCAGGACGTATTTCCTTCATTGCACCCGTGTTCTTTAACTTCATTCACGCACTTGTAAACTTGTCAACACAAATCAACTTCAAACACACTATAGTGCGTCTGGAACGTTGGCCGACATAAGCCTTTCTAGTTCTTTTAAGAACTCAGATATAACGTGAGTATGAAGAAGTTGAACCCATAGTATGTGTGATTCACTGATTGCTATCTCTTGTTTTTCTTGTCTTCGCGACCCGACTAATTTATGCAAAATCTCCCCACGCGACCCCAAAAAACCGTACGGTTACTGAGGGCTCAAATTTCATCAGTATAAGCAAGCATCCTCAACGAGGAAAATTGATTGGCTACGCCTAATTATTATAGCTCTCGCCAAATCTGAGCTACACTGAAGAAGGCAAATGTGATTAGGCAGATATAAATAGCCACACACGCGCTGGCAACAGACCTAATTAATTCGTTTTTCTTTGTTGCCTTCCCGGAGAGCGTGATTAATACAGAATAGATCACGTAAATCCGGATATTTAATAAATTCACTGATAACTTGATCGATATCATGTTACAATTGGAGGGAGAATTTGCCGAAATTGAATTAAGAATGTTAATTTACGATCAAGACTATTGAAGACAATTGCACAGTATATTAAGCTTGTGTATTTTATTTGATAGTTTGACTGATGCTCAAGCATCGCTCGCTACACTCTAGATCTGCCCCTGCAAGACTTGAGGAAAGCGTAAGAAAACACGAGCCGCTAGGCAAGTGTTTTTTGCTTTTCAAAAGTCGAACAACATCCCAAGTGTTTGGATCACAGTATCCAAACAAGGGAATCTATTTCGTATTTTCTTTATAAAATAATGACAGATGAAAAGCAGTTAACTTAACAAACACAATGATGAAGTAAGCAATTCTCCCGAAAATGATGAACTACCAATCAGAGACGACCTTTAAGAAGATCGAATCCCGGTGAACAAAGCAAGGCCACTTCAACGAAGTGACGCAGAGGAAAACCAAGCGTGTTTTTCAAAGCCATTTGAAAGACATTTGAAAGTGTTTGAATCACAGTATTCAAACACACAAAAGCCGTTACGTGTTTCTTTAATGAAATAATAAGACTGAACGTGCAAAACGAACTTCAATACACTTTTGGCGGGAAGTTTTTCATGTTTGGATACTCTTATCCAAACACGGGTTTTAACCAATCAGAGCTCGCAAACTAGTCACATAATTTTATAATGTAACACCATAAGTTCATAACTGTAAAATCTTGTTTAACCTCACGAAGGAAGAAGTACTTCTGAAACATGTTGAAAGTAAAGAAAAACATTAAAAATTAAAGTTGTGATATTTATAAGAATTTCCTAAATTATATTTATAATTGCAGAATTATTCGTAAACTTTATTTTCAGTTTTAACATCGACTTAAAGCCTCAGATGGGACCACAGGCTGACGTTACCTTCCACATGTCCATACGCTTCAGAGAACATGCCGTGGTTCGTAATACTAAACAGAACGGAACCTGGGGACCTGAAGAGCGCGCCGGAGGAATGCCTTTTCGACAAGAGCAGCCATTCCAGGTCATGATTTTGGTTCAACAGCACTCATATAAGGTGCGTTGAAATGTTAGTCTAAAGTAAAGATGCATTTTAAATTAAAAATGATGGAACAGATCAAATAAAGAACTTATTCAGCAGGGTATTTTAAAAACCAAGGACATCGATTATTTGTGGCAATGACATCAATGACAGTGATCATTACTTAGTTCACAATCTTAGCCCAGTAGCGGATTTAGGGGGGGAAATTGGGTGCCCGGGCACTCCCGCTCTCATTTCTCACGATAATTTTATTCATCAAGTGAAAACGTCGAGCAACATTGTATTTGCATACCGTGCTTAATTCTTTCGAGGTGGGAGCTCTCTCTTTCACGAGTAAAATTTTCGGGCCTCAGCCAAGTAGTAGAAGTTTTATCCCTCCAGAAAAGAGTTAAAAACGTTTAATTTCAAAGTTCTGTCATGAAATTTTGCAGCTACGTGCCCACAATTTTCATCGCTTTCTTGTCGGCGAAAAATTCTCGGAAAACTGCGAGGCACGGGACTTGGTCATTTTGGTAGACGGGACTTGGTCATTTTGGTCCAGTATACCGCGGATAAAGTTTGTACACTTTGATAACTGTAGAATTATACACACAATATAAAAATACGGAAAACCGCTCTTTTTCCATGTGCTAAATTTGCCGCAGAAAAACCCCGCTGAAAATGTATTTCATCTCATCTTTATGTGCTGCTGCATCGCCTTCCAAAATCCTAGATCTGCCACTGCAGCCACACGCGGATCGTTACTTGAAAACTAAGGTCGAAGTTCATTATAGAACTAGAAATACGTGCACGCAACAACCCCTCGCCCACCCTTCCAATATATCTCTCGAGAATCCAAGTAACAATGATAAGTTTTCAAAATTCTCAAAAAGACAAATCCTCCTGACTATAACTGGAAGAGGACATGCAATAAAAAAAATCCACACAGAATTTGGCCGCAAATAAACAACAATCCAAACAGACTTTCCGTCTTAAAAGTGGAGCATTCTCATAGGTTATCAAACGGATACCGGCATTACGGACAGCTCATAATTGAATATTTTTCTGACATTTTTTTGACTTAAAAAATTGATAAATGATACGTTACCTCAAAGTTGGTTACAAATGTCTATAAGATCTGCTATGATAAGGGTTTATGCTAAGTATTCATCCGGAAGTACAAGACTTTGGTGACGAAGATGAAACGAATTACGAAATCGACGAAGTAAACAAAGAAAACATGAACGAATTCTGCAATTTTATCGGTGACCAAAAATCGGAAAATACAAAACATAAAACAAAATACGACAAGCAAACCTTGTGCAAGTTTTGTCGAAAGAAGAACGAGAAGAGGGAAGTAAAAGACGTACTTTTTCCAAGGCAGAACATCAATAAAAATGAAAAATGGCGTATAAACCTGTAACTTTTGCGTACTTTCAACTGAGCATTCCTTGGCACCTCAACACAAAGGGTTCAACGGTAAATTCACACACAGACGACTTTAAACTTTCTTGAGAGGTTTTAAAATCCTGATGAAAGCATTACCGATCGAATACGGTAAAGGTCATCATGCACAAATCACTCTTGAAGTGAGAAAGACTGAAGTGGACAACTGTTTTGCCGAAGGATAATTTGGTAACCAAAAAACAAGTAGCTTTGCAGCGATTTACCTGGTGGCTGTTTACCTTGCATTTTTGTTTCAAGCCAAAAATACATCCTAACGTCTTCAATGGGGTGACATTTCATAGCGAAAAAAATCCTGATTGAGGCAATGAAATCTTTGTGTGGAAAGCGGAGCAAGCATCCAAAGACTGTCATGGTCTGGACAACTCTTCTGGATGACGAGCGTTCTATCCCACTTCTCAAACAATTGACCATGAACGCTGTTCGCTTAAATACTGCAAAATGTTCAAAAATAATCGTCCTACAGAGATGAATGAACCAGAATCTTCATTCTACTTTATCAATAAATACCATCAAAATCCAGGCGGCAATATTTCGTACAAGAAGTCTCCCTTAGGGAAGAATGAAGTTGGGAAGCTACTTTTGAAAGCTGCTCAAAACAATTCCGTTCGCAGAACTTGTACTTCAAAGCTACTCGATTCAGACTTACCTGTGATTGTGCAGCTCAGGAAAGTGGTTACCAGAACGTGAAAAATCCCAAGATTTATACTAATCGACATCTATTCAACTTCAGCGAAGAATGTCGTTTTAATACAGTTAGTCGCTAAGCAAATGTCCTGACAGCAAGCGAGTTCCCTTACGTCTTTTGTTCATATAAATCAGAAAGAACCAAGACAAAGCGTTGCTGGAAAAAGTGAACAGTTGGCAAATGCATATTCCAAGGAGCTAACTTTGAGAACTGCTCTGTCAAGTCATAAATTGTCGAGTTACTGAGGTGGCGAAACCAGCCGCAGGCACCAAGAAAGCCATTTCCTTTGCCGGTCTTAAATCATTTACTGGCTTCAGTGTTCAAATAATGTAAACAACTTGCGAGAGATCCATACGAGGGAAAAAAGAACGAGACCAAATCGATTTGCTTCAATACGGTACCTTAGTACGGTTTGTTCAACAACATACCAGTCCCCGAGCTTGCACATGGCATTTTTGAGTGACCGGAACCCATGGATATATATATATATATATATATATAAAGATACATACACAAAGCAAAAATTTTCTCCCTAGTAATCGCCATGCGTGTAACAGGACTCCACGCACGTCAAGATTAGTACCCTCGCACCGCGCTTCGCGCGGTGGGCGAGGGGACTAGTAGCAATCAGAAGTTATAATAACAGACATAAATTAGAATTCTGTCATATTTAATTAAACAAGATCTAAGATTTCGTTGTTCGCAACACGAGATATGACTTCATATAATGACAGACGCCTAGATTTATAATTACAATATATCGTATAGACAAATTAAAGTACGGGATAAAATTGACTATTGCAGGTTATGAAGACAGTGTAAATTACAGAAATGGACAAATATTAAAATAACGAGAGTTGTGACGAGCATGGATTAGAGTTTAGAGATGTTTTAGGGTTAGTAATGAGCCGTCTATAACGTAAAAGGATTTTTTTTTTTCAGAGGACCAAAAGAAACTATCTTGATATCTTCAAAGGGTGTCCTGAGACAAGATGGGGGAGGGCGAGGGCGAGGCCTAGGTCGGTTCTTTTCATTTAAAGCCAATAATCCCATCTGGTTTGGGACTCGTATGTGAAGGTATCGGCAGGTCTCCCCGACATGCAAAGCTTCGCAGCTCTGAAGGTAGTATAGTATACCACATGAGGTCTCACACGATGTGGAATCCTGTATTTAGAAGGAAAGAAATACGAAAGACGTAGAAAAGCGCATGTGACAAACCGAACGTTAATGCGAGGAAGGGCAGATGAGAGAAGTTTTCTTAATTGTGACTCAACTTGAGAGGAATGTTGTCTGGTGAATGGTACAAACAAATGAACAATACGTCTAGGGAGAATGAATATTAAGGACGGCTTACCAAAAGCCTTGCCAACCAAGGAAGGACACACAGCTGTCGATAAGCTGTTCTGGATAGCCACTTTTCATTAATATTCTTCCAGGTTTTTCAAAGTCAGCTGAAGTAGTAAGTATGAAGAGCAGACGTTAAAACAACGACTACGTAATGAAAACAACAAACCTTTTTTCGCATGAGAAGGGAATGAAGGAAACTGAAAAAGTCAAAAGAACGGTAAATGTGGACTTGCGATAGACGAATGTATAAAAGCAACCACCGGTACGGTGAATCAATATACCGTACGTAATACAGTGGTTTGAACTTGGAAGGACGTTCCTTGAACCTAACAGACTCACGATGTACAAGAACATATGGGTAACTAAAGGTCTTAGGCGTGATCCTGTTAGACTGTGACGTTAGTTAATATGACTAGAGAGTGACGAATAACGGGAACGGCCGTTTACGAAACGGCTGACAATTAAAAATTTGGTACCATGTAGAAGTCAACCACATGTGAGGCACGATACGTGTAGGGTGTTGGAGAGTTACCCTAAAGCACGTGATCGTGCATGTACGCAAAATGAAAGATGTAAAATCTTGTTGAACGGGTTTAAACCCAACAAAAGTAACAGTTGTTCCGAAGCAAACCATGGTGGTTCTGGTGTTGAAAGAAATCTGAACGATTGATTCCACTTGAACAAATGATTCTGTTCACTTAGAGCCTGTTTGTATGATCTCGGTTAGCCGTGACATCCTGGGTACCCGGGATCTCAGGTCTGCTTACAACTTCTTGGTATTTTTAATTTGCATTCATATAAAGAATTACGTCGTGTTCCAGTTAACCGGGATGTCCCGCCTAAGCGGGATCCCAGTTAAAAACAAGCGGGATCCCGGCAAGGCGAGATGAATTTTTGTACACATAAACATGAAAAGGTGGGATATTCCAGTCAATCGGGATAGAATGGATTGAACTGCGCATATTATAAACCGTTAAATATGGCGTCTGAAGCAATGAAAGAGCATTTCGAGCCTCCAAAAAATCGTGTCAAAAACGTCATTTAGTTGTTTAATTTATACTCCCTAAGAAAACAGAATGTGTAAGTGAACTAACATGCTGAACAAAATAACATGTTCTATTGGCATGAAAGTCGCTTTTCGGCCTCCATTTTGTACAGTTTTCCACGCTTTTAGCTCTTAATACGCTGATATTTTTTTTTGAATTTTTTTTTTATTTTTATTTTTTTAATGTTCCACATAAAGCCGGGATCAAATTCATCGCGGTTGACCGGTATGCGAGGACCATACAAACAGCCCCTTTATTCACGAGTTTAGATATATGAATAAATTTGGCTAAATGATTACCCCAAATGCCTATGGCACTATTTAAAGCCCTACCAGCTTTGATGCACATAAGTGCTCAAGTAATGAACGAGGTTATATGCCTGAAGAAAACAAAAGTAGCTGAACCAACGACGATGTAAGGGTTAATCGATGGTCACGAGTTTGATAATGGATTTAACATCTCCAGTGAAGATTAGCGGCCACGAGGGATCCTGAAGATCCTGCAAGAGACCATTACAGTTGAGGTTGATGTGCGAGTTGCTCCATTCCAGTTCGGGTAGAGGAGTAAACTAGTTAAAAAACGCTTTGACGTCCTTTGCGCTGTGAATTTTCTCCGAATTAAAATTTAGTTTCTTTGCACAGGTTGCGATCAATGGAGAACACTTCACCGAGTACATGCACCGCCGTCCATATCAGGAAATTTCGGTAATAGGGTTTGCAGGTGACTGTGCCATTCAAACAGTGTCGTTCCAAGTTGACCCAACTACTGCGAAACAGGTGAGTCGCATTAAGAATGGTTATCGACCTTTCATATCCTTGGCGAAATGTATTTCGATAAAGCTTCACGTGTTTTCTTGCGGCGAGCGGAGAAGAAAATCACGTCAGCATCATTTTCCCACTCCTTTCCTTTGTCGTTTGAGGTTCAAATGTCAGGAGGAGTGAATTGAGACTTATCATCATATTTTTTTTCACATTTTCGACAATTTTGTTCAGTATTCGTGATAAAAGTAAAGACACGTTATTTTGTTACTGTATGTGATGAGGACAAACTGTAAAATCGAAACATTTAATACTAAATCAGTCAAGGTTGCATGAGAAAAGGACGAAAAAAGTACGAAAGTTCATTTAATTGGGAAACTCAGCTCAATTCAAAAAGGCTAGAGAAGTAAGATACTGAACCTGCGTCTTATATTTTAAGGGCTCTCAGCGTGCGCCAATCTTTTGTTTTAACTCAAAGGTCTTTACTGGCTTTATGGTTGGTTATGACAAATATTAATTGTGTTAAGCCAGGTAATTATGCATAAAAGTGAGTAAAAAGATGGAACAAAGAATTTTTATACAATGACTGAGCATAATCCGACTCATAACTCCCGGGAATTCCAAGAAAACAAAACTCATTTACATGTCTTATAATTCTATTGGCCATCGTATACGTTGTATTTATCTGTCTTAAGTTATTCCATATCAACTGGTGACATTAAAACAGACCCGAACCTTAATCTCCCTATGGAAAAAGACAAACGAAACAGGAAACTGCAGCGTCACGTTCTCTGTCCGCCATCGAAAATCTGTGATTAATCTTTCTAAAAGTCGAAATTAGTGTTCAGTTTTGAACGTTTGGAACGTAGACATTTTTGCATCCCTTTAAGTGTACACCAATTTCTTGTATTAATTTGTGAATGCAGCTTTTCGGAAAAGGCAGGACATTTCTGCACTAATCTTTTTGTAATGTATCCTTTCCTTTTTATTAACTCTACTCTAGATTCTCTACAGCGGAAAGAACTCGAGCTCATTTGATGCATATTTTGAAGAACAAGACATGTCAGAGATTTTTTTCTTGTGACTCAATCGTATTACAAAACCAGTTCCGTCTATTTCCTATTGAAAGACGATATTTTAATAAATATCAGTTAAAACACGAAACTGTACATCCAAAATTAAAACATATGCACCCTAATTTTGAATAACCTTTTCTTGAAAAAATGCGAAATGTCGGTTAGTATTCTTTTACATTATCAAGGAATAGGACCAGATAAAATATTTTCTTCGACACTCAGTTGATGTGGGATTTTTTTCCTTGAACAGTTTTTTCAGACTTCAGTTTGAATAAAATGTTTGTTTCTTCTCTTACGTCCATATTTAACTGACGTCCACTCTGCAAATCAACTAACTTTTTTTTCGTCCTTGCACCGCACATGTGCTCTGTAGGGGCGTTGTCCATATTTTACGTCGTGCAAATGTCGCACTACCTGCACACACAGTGTAAACTAAGTTAATTAATCTTCAACTCTGTACCAGTTGTTTTACGCTTTTTTGTAATATTTAGATGTCAGACTATCCAGTTGGTCAGACAGTACCACCACCGTCCAGTCCTTATCCTTCAGCGATTGCTCCAATCTACAACCCGGTGAGTTTATGAACTTCAAGTCTCGGCTTATTGACAGAAAGTCTACGAAAATGCGGTTTGCTATTCCTATTACGTATTCTGGATGAGCATATGCTGTTTGGGAAATTTATATTTTAATAGCTAAGGCCAAGATGAATATGAATCTCCAACGAAGAACATGAACAAAACTAAATACTAAAACCGCATGACAAACGTTTCGTTGAGTTGGCAATATATGTAGATGATTCAGATTCTAACCATATTGAATTAGATGGATTATTGTGAGAAAACTATAGGAACATTTTTCGTGGGTTCGAAATATTTAATCCATTAGAAGCCGAATATTTTAGAAAGTCTTTTAATTAGACACACTTAATCTGTTATTCTACGCGATTTCTTCATAAAAGATACAAAAAGGCTCCCACATTGAAAGAAACTAGAATCTTCGCTGAATTAATATTGGGTAATTGACTTCACGTGAAAAAGGTCTGAGAGCCTGGACCGACGTGGGTGGGACTCTGCAGAGGCTTGAGGGATCCAGAGGTCTCTTTGCTCTTCGATAGAGGTAGGCGGGAGGAACAGAGACTGGGACGATTTTTGCCTGCTTGGCTTATCATCATTTTGCCATGCTTCAATAAACAAATTTAAATTTTCGGTTGATAAAATTCGTCGATTTGTCGGGGACAAAGTCTGCAACAGCAAACGTCGCATTGTATACGACACGATCGTATGCACAAGGATTGGAGTTCATTTCAGTTAGACTGTTAGAGTGACAAAACAGAGGTTGTCATTTGCTTAACTACGAAACGACTTACAAGAAAAGTATAATTTAAGAATATGAACATGAAATGCAAACGTTTTTGTCTTTTCATTTCTAAGCCTGTTCCTTATTCGGGTCCCATTACCGGTGGATTGTTTCCTGGTAAGACAATTACTGTCCAAGGAATGATCAACCTTCACCCATCAAGGTATGTACTAGTAAAAGACATTCGTGAAATACACAGGTACTTATTGTACATCATATTTTTGGTGCATTTATAACTGTACTCACATGGCTCATATTAAAGCAAAACAACACTGAAAAGCTACCGCGTTAAGATAACTTCAGATAAAAAAAAAATGAATAAAATGATATTACCTTGGACAATTTAAGGAGGTTCGCCATTTCAGAAGAAAAGAAAGTTACTCCTTTTGAATTCAGTATAGTTTACTGATTCGAATGTACATAAACTACCGAAAGGTCTCACAGCAAGTCGGCCACGTGCTCACAGAATACGGAATGTGTGCGGAGAGAACATAAAAATAATGGGAGGCACTGACGTCACACTACTTCCAGCCAAATAAAAGAGATAGTGATTAAGAAGATGCAACGAAAAAGTATTCGTGAAAGTCTGGTAAAGAATTTCATTGATAATATATTTTTATTTGGTCCCGCCATTTTCCCAGTTTGTGATGTCTCTAATACAATTTTGCAAGCAGATCGTCTATTTAATAAATATAAATCATGGTGTCGGAATTGTTCTTTCAAGCACGCTAAGTATATTAAACTCGAGTAACCAAAAAGTACGCCTGGTTCAGGTGTGTAAAATGGTGATGCATGTGTTCGTTCAAACGGCGATATTTAAAGGACGAGTCTCAGACTGATGCGTTGTGAACATGTCCCATTATCTGTTTCATTTACGGTATAATTATCTACGAACGGCTTAGAAAGTTTGTTTTGAACGATTATTCAGAGCTATAGACTCTGTCTATTATTCGATGGACGAGATATGGATGATGAACTGGTGGACCACCTCATGATTCAGTTGGCTGTTGTAGCTCATCTTCGAATCGTTTGCCTCCAGAGAATGGTCGAGAGGGGAAGCCAGTCAGAATCAAGTTAGTGTCGAATCGCGTCTCTGAAAGTTTAGGTCCGGCTGCAAAGCTTCCAAATTTTGACCACGTTTCAAGTTTCCTACGTTTTTACTCTTGATTTCTCGCATTAAGTCATACAGAAAGAGTATGCTCAGTACCCTGAAGATCTGCATCGATGCAACGCACAACTTCAGTTAAGATACCGAAGCTGGTAATGTCTCAGTGAGTGTGAGCAGTGGTTCAACTGGTGCGAGAAATAGCCTGGTTACATGCAAAGAATAAGAAATAAAACAAAAGTTATATGTACGCTGAAATTAAAATACTGTAGCTTCACCGTAGATTGTTAATTAGTTATTTTTTGTACTGAGTTAATGAATATTTGTGACGTTTTTTGTACGGTCTTTCTTCCAGACATCATAAACTGTATTTGCCGGTGTGCCACATTTGATTAAGATGAGTAATTTCGTTATATGTATTACCGCGAGATTTCTCGTGTATGTTATAAGATCAGTTTTGGCTCGTGAGAAGGACAATCCTAGATGTTCCTCATTTCAAAAACTGCTAGTGAATTGTAATGTCTTCCGCGACGTTTTCAGTTCGTTTTTAAACCTTTAATGTACGAGACGGGTTTTTGTCTTTAGTTGTAGCTTTGTTCGATCATTTGTTCTTTAGATGCAGGTGTCGGTACACTGTGCGTTAAAAGGTTGAGTAGTAGATCACCAGAAATGCAGGACAAAGTGACCACCGCTCAAGAGCTAATTTACACAGGGCGGATATAGTAAAATTAAAGTTCTATTTTTCGAATGCCATGCCTACTGTTTGTCTACCGTAGAATTCCGAAAGTAACGGCCCTCGTTGCTTTCGGATTTAGCAGGCTATAGGGGCCGCTACTTTCGGGGAGTCGCTACTTTCGGATAGTTAAAATAAGTTAGGAAGAAACAGCTATTGAATTGACTTGGTTATCCTGCGATGAGAGGAGTGAAATTTCCACCATTTTTATCACCAGATCTTATTACACTGATTGTCAAATTAGATATAAAACTACGAACATTTTGACCAGAATAAACAATACAGCAAAAACAACAAAGTCATCTTGAGGCCATGTGTATACGGTGTCGTTTTCCTAGCTTTTTATGATGTTCTGCGTCCTCATACAATGCCACGGAAGTAGAAAACAATGGCTTTATTATCTGAAACAGTATGAAAACGATAGAAAACGACACCGTGTGCACGACAGCAGCGATGATGAGCTTGACATGGTTGTCGGCAGCGATGGTGGCGACTTATAAGAGAGAACATGTTGTAAATATTGGAAAATTAACTATGAACACGTACTTTATGATTTTAGAAATTTGAGAGCTTGAATATATGTTAAGGAAGATGACTGATCTTCAAGCTCTGTACTCAGAAAATGATTTCTGAACCCCAGACGGGGATCGAACCCGCAACCTTCTGATGACCGGTGAGACGCTTTAACCATCGAGCTACAGAGACTCAGATGTTAAATTAAGGTGCAAGTTCGATATATATGTGTGACCTAAGCGGAAGCCACTACATATTAATAATGATGAAGGCAGTTTATGATTTTAGAAATTTGAGAGCTTGGATATATGTTAAGGTAGATGAATGATCTTCAAGCTCTGTACTCAGAAAATGATTTCTGAACCCCAGAACAGTACAGAGCTACACCGAGTACAGAGCTTGAAGATCATTCATCTACCTTAACATATATCCAAGCTCTCAAATTTCTAAAATCATAAACTGCCTTCATCATTATTAATATATAGTGGCTTCCGCTTAGGTCGCACATATATATCGAACTTGCACCTTAGCTCACCATCTGAGTCTCGGTAGCTCAATGGTTAGAGCGTCTCACCGGTCATCAGAAGGTTGCGGGTTCGATCCCCGTCCCGGGCTCAGAAATCATTTTCTGAGTACAGAGCTTGAAGATCATTCATCTACCTGAACACGTACTTTCTTAAAAGTCATGTATTAGTACCTTTAAGTTGATTGTTAACTTAAACTAAACATTACTTTCTGTTGGATAAACATGTGTATGAAACATAAAAGCACCACATTCAAAGGGGCCGCTACTTTCGGAAAATTTTAGAAGTGTCATCAATTTGACGTTACTTTTGGGGGGTCGTTACTTTCGAGGAGCCGTTACTTTCGGAATTCTACGGTATCTCGTGATATAAGCAGTGCACGCCCCCATTAAGACTTTTAGAGACCTTAAGAAATGAAAATTTTGTGGTGGCCCCCATTACCCATGTGTAACTCGAAATAAGAAAAGATGCGAAGCAGTTAAGTAATTTTTATCTTTTGAAATGAAACAAAAGTTACATATACGTTGCCATTAAAATACTGTAGCTTCTTTCTAGATTTTCTGATTGCACAATCCTGGATAATTTTATCGAGACTAACTCGACGAAGCATGTACGCTCCAATAAACAACAAGGAAAGTGAATCAAGTCTGTCCTGACACATTGTTCTTCTCTGAGGGCTTTTTAGTCTTGTCGGCTGATTAACTAGGATTATGAGTGCATAGTAATAGTGTCCGGCGTCCAGCTACTACAGAAATGAAAAGTACACATCTAACCGTGCTCATGAGCAATTGACATCTAAAATTCTCTCAGTTTACAAGTTTGTTCAGTGCCCCTTCATTGCTGGTGCACCAAACATATGCTTAGTCTGCCTATTTTTTTAATCCAACACTGAAGCAGTGATAAATTTAAGATCAGTTAGTTACACGAATCGAAGTCAAAACCTCAACTGAATTTCTCCATTTAATCTTAAACATGGACACAGGGACGGCGGAGCCGGGGGGGGTCCAGGGGCTGTAGCCCCCTCACTTTTTCCCAAATGTAATGTTGAAACAACTACGCTTTAAAACACTTGTTGTGCAATTTCCCAGAGAAGCATGCAAAATGCTGTATTTTTATCTCAAGCCCCCCCACTCGTAATTCCGCTCCGCCGTCCCTGGGACACATAGTTCTCACGTAAGCTCTCAATCGCTCTACCAAACGCTTTTAAATATATTACAGAAAATTCGCAGGCTTATTTAATATGAGGGCCAGTTTCAACACTGTTTTACAAATTGTTGGTTTACCTAACCTATATCAGTTGGTAATTGAATATTTCCTACTGATATATATTTCTAATTTCCAGCACACATGTCAGAATAGGACGCCATTCACTAAGAATGATATTTAAATTATCCTCAAGCTGCTTATATTTTCTAGGTCTTCTCTTGATTCTCCGTACTTGAATCCCGGCTTAAACCTTCCGATTTTTGTCGACATAACTGAAGTCATTGTGAAAATAGTTCCTTGTAGATTAAATCTCTAACATACAACGATCGACTCAATCACACGAAGAAGTGAACATACTGGTTGTAATTATTTTGAGCCTATGAATTGTATTAAATCCACGCGAACTTAATGGCTTTTTGAACCCAAACGGTCCCTTACCGTTCATTTATTTTTTGTGCAGATATTGATCGGTATATATGTTTGTTTGTTTGTTTGTTTCCAGATATTTATACACGATAGCTTATCATCCGTGTAACTTACGAAAAGAAAAAGAATATTTTCAGAAGACCGTCATTAATTTTCTTCATGGATGTTTGTAAAATTTACTAATTTATAGTTTATATGATTCACTTGCTTATGATCAGCTTTTGGCTGAAAACGAGGACCTTTATTCTTTATTTTTTTAATCTCTTGACTGGAAATTGTTATTAACACTGTCTGTTGTGGAGCTTTTTATGTAAAAAAGGTGTTTGTAGGACTTTCTAAGTTTTGTTTACTTTGAAACACATTTCTGAACCTCAAACATGAATTGAACCACTTGAGACTGGTTTGTGTTTGACAGTTTAACCACTAATTTAGTAGTATCGTCGATAAACAATTAGAAATAGAAGATTTTATATGCATTGTGATGCCTGTTTTGTATTGAAAAGAGCATTTTCTGTTTTTTTCAGATTCCACATTAACCTGAAAAAAGATGCAGACGTTGCATTCCATTTTAACCCTCGTTTTGATCAAAATAGTATTGTCCGCAATACATTGGTCAATGGTTGCTGGGGAGGAGAAGAAAGACATGCAAACGGATTTCCTTTCGCTCCTGGTAAAATGTTTGATATCAAGATCCTCTGTGAATCGGATTGCTACAAGGTTGGTTCGTTATGAAAAGTTGTACTCACACACTCTGACAGTCGTCAAAGGTAATGTGACTAGCTTAGATCGATGCAGAAACGAGTTAGATTGGGGATGAGTACAGCTGTTCCCGCTCGTTTGTTTTCGTCAAGGCAAATGCCAAGTGGTAATATTTTTGTGGCCGATCCACATCTAAGCAGCACACTTGTGTTGTTTGTCATGCAGGATCGATTAGGCGGAGTTTAGCGGAAGTGGTTTTAATGTTAACTTTAATAGTATTTCCTTCCCTAGGCATCTTTTGAAGGGTCGATTTTAAGGATCTACTGTCTCGAAATAGAACGTTTGCCTGCTTTATCAGGTGTTTCCTCAGTTGATACCAATACAGTGAGGCCAGTTTTCCTGCGTTTGTATTGTAATGAGCGCTGGAGCTCAGTTGGAAGACAAATCAACTCGGAGAAGCGGGCAAAATGGCAAGTTATATAGGCTCTTTTCCCACTTTGGAAAAACCTTAATCCATCTAAGTGCCCTAACAAATTGCTTGTACAGGAAATTAAATGAATATTTAAGTTTGTTTCATTTGAAAGAGGTCAAAACTTTACAAAAAAGTGTTTCTTCAACTTTCCATTCTGTCGCTTCCTTCACGAGATATTCAGAATTGTTTGATTTGTAAATGAGACGTTTTTGACGTCAAATTATGATTACTATTTTAACGAAGTCATTTAAAACTTCGCATGTAAATTCATCTTAAGATCCTCAGCATGACTAGACCAAATCAACTTAGCTATTGTGACATTTTTGAATTTACTGATGTTGGGGACTTGGTACCAATACATTACTATGGGAACATTACACAGCACATACCAAAATTTATTAAAAAGATTATCTGACCAAAAACGTACAATTGTTAAAAAATATTTCGAAAAATAGTTTCAATCTGTGGGACATAACTAGGGTACTTCGAAACCATAAATGGATGACTTTGGAAGCTGCGCCAGGCCAATACCAAGAAAGGGGTTAGGATGGCAAAGGAACTCCTCCATCAGACCGCAATGTTGTTTTCGGAGACTATACCCTGTACAAAATTTAACCGTTTTCTAGAATTGAGTTGGGTGTTCCTAATAATTCTAGGAAAAGTACTTGACATATGTAAGCATTTTTAAAACCTTGCAACATCCCACATGTTTGGATCACAGTGTCCACACTCAGAAATCCATTTAATATTACTTTACCCAGAGTAAATAGACAATAAAATAAGAACACTGCAATTTCTGTTCGCTTGTCAGTCCCGTAACAGTTTGCTATGACAAACCTTGACATATCTGTTCTACACAGAACTGTTACAGTCGGTAAGAGCAGATGAAGAAAGCAGCAGCTTAAACAGAATGGGCTGCGTGTCGGTATTGATTATTGTTGTATGATACAGCTGGGCAACTATTATTTCATCATTAGCGAAGCTAATGATATGTTTGGATATATGTAGTAATGAGTTCATGTCATATCGCTGTCACTTCAGGTCGCTTCAATTCTGTGAGGAGATCTAAATTTAGTAATCCAACCTAACGCGAAACGTGTGTTTTCGTGTCTAACAGGGTTTCGAATACGTGTGAAAAGCTTTTTGTCTCAAAGAACGTGGTTGTATCCATTTGTTGTCAAGTCGGTCACATAAGATGTAGTGTTGGTATTGTTTATGATTTTATTTGGTCAGAATTTTTCACATATCTAATTACACCACACCTTGCAGGTTGCTGTAAACAACCAACATTTCTGCGAGTATTTTCACCGCTTGAAACAGCTGAACAGCATTCAAAGTTTGGAAGTCGCAGGTGATTGCCAGCTCTCTCAAATCATCATTCAGTGACTTGTTCAATGACAACGGACCACTATTACTTCCAAAGTTTTATGGTGGTTTTGAACCCAAATTTAATTCAGCGACTAACAAATGTAATTATCATCATTCTGATTCCTTTTTTTAATAAAATGTCTTACTTTCTGTTATGGTAGCACTGATTTTAAAGATAAAATTTTCCACACACACCCGCCCTCAGTTCTGATGCAGTATTTGAATCTTTGAAATAAGTTACGGTTTAATATAGGGGGACATTTTGTTTTCATATATTCTGTAAGATTGTCCGGACTCAGTATTAATTAGATTTGTAATTTGATGTACGCTTTTTAACTCCCTAATTAGGAGTCGAGTTAAAAACCAGCTGAGAAAAACATGTTAGATTTCGATTTTAAAACATAATAAAAAGATTTCGGCCCCATGGACTATTAGTCATGTTCTCTTCAAAGAGACTGATACCCAATTCGCATCGTTATATAGCTCAATTCCGTTCTGCAGCCTAGGGTGACCCATTGGACTCTATTAAAACTGACTTCTGTCAGTGAGTGGACCAAAATGAAACCAAACATAGAGAAAGATGATGGTTTTCTTGGCCCTACACAGTCACCAACGTAAATCTGACCACAGATAAGGAGACACCAGAAGTGTCACTCCGAGGCAAAATTGTCCCAATTTTTTCAGTACACGTGCGTCCCTTCCACCACGTTAGCCAGCTGCGCAGTTTTCCCGCCCAGCTGGGCTACATTTAAAGTGTGGGTGCGAGAAATATTGAGCGGTGGCAGGTGTGGGGGTTGGAATTATCTTTTTCGTGTGGTTTTTGGGCTGGAATTAATTTTTATCTCTAATTTCAGGAGTTGTAAGTAGTATGATTAAATATTCAGAAATACACTCCTTTTTTCCTTGGTGGAAATTCAGACAGGAAAATTAGCAATAATTACATTACTAGACCTCAAACCTACCGGAAATCATAAACGAATACAGATTTGCAAGCTCATCTCGTCTTTACTAACTTTCTGTACGCCATCCCTCATTGTTTTTTTTAAATACCCAATTATTTTTGGCCGCCCAATCGTCGCCGGATAACTGTAACAATGACCAGAACTGAGGAAATTCTTGATGCTCAACGTCTTCTAATTCATTATTTGTTGATGTTGGTTCTGAGGCAGAATACCAAAATAATTGCTATATGGACTTGAAATAAAGATGTAAATGAGTCGACAAATATGCCACGGTATCTTAAGAGTTTTGTTTTCATCTACATATTTCTATATCTAGATTTTATTTTATATTTATAAATGGATAATATTGTTTTGCAAAAAACTCATAATTTTCTGGATGTTGTTCTAACCATTTTGATTCAGAATTAAAATTTCCATAAATTTTTGAGTTGTTTTTTCAAAGAGTCAAACCAAGCAGCAAGAATTACAAAAATTGTTTTAATAAAAGCTTGATGATTGATCATAAATTTTATATTTACAGACAATCATCAACATTTTTTAAATTAAAATACAGCGACGGGTTTTAAAAGAACATTTTTTTTATTTATCCTAAGTTATGATAAGTTAATAGCATCATATAGATTGTAATGATTTTTAATATTTATAATATTAATTTTGGTTTCAACAGTAGAAGGCAATTCTTTTATTTCATGATGAAGCCATTTTAATCTTTCTTCTAGAATTTCTGCAGCATATGGAAATATGTCAATTGATTCTTCTTGTCCTCATTATCTGTCTCAAATCTTTGCATACTTTCAATAAATAAATAGGTGGAAAATACAACACAAGGATCATTCTCTTGAAAATCACAGTAGCGATAAACTTTTGTCTTTTTCGTATCCTTATAAAAATATATTTCAATATCAACATGTGGTTTTGCCATGGATAAACTGTGTAATGGCAACAATCCTTTATTAAAATGCAATCTTACATGTTTTTATGGTTCAGATTCTGTTCAGATCGACAAATCAGACAGTTCTGATGAATTTAAAGACGGTTATGATGGGGGTGACGTATGGCAAAGGAATAAAATCAAACAACTTTTTTAACAAAAGAGGTATTTCATTTGGTGGTTTGCATCAATTACTTCAAAAAAGAAAACAAGAAAAGAAAAAAAGATGAGCAAGATTAATTTTATCAAAATGAAACTGGAAAAATTAATAAGTCTATTAAAGAAAAATCATACACGTGTACAAAGCGTTACTAAAGGGTTATTTAAAATTGAAACAATTGATGAAGCCTATGTTTCAAGATTTAAATTAACAAACAGTGTTTATCAATTAAGTACAATGGTAAATAAATGACATATCCCGAGTTTTAAAATGATAAAAAATTTTTACCAAAAGTTTTCATCTTATTCAAGATATGAACATTTACCAACTGATTATTTACATATGTGTTTTGAAAAATTTCCACAAAGACCATTGTAATTGTGAATTATTTATTAATGGATGGTCTACTAATTTTGTAATTACAACTTAACCTAATAATTTAAGTAATAAAGATAAAAAACCTACACCTTTTTCTCCCTAAAAAGAAAAATATATCAATATAGGGAAAGGAAATGATAACGGTGGAGGCATTAGATCTGTTGGGCAAAATACTCAAGCATATAAATGTGGTAATAAAGCAAAGTTAGGTGCATATTTTGTGCAGTATGATAATTTAGATAAAGAGGTACCAAGTTCATGTTTTTTAGTAGCATTACTTCTAGGTTTAGCAATATGTGGAAAAAAAGCATGTATATAAAAAGTTGCGAATAGATCAAAAATTGATGATCTAATTTCTACTGAAGAAATCCTGAATGTTTACACTGAACCAGGTGCTTCGGTTGGGAAAGTTTTTGGGAGGGATTTTGTAAAATTTTATGAAAGTTTTTTATGTGCTTGTGGCTTTGACAAGGATAGTATTTTCATCTCATTATAACGATAATATAGTTTACAATTCACATACTAATGAGGACGGTAACATTCGTTTGACAAACAACTTAATTCGATTATGGTTGAATGATACACATGACTTTGTGTTAAATTTTTGTCAATTTATGTTTGGGTGTCAGAAGCTTTTGTGAAAAATTTATGCATAGTCAATGAAAAAGAAAAAGTCATGTATATTTAATTGAAAGTGTCTCAACTGTCATGTTCTATTTAAAAGCTGAAAATGTTTTGAATCTCACTACAGTAATAAATTTTTTAAACTTAATCAGGTTTTGTCAGAAAAAGATGATAAAGAAAATTTACCAAATGTATTCCTTTTTTTTTATTTTGAAACTAAGTGATGAAGTTGGAATTATGATACCTTATTATGTGGTTCAAAAATGTGATGATATAGAATTTCAAAAAGATTCAAATGGGAAAATTCAAGATGTTGTGGCCAAACACAATTTGTATTTGAGGGTGAAAATTTTTGTGAACTTTTATTTGAACAAGAAAATTCAGTATTGGTTGGTGACAATGGATCTAGGCTTGACACTTTATTTTATAATAGATATTAGAAAAAAAATACTAAACTATCATATACAATTATGGGCGGCAGTAAAATTATGACATCAATGCACAAAACTGCTACCATTATTGATAGTTATTTGTTTTTCCAAACAAGTTTAGCCAACTTCCCTTAGTGCAAGGGTGTGAACCAAGTTGAAAACGGTTATCATCCCTATTTATTTACAGATATTAATTATACAGGACCTATTGTTGATCAAAATTATTTTGATTTAAAAAACATGAACAAAAATAAACTGCAAAAATTTCAACAGTGGTATGAATCTTGGGTGGAAACTTGGCTTTGATAGATTGTGCTAGCACAATTTTTGGTATAATTTGCAATTGTGAGCACAATTTTCAGTTTTTTCCGAAAAAAAGCACTGCTAGCGTAATTATCGTTTTCTGCTTCTTCCGAAGCATTTAAATTGGTCATTTTTCTATACTGAAAGAGTTTATCATCAGAATTTACTCCTAATCGGCATCAAAGAACATAGGGATGTTTGTAGTTTCGTAACCAGTCCCTACTGAGGATGACCCACCGCCGGCGGGCTGCACCACTGTACCACAGAGTAAATAATCCAACCAGAGGTCCAACTCGCGTGAAAATTTGTCCCAAATTTTTTATGCGCATGCGCTGGCCGCCATGTTCCTGGCAAGTTCCCCCGGCAGTTTTGACCTCATACGAATTTTTGCCACTTATATGTAAACAAAGTGAAGTTTGATTGTAGTACTAAACTAGTACATTGAAATTAGGTTTTCAAACCTATCGAGGGGTATTTGTTCATTGAGCTTACAAAATAAAATTTACTCCACAATTTACAAATATCGTACGAATGTGTTGACAACGCTCGATGGATTCAAACATGTGCTGAATTCTTGTTAATCTTACGACGATTTTAAACAAGTCAAAAACTGTTACAGTCAAGCCGGATGTTCGTGTATAGCCAACTTTTTGATGGTGCGTAGCAACAATGCAATATTCATTTAGCAAGTTCATCAAGGAATTTGCAACTTGCAAGTCATCCGGGAAGCATGTTACCCGAAGGGCGGACAACTCAACATCAGATAAAACATGATTCAAATTATTTCATTTAAGTACCTCACGATAACTTGAATCATGTTTTATCTGATCTTGCGTTGTCCGCCCTTCGGGTAACATGCTTCTTGGTTGACTTGCAAATTGCAAATTCCTTGACGAACTTGCTAAATGAAGATTGCATTGTTGCTACGCAACATCGAAAAGTTGGCTATACACGAACATCCGGTTTGACTGTAAAAGATCAACTGATGTACATGTGCTTATCCGCAATTTTTTCGCTTGCCTCTTCTGGCCTTGCGATCACACTTAAGGTTGACGAAGACGGTAAAACCACTTCAATTATGCAAAAATTCAGTTCACACGAGCACGAAAGTTATACCTACACTCGGCGAGCGCTAGACCACTGACTTAGAGGACAGTAGGCTAGACGCTTGCCAGGAACATGGCGGCGTTTGAATTAATGAGATGCGCGTGGCAACATGCGCGAGGACACAAACATCAAAGCTGCCGACAGTGAGTTGGACCTCTGGTTGGATTATTTACTCTGTGACTGTACTGCTGTGGTGCTGTTTGTTTAACAACCGTGATGGCCGTGATTTAGAACGCAAAAACGAAGTGACAGGAACAGTCAGTGGTCCAGGAGGAACTGCAATAACCCGACAATGAACTGTGAGATCAACTAGAGGGAAATATGAAAAGAGAGGAAAGTTTGGTGCGAAAAATGAAAGTCTGCATGATCGTGTAACACAATTTCCAAATGAAAATCTCACCGTACAACAATGCAAGCTGTTTTGCAGTGCATGCAAAGAGCGTGTATCAACAAAGAAAAGAATTTTAAAGAACCATGTTGTTTCGAAGAAACATAACATGGGAAAAGAAAAACTCTCCAAGTCAAAGTTGAGAGAAAGAAGTATTATTGAGGTATTTCAAGCATCCGAGAATAAACAAGTACGGGACAGTACATTGCCAATGAACGAACATGTATTTCGTGTTGAAGTGCTTGAGGACTTTTTAAAGGCCGGTGTTCCTGTCTATGAGGTGGACAAACTTCAACCCCTACTTGAGAAGCATGGATGTCGATTAACTCATAGCACCAACTCGAGGCATTATATTCTATTCATCCCGAAGAAAGAGGTAGACCAACTGAAGCGAGAAATTGCCTCACCATCTTGCGATCATGACACCCGAGATCTTTCTCTCATTTTTGACAGGAGTACAAGGCAAGGGGAAGCATTTGTCGTTATCGTCGGTTTTCTTGACGACGACTGGAGCGTTCAACATCTGATTAAGATTGACATTTGTGAAAAGGTTGTTAATGCAGAAGGCTTGGCTCATGTTCTTAACGAGTGTCTGTCAATTATGGTATAAGAGGCAACTCATTACTTGCAGCCATGAAAGATGGTGCTAGTGTCAATCAAGCAGCCATGGAGCAGATCAAGTTTACACTTCCAAAAGTGTTAAGTGTTGTCTGCTTTTCACACATGCTAGACAATGTAGATAGCCACTTTCAGATTCGACACTTTGGGAATTTGGCAACTTATGGGTTTGCATGTTCAGTCACACCCATAAAGCGGAGCTTTTATGGCAGGAGCAGACAGGCCGCTAACCAAAGTCCTAAAGCGAGACTTGGTGGTGGTCCAAGTGGGAAGTATATAAACTACTGCTGGTGCAGCTTGATGATGTGAGGGGATTCATTCAACAGGTAGCAGCCGAAAACATTGCCCCACAAACTGTCGCACAGATTCAAGATATTTTATCTGATGAACAACGTTGGATTAACGTTCAGTTGGAACTGGCTGCTGTTGTTGATATTGGTGAGCAGTTTGTAAAGGCCACATATTACTTGGAGGGGGATGGCCCGCTTGTCGTTTCTTGTTATGAGCGATTGCAGACTGTCACTGAAGTCTGCCAAGCTCCGCACTTCCCCAATGTTTGTGCAGTCTCTTCTGCAATCGTAAGAAAAAACCCTACGGAACAGGCTGCAGCATTACAACAGAGGGCCAATGTGGAAATTCAGAGGACCAAAATTCAATGTGGAACTTTATGACATCGTCAGGGCATTTACGGTAGCCAGAATAATATGTCCAGTGGCTGTGCAGTGGTTAAGGCCAACAGCAGCCAATGTCGAGGCTCTTCACATTTATAGATAGTCGTCCTTGTTGACCACGACGATCCCATTACCGTTGTCGGATTTCATGGTTATTATGCTGCGGTCATCTCTTAGAGTCTTGAGAAGCTGATAGTCTTCCTGTGTCAACAAGAAATTAGATTGTGAATAATTTCGGTAGCCTGACGGGGCAACGTCTTGAAGTTTTGTCTTAAAGGAATCTTCATCAAAACCGGAGTCCTTGTAAATTGTTTCTCGTTTGAGCTGTCGATATAGATATTCAAAGGGCAGGAGAAAGTCACCGTAGTCGAGTTTATTTTGTGGGAGTGAGAAGTTAAGTCCTTTGGCTAACTATCTATCTCTCTACATGTATGACATTTTCGCCGATACAACCAAATTCAAACACCTGTCATCCGACCTATTCAAACATACCATCAACCAGGAGAATCAACTTTGAAGCTTTCTCCGCAACCTCATGAAGGGTAACGTTATATCCAAAGAAACGTATGAACATTTAGCTCCCTCAAGCTCTCAACCAGATATCATGTACAGTTTACCTAAAGTGCACAAGATTAATTTGCCTGTCAGATCTATCCTTTTCGTCATTCGCACTCACACATAAAACCTGTCAAAATTTCTTGTTTCTTCCCTTACTCCCTTTCTTTCGAGCCCTTTTATGATAAGTGATACTTTTTCCTTTCTTGAAGAATTATGAGGTTTTAATTTTGATGCAGACGAAGTTTTCATGGCTAGCTTTGATATTAATTCGCTTTTCACTAATGTTCCGCTTGACAATACAATAGACATCATAGTTAACAAGGCTTTTAACAATTCCGCACTTTACAATGGTTTCTCAGTATCACAATTCCGTAAACTCTTATGCCTTTCAGTTAAGAATTGTTTTTTTGTATTTAATAACCGTCTTTACGAACATGTTGATGTTGTGGCCATGCGCTTTCCCCAAGGTCAACTTTTTGCCAACACTTTTTTATCCTTTCATGAGCATAATTGGATAGCCAATTCCCCACCAATTCCTTCACTTGCGAGTTGGAGAATAATTCAACTCTCCCCTTTCTGGACGTCCTGATCGATCGCTCGGACAGGTTTTCAACCTCTGTTTACCGAAAGCCCAGTTTCACCGGTTTAGTCACAAATTTTGACAGTTTCATTCCTGTATCCTATAAATGTGGTCTGGTTTATACTCCACTTAATCGTTAATTTAAAACCTGTTCTTCTTACCACCTCTTTCATTACGAGTTACTTGACCTCAAAAAAACTTTTACTCAACAATGGATATCCTGACATTTTTCTTGACCGCTGCACTAGAGTCTTTCTCGATAAACTGTTCAGTCTGCCCACGCGAAATTCAAGCATACCTGAAAAAACTGTTCCCAACTTTTCTCTCCCTTTCACAGGTTCACTCTACAAATCCGAACTCAAATTGCTAAACTATGTTCCTCTGCTTTCCCACACGTTACCGTACGTTTCATCTTGGCAGTCAGGCAGACGATTGTCGGGTTTCTTTTCCTTCAAAGACCGAATTCCCAAGTTAATGAGTTGCGTATTATTTATAAATACTCGTGTCAATGCTGCAGAGCGTTGATTTTCCACCAAACGCGCCAACATTTTCATACTCGAATCTCAGAGCATATGTGGGTTTCGCCTTTGACGGGAAAGAAACTTGCAACGAATTCCCTTTCAAGCGTTCTTACCCACTCACATCAATCTCTTCACCACATCTCTTCTGATGATTTCACTATCATCTCTTCTTGTCGTTCAAACTCCAACTTTGAGCTCCTTCGAGAGAGAGCTTACTGATATCGAAATTTAGACCCTTTCTCAGCGAAAACATCTCATCCATACCCCTTTCTTTATTTTAGTATCACGTGACCTTTTCATTGTACCTTTCATTTCATTTTATTATATCTCTATTTTCTTGCCACCCTACATCTTGTTACTTTGATTGTATTGGTTAGTCCTCATGTTACTTATCATCACGTATGAATAGATATATAGGTTTTTGTCACACTTCTAAATAGTCACTGAAGATATTGCACGTCCACAACGAAATGTTAGTAAAATACTTTGTGTTTTTTTTTTTTTCTGTAGTTATGGCTCTCCATATAAAAACCCTGAGCTGGGCTCTCATTTTTACATTACGTCTACGTTTTCCACCCGGAAAATCAGTAGTCATGATTATAACTGATGCTCTGAAAAAAACATCTCTTTGGTCTATTATGTGATTGTACTACTGGTAAATACCTAAAATCACAAAATTCACATATTAATAATATGTTAAGTTAACCCGAAGCTTACACGTGATTATTATCAAAAGGGAAAAACATTAACAAAAAATCTGCGGTGAGGAACAAACAAATTTTTTTTATTTCTTTACTCTTGGTTAAAATATACAAAAGATGTTGGATGTTTTAATAACAATAATAATGAAAAAGATCCAGTCAAAATTTTAATTTTTAATTTTTGGTTGGTGTTTCCATACTTTTGTTAATATGTACACTTTTTTTAGAAGATGCTATTTAGAAGCACAACCTTAGAAGAACTCAAAAATTGCCAGCATAAGGTCGTCAGAACACAAAAATGTGCAGAATATGAAACAGTTTTCTGTCGTCAAATGCGTAAAGATGGTAAAAAATTTTACTTCTGCTATGAGCCCAATCAAATCATCTTAACCATTTGACATCTTTTTCACATCACCTGGTATAAGAAGAACAAACCCCCAACAACTACAAGATTTACATGAAACACTGCAGAATTTCTTCACAGCTGACCATGGACAAATATGTGTAGTATTAAATCAAACTTTAATTGTAAAACTATAAAAACAACCTGTACATATATGCGTCTAATTTTTATTTGTTAGTAAATTGTTCAAAATTAAAGACTCATGATTTACATTTATAAGAACATTTGGCAGAACTCTGACAAATAAACATCTTGAGCTAAGGTGTCCCATCATTTTTAATCCTCATTTTGGATTTGTTCTTTTAGTTGCACTCACTATGTCATCTGATTATCTTGTATTTCTGTGTAAAGGGAATGCACTGAAAGACCGTATTCTTGCATTTGTCATTTTACAGTCCATGAACTCACATGAAGTAGCTCTGAAATTGAACAGATACTAAACCTGGCTTTTACAAGTATTGCGAGCTGTTCCTTGCTAACTGCATGCTTTGGTCTACCTGGTTATCCCATGAAAACAGTATTTTCTCTGATGTTCATCCCCAAGCACTCTAAAATTGATTATGCATTCTGAACAAATTGAATATTTCTTTTGGTATTCTTGTCAAGGAGTCTAAGATAATGACAAGCTTCTGAATTTCTCGAAGCTCTTCTGCTATGTGGTAATTATCAGCACTATGAACATTAGAAACAATCTCCCTTAACTTGGATGTTATTATGTCTTTCAACTCAGCAGTGAAATCTGTCACTATGTTCGTTTATCTTTCTGCCCTGCTTAATGTACCAGCTACTCACACGCACATGAAATTTTGCTAGGTGATGATAATAGTACAACACTGCATAATAATGCCACAGTGCATGATAATATCAAAACATTGCAAAATAAGACTGAAACAGTGCCTAATAATAACAAATCGGTACAAATAATGAAACATTGCGCAATAATAATGAAACAGTGTGTACCAATACAAACCAATGCTTTATAATAAAGAAACAGTGCATAATGACAAATCAACAGTGCATAATACTAACAAAGCAGTGTATAATGATAACAAAGAAATGCAAATTAATAACTAGACACTGCATGATCATGATGAACTTGGGAATAATAATCACGAAAAACTGTACAATAATGAACCGGTAGATAATAACGAAACAATAGTTTTGACGGTAATGACACCCCATACTTACCAGTGAAATGTCCGTGAAAATTTTCTTTTTAACCTGGATTCTTCATTGTCAGATCCCTCGCTATCACTTTGGGATGTGCTGTCGTTTCCTTTCACATTTTTGTCTTCGTTTACTACAGATCTACGTAGGAGTTACCTCATTTTCATAATAGCCTTACAAGAACGTTACCGAGAAAGTGGTCACTCCAATATGGCGCAGATTGAATTTCGCGGGCTTCGTTTTCTTCCGCACGCCAACCCCTGGGTTGCTCGATCCAGTCCTATTTTTCAGTTCATCTACTTAATATATCCAAGCTCTCAGGTTTCTCAAACATTAAACAGTGGACCATAGTTACCAGGGTTAAGCCAACTTGACCGAGGCTGTGACCCAGTCCCGGTGAAACGCAGAAGAGAAAATCAATAAAGTAGTACATGTATTTCGAAGTTCCTGTTTTGCAGCTCTTCGTTGGATTAGAGGAAGATGTACTCGCATACGTTTGCAGCCAGCCAGCCTATATTTAATCCGGTAAGACCAGGAAGTGATGATTCCATCAAATGTCGTGCATTCGCACAACATCTGCATCATGTCTATTTACTATCGTGGAGAAAATTACCGCCAGCCGTTCGATTGGTGTGACAGGTCTTGCGAGGCGCTAATGCAGTTTCGTACCCCAACCATATAAATGTAAGTAACATAGGTAAATTATACATCAGTCGAAAGGTTTTTACCTGGAGATTACAGTGATACCGTAATATCGACTATTCACCTCAAATGTAAGGTATAACCAACAAAACAGACTAACTCAAGTTCGTGTGCGTAAAGAATGAACCAAGACCATTTCAAGTTAAGTCTTTCATTGTTTCTTCGCTCTTGAAAAACCGCGAAAATGTGTATAAACTCCACCCTAACCCTAATCCAAACCTTGGGTAACATACATATTTTCGGAGAAGTACGAAGAAACATGATGCTACGTAACAAGGATGGTTTTCTTTTGGCTTTAATGTATTATGTTTGCGGTGAATAATTGATAGCATAGTATCACTGTAATCTCCAGGTAATAAACTGTCGAATGATATATGATTTACTAAACTTACTTGTATTTATATGGTTGAGGTGCGAAACTGCATTAGCGCCGTCTTGCGACGCCATAAAGTGCGCCATAAAATGAGTATTTGGATTGTTCTTGTCTTCACCTTTTGTCGCTGATTCATTTGTTGCTAGTGTACAGCATGTCGGAGGATTTACCCGTGTAGTGTTAAGAACAAATGTCGCGTGGAAATATCCAGCGACTACTAATCACTACCTGTAGCCTACAGCTTTCCGCAAAGAGTTCGTGAGAATTTGACGAACTAGTTTAAAAGTAATGCGCGGTTTTCTTTTCCTTAACTCAAGGAATTCGTTTGAAATCAGAGGATCAATTTTCGGGCAGCGCTTTAAGCCTACCCGACTTGAATCCCCTCTCGACCGTGAAATTGTCAAGGAGGTGTGAGCGGTTGCAAGTTGAGAAGATTCTGCGTACTTAAGTTCTTCGTATTTAAGATTATGGCTAGTGCAAAAACGCTAATTCATTATATGGCAAAAGCCCCAGTATAAAATGCCATTTATTTTTTTTTCTTTGTTTTGTAACATTGGTGGGAGAATTGAGTATTTAGAACGAGTTTTGTAATGATTTTTTCGAAGACCAGAATCAAGCTACAGATCTTGTTGGTTATGAAACTGGTGAGATCAGATGCAGCCAATTGAGTATTTGTTAAGGTGAGGATATAAAGTGTATAAAGTTAGTTTGACCTTTGAGAAAACTTTTCTTGTTCAAGAGCCACAATAATACTCCAAAAATGGCTTTTCTGATGCAAAAACATATGCTTTCAAAAAAGGCACAATTTTCTTGGAAGAGGGGCAATACTAAAATGGGACAATGAATTTTTCTTGCCTGTTTGAGGGAGTACTTGTCCCTAGTGCCCCTTTCAGTGTACTCCTTCAGTGTACTCAGTTTTACAACCAAAGACTGCTCTTCTTCCCCCAAAAATTTATCATCTGGTCCCGTCTTGGTTCAGAAATTGTTCAGTGTATATTTTTAGGATTAAGATCAAGACTTTTGGTTAATATTAATTGTGAAATATTAAGTGAAGTGTAAATATTAAGGAAATAGTGTGAGGAAGTTTGGATCAAAAATGTATAGCATGTGTGCATCTTAATGTACTAGATTTACTGCTTGTTTATCAAGAGTGTTATCAAGAAACATTTTCAGCTTAACAAAAATATTTTCAAATAATTCCATCATGATGTTCTCACTTATTGGGAACATAATGCTACTAAAACATGTCACAGATCTGATGTGACAATGGAGAGGCAGGCCAGCCAAGACAGGCAAGGTAGAGCAGCTGCTCCAGGGTCTAGGCCATTCAGGAACCAGGGTCATACACAACTGAGGCCTATAAGCCCCTGCTTAAGGAGCAAAACTGAGATGTGAGCAGCAACAATCCTTCTTTACTGTGAAGTCCAAGGTTTGAAATAAGTATTCATGATTCAAAAATCAATTTACAGCTTTTACAATTTGAATTTCAGAAAATTTGAGTAAATTCACAAATCAAAATTTTCTGATATGGCTGATGCACTGTAATAGCTGTGATTCTTTGGTATACTGGGTTAGTTGGCCAGGCTCGAGATACCGCATGCACACATGCACGAATGCCCGTAAAATTTGATATGTGCATGTAACTTTTGTCACTTACATGCACTGCGTGTACGTAGAAATTTTCACACACTTACTGCATGGGCTGCACTTCATAATCAGCATCATTACTTTAGCTTCACAGTAATGATTGGACATGGAACATAATAGTAGTTTGTAGCAAATAGCATATCAATATTATTTAGCTGATAATTCAATCATGAACGAGTCTTAATCTACTATGCAAATTTACGCCCGTCATTTTGCCATAATCATCAAGTGAGCCTGTGTTCTGAGGAGTCTCATTCGAAAACTTCAAGTAAACCAAATCATTATTGAAAAGAAGAGAAATTGTGTCTCAGGAATTTTTTTGAACTTGTCTGTACACATAAATAATTGGTGGTGCAGGTAGTTAAAAAAATTAGGTGCATGCTGTGCATGTAAGATTTTCCTATTAATTCAAGCCTTGGTTGGGACATATTTTTTGAATGTATTCATACTGGGAATTTGCCATACTTCTTTGCAGAATTATTGTTGACACCATTAAATTTGTCAGGTTATATAAACTTTTTTCATGCAATTATTTGGGCTCATAAACATGCCAAAGGAAACCAGTATAAATACTGCAATGTGTAAGTAAATGAGGAAATGATTTGAATTCAATATCAGTTCAATGGGTGGAAAAAGGTTTTACCAATTGTAATATCTCACACAAATACAGATTTATAATGCATGACTTAGAAAATGAGATTGAGTATGAGAACTGTAATTTTTAGTGACAAGATATTTCTCTATGTGTTTTGTAGATGAGACAAAATTTTAATGTAACATTAGATCTTAACTTAAATTCTAAACATTTTGTTATTGTTATTATCAACATGGTAGTGTAATCTCCATAACTGAGCTTTGAAATCCCTGAAAAATCACAAACTGTTTTTCAACAATTAATTTGAACCCAAGAGTCCCTTATGGCTCTTGGCATAGAGTTATTTAAAGACTTTAGTTATCTATACCAAAAATTGATCCACAGAACTTACTCAGATCCCATAGAGACCCCCTACATGCCCTAGTTATTTCCTGCAAAAAAGATTACCAGCATGGTATCTTTAAAGATTACAATATAAGTAATATATTAATATGATATAAGAAATATAAGGATATGTAAATATTATATTAGTTTAGGCTTCAGAGATCCTGTAGTTATTGTCAAGGGACTACTTATGCATTGTTTAGTTAGTTGAAAGTGAGTTCTAT
This sequence comes from Heliopora coerulea, assembly GCA_030142905.1. NCBI lineage: Eukaryota > Metazoa > Cnidaria > Anthozoa > Scleralcyonacea > Helioporidae > Heliopora > Heliopora coerulea. The sequence continues at coordinate 1,060,904 of JASJOG010000004.1, forward strand.
GACTTCCTTTCCGCGGCATTACTAGGCTGCTCCTTCTTTGATAAAATTTAGTAGTGAAGCGGAAAGGAAGTGCGATTGTAGAAACAGTTCTAATTGCCCATTACAAGGTAATTGTTTAGCATCCAACGTGGTCTATATGGCAGAAATTTCGACAAGCGATAACAACGAAAAAAAGATTTACATTGGCATGTCATCGAACAGCTTTAAACAGAGATACAGGACTCATCAGAAATCTTTCATTAACGAGGAATACAAAAACGAAACGGGACTTTCGAAATATATTTAGGGACTTAAACTGAAGAAGCGTCGTTTTACTTTAAGTTGTGCCTTGAAGAAAAGCTCCTATTGACGAAAGGAAAACATAATAACTTGTTAAACAGACGAATCGAACTTTTCTCAAGGTGTCGCCATGTAACGAAACACCTCATTAATTAACGTCACAACCTATGTAAATAAGAATAGTTGAACCGAATCTGTGAGTTGCCTGATGATCGCGTACCGCGTGAAACTATTTTGAGCCGTGCATCAGCATACTAGAGTGGTGCCTCAAAATGCAAGCTGTGCTTAGAAGAGAAGTTACAATTGATAATAGCCGACAAAGAGATTTTGCTGAACAAAAGAGACGAAATTGTATCAACGTGCCGACACAAGACCAAATTCAAGATTAAAAACTTCAGCCGCCCAAGGAAGAAAAACAGCATTCCATAGCTATTACGTCACCGCGTCTATATAATATTAAACCGGGGTCCATTATCAACCTGTTGCCTGATGATGGCATAGCAGCGTGAAACTCGGAGTAGCGACACAAGACATTCTAAGTTTATGTTATATATATATATAAAATCACACACACACACTCACACACACACACACACATATATATATATATATTATTTATTTTATAGTAAAATGCTGTCGCTACTCAGAGTTTCACGCGGTACGCGATCATCAGGCAACTCACAGATTCGGTTCAACTATTCTTATTTACATAAATTGTGACGTTATTTAATGAGGTGTTTCGTTACATGGCGACACCTTGAGAAAAGTTCGATTCGTCTGTTTAATAAGTTATTATGTTTTCCTTTCGTCAATAGGAGCTTTTCTTCAAGGCACAAATTGCATCGCTTTGATCCCGTCTTATATGCTGCGACTTGCTTGACGATCGACCAGCTAATGTTGAACTTCCGGTTGTTTTCCTTTAGTTTCCAGATATTCTCGGACAGTTCAGTGTCATTTGCATATTGGACATTGAACTGTCCAAGCATATCTCGAAACGAAAGGAAAACAACCGGAAGTTCAACATTAGCTGGCCGACGTTTAGCTAGTTCAACATTTGGTTCGACATTAGCAGGTTCAACATTTGGACACTGAACTGTCCAAGCATATCTGGAAACTAAAGGAAATCAACCAAAAGTTCAACATTAGATGGTCGATCGTTAAGCAAGTCGCAGCATAGAAGACGGGATCAAAACGATGCAATTTGTGCCTTGAAGAAAAGCTCCTATTGACGAAAGGAAAACATAATAACTTATTAAGCAGACGAACCGAACTTTCTCAAGGTGTCGCCATGTAACGAAACACCTCATTAATTAACGTCACAACCTATGTGAATAAGAATAGTCGAACCGAATCTGTCAGTTGCCTGATGATCGCGTACCGCGTGAAACTCTGAGTAGCGACAGCATTTTACTGTAAAATAAATAATATATTACGCTCTACGCATGGTATTGAGCCCTCTTAAACCTTACGACTTCTGTGTGACATTTGTGTTACATAGTCTTCTTGGTATTTATGTATATATATATACATATAACTGCAGATGGAACCGTTTCGGCCTATTGGGTCTCGTCAGTGCAGTGCTGACGAGCAGGATGGAGAAGCCTACATTATATAGGCAACTCAAATGTTCCACGCTCGTGGTACATCTAAGCCATGCCAGAGCGCTCTAAATACAGAGCGAAAATTTTTCTCTCAAGCCACCACGCGCGTAGAAGAACTCCACGCACATCGAATTAGTACCCTTATACCGCGGTGGGCGAGGGGATTAAACATGTAGGTGAAAAGCTTGCGTTGTTACCATAGCAGTAACTATAATTGTAAAAATTCCCCTGAGTGCCCTTGGCACTTAGTTAACTTCGCGACCTTTAAGGTGGGCGCTTTTTCCAACTTGCATCATTTTCAGTTGATGAGGACACCTTTTTGGAGTTGAAAATTGTCTTTAAATTAACTGATGTGACTCAGAGTAAAATAATTCGTAAAGAGTTAACACAGATAGTTTTTATCCTTTCCCGGTCCGACATGTTAACCGTTGTTATCCAGAATAAAATACTAAAATTGGAATTTTGACCGAAAAGAGTAAATGTATGTGGGTTTTATTTTAACATTTGTCTACTTGATCTTCTTATGTCAAAATTGAAATATGATTTTGTTCACCATCGCCAGCTCCGTTATACATGTAGTTCATTAAATAAACCTAAAATTCTGTCTCTTTGTATCTGACCTATTCCTGTTCTGAGATGCCACGCCCTTAACTAAGTGTGCATCCGAACAGGAAAGTGTAAAATGGTTCTCAACATCATGTCTTAAATCTGTTTGCTTTAGCCTGTGCCATCAGAGCATTTCATAACTGGAGGATGTTTGGTTGGGCAGTTAATTATTATCCAAGGTAATTTCCCACCTACTTCTTCCCGGTAAGTAGTCATTATTCATAGCTAACAAATTTGTTATAATTTGAAGGTATCTTAGTTCATGTATCTTCATCCAGTGCAATTGTGATAAATGACTAGATTATATATACAGGACGGCGAAGGATAAATGAACATGTTTAAAGTGCAAAATCACTAAAAAGACCGAATTACGTCAAGCTAGATCTGACCCGTAGCTGTTCCTTTCCCGTTGTACGAAAGATCATCTCAGATTTGTAAGTGGAAAAACGTGAAAGAAACCTAAAGCAAAAAACTGTTCAACCAATGTCAAATTCCTCAAAGGAAAGACTTGTAACTCGTTGATGGCACACTTAACCTGTTGAACTTGGGACAGTTTTCCAGTCTCCCTCGTGACCAAAAAAGTATTGGCCATCTTTAATTAAGATTTTCTTCGCTTTGTACATCTGAAGAGATTTGTGATTATAAAATTAATTCATCTGGCGGGTCAAGAAAATTTTCGTTGGCAAAAAATCTACTTTAAGCGTCAGCAACTGATAAGTTTAACTATTTCACAAATCGCCACGTTGCCAAAATTCAAAAGAAAAACATTGCCTCAAAACTTAGCTGAAGCATTAAGGAAAGATGAAAAAGCTGTACCCAGGTCGTCAAAATAAACTTCATATTGCACCTCAGCCTTCGTCAGCCTCATATAAAAGTATTTGGGCCCATCGTCTAAAGTTTACTTCTCAATTCGCCCTTTGGAGCCCTTCATATTAAAATCAAACCTTTGCTGGAAAAATTTCCATGCTGTAAATCGGTGTTAAACTATATATTAACGACTCACTGGCCAGTCTCTTCAGCGATGAATATAACCTTCAGGTTAAACCCAGAAAAATAAATGTTGTCGTTCTATATTTTTATCTCGTACATGTGATATCTTCAGCAAGACACCGAAAATAGAAATTTCGTGAAATATTATCAAGCGTGATAAAAATCAGAGTAGGAAAACTTGTTTAAGAGCTTCTCGAACATGTGGCTAAATGACAAGGTGAAGACCCAGCGGACGTATTTCGTTTAATTCCAAATTTTTGACGTCTAAAATTCAAGAATCTTGTCATATGGAAAGTACGCCAGCCCGGCTAGCCTAGATCTCACTTGAGTGAAACAGGGCGCCCGGCTGTCCGGGAAAGAAATTCTTCCATTTAAAGTGCATGAACCGGGCTTCTTTTTTTTTTTTTAATTCTCCCCGCGACGGATCGCCATTGTGTTCGCCGAACGCGTGGTCGAACGATGTCGCGTGATTTCAAGTAAACCTGGGCTCATTCAAACAGCCTTTAATAGAATACCTTGCACACTAATCAAGAACTTTTCGTTACAAGACAGTTTTCGTACCTTGTCATTTAGTACAAATAAAGCTGGTTTTTAACATTCCTTTCCCTTGATTTTGGTTTGAGAAAAGAACAATTCTTTGCGACTTTTTAATTTCGAAAACTAAACGTTTTACATGCATGATGTCTGTTTTCCACAAGAAGACCTACACTGGACTGTTACTAAAATTTTGTGTTTTGTTTTTTGTCTAATTTCCATTCTCATACAAAATTGCATTTGTCAAAACACTCATTAATAGGACTTTCGGAATAAACAATGCCACTGAAGGTTTCAACGCCGATATTCGAGAAACGGTAACCATCTTAATAAAAAATCTATACCCAGGATCCCTCGCCAACAAAATTAAAAATATAAATCGTTTTCATGTGACGTCACATCATGTCTGGCCGCCATGTTGGTGGACCACGTTTCCCGCGAAATATAAACATGGCGCGCGATTCACAAGATAGCGAAGTGCAGATATCAAAATATCAAAGGAAAACCTTTCATACCTCTTTCGAATTATGCTAATGAGCTTTGTAAGCAAAATATAAAATGATAATATTGTCATTTCATCAATTCTTTGTCTGCAAGAGTAAAAATGTCAACTTACAACAACAATTATGGTGTATATGGTCAGTCAAATGGTACAATTCCAGGACAAAGGTTAACTAATGCAGAGCATACATTTATAATCCTGTCTTTCATAGGAGATGATGTTTCGTGAGTTCCGTGAGAGTTGGAAATTAAAAAATCAATTGGAAGAACTGCACTCAACATTGTGTATTTCCTTCGAAGAAGACCAATAACCCGCTCTACATGTATTCTTACATTACCTATGCCCCCCTGGTTTTCTCAACATCCACTGGGTCTAGTTGGTCTTTACCACGGGTAAAAGCAGGGATTGCCAACTGAGCTTGTTTGTACATAACGGATTCTTGTATGGTAAACCCCCGATCTGCCAGAATAAGATCACCAGGTGGAAGCTTATCTAGGATGCCACAGTTCTCTGTCAAGAACTTATCAGACGTTCTCCCTCCCCAGGCTTTTGAGACAAATATTATTGTACCTTGCGGACTAATGCCAATCAGAACTTTTACAGTGTTGTGGTTTGTGTAAGAGGAAAAGGTTTGAGCTCCTGCAACTAGGTTGGATGGTCTGTCAGTGAAAATTTCAAAGCAATCAATGATCACTGTAGTCTTTCTTCCAAGTGAATGCTGAAAACATTGTGGCATGGTATGCCACAGGTCTTCACAGTCTGGCCACTTAATCAATGGGCTATGTCTTGCATCCATCACGATCATCCACGCATGAAATGATCTCGACACAATAATAGAAGTCGAAACATTAAATCGGTAGGTAAGATCTTCGAAAGGCATATTTAGTTTCAACTTCATTAGGGTCATTATGAATTCTTGAAAAGGCGTTAGCAGTTGTGATTTTCGATTAACAAATCGAGCAATTCGATGAAAAACGACTTGCAAGGTATCAAACAAAGTTAATCCAATGTAAAACTTTACCCTTTTGTCGTTGTTGCAAAATTCATCCTCACAAAACGGTTGCTTCGGTGGGTCTCCAGGGACCAAATAATCAAATTCTTCCGTTTGTGTACTGGAATATACGAGCCTCGGAAGTTCCTCAACAAAACAAATATCTGAAACTTGTTCACCTGCTTCATTCTTCCTTGCAATTTCCTCTGCTAAGATACGCTCCCTCTCTTGTTGTTCCTTTCGTTTTCTCTCCTTTTCGCTAGCTCTCCGACCTCTTCCTGACGCTTGTTCGAGATTTTTTCTCTCTACATTCTTCTCGTGTCCTAGGTTCAAAGCTGGAACCCAATCAACATTGTATCTGTCCCAACTTTTTGCAGCTTTTCCTGAGACAAAATGTCGCCCGCATACACGATCGTTGGTGAGAATCTACTCAGTCAAATCCGCCCGACTTATTGCATAAATCCAACGCCATCGTCTTTCTCTTGATAGTTTCTCAGCTTCTTCTCCTTGGTTTGTGACTACTGATGGGACTCGAGCAAAGTGAAGGCCTTTATCGCGAGTGCTTTTACTTCCACAACCTATTACCATACAGAAAACCATCTTCAAGCAATGAAGTAAATGAACACGCAGCTCTACTTAAACCATCGTTCGAGTAGTTTAAACATTTGGTCCACCAATATGGCGGCGTAGCGACTGTTACTAAGCATTTTATCACGTGAGTGAAAACGATCTATAGGTCTCGATCAAACAAATCATCGTAAATCATGCAATAATATTTCGACATAAATTCCATAAAACACATCAGTCAGATCCTACAAACTTCCATTCGTTGGTAAATATTCCACTATAACGCAAAAGAAGATCCGACTTTTAATTGAACATTACAGCAAAAACATTGGCGTTAAATTGGTATTTACTGCATTTAAGATTGGTGACGTTTTGTTAAAAGGACAAGATTCCACTTCTGTTAAGGTCTTGCATAATCTACCGTTTGACATGTGCGAGATGTAATTTTCGTTATATTGGACAAATGCACATCCATCTCCAAACAAGGATAAGCCAGCATCTACGCCTGGACAAAAATTAAAATATATACAGTCACTTACAAAACTCTCAGAAACATCATGATAAACTTAACATTTTAACAATACCCTACCCTGTAATTTAAATCATTTATTCCTAATTTATTTCATTTCCAGATATATAATGAACTATGTTAAAATAAAACCCGAACAGTTGTAATTACGTATACGGAAAAAACCTCACGCACTCCTTGATGTAAATTTCAATACGCTACATACATAAGAAAGTGCAGATGCAAAAATGTTGAATCACATAATCACACCATCAGACATGATTTAAAACATACCAAATGGATTCCCGTGTTTGGATACTGTGATCTAAACACGCGGGATGTTGCGAGATAGGGGCTGATCCAGCAAAAAGTTTGAGGGTAGCTTGATGACGTCATAACATGTATGACATCATAGTTGGTGAATGACGTTAAAGTTTATAAGTGATGGTATTGTCGTCATGAAGAATGGTAAAAATTTACGCGAAGGTTTGCACGGTGCAGCAAATCAGGAGTAACCAAATAAGTTAAAGTTTAATAACATTTCCAATAAACATTATTATTAGCGTCTAACTCGAATATCGCCGCATTAGCCCTACATTAGTCTACTTACGTAGTCGAAGCCAGTAGCAAACATATTTCAAAGGCAACAACTGGAACAAAGCAGCGCGCGAAATTTAAATCCATGGTAGTTCAAAGTCGATAGCGCGACGCGGTAGCCATTAAGGGAAACATAAACATAAAGGTTTCCACGACTCGAACCCACGATTAATTCGCTGTGCTATTAAAAGCAGTACTTAGTTAACCTGGATTTAACCAAGAACTGAATGTAATCATTGAAGAAGCAGAGGTTAATGTACTGCCATAAAACATGAACGGAACTCTGAAGTGTTGACTCCGAGCTTAGGGCCGAGGTTTCATGAAGGTAATCGTTTAATACCGAATTATGAACACGGTTAATTCAGAGTTGTTCAGTCACCTACAAATAATGAAAGCTCATTTACTTACCTTACTAGCCGGAGATCGCTGGACCATATCCTTTGGCTTTTTGGAAACTAGAGCTTACTAAAATGACAAACTGGCCAGGACGTATTTCCTTCATTGCACCCGTGTTCTTTAGCTTCATTCACGCACTTGTAAACTTGTCAACACAAATCAACTTCAAACACACTATAGTGCGTCTGGAACGTTGACCGACATAAGCCTTTCTAGTCCTTTTAAGAACTCAGATATAACGTGAGTATGAAGAAGTTGAACCCATAGTATGTGTGATTCACTGATTGCTATCTCTTGTTTTTCTTGTCTTCGCGACCCGACTAATTTATGCAAAATCTCCCCACGCGACTCCAAAAAACCGTAGAGTTGCTGAGGGCTCAAATTTCATCAATATAAGCAAGCATCCTCAACGAGGAAAATTGATTGGCTACGCCTAATTATTATAGCTCCCACCAAATCTGAGCTACACTGAAGAAGACAAATGTGATTAGGCAGATATAAATAGCCACACGCGCGCTGGCAACAGACCTAATTAATTCGTTTTTCTTTGTTGCCTTACGGGAGAGCGAAATTAATACAGAATAGATCACGTAAATCCGGATATTTAATAAATTCACTGATAACTTGATCGATATCATGTTACAATTGGAGGGGGAATTTGCCGAAATTGAATTAAGAATGTTAATTTACGATCAAGACTATTGAAGACAATTGCACAGTATATTAAGCTTGTGTATTTTATTTGATAGTTTGACTGATGCTCAAGCATCGCTCGCTACACTCTAGATCTGCCCCTGCAAGACTTGAGGAAAGCGTAAGAAAACACGAGCCGCTAGGCAAGTGTTTTTTGCTTTTCAAAAGTCGAACAACATCCCAAGTGTTTGGATCACAGTATCCAAACAAGGGAATCCATTTCGTATTTTCTTTATAAAATAATGACAGATGAAAAGCAGTTAACTTAACTAACACAATGATGAATTAAGGAATTCTCCCGAAAATGATGAACTACCAATCAGAGACGACCTTTAAGTAGATCGAACCCCGGTCAACAAAGCAAGGCCACTTCAACGAAGTGACGCAGAGGAAAACCAAACGTGTTTTTTAAAGCCATTCTAAAGACAAGCAACATACCAAGAATTTTATCACAGTATTCATACACACAAAAGCCGTTACGTGTTTCTTTAATGAAATAATAAGACTGAACGTGCAAAACGAACTTCAATACACTTTTGGCGGGAAGTTTTCCATGTTTGGATACTCTTATCCAAACACGGGTTTTAACCAATCAGAGATCGCAAACTAGTCACATAATTTTATAATGTAACATCATAAGTTCATAACTGTAAAATCTTGTTTAACCTCACGAAGGAAGAAGTACTTCTGAAACATGTTGAAAGTAAAGAAAAACATTAAAAATTAAAGTTGTGATATTTATAAGAATTTCCTAAATTATATTTATAATTGCAGAATTATTCGTAAACTTTATTTTCAGTTTTAACATCGACTTAAAGCCTCAGATGGGACCACAGGCTGACGTTACCTTCCACATGTCCATACGCTTCAGAGAACATGCCGTGGTTCGTAATACTAAACAGAACGGAACCTGGGGACCTGAAGAGCGCGCCGGAGGAATGCCTTTTCGACAAGAGCAGCCATTCCAGGTCATGATTTTGGTTCAACAGCACTCATATAAGGTGCGTTGAAATGTTAGTCTAAAGTAAAGATGCATTCTAAATTAAAAATGATGGAACAGATCAAATAAAGAACTTATTCAGCAGGGTATTTTAAAAACCAGGGACAGCGATTATTTGTGGCAATGACATCAATGACAGTGATCATTACTTAGTTCACAATTTTAGCCCAGTGGCGGATTTAGGGGGGTAAATTGGGGGGGGTAAATTTCATTTCTCACGATAATTTTATTCATCGAGTGAAAACGTCGAGCAACATTGTGGTTGCGTACCGTGCTTAATTCTTTCGAGGTGGGAGCTCTCTTTTTCACGAGTAAAACTGTCTGGCGTCAGCCAAGTAGTAGAAGTTTTATCCCTCCAGAAAAGAGTTAAAAACGTTTAATTTTAATGTTCTGTCATGACATTTTGCAGCTACGTGTCCACAATTTTCATCGCTTTCTTGTCGGCGAAAATTCTCGGAAAACTGCGAGGCAGGATATCCCTGACAGAGCGTTGGTCAACCCGAAAACAGAGATAACTTCTTCTAATCGTTTGGCAATTGCTTCCCACACCTGCCCTCTTTCTGAAGATTTCTTTCTGGTTCCAAACAGTCTTGAAACCAAGACCTCTTTACAAAACACAATATCATGGTTTGTTGTCCATTTCATCACAAAGCAATTTCTGAAAAGGCCAAAAATTAAAACTGTAAATTGCCAAATGTCAGACCTAAGTAAATAACTTTTTCAAAACCATGGTTCATTTAATTATATAAGGGCTCTCCACAGTAAAATACTGAAGTCAGCATAGGACGTAGAAGTCCTAGTTTGGAAATGAATGGGTTTTCCACAGTTAACAGTGCAAACAGATACAGGAATAAAATTTAGATACGTTTCCTCTGACGTTATCATCGATTTTTTTCTGTAAACAATGGCAATTGATAGACCAAAAGGAAACTGTAATCAGAATGTAAAAATCAATTCCCGGCACACCAGCTCTGAAGATGTTGTGCGATGCAACGAAAGCTAAGCATCAAAACATTTTAATACAAAAAGTTTGTGCTCATGTCTATATTCCGCTTGTTTTGACGAGAAGCTCAGCAAGTATTAATCCAAACTGCAATCAGTCATATGCAATTACACCACGAGGAAATTAATATACTAGCGTCCATTACAATCTCTTTTTTGTCAACTAAATTAGCATTGAGCCATTTAACAGAGCAATCGTAAACAAAACTTGCAATTTTAGATTCCAATTGACTATTCACATAAACTTACGGTGACTTGGCTCCATTCTTTGATGGTAAGGGTGCTTGTCCGTTCGACATCACGTTGAATTTTTAAAGCTAGTAGAAACGAAAATCAACAAACGAAGATCGTTTTGCAAAGTTAACATCGATAGAAACAGCACTTTTGCAATAAATATAAATGTAAGGCGGTGTAAAAAGCAAAATACTTACTGTTTTTATCTTCAGGTTGGACTGCCTCAAAACCAAATCAACGACGACGCCAAAAGATGCTGAAACACGTCGTCGTAGATTCGCGGCTGAACTCTATGACGCGTGCGCATGCTCTATTGTCACGAAACCATTTCCGGTCGCGTTGTAGATGAGCGCGTCGCAGAATCTTAAGGTCCCTATTAGTACCCTCGCACCGCGCTTCGCGCGGTGGGCGAGGGGACTAGTAGCAATTAGAAGTTATAATAACAGACTTAAATTAGAATTCTGTCATATTTAATTAAACAAGATCTAAGATTTCGTTGTTAGCAACACGAGATATGATTTCATATAATGACAGACGCCTAGGTTTATAATTACAATATATCGTATAGACAAATTAAAGTACGGGATAGAATTGACTATTGCAGGTTATGAAGACAGTGTAAGTTACAGAAATGGACAAATATTAAAATAACGAGAGTTGTGACGAGCATGGATTAAAGTTTAGAGATGGTTTAGGGTTAGTAATGAGTCGTCTATAACGTAAAAGGATTTTTTTTTCAGAGGACCAAAAGAAACTATCTTGATATCTTCGAAGGGTGTCCTGAGACACGATGGGGGGGGAGGGGCGAGGGCGAGGCCTAGGTCGGTTCTTTTCATTTAAAGCCAATAATCCCATCTGGTTTGTGACTCGTATGTGAAGGTGTCGGCAGGTCTCCCCGACATGCAAAGCTTCGCAGCTCTGAAGGTAGTATAGTATACCACATGAGATCTCACACGATGTGGAATCCTGTATTTAGAAGGAAAGAAGTACGAAAGACGTAGAAAAGCGCATGTGACAAACCGAACGTTAATGCGAGGAAAGGCAGGTGATAGAAGTTTTCTTAATTGTGACTCACCTTGAGAGGAATGTTGTCTGGTGAATGGTACAAACAAATGAACAATACGTCTAGGAAGAATGAATATTAAGGACGGCTTACCAAAAGCCTTGCCAACCAAGGAAGGACACACAGCTGTCGATAAGCTGTTCTGGATAGCCATTTTTCATTAATATTCTTCCAGGTTTTTCAAAGTCAGCTGAAGTAGTAAGTATGAAGAGCAGACGTTAAAACAACGACTACGTAATGAAGACAACAAACATTTTTTCGCATGAGAAGTGAATGAAGGAAACTAAAAAAGTCAAAAGAACGGTAAATGTGGGCTTGCGATAGACGAATGTATAAAAGCAACCACCGGTACGGTGAATCAATATACCGTACGTAATACAGTGGTTTGAACTTGGAAGGACGTTCCTTGAACCTAACAGACTCACGATGTACAAGAACATATGGGTAACTAAAGGTCTTTGGCGTGATCCTGTTATACTGTGACGTTAGTTAATATGTCTAGAGAGTGACGAATAACGGGAACGGCCGTTTACGAAACGGCTGACAATTAAAAATTTGGTACCATGTAGAAGTCAACCACATGTGAGGCACGATACGTGTAGGGTGTTGGAGAGTTACCCTAAAGCACGTGATCGTGCATGTACGCAAAATGAAAGATGTAAAATCTAGTTGAACGGGTTTAAACCCAACAAAAGTAACAGTTGTTCCGAAGCAAACCATGGTGATTCTGGTGTTGAAAGAAATCTGAACGATTGATTCCACTTGAACAAATGATTCTGTTCACTTAGAACCATTTTGTATGATCTCGGTTAGCCGTGACATCCCGGGTACCCGGGATCTCAGGTCTGCTTACAACTTCTTGGTATTTTTAATTTGCATTCATATAAAGAATTACGTCGTGTTCCAGTTAACCGGGATGTCCCGCCTAAGCGGGATCCCAGTTAAAAACAAGCGGGATCCCGGCAAGGCGAGATGAATTTTTGTACACATAAACATGAAAAGGTGGGATATTCCAGTCAATCGGGATAGAATGGATTGAACTGCGCATATTATAAACCGTTAAATATGGCGTCTGAAGCAATGAAAGAGCATTTCGAGCCTCCAAAAAATCGTGTCAAAAACGTCATTTAGTTGTTTAATTTATATTCCCTAAGAAAACAGAATGTGTAAGTGAACTAACATGCTGAACAAAATAACATGTTCTATTGGCATGAAAGTCGCTTTTCGGCCTCCATTTTGTACAGTTTTCCACGCTTTTAGCTCTTAATACACTGGAAATTTTTTTTTTTAATTTTTTTCTATTTTTAATTTTTTAATGTTCCATATAAACCCGGGATCAAATTCATCCCTGTTGACCGGTATGTGAGGACCATACAAACAGCCCCTTTATTCACGAGTTTAGATATATGAATAAATTTGGCTAAATGATTACCCCAAATTCCTATGGGACTATTCAAAGCCCTACCAGGTTTGATGCACATAAGTGCTCAAGTAATGAACCCGGTTATATGCCTGAAGAGAACAAAAAGTAGCTGAACCAACGACGATGTAAGGGTTAATCGATGGTCACGAGTTTGATTATGGATTTAACATCTCCAGTGAAGATTAGCGGCCACGAGGGATCCTGAAGATCCTGCAAGAGACCATTACAGTTGAGGTTGATGAGCGAGTTTCTCCATTCCAGTTCGGGTAGAGGAGTAAACTAGTTGAAAAACGCTTTGACGTCCTTTGCGCTGTGAATTTTCTCCAAATTAAAATTTAGTTCTTTGCATAGGTTGCGGTCAATGGAGAACACTTCACCGAGTACATACACCGCCGTCCATATCAGGAAATTTCGGTAATAGGGTTTGCAGGTGACTGTGCCATTCAAACAGTGTCGTTCCAAGTTGACCCAACTACTGCGAAACAGGTGAGTCGCATTAAGAGTGGTTATCGACCTTTCATATCCTTGGCGAAATGTATTTTGATAAAGCTTCACGTGTTTTCTTGCGGCGAGCGGAGAAGAAAATCACGTCAGCATCATTTTCCCACTCCTTTCCTTTGTCGTTTGAGGTTCAAATGTCAGGAGGAGTGAATTGAGACTTATCATCATATTTTTTTTTCACATTTTCGACAATTTTGTTCAGTATTCGTGATAAAAGTAAAGACACGTTATTTTGTTACTGTATGTGATGAGGACAAACTGTAAAATCGAAACATTTAATACTAAATCAGTCAAGGCTGCATGAGACAAGGACGAAAAAAGTACGAAAGTTCATTTAATTGGGAAACTCAGCTCAATTCAAAAAGGCTAGAGAAGTAAGATACTGAACCTGCGTCTTATATTTTAAGGGCTCTCAGCGTGCGCCAATCTTTTGTTTTAACTCAAAGGTCTTTAATGGCTTTGTGCTAGGTTATGAAAAATATTGTGTTAAGCCAGGTAATTATGCATAAAAGTGAGTAAAAAGATGGAACAAAGAATTTTTATACAATGACTGGGCATAATCAGACTCATAACTCCCGGGAATTCCAAGAAAACAAAACTCATTTACTTGTCTTATAATTCTATTAGTCATCGTATACGTTGTATTTATCTGTCTTAAATTATTCCATATCAACTGGTTATATTAAAACAGACCCGAACCTTAATCTCCCTATGGAAAAAGACAAACGAAACAGCGTCACGTTTTCTGTCCGCCATCGAAAATCTGTGATTAATCTTTCTAAAAGTCGAAATTAGTGTTCAGTTTTGAACGTTTGGAACGTAGACATTTTTGCATCCCTTTAAGTGTATACCAATTTCTTGTATTAATTTGTGAATGCAGCTTTTCGGAAAAGGCAGGACATTTCTGTACTCATCTTTTTGTAATGTATCCTTTCCTTTCTATTAACTCTACTCTAGATTCTCTACAGCGGAAAGAACTCGAGCTCATATGATGCATATTTTGAAGTACAAGACATGTTAGAGATTTTTTTCTTGTAACTCAATCGTATTATAAAACCAGTTGCATCTATTTCTTATTGAAAGACGATATTTTGATAAATATCAGTTAAAACACGAAACTATACATCCAAAATTAAAACATATGCACCCTAATTTTGAATAACCTTTTCTTGAAAAAATGCGAAATGTCGGTTAGTATTCTTTTACATTATCAAGGAATAGGACCAGATAAAATATTTTCTTCGACATTCAGTTGATGTGGGGTTTTTTTACTTGAACAGTTTTTCCAGACTTCAGTTTGAATAAAATGTTTGTTTCTTCTCTCACGTCCATATTTAACTGACGTCTACTCTGCAAATCATCTAACTTTTTTTCGTCCTTGCACCGCACATGTGCTCTGTAGGGGCGTTGTCCATGTTTTACGTCGTGCAAATGTCGCACTACCTGCACACACAGTGTAAACTAAGATAGCTAATCTTCAACTCTGTACAAGTTGTTTTACGCTTTTTTGTAATATTTAGATGTCAGACTATCCAGTTGGTCAGACAGCACCACCACCATACAGTCCTTATCCTTCAGCGATTGCTCCAATATACAACCCGGTGAGTTTATGAACTTCAAGTCTCGGCTTATTGACATGAAGTCTACGAAAATGCGGTTTGCTATTCCTATTACGAGTTCTGGATGAGCATATGCTGTTTGGGAAATTTATATTTTAATAGCTAAGGCCAAGATGAAAATGAATCCCCAACGAAGAACATGAATAAAACTAAATACTAAAACCACATGACAAACGTTTCGTTGTGTAGGGAATATATGTCGATGATTCAGATTCTAACCATATTGAATTAGATGGATTATGGTGTGAAAACTATAGGAACATTGTCCGTGGGTTCGAAATATTTAATCCATTAGAAGCCGAATATTTTAGAAAGCCTTTTAATTAGACACACTTAATCTGTTATTCTGCGCGATTTCTTCATAAAAGATACAAAAAGGCTCCCCACATTGAAGGAAACTAGAATCTTCGCTGAATTAACATTGGGTAATTGACTTCACGTGAAAAAGGTCTGAGAGCCTGAACCGACGCGGGTGGGAGTGCAGAGGCTTCAGAGGTCCAGAGGTCTCTCTGCTCTTTTATAGAGGTAGGCGGGAGGAGCAGAGATTGGGACGATTTTTGCCTGCTTGGCTTATCATTTTGCCATGCTTCAATAAACAAATTTAAATTTTCGTTTGATAAAATTCGTCGATTTGTCAGGGACAAAGTCCGCAACAGCAAACGTCGCATTGTATACGACAATATCGTATGCACAAGGATTGGTGTTCATTTCAGTTAGACTGTTAGATCGACAAAACAGAGGTTGTCATTTGCTTAACTACGAAACGACTTACAAGAAAAGTATAATTTAAGAATATGAACATGAAATGCAAACGTTTTTGTCTTTTCATTTCTAAGCCTGTTCCTTATTCGGGTCCCATTACCGGTGGATTGTTTCCTGGTAAGACAATTACTGTCCAAGGAATGATCAACCTTCACCCATCAAGGTATGTACTAGTAAAAGACATTCGTGAAATACACCGGTACTTATTATACATCATATTTTTGGTGCATTTATAGCTGTACTCACATGGCTCATATTAAAGCAAAACAACACTGAAAAGCTACCGCGTTAAGATAACTTCAGAAAAAAAAAATGAATAAAATGATATTACCTAGGACAATTTAAGGAGGTTCACCATTTCAGAAGAAAAGAAAGTTACTCCTTTTGAATTCAGTATAGTTTACTGATTCGAATGTACATAAACTACCGAAAGGTCTCACAGCAAATCGGCCACGTGTTCACAGAATACGGAATGTGTGCGGACAGAACATAAAAATAATGGGAGGCACTGACGTCACACTACTTCCAGCCAAATAAAAGAGATAGTGATTAAGAAGATGCAACGAAAGAGTATTCGTGAAAGCCTGGTAAAGGATTTCATTGATAATATATTTTTATTTGGTTCCGCCATTTTTCCAGTTTGTTATGTGTCTAATACAATTTTGCAAGCAGATCGTCTATTTAATAAACATAAATCATGGTGTCGGAATTGTTCTTTCAAGCACGCTAAGTATATTAAACTCGAGTAACCAAAAAGTACGCCTGGTTCAGGTGTGTAAAATGGTGATGCATGTGTTCGTTCAAACGGCGATATTTAAAGGACGAGTCTCAGACTGATGCGTTGTGAACATGTCCCATTATCTGTTTCATTTACGGTATAATTATCTACGAACGGCTTAGAAAGTTTGTTTTGAACGATTATTCAGAGCTATAGACTCTGTCTATGATTCGATGGACGAGATATGGATGATGAGCTGGTGGACCACTTCATGATTCAGTTGGCTGGTGTAGCTCATCTTCGAATCGTTTGCCTCCAGAGAATGGTCGAGTGGGGAAGCCAGTCAGAATCAAGTTAGTGTCGAATCGCATCTCTGAAAGTTTAGGTCCGGCTGCAAAGCTTCCAAATTTTGACCACGTTTCAAGTTTCCTACGTTTTTACTCTTGATTTCTCGCATTAAGTCATACAGGAAGAGTATGCTCAGTACCCTGAAGATCTGCATCGATGCAACGCACAACTTCAGTTAAGGTACCGAAGCTGGTAATGTCTCAGTGAGTGTGAGCAGTGGTTCAACTGGTGCGAGAAATAGCCTGGTTACATGCAAAGAATAAGAAATAAAACAAAAGTTATATGTACGCTGAAATTAAAATACTGTAGCTTCTCCGTAGATTGTTAATTGGGTTTTTTTTTTTGTACTGAGTTAATGAATATTTGTGACGTTTTTTGTACAGTCTTTCTTCCAGACATGACAAACTGTATTTGCCGGTGCGTCACATTTGATTAAGAAGTTTGATGTTTAGGAAACGTGAGAGCTTGGATATATTAAGGTAGATGAATGATCTTCAAGCTCGATACTCAGAAAATGATTTCTGAGCCCCAGACGGGGATCGAACCCGCAACCTTCTGATGACCGGTGAGACGCTCTAACCATTGAGCTACCGAGACTCAGAAGGTGAGCTAAGGTGCGAGTTCGATATATATGTGCGACCTAAGCGGAAGCCACTATATATTAATAATAATGAAGGCAGTTTATGATTTTAGAAATTTGAGAGCTTGGATATATGTTAAGGTAGATGAATGATCTTCAAGCTCTGTACTCAGTGTAGCTCTGTACCGTTCTGGGGCTCAGAAATCATTTTCTGAGCCCCAGAACCTCTATAGAACCTATAAGTTCGCACATATATATCGAACTTGCACCTTAGCTCACCATCTGAGTCTCGGTAGCTCAATGGTTAGAGCGTCTCACCGGTGATCAGAAGGTTACGGGTTTGATTCCCGTCAGGGACTCAGAAAGTTTTTCTGAGAGAACAGCTTGAGAGCGTGCGTATTAAGAACATAATTACCAAGCTGCCACAAACACATCATTGATTAACATAAAAATAGACGACATATCGAGACTAGCAGAGTGGCAGTACATGTGTCTACCATCTATACGAACCAGTACACAAATTTAACCTTCGCTCACCATCTGAGTCTTTGTAGCCCAATGGTTAAATCGTCTTACCGGCGATCAGAAGGTTTACGGGTTTGATTCCCGTCAGGGACTCAGAACGTTTTTCTGAGAGAACAGCTTGAGAGAGAGCGTATTAAGAACATAATTACCAAGCTACCACAAACACATCATTGATTAACATAAAAATAGACGACATATCGAGACTAGCAGAGTGGCAGTACATGTGTCTACCATCTATACGAACCAGTACACAAATTTAACCTTCGCTCACCATCTAAGTCTTTGTAGCTCAATGGTTAAATCGTCTTACCGGCGATCAGAAGGTTTACCGGTTTGATTCCCGTCAGGGACTCAGAACGTTTTTCTGAGAGAACAGCTTGAGAGAGAGCGTATTAAGAACATAATTACCAAGCTACCACAAACACATCAGAAATTACTCATCTTAATCAAATGTAGATGAATGATCTTCAAGCTCGACACTCATAAAATGATTTCTGAGCCCCAGACGGCGATCGAACCCGCAACCTTCTGATGACCGGTTAGACGCTGTAACCATTGAGCTACCGAGACTCAGATGGTGAGCTAAGGTACAAATTCGATATATATGTGCGACCTAAGCGGAAGCCACTATATATTAATAATGATTGAAGAAGTTTGCTGTTTAGGAAACGTGAGAGCTTGGATATATTAAGGTAGATGAATGATCTTCAAGCTCGATACTGAGTATCGAGCTTATCAGATTCCCGTGTAACTTACGAAAAGAAAAAGAATATTTTCAGAAGACCGTCATTAATCTTTTTTCATGGATGTTTGTAAAATTTATTAATTTATAGTTTATATGATTCACTTGCTTATGATCAGCTTTTGGCTGAAAACGAGGACCTTTATTCTTTATTTTTTTAATCTCTTGACTGGAAATTGTTATTAACACTGTCTGTTGTGGAGCTTTTTATGTAAAAAAGGTGTTTGTAGGACTTTCTAAGTTTTGTTTACTTTGAAACACATTTCTGAACCTCAAACATGAATTGAACCACTTGAGACTGGTTTGTGTTTGACAGTTTAACCACTAATTTAGTAGTATCGTCGATAAACAATTAGAAATAGAAGATTTTATATGCATTGTGATGCCTGTTTTGTATTGAAAAGAGCATTTTCTGTTTTTTTCAGATTCCACATTAACCTGAAAAAAGATGCAGACGTTGCTTTCCATTTTAACCCTCGTTTTGATCAAAATAGTATTGTCCGCAATACATTGGTCAATGGTTGCTGGGGAGGAGAAGAAAGACATGCAAACGGATTTCCTTTCGCTCCTGGTAAAATGTTTGATATCAAGATCCTCTGTGAATCGGATTGCTACAAGGTTGGTTCGTTATGAAAAGTTGTACTCACACACTCTGACAGTCGTCAAAGGTAATGTGACTAGCTCAGATCGATGCAGAAACGAGTTAGATTGGGGATGAGTACAGCTGTTCCCGCTCGTTTGTTTTCGTCAAGGCAAATGCCAAGTGGTAATATTTTTGTGGCCGATCCACATCTAAGCAGCACACTTGTGTTGTTTGTCATGCAGGATCGATTAGGCGGAGTTTAGCGGAAGTGGTTTTAATGTTAACTTTAATAGTATTTCCTTCCCTAGGCATCTTTTGAAGGGTCGATTTTAAGGATCTACTGTCTCGAAATAGAACGTTTGCCTGCTTTATCAGGTGTTTCCTCAGTTGATACCAATACAGTGAGGCCAGTTTTCCTGCGTTTGTATTGTAATGAGCGCTGGAGCTCAGTTGGAAGACAAATCACCTCAGAGAAGCGGGCAAAATGGCAAGTTATATAGGCTCTTTTCCCACTTTGGAAAAACCTTAATCCATCTAAGTGCCCTAACAAATTGCTTGTACAGGAAATTAAATGAATATTTAAGTTTGTTTCATTTGAAAGAGGTCAAAACTTTACAAAAAAGTGTTTCTTCAACTTTCCATTCTGTCGCTTCCTTCACGAGATATTCAGAATTGTTTGATTTGTAAATGAGACGTTTTTGACGTCAAATTATGATTACTATTTTAACGAAGTCATTTAAAACTTCGCATGTAAATTCATCTTAAGATCCTCAGCATGACTAGACCAAATCAACTTAGCTATTGTGACATTTTTGAATTTACTGATGTTGGGGACTTGGTACCAATACATTACTATGGGAACATTACACAGCAGATACCAAAATTTATTAAAAAGATTATCTGACCAAAAACGTACAGTTGTTAAAAAATATTTCGAAAAATAGTTTCAATCTGTGGGGCATAACTAGGGTACTTCGAAACCATAAATGGATTACTTTGGGAGCTGCGCCAGGCCGATACCAAGAAAGGGGTTAGGATGGCAAAGGAACTCCTCCATCTGACCGCAATGTTGTTTTCGGAGACTATACCCTGTACAAAATTTAACCGTTTTCTAGAATTGAGTTGGGTGTTCCTAATAATTCTAGGAAAAGTACTTGACATATGTAAGCATTTTTAAAACCTTGCAACATCCCACATGTTTGGATCACAGTGTCCACACTCGGAAGAAGGTAAGAGCAGATGAAGAAAGCAGCAGCTTAAACAGAATGGGCTGCGTGTCGGTATTGATTATTGTTGTATGATACAGCTGAGCAACTATTATTTCATCATTAGCGAAGCTAATGATATGTTTGGATATATGTAGTAATGAGTTCATGTCATATCGCTGTCACTTCAGGTCGCTTCAATTCTGTGAGGAGATCTAAATTTAGTAATCCAACCTAACGCGAAACGTGTGTTTTCGTGTCTAACAGGGTTTCGAATACGTGTGAAAAGCTTTTTGTCTCAAAGAACGTGGTTGTATCCATTTGTTGTCAAGTCGGTCACATAAGATGTAGTGTTGGTATTGTTTATGATTTTATTTGGTCAGAATTTTTCACATATCTAATTACACCACACCTTGCAGGTTGCTGTAAACAACCAACATTTCTGCGAGTATTTTCACCGCTTGAAACAGCTGAACAGCATTCAAAGTTTGGAAGTCGCAGGTGATTGCCAGCTCTCTCAAATCATCATTCAGTGACTTGTTCAATGACAACGGACCACTATTACTTCCAAAGTTTTATGGTGGTTTTGAACCCAAATTTAATTCAGCGACTAACAAATGTAATTATCATCATTCTGATTCCTTTTTTTAATAAAATGTCTTACTTTCTGTTATGGTAGCACTGATTTTAAAGATAAAATTTTCCACACACACCCGCCCTCAGTTCTGATGCAGTATTTGAATCTTTGAAATAAGTTACGGTTTAATATAGGGGACATTTTGTTTTCATATATTCTGTAAGATTGTCCGAACTCAGTATTAATTAGATTTGTAATTTGATGTACGCTTTTTAACTCCCTAATTAGGAGTCGAGTTAAAAACCAGCTGAGAAAAACATGTTAGATTTCGATTTTAAAACATAATAAAAAGATTTCGGCCCCATGGACTATTAGTAATGTTCTCTTCAAAGAGACTGATACCCAATTCGCATCGTTATATGGCTCAATTCCGTTCTGCAGCCTAGGGTGACCCATTGGACTCTATTAAAACTGACTTCTGTCAGTGAGTGGACCAAAATGAAACCAAACAGAGAAAGATGATGGTTTTCTTGGCCCTACACAGTCACCAATGTAAATCTGACCACAGATAAGGAGACACCAGAAGTGTCACTCCGAGGCAAAATTGTCCCAATTTTTTCAGTACACGTGCGTCCCTTCCACCACGTTAGCCAGCTGCGCAGTTTTCCCGCCCAGCTGGGCTACATTTAAAGTGTGGGTGCGAGAAATATTGAGCGGTGGCAGGTGTGGGGGTTGGAATTATCTTTTTCGTGTGGTTTTTGGGCTGGAATTAATTTTTATCTCTAATTTCAGGAGTTGTAAGTAGTATGATTAAATATTCAGAAATACACTCCTTTTTTCCTTGGTGGAAATTCAGACAGGAAAAATAGCAATAATTACATTACTAGACCTCAAACCTACCGGAAATCATAAACGAATACAGATTTGCAAGCTCATCTCGTCTTTACTAACTTTCTGTACGCCATCCCTCATTGTTTTTTTTAAATACCCAATTATTTTTGGCCGCCCAATCGTCGGCGGATAACTGTAACAATGACCAGAACTGAGGAAATTCTTGATGCTCAACGTCTTCTAATTCATTATTTGTTGATGTTGGTTCTGAGGCAGAATACCAAAATAATTGCTATATGGACTTGAAATAAAGATGTAAATGAGTCGACAAATATGCCACGGAATCTTAAGAGTTTTGTTTTCATCTACATATTTCTATATCTAGATTTTATTTTATATTTATAAATGGATAATATTGTTTTGCAAAAAACTCATAATTTTCTGGATGTTGTTCTAACCATTTTGATTCAGAATTAAAATTTCCATAAATTTTTGAGTTGTTTTTTCAAAGAGTCAAACCAAGCAGCAAGAATTACAAAAATTGTTTTAATAAAAGCTTGATGATTGATCATAAATTTTATATTTATAGACAATCATCAACATTTTTTAAATTAAAATACAGCGACGGGTTTTAAAAGAACATTTTTTTTATTTATCCTAAGTTATGATAAGTTAATAGCATCATATAGATTGTAATGATTTTTAATATTTATAATATTAATTTTGGTTTCAACAGTAGAAGGCAATTCTTTTATTTCATGATGAAGCCATTTTAATCTTTCTTCTAGAATTTCTGCAGCATATGGAAATATGTCAATTGATTCTTCTTGTCCTCATTATCTGTCTCAAATCTTTGCATACTTTCAATAAATAAATGGGTGGAAAATACAACACAAGGATCATTCTCTTGAAAATCACAGTAGCGATAAACTTTTGTCTTTTTCGTATCCTTATAAAAATATATTTCAATATCAACATGTGGTTTTGCCATGGATAAACTGTGTAATGGCAACAATCCTTTATTAAAATGCAATCTTACATGTTTTTATGGTTCAGATTCTGTTCAGATCGACAAATCAGACAGTTCTGATGAATTTAAAGACGGTTATGATGGGGGTGACGTATGGCAAAGGAATAAAATCAAACAACTTTTTTAACAAAAGAGGTATTTCATGTGGTGGTTTGCATCAATTACTTCAAAAAAGAAAACAAGAAAAGAAAAAAAGATGAGCAAGATTAATTTTATCAAAATGAAACTGGAAAAATTAATAAGTCTATTAAAGAAAAATCATACACGTGTACAAAGCGTTACTAAAGGGTTATTTAAAATTGAAACAATTGATGAAGCCTATGTTTCAAGATTTAAATTAACAAACAGTGTTTATCAATTAAGTACAATGGTAAATAAATGACATATCCCGAGTTTTAAAATGATAAAAAATTTTTACCAAAAGTTTTCATCTTATTCAAGATATGAACATTTACCAACTGATTATTTACATATGTATTTTGAAAAATTTCCACAAAGACCATTGTAATTGTGAATTATTTATTAATGGATGGTCTACTAATTTTGTAATTACAACTTAACCTAATAATTTAAGTAATAAAGATAAAAAACCTACACCTTTTTCTCCCTAAAAAGAAAAATATATCAATATAGGGAAAGGAAATGATAACGGTGGAGGCATTAGATCTGTTGGGCAAAATACTCAAGCATATAAATGTGGTAATAAAGCAAAGTTAGGTGCATATTTAGTGCAGTATGATAATTTAGATAAAGAGGTACCAAGTTCATGTTTTCTAGTAGCATTACTTCTAGGTTTAGCAATATGTGGAAAAAAAGCATGTATATAAAAAGTTGCGAATAGATCAAAAATTGATGATCTAATTTCTGCTGAAGAAATCCTGAATGTTTACACTGAACCAGGTGCTTCGGTTGGGAAAGTTTTTGGGAGGGATTTTGTAAAATTTTATGAAAGTTTTTTATGTGCTTGTGGCTTTGACAAGGATAGTATTTTCATCTCATTATAACGATAATATAGTTTACAATTCACATACTAATGAGGACGGTAACATTCGTTTGACAAACAACTTAATTCGATTATGGTTGAATGATACACATGACTTTGTGTTAAATTTTTGTCAATTTATGTTTGGGTGTCAGAAGCTTTTGTGAAAAATTTATGCATAGTCAATGAAAAAGAAAAAGTCATGTATATTTAATTGAAAGTATGTCTCAACTGTCATGTTCTATTTAAAAGCTGAAAATGTTTTGAATCTCACTACAGGAATAAATTTTTTAAACTTAATCAGGTTTTGTCAGAAAAAGATGATAAAGAAAATTTACCAAATGTATTCCTTTTTTTTTATTTTGAAACTAAGTGATGAAGTTGGAATTATGATACCTTATTATGTGGTTCAAAAATGTGATGATATAGAATTTCAAAAAGATTCAAATGGGAAAATTCAAGATGTTGTGGCCAAACACAATTTGTATTTGAGGGTGAAAATTTAACTGAAAATTTTTGTGAACTTTTATTTGAACAAGAAAATTCAGTATTGGTTGGTGACAATGGATCTAGGCTTGACACTTTATTTTATAATAGATATTAGAAAAAAAATACTAAACTATCATATACAATTATGGGCGGCAGTAAAATTATGACATCAATGCACAAAACTGCTACCATTATTGATAGTTATTTGTTTTTCCAAACAAGTTTAGCCAACTTCCCTTAGTGCAAGGGTGTGAACCAAGTTGAAAACGGTTATCATCCCTATTTATTTACAGATATTAATTATACAGGACCTATTGTTGATCAAAATTATTTTGATTTAAAAAACATGAACAAAAATAAACTGCAAAAATTTCAACAGTGGTATGAATCTTGGGTGGAAACTTGGCTTTGATAGATTGTGCTAGCACAATTTTTGGCACAATTTGCAATTGTGAGCACAATTTTCAGTTTTTTCCGAAAAAAAGCACTGCTAGCGTAATTATCGTTTTCTGCTTCTTCCGAAGCATTTAAATTGGTCATTTTTCTATATTGAAAGAGTTTATCATCAAAATTTACTCCTAATCGGCATCAAAGAACATAGGGATGTTTGTAGTTTCGTAACCAGTCCCTACTGAGGATGACCCACCGCCGGCGGGCTGCACCACTGTACTGCTGTGGTGCTGTTTGTTTAACAACCGTGATGGCCGTGATTTAGAACGCAAAAACGAAGTGACAGGAACAGTCAGTGGTCCAGGAGGAACTGCAATAACCCGACAATGAACTGTGAGATCAACTGGAGGGAAATATGAAAAGAGAGGAAAGTTTGGTGCGAAAAATGAAAGTCTGCATGATCGTGTAGCACAATTTCCAAATGAAAATCTCACCGTACAACAATGCAAGCTGTTTTGCAGTGCATGCAAAGAGCGTGTATCAACAAAGAACAGCATTTTAAAGAACCATGTTGTTTCGAAGAAACATAACATGGGAAAAGAAAAACTCTCCAAGTCAAAGTTGAGAGAAAGAAGTATTATTGAGGTATTTCAAGCATCCGAGAATAAACAAGTACGGGACAGTACATTGCCAATGAACGAACATGTATTTCGTGTTGAAGTGCTTGAGGACTTTTTAAAGGTCGGTGTTCCTGTCTATGAGGTGGACAAACTTCAACCCCTACTTGAGAAGCATGGATGTCGATTAACTCATAGCACCAACTCGAGGCATTATATTCTATTCATCCCGAAGAAAGAGGTAGACCAACTGAAGCGAGAAATTGCCTCACCATCTTGCGATCATGACACCCGAGATCTTTCTCTCATTTTTGACAGGAGTACAAGGCAAGGGGAAGCATTTGTCATTATCGTCGGTTTTCTTGACGACGACTGGAGCGTTCAACATCTGATTAAGATTGACATTTGTGAAAAGGTTTTTAATGCAGAAGGCTTGGCTCATGTTCTTAACGAGTGTCTGTCAATTATGGTATAAGAGGCAACTCATTACTTGCAGCCATGAAAGATGGTGCTAGTGTCAATCAAGCAGCCATGGAGCAGATCAAGTTTACACTTCCAAAGGTGTTATGTGTTGTCTGCTTTTCACACACGCTAGACAATGTAGGTAGCCACTTTCAGATTCGACACTTTGGGAATTTGGCAACTTATGGATTTGCATGTTCAGTCACACCCATAAAGCGAAGCTTTTATGGCAGGAGCAGACAGGCCGCTAACCAAAGTCCTAAAGCGAGACTTGGTGGTGGTCCAAGTGGGAAGTATATAAACTACTGCTGGTGCAGCTTGATGATGTGAGGGGATTCATTCAACAGGTAGCAGCCGAAAACATTGCCCCACAAACTGTCGCACAGATTCAAGATATTTTATCTGATGAACAACGTTGGATTAACGTTCAGTTGGAACTGGCTGCTGTTGTTGATATTGGTGAGCAGTTTGTAAAGGCCACATATTACTTGGAGGGGGATGGCCCGCTTGTCTTTTCTTGTTATGAGCGATTGCAGACCGTCACTGAAGTCTGCCAAGCTCCGCACTTCCCCAATGTTTGTGCAGTCTCTTCTGCAATCGTAAGAAAAAACCCTACGGAACAGGCTGCAGCATTACAACAGAGGGCCAATGTGGAAATTCAGAGGACCAAAATTCAATGTGGAACTTTATGACATCGTCAGGGCATTTACGGTAGCCAGAATAATATGTCCAGTGGCTGTGCAGTGGTTAAGGCCAACAGCAGCCAATGTCGAGGCTCTTCACATTTATAGATAGTCGTCCTTGTTGACCACGACGATCCCATTACCGTTGTCGGATTTCATGGTTATTATGCTGCGGTCATCTCTTAGAGTCTTGAGAAGCTGATAGTCTTCCTGTGTCAACAAGAAATTAGATTGTGAATAATTTCGGTAGCCTGACGGAGCAACGTCTTGAAGTTTTGTCTTAAAGGAATCATCATCAAAACCGGAGTCCTTGTAAATTGTTTCTCGTTTGAGCTGTCGATATAGATATTCAAAGGGCAGGAGAAAGTCACAGTAGTCGAGTTTATTTTGTGGGAGTGAGAAGTTAAGTCCTTTGGCTAACTATCTATCTCTCTACATGTATGACATTTTCGCCGGTACAACCAAATTCAAACACCTGTCATCCGACCTATTCAAACATACCATCAACCAGGAGAATCAACTTTGAAGCTTTCTCCGCAACCTCATGAAGGGTAACGTTATATCCAAAGAAACGTATGAACATTTAGCTCCCTCAAGCTCTCAACCAGATATCATGTACGGTTTACCTAAAGTGCACAAGATTAATTTGCCTTTCAGATCTATCCTTTTCGCCATTCGCACTCACACATACAACCTGTCAAAGTTTCTTGTTTCTTCCCTTACTCCCCTTCTTTCGAGCCCTTTTATGATAAGTGATACTTTTTCCTTTCTTGAAGAATTATGAGGTTTTAATTTTGATGCAGACGAAGTTTTCATGGCTAGCTTTGATATTAATTCGCTTTTCACTAATGTTCCGCTTGACAATACAATAGACATCATAGTTAACAAGGCTTTTAACAATTCCGCACTTTACAATGGTTTCTCAGTATCACAATTCCGTAAACTCTTATGCCTTTCAGTAAAGAATTGTTTTTTTGTATTTAATAACCGTCTTTACGAACATGTTGATGTTGTGGCCATGCGCTTTCCCCTAGGTCAACTTTTTGCCAACACTTTTTTATCCTTTCATGAGCATAATTGGATAGCCAATTCCCCACCAATTCCTTCACTTGCGAGTTGGAGAATAATTCAACTCTCCCCTTTCTGGACGTCCTGATCGATCGCTCGGACAGGTTTTCAACCTCTGTTTACCGAAAGCCCAGTTTCACCGGTTTAGTCACAAATTTTGACAGTTTCATTCCTGTATCCTATAAATGTGGTCTGGTTTATACTCCACTTAATCGTTAATTTAAAACCTGTTCTTCTTACCACCTCTTTCATTACGAGTTACTTGACCTCAAAAAAACTTTTACTCAACAATGGATATCCTGACATTTTTCTTGACCGCTGCACTAGAGTCTTTCTCGATAAACTGTTCAGTCTGCCCACGCGAAATTCAAGCATACCTGAAAAAACTGTTCCCAACTTTTCTCTCCCTTTCACAGGTTCACTCTACAAATCCGAACTCAAATTGCTAAACTATGTTCCTCTGCTTTCCCACACGTTACCGTACGTTTCATCTTGGCAGTCAGGCAGACGATTGTCGGGTTTCTTTTCCTTCAAAGACCGAATTCCCAAGTTAATGAGTTGCGTATTATTTATAAATACTCGTGTCAATGCTGCAGAGCGTTGATTTTCCACCAAACGCGCCAACATTTTCATACTCGAATCTCAGAGCATATGTGGGTTTCGCCTTTGACGGGAAAGAAACTTGCAACGAATTCCCTTTCAAGCGTTCTTACCCACTCACATCAATCTCTTCACCACATCTCTTCTGATGATTTCACTATCATCTCTTCTTGTCGTTCAAACTCCAACTTTGAGCTCCTTCGAGAGAGAGCTTACTGATATCGAAATTTAGACCCTCTCTCAGCGAAAACATCTCATCCATACCCCTTTCTTTATTTTAGTATCACGTGACCTTTTCATTGTACCTTTCATTTCATTTTATTATATCTCTATTTTCTTGCCACCCTACATCTTGTTACTTTAATTGTATTGGTTAGTCCTCATGTTACTTATCACGTGTGAACAGATATATAGGTTTTTGTCACACTTCTAAATAGTCACTTTGAAGATATTGCACGTCCACAACGAAATGTTAGTAAAATACTTTGTGTTTTTTTTTTTTCTGTAGTTATGGCTCTCCATATAAAAACCCTGAGCTGGGCTCTCATTTTTACATTACGTCTACGTTTTCCACCCGGAAAATCAGTAGTCATGATTATAACTGATGCTCTGAAAAAAACATCTCTTTGGTCTATTATGTGATTGTACTACTGGTAAATACCTAAAATCACAAAATTCACATATTAATAATATGTTAAGTTAACCCGAAGCTTACACGTGATTATTATCAAAAGGGAAAAACATTAACAAAAAATCTGCGGTGAGGAACAAACAAATTTTTTTTATTTCTTTATTCTTGGTTAAAATATACAAAAGATGTTGGATGTTTTAATAACAATAATAATGAAAAAGTTCCAGTCAAAATTTTATTTTTTAATTTTTGGTTGGTGTTTCCATACTTTTGTTAACATGTACACTTTTTTTAGAAGATGCTATTTAGAAGCACAACCTTAGAAGAACTCAAAAATGGCTACCATAAGGTCGTCAGAACACAAAAATGTGCAGAATACGAAACAGTTTTCTGTCGTCAAATGCGTAAAGATGGTAAAAAATTTTACTTGTGCTATGAGCCCAATCAAATCATCTTAACCATTCGACATCTTTTTCACATCACCTGGTATAAGAAGAACAAACCCACAACAACTACAAGATTTACATGAAACACTGCAGAATTTCTTCACAGCTGACCATGGACAAATATGTGTAGTATTAAATCAAACTTTAATTGTAAAACTATAAAACAACCTGTACATATATGCGTCTAATTTTTATTTGTTAGTAAATTGTTCAAAACTAAAGACTCATGATTTACATTTATAAGAACATTTGGCAGAACTCTGACAAATAAACATCTTGAGCTAAGGTGTCCCACCATTTTTAATCCTCATTTTGGATTTGTTCTTTTAGTTGCACTCACTATGTCATCTGATTATCTTGTATTTCTGTGTAAAGGGAATGCACTGAAAGACCGTATTCTTGCATTTGTCATTTTACAGTCCATGAACTCACATGAAGTAGCTCTGAAATTGAACAGATACTAAACCTGGCTTTTACAAGTATTGCAAGCTGTTCCTTGCTAACTGCATGCTTTGGTCTACCTGGTTATCCCATGAAAACAGTATTTTCTCTGATGTTCATCCCCAAGCACTCTAAAATTGATTATGCATTCTGAACAAATTGAATATTTCTTTTGGTATTCTTGTCAAGGAGTCTAAGATAATGACAAGCTTCTGAATTTCTCGAAGCTCTTCTGCTATGTGGTAATTATCAGCACTATGAACATTAGAAACAATCTCCCTTAACTTGGATGTTATTATGTCTTTCAACTCAGCAGTGAAATCTGTCACTATGTTCGTTTATCTTTCTGCCCTGCTTAATGTACCAGCTACTCACACGCACATGAAATTTTGCTAGGTGATGATAATAGTACAACACTGCATAATAATG
This sequence comes from Heliopora coerulea, assembly GCA_030142905.1. Taxonomy (NCBI): domain Eukaryota; kingdom Metazoa; phylum Cnidaria; class Anthozoa; order Scleralcyonacea; family Helioporidae; genus Heliopora; species Heliopora coerulea. The sequence goes on from JASJOG010000004.1 coordinate 1,091,149, forward strand.
CCACAGTGCATGATGATATCGAAACATTGCAAAATAAGACTGAAACAGTGCCTAATAATAACAAATCGGTACAAATAATGAAACATTGCGCAATAATAATGAAACAGTGTGTACCAATACAAACCAATGCTTTATAATAAAGAAACAGTGCATAATGACAAATCAACAGTGCATAATACTAACAAAGCAGTGTATAATGATAGCAAAGAAATGCAAATTAATAACTAGACACTGCATGATCATGATGAACTTGGGAATAATAATCACGAAAAACTGTACAATAATGAACCGGTAGATAGTAACGAAACAATAGTTTTGACGGTAATGAAACCCCATACTTACCAGTGAAATGTCCGTGAAAATTTTTTTTTTAACCTGGATTCTTCATTGTCAGATCCCTCACTATCACTTTGGGATGTGTTGTCGTTTCCTTTCACATTTTTGTCTTCGTTTACTACAGATCTACGTAGGAGTTACCTCATTTTCATAATAGCCTTACAAGAACGTTACCGAGAAAGTGGTCACTCCAATATGGCGCAGATTGAATTTCGCGGGCTTCGTTTTCTTCCGCACGCCAACCCCTGGGTTGCTCGATCCAGTCCTATTTTTCAGTTCATCTACTTAATATATCCAAGCTCTCAGGTTTCTCAAACATTAAACAGTGGACCATAGTTACCAGGGTTAAGCCAACTTGACCGAGGCTGTGACCCAGTCCCGGTGAAACGCAGAAGAGAAAATCAATAAAGTAGTACATGTATTTCGAAGTTCCTGTTTTGCAGCTCTTCGTTGGATTAGAGGAAGATGTACTCGCATACGTTTGCAGCCAGCCAGCCTATATTTAATCCGGTAAGACCAGGAAGTGATGATTCCATCAAATGTCGTGCATTCGCACAACATCTGCATCATGTCTATTTACTATCGTGGAGAAAATTAACGCCAGCCGTTCGATTGGTGTGACAGGTCTTAAGTGGCGCTAATGCAGTTTCGTACCTCAACCATATAAATGTAAGTAACATAGGTAAATTATACATCAGTCGAAAGGTTTTCACCTGGAAATTACAGTGATACCGTAATATCGACTATTCACCTCAAATGTAAGGTATTATAACCAACAAAACAGACTAACTCAAGTTCGTGTGCGTGAAGAATGAACCAAGGGCTCAAGACCATTTCAAGTTAAGTCTTTCATTGTTTCTTCGCTCTTGAAAAACCGCGAAAATGTGTATAAACTCCACCCTAACCCTAATCCAAACCTTGGGTAACATACATATTTTCGGAGAAGTACGAAGAAACATGATGCTACGTAACAAGGGTGGTTTTCTTTTGGCTTTAATGTATTATGTTTGCGGTGAATAATTGATAGCATGGTATCACTGTAATCTCCAGGTAATAAACTGTCGAATGATATATGATTTACTAAACTTACTTGTATTTATATGGTTGAGGTGCGAAACTGCATTAGCGCCGTCTTGCGACGCCATAAAGTGCGCCATAAAATGAGTATTTGGATTGTTCTTGTCTTCACCTTTTGTCGCTGATTCATTTGTTGCTAGTGTACAGCATGTCGGAGGATTTACCCGTGTAGTGTTAAGAACAAATGTCGCGTGGAAATATCCAGCGACTACTAATCACTACCTGTAGCCTACAGCTTTCCGCAAAGAGTTCGTGAGAATTTGACGAACTAGTTTAAAAGTAATGCGCGGTTTTCTTTTCCTTAACTCAAGGAATTCGTTTGAAATCAGAGGATCAATTTTCGGGCAGCGCTTTAAGCCTACCCGACTTGAATCCCCTCTCGACCGTGAAATTGTCAAGGAGGTGTGAGCGGTTGCAAGTTGAGAAGATTCTGCGTACTTAAGTTCTTTGTATTTAAGATTATGGCTAGTGCAAAAACGCTAATTCATTATATGGCAAAAGCCCCAGTATAAAATGCCATTTATTTTTTTTTTCTTTGTTTTGAAACCTTGGTGGGAGAATTGAGTATTTAGAACGAGTTTTGTAATGATTTTTTCGAAGACCAGAATCAAGCTACAGATCTTGTTGGTTATGAAACTGGTGAGATCAGATGCAGCCAATTGAGTATTTGTTAAGGTGAGGATATAAAGTGTATAAAGTTAGTTTGACCTTTGAGAAAACTTTTCTTGTTCAAGAGCCACAAAAATACTCCAAAAATGGTATTTCTGATGCAAAAACATATGCTTTCAAAAAAGGCACAATTTTCTTGGAAGAGGGGCAATACTAAAATGGGACAATGAATTTTTCTTGCCTGTTTGAGGGAGTAGTTGCGCCCAGTGCCCCTTTCAGTGTACTCCTTCAGTGTACTCAGTTTTACAACCAAAGACTGCTCTTCTTCCCCCAAAAATTTATCATCTGGTCCCTTCTTGGTTCAGAAATTGTTCAGTGTATATTTTTAGGATTAAGATCAAGACTTTTGGTTAATATTAATTGTGAAATATTAAGTGAAGTGTAAATATTAAAGAAATAGTGTGAGGAAGTTTGGATCAAAAATGTATAGCATGTGTGCATCTTAATGTACTTGATTTACTGCTTGTTTATCTAGAGTGTTATCAAGAAACATTTTCAGCTTAACAAAAATATTTTCAAATAATTGCATCATGATGTTCTCACTTATTGGGAACATAATGCTACTAAAACATGTCACAGATCTGATGTGACAATGGAGAGGCAGGCCAGCCAAGACAGGCAAGGTAGAGCAGCTGCTCCAGGGTCTAGGCCATTCAGGAACCAGGGTCATACACAACTGAGGCCTATAAGCCCCTGCTTAAGGAGCAAAACTGGGATGTGAGCAGCAACAATCCTTTTTTGCTGTGAAGTCCAAGGTTTGAAATAAGTATTCATGATTCAAAAATCAATTTATAGCTTTTACAATTTGAATTTCAGAAAATTTGAGTAAAGTCACAAATCAAAATTTTCTGATATGGCTGGTGCACTGTAATAGCTGTGATTCTTTGGTATACTGGGTTAGTTGGCCAGGCTCGAAATACCACATGCACACATGCACGAATGCCCATAAAATTCGAGATGTGCATGTAACTTTTGTCACTTACATGCACTGCGTGCACGTAGAAATTTTCACACAGTGACTGCATGGGCCGCACTTCATAATCAGCATCATTACTTTAGCTTCAGAGTAATGATTGGACATGGGACATAATAGTAGTTTGTAGCAAATAGCATATCAATATTATTTAGCTGATAATTCAATCATGAACAATTCTTAATCTACTATGCAAATTTACGCCCGTCATTTTGCCATAATCATCAAGTGAGCCTGTGTTCTGAGGAGTCTCATGTCATTTGCATATTGGACACTGAAATGTCCAAGCATATCTAGAAACTAAAGGAAATCAACCAAAAGTTCAACATTAGCTGGTCGATCGTCAAGCAAGTCGCAGCATAGAAGACGGGATCAAAACGATGCAATTTGTGCCTTGAAGAAAAGCTCCTATTGACGAAAGGAAAACATAATAACTTATTAAGCAGACGAACCGAACTTTTCTCAAGGTGTCGCCATGTAACGAAACACCTCATTAATTAACGTCACAACCTATGTGAATAAGAATAGTCGAACCGAATCTGTGAGTTGCCTGATGATCGCGTACCGCGTGAAACTCGGAATAGCGACAGCATTTTACTGTAAAATAAATAATATATTACGCTCTACGCATGGTATTGAGCGCTCTTAAACCTTACGACTTCTGTGTGACATTTTTGTTGCATAGTCTTCTTGGTATGTATGTATATATATATATACATATAACTGCAGATGGAAGCGTTTCGGCCTATTGGGTCTCGTCAGTGCAGTGCTGACGAGCAGGATGGAGAAGCCTACATTATATAGGCAACTCAAATGTTCCACGCTCGTGGTACATCTAAGCCATGCCAGAGCGCTGTAAATACAGAGCGAAAATTTTTCTCTCCAGCCACCACGCGCGTAGAAGAACTCCACGCACATCGAGTTAGTACCCTTATGCCGCGTTGGGCGAGGGGATTAAACATGTAGGTGAAAAGCTTGCGTTGTTACCATAGCAGTAACTATAATTGTAAAAATTCACCTGAGTGCCCTTGGCACTTAGTTAACTTCGCGACCTTTAAGGTGGGCGCTTTTTCCAACTTGCATCATTTTCAGTTGATGAGGACACCTTTTTGGAGTTGAAAATTGTCTTTAAATTAACTGATGTGACTCAGAGTAAAATAATTCGTAAAGAGTTAACACAGATAGTTTTAACCCTTTCCCGGTCCGACATGTTAACCGTTGACGAGTAAAACTATTTGATGTTATCCAGAGTAAAATACTAAAATTGGAATTTTGACCGAAAAGAGTAAATGTATGTGGGTTTTATTTTAACATTTGTCAACTTGATCTTCTTATGTCAAAATTAAAATATGATTTTGTTCACCATCGCCAGCTCCGTTATACATGTAGTTCATTAAATAAACCTAAAATTCTGTCTCTTTGTATCTGACCTATTCCTGTTCTGAGATGCCACGCCCTTAACTAAGTGTGCATCCGAACAGGAAAGTGTAAAATGGTTCTCAACATCATGTCTTAAATCTATTTGCTTTAGCCTGTGCCATCAGAGCATTTCATAACTGGAGGATGTTTGGTTGGGCAGTTAATTATTATCCAAGGTAATTTCCCACCTACTTCTTCCCGGTAAGTAGTCATTATTCATAGCTAACAAATTTGTTATAATTTGAAGGTATCTTAGTTCATGTATCTTCGTCCAGTACAATTGTGATAAATGACTAGATGATATATACAGGACGGCGAAGGATAAATGAACATGTTTAAAGTGCAAAATCACTAAAAAGACCGAATTACGTCAAGCTAGATCTGACCCGTAGCTGTTCCTTTCCCGTTGTACGAAAGATCATCTCAGATTTGTAAGTGGAAAAACGTGAAAGAAACCTAAAGCAAAAAACTGTTCAACCAATGTCAAATTCCTCAAAGGAAAGACTTGTAACTCATTGATGGCACACTTAACCTGTTGAACTTGGGACAGTTTTCCAGTCTCCCTCGTGACCAAAAAAGTGATGGCCATCTTTAATTAAGATTTTCTCGAATTATTAAGATTTTCTTCGCTTTGTACATCTGAAGAGATTTGTGATTATAAAATTAATTCATCTGGCGGGTCAAGAAAATTTTCGTTGGCAAAAAATCTACTTTAAGCGTCAGCAACTGATAAGTTTAACTATTTCACAAATCGCCACGTTGCCAAAATTCAAAAGAAAAACATTGCCTCAAAACTTAGCTGAAGCATTAAGGAAAGATGAAAAAGCTGTACCCAGGTCGTCAAAATAAACCTCATATTGCACCTCAGCCTTCGTCAGCCTCATATAAAAGTATTTGGGCCCATCGTCTAAAGTTTACTTCTCAATTCGCCCTTTGGAGCCCTTCATATTAAAATCAAACCTTTGCTGGAAAAATTTCCATGCTGTAAATCGGTGTTAAACTATATATTAACGACTCACTGGCCAGTCTCTTCAGCGATGAATATAACCTTCAGGTTAAACCCAGAAAAATAAATGTTGTCGTTCTATATTTTTATCTCGTACATGTGATATCTTCAGCAAGACACCGAAAATAGAAATTTCGTGAAATATTATCAAGCGTGATAAAAATCAGAGTAGGAAAACTTGTTTAAGAGCTTCTCGAACATGTGGCTAAATGACAAGGTGAAGACCCAGCGGACGTATTTCGTTTAATTCCAAATTTTTGACGTCTAAAATTTAAGAATCTTGTCATATGGAAAGTACGCCAGCCCGGCTAGCCTAGATCTCACTTGAGTGAAACAGGGCGCCTGGTTGTCCGGGAAAGAAATTCTTCCATTTAAAGTGCATGAACCGGGCTTCTTTTTTTTTTTTTAATTCTCCCCGCGACGAATCGCCATTGTGTTCGCCGAACGCGTGGTCGAACGATGTCGCGTGATTTCAAGTAAACCTGGGCTCATTCAAACAGCCTTTAATAGAATACCTTGCACACTAATCAAGAACCTTTCGTTACAAGACGGTTTTCGTACCTTGTCATTTAGTACAAATAAAGCTGGTTTTTAACATTCCTTTCCCTTGATTTTGGTTTGAGAAAAGAACAATTCTTTGCGACTTTTTAATTTCGAAAACTAAACGTTTTACATGCATGATGTCTGTTTTCCACAAGAAGACCTACACTGGACTGTTACTGAAATTTTGTGTTTTGTTTTTTGTCTAATTTCCATTCTCATATAAAATTGTATTTGTAAAAACACTCATTGATAGGACTTTCGGAATAAACAATGCCACTGAAGGTTTCAACGCCGATATTCGAGAAACGGTAACCATCTTAATAAAAAATCTATACCCAGGATCCCTCGCCAACAAAATTAAAAATATAAATCGTTTTCATGTGACGTCACATCATGTCTGGCCGCCATGTTGGTGGACCACGTTTCCCGCGAAATATAAACATGGCGCGCGATTCACAAGATAGCGAAGTGCAATCAAGTGAAAATACCAAAGGAAAACCTTTCATACCTCTTTCGAATTATGCTAATGAGCTTTGTAAGCAAAATATAAAATGATAATATTGTCATTTCATCAATTCTTTGTCTGCAAGAGTAAAAATGTCAACTTACAACAACAATTATGGTGTATATGGTCAGTCAAATGGTACAATTCCAGGACAAAGGTTAACTAATGCAGAGCATACATTTATAATCCTGTCTTTCATAGGAGATGATGTTTCGTGAGTTCCGTGAGAGTTGGAAATTAAAAAATCAATTGGAAGAACTGCACTCAACATTGTGTATTTCCTTCGAAGAAGACCAATAACCCGCTCTACATGTATTCTTACATTAGCTATGCCCCCCTGGTTTTCTCAACATCCACTGGGTCTAGTTGGTCTTTACCACGGGTAAAAGCAGGGATTGCCAACTGAGCTTGTTTGTACATAACGGATTCTTGTATGGTAAACCCCCGATCTGCCAGAATAAGATCACCAGGTAGAAGCTTATCTAGAATGCCACAGTTCTCTGTCAAGAACTTATCAGATGTTCTCCCTCCCCAGGCTTTTGAGACAAATATTATTGTACCTTGCGGACTAATGCCAATCAGAACTTTTACAGTGTTGTGGTTTGTGTAAGAGGAAGTGGTTTGAGCTCTTGCAACTGGGTTGGATGGTCTGTCAGTGAAAATTTCAAAGCAATCAATGATCACTGTAATCTTTCTTCCAAGTGAATGCTGAAAACATTGTGGCATGGTATGCCACAGGTCTTCACGGTCTGGCCACTTAATCAATGGGCTAAGTCTTGCATCCATCACGATCATCCACGCATGAAATGATCTCGACACAATAATAGAAGTCGAAACATTAAATCGGTAGGCAAGATCTTCGAAAGGCATATTTAGTTTCAACTTCATTAGTGTCATTATGAATTCTTGAAAAGGCGTTAGCAGTTGTGATTTTCGATTAACAAATGGAGCAATTCGATGAAAAAACGACTTGCAAGGTGTCAAATGAAGGTAATCCAGTGTAAAACTTTACCCTTTTGTCGTTGTTGCAAAATTCATCCTCACAAAACGGTTGCTTCTGTGGGTCTCCAGGGACCAAATAAGCAAATTCTTCCGTTTGTGTACTGAAATCTACGAACCTCGGAAGTTCCTCAACAAAACAAATATCTGAAACTTGTTCACCTGCTTCATTCTTTCTTGCAATTTCCTCTGGCAAGATACGCTCCCTCTCTTGTTGTTCCTTTCGTTTTCTCTCCTTTTCGCTAGCTCTCCGACCTCTTCCTGACGCTTGTTCGAGATTTTTTCTCTCTACATTCTTCTCGTGTCCTAGGCTCAAAGTTGGAATCCAATCAACATTGTATCTGTCCCAACTTTTTGCAGCTTTTCCCGAGACAAAATGTCGCCCGCATACACGATCGTTGGTGAGAATCTACTCAGTCAAATCCGCCCGACTTATTGCAGAAATCCAACGCGAGCGTTTTTCTCTTGATAGTTTCTCAGCTTCTTCTCCTTGGTTTGTGACTACTGATGGGACTCGAGCAAAGTGAAGGCCTTTATCGCGAGTGCTTTTACTTCGACAACCTATTACCATACAGAAAACCATCTTCAAGCAATGAAGTAAATGAACGCGCAACTCTACGTCAACCATCGTTCGAGTGGTTTATAGTCAGTTTAAAGTCAGATCCTACAAACTTCCCTTCGTTGGTAAATATTCCACTACAACGCAAAAGAAGATCCGACTTTTAATTGAACATTACAGCAAAAACATTGGCGTTAAATTGGTATTTACTGCATTTAAGATTGGTGACGTTTTGTTAAAAAGACAAGATTCCACTTCTATTACGGTCTTGCATAATCTACCGTTTGACATGTGCGAGATGTAATTTTCGTTATATTGGACAAATGCACATCCATCTCCAAACAAGGATAAGCGAGCATCTACGCCTGGACAAAAATTAAAATATATACAGTCACTTACAAAACTCTCAGAAACATCACGATAAACTTAACATTTTAACAATACCCTACCCTGTAATTTAAATCATTTATTCCTAATTTATTTCATTTCCAGATATATAATGAACTATGTCAAAATAAAACCCGAACAGTTGTAATTACGTATACGGAAAAAACCTCACGCACTCCTTGATGTAAATTTCAATACGCTACATACATAAGAAAGTGCAGATGCAAAAATGTTGAATCACATAATCACACCATCAGACATGATTTAAAAAATACCAAATGGATTCCCGTGTTTGGATACTGTGATCTAAACACGTGGGATGTTGCGAGATAGGGGCGGATCCAGCAAAAAGTTTGAGGGTAGCTTGATGACGTCATAACATGTATGACATCATAGTTGGTGAATGACGTTAAAGTTTATAAGTGATGGTATTGTCGTCATGAAGAATGGTAAAAATTTACGCGAAGGTTTGCACGGTGCAGCAAATCAGGAGTAACCAAATAAGTTAAAGTTTAATAACATTTCCAATAAACATTATTATTAGCGTCTAACTCGAATATCGCCGCATTAGCCCTACATTAGTCTACTTACGTAGTCGAAGCCAGTAGCAAACATATTTCAAAGGCAACAACTGGAACAAAGCAGCGCGCGAAATTTAAATCCATGATAGTTAAAAGTCGATAGCGCGACGCGGTAGCCATTAAGGGAAACATAAACATAAAGGTTTCCACGACTCGAACCCACGATTAATTCGCTGTGCTATTAAAAGCAGTACTTAGTTAACCTGGATTTAACCAAGAACTGAATGTAATCATTGAAGAAGCAGAGGTTAATGTACTGCCATAAAACATGAACGGAACTCTGAAGTGTTGACTCCGAGTTTAGGGCCGAGGTTTCATGAAGGTAATCGTTTAATACCGAATTATGAACACGGTTAATTCAGAGTTGTTCAGTCACCTACAAATAATGAAAGCTCATTTACTTACCTTACTAGCCGGAGATCGCTGGACCATATCCTTTGGCTTTTTGGAAACTAGAGCTTACTAAAATGACAAACTGGCCAGGACGTATTTCCTTCATTTCGCCCGTGTTCTTTAGCTTCATTCACGCACTTGTAAACTTGTCAACACAAATCAACTTCAAACACACTATAGTGCGTCTGGAACGTTGGCCGACATAAGCCTTTCTAGTCCTTTTAAGAACTCAGATATAACGTGAGTATGAAGAAGTTGAACCCATAGTATGTGTGATTCACTGATTGCTATCTCTTGTTTTTCTTGTCTTCGCGACCCGACTAATTTATGCAAAATCTCCCCACGCGACTCCAAAAAACCGTAGAGTTGCTGAGGGCTCAAATTTCATCAATATAAGCAAGCATCCTCAACGAGGAAAATTGATTGGCTACGCCTAATTATTATAGCTCCCGCCAAATCTGAGCTACACTGAAGAAGACAAATGTGATTAGGCAGATATAAATAGCCACACGCGCGCTGGCAACAGACCTAATTAATTCGTTTTTCTTTGTTGCCTTACCGGAGAGCGAAATTAATACAGAATAGATCACGTAAATCCGGATATTTAATAAATTCACTGATAACTTGATCGATATCATGTTACGATTGGAGGGGGAATTTGCCGAAATTGAATTAAGAATGTTAATTTACGATCAAGACTATTGAAGACAATTGCACAGTATATTAAGCTTGTGTATTTTATTTGATAGTTTGACTGATGCTCAAGCATCGCTCGCTACACTCTAGATCTGCCCCTGCAAGACTTGAGGAAAGCGTAAGAAAACACGAGCCGCTAGGCAAGTGTTTTTTGCTTTTCAAAAGTCGAACAACATCCCAAGTGTTTGGATCACAGTATCCAAACAAGGGAATCTATTTCGTATTTTCTTTATAAAATAATGACAGATGAAAAGCAGTTAACTTAACTAACACAATGATGAATTAAGGAATTCTCCCGAAAATGATGAACTACCAATCAGAGACGACCTTTAAGAAGATCGAACCCCGGTCAACAAAGCAAGGCCACTTCAACGAAGTGACGCAGAGGAAAACCAAGCGTGTTTTTTAAAGCCATTTGAAAGACAAGCAACATACCAAGTATTTGAATCACAGTATTCAAACACACAAAAGCCGTTACGTGTTTCTTTAATGAAATAATAAGACTGAACGTGCAAAACGAACTTCAATACACTTTTGGCGGGAAGTTTTCCATGTTTGGATACTCTTATCCAAACACGGGTTTTAACCAATCAGAGCTCGCAAACGAGTCACATAATTTTATAATGTAACATCATAAGTTCATAACTGTAAAATCTTGTTTAACCTCACGAAGGAAGAAGTACTTCTGAAACATGTTGAAAGTAAAGAAAAACATTAAAAATTAAAGTTGTGATATTTATAAGAATTTCCTAAATTATATTTATAATTGCAGAATTATTCGTAAACTTTATTTTCAGTTTTAACATCGACTTAAAGCCTCAGATGGGACCACAGGCTGACGTTACCTTCCACATGTCCATACGCTTCAGAGAACATGCCGTGGTTCGTAATACTAAACAGAACGGAACCTGGGGACCTGAAGAGCGCGCCGGAGGAATGCCTTTTCGACAAGAGCAGCCATTCCAGGTCATGATTTTGGTTCAACAGCACTCATATAAGGTGCGTTGAAATGTTAGTCTAAAGTAAAGATGCATTCTAAATTAAAAATGATGGAACAGATCAAATAAAGAACTTATTCAGCAGGGTATTTTAAAAACCAAGGACATCGATTATTTGTGGCAATGACATCAATGACAGTGATCATTACTTAGTTCACAATTTTAGCCCAGTGGCGGATTTAGGGGGGTAAATTGGGGGGTTAAATTTCATTTCTCACGATAATTTTATTCATCGAGTGAAAACGTCGAGCAACATTGTGGTTGCGTACCGTGCTTAATTCTTTCGAGGTGGGAGCTCTCTTTTTCACGAGTAAAACTGTCTGGCGTCAGCCAAGTAGTAGAAGTTTTATCCCTCCAGAAAAGAGTTAAAAACGTTTAATTTCAATGTTCTGTCATGACATTTTGCAGCTACGTGTCCACAATTTTCATCGCTTTCTTGTCGGCGAAAATTCTCGGAAAACTGCGAGGCACGGGACTTGGTCATTTTGGTAGACGGGACTTGGTCATTTTGGTCCAGTATACCGCGGACAAAGTTTGTACACTTTGATAACTGTAGAATTATACACACAATATAAAAATACGGAAAACCGCTCTTTTTTTATGTGCTAAATTTGCCGCAGAAAAACCCCTCTGAAAATGTATTTCATCTCATCTTTATGTGCTGCTGCATCCCCTTCCAAAATCCTAGATCTGCCACTGCAGCCACACGCGGATCGTTACTTGAAAACTAAGGTTGAAGTTCGTTATAGAACTAGAAATACGTGCACGCAACAACCCCTTGCCCACCCTTCCAATATATCTCTCGAGAATCCAAGTAACAATGATAAGTTTTCAAAATTCGCAAAAAGACAAATCCTCCTGACTATAACTCGAAGAGGACATGCAATAAAAAAATCCACACAGAATTTGGCCGCAAATAAACAACAATCCAAACAGACTTTCCGTCTTAAAAGTGGAGCATTCTCATAGGTTATCAAACGGATACTGGCATTACGGACAGCTCATGATTGAATATTTTTCTGACATTTTTTTGACTTAAAAAATTGATAAATTATACGTTACCTGAATGTTGGTTCCAAATGTCTTTAAGATCTGCTATGATAAGGGTTTATGGTAAGTATTCATCCGGAAGTACAAGACTTTGGTGACGAAGATGAAACGAATTACGAAATCGACGAAGTAAACGAAGAAAACATGAACGAGTTCTGCAGTTTTATCGGTGACCAAAAATCGGAAAATACAAAACATAAAACAAAATACGACAAGCAAACCTTGTGCAAGTTTTGTCGAAAGAAGAACGAGAAGAGGGAAGTAAAAGACGTACTTTCTCTAAGGCAAAACATCAATAAAAATGAAAAATGGCGTATAAACCTGCAACTTTTGCGTACTTTCAACTAAGCATTCCTTGGCACCTCAACACAAAGGGTTCAACGGTAAATTTACACACAGACGACTTTAAACTTTCTTGAGAGGTTTTAAAATCCTGATGAAAGCATTACCGATCGAATACGGTAAAGGTCATCATGCACAAATCACTCTTGAAGTGAGAAAGACTGAAGTGGACAACTGTTTTGCCGAAGGATAATTTGGTGACCAAAAACAAGTAGCTTTGCCGCGAGTTACCTGGTTGCTGTTTACCTTGCATTTTTGTTTCGAGCCAAAAATACATCCTAACGTCTTCAATGGAGTGGCATCTCATAGCGAAAAAAATCCTGATTGAGGCAATGAAATCTTTGTGTGGAAAGCGGAGCAAGCATCCAAAGACTGTCATGGCCTGGACAACTCTTCTGAATGACGAGTGTTCTATCCCACTTCTCAAACAATTGACCATGAACGCTGTCCGCTTAAATACTGCAAAATGTTCAAAAATAATCGTCCTACAGAGATGAATGAACCAGAATCTTCATTCTACTTTATCAATAAACATCATCAAAATCCTGGCGACAATATTTCGTACAAGAAGTCTCCCTTAGGGAAGAATGAAGTTGGGAAGCTACTTTTGAAAGCTGCTCAAAACAATTCCGTTCGCAGAACTTGTACTTCAAAGCTACTCGATTCAGACTTACCTGTGATTGTGCAGCTCAGGAAAGTGGTTACCAGAACGTGAAAAATCCCAAGATTTATACTAATCGACATCTATTCAACTTCAGCGAAGAATGTCGTTTTAATACAGTTAGTCGCTAAGCAAATGTCCTGACAGCAAGCGAGTTCCCTTACGTCTTTTGTTCATATAAATCAGAAAGAACCAAGACAAAGCGTTGCTGGAAAAAGTGAACAGTTGGCAAATGCATATTCCAAGGAGCTAACTTTGAGAACTGCTCTGTCAAGTCATAAATTGTCGAGTTACTGAGGTGGCGAAACCAGCCGCAGGCACCAAGAAAGCCATTTCCTTTGCCGGTCTTAAATCATTTACTGGCTTCAGTGTTCAAATAATGTAAACAACTTGCGAGAGATCCATACGAGGGAAAAAAGAACGAGACCAAATCGATTTGCTTCAATACGGTACCTTAGTACGGTTTGTTCAACAACATACCAGTCCCCGAGCTTGCACATGGCATTTTTGAGTGACCGGAACCCATGGATATATATATATATATATTTATATATATAGAAAGATACATACACAAAGCGAAAATTTTTCTCCCGAGTAATCACCACTCGTGTAACATGACTCCACGCACGTCAAGATTAGGGACCTTAAGATTCTGCGACGCGCTCATCTGCGACGCGCCTATTTCGGCGGAAAAACTGGGCCGAGCGACGTCTGCGCAGCGTCCGCGTTGGCGGTTAAAAATCATTAAGATCGATGTTTTCAACGACGTGGAAGTCAATTCAAAATGTGCTCTTTTAAAAAAGCAAGAGAGTCTATCGTGGTGGCGTACGACTCTGATTTAATCGATGATGAGGAATTTTTGATCTTGTATGATGCATGTCGTTCGAAAAACCCAGAATTGCCTCATCGCGACTATCCTGGATTTTCCTTGGAAGAAATGGATGCTGCTGAATGTGCTGTGGATTTTCGTTTTAAGAAGGAGATTCCTGTCCTGGCTCAAGCACTTGATATTCCGGAAAGATTTACCTGCAAGCAAGGAACCATCTGCGAAGGTATCGAGGCGCTGTGTATGGTTCTTCGACGATTTTCTTACCCTTGTAGGTACAGCGATTTGGTACCTCAGTTTGGCAGGCCAGTACCAGAGTTAAGTATGATCACGAACAATGTAATCGACTGCATTTATGAAAGACATGGAGAAAAGATAACCCACTGGAACCACCGTTTGCTCAACCCTCAATGCCTTCAAGAATACGCAGCAGCAGTACATCGAAAAGGAGCTGCTTTAGAAAATTGTTTTGGATTCGTCGATGGGACCGTTAAGCAAATATGTCGTCCTGGTCAAATGCAAAGAACAGTTTACAACGGCCACAAGAGAGTTCATGCCCTGAAGTTTCAGTCGGTGACTTTACTAAATGGCCTCATTGCGAATATGTTCGGACCAGTAGGTGTGTAATTTAAATTTTTTATTAACAGATGTTAACTGACTAATTTTTTTCCGATCAAAGACAATTTTATTGTTTTTCATCATAATGCATTTACATGTATTAAGTATTGCAAAATGCAGTTTTTTAAATTTGAACCTTGGCATGGTGGTTGTTATTAATTACAGAGATTATATAGATAAATTTTTTCAGTATTATTTAAAAATAACATTTTATTTTACTCAGCTTTTGTCCCAGAAATACAGCTCTTCTTCAGAAGATAAACTTAATTTCCTTATATTAAATTAATTTTACTGCTCATGGAGACAAGTACTGGAATTACTTTTATGTATATGAAATGTTGTTTTCATATATTTTTAGAAGGTAAAAGACATGATGCTGCTATGTTGGTAGACTCTGGCTTGTTGGGTGATTTGGAGCAGTATGCCTTTGTAAATGGACAACCAGTATGTTTATATGGTGATCCAGCTTATCCCCTTCGTGTCCATCTGCAAGCACCATACAGAAACCGCCAGTTGACACAAGAGATGGAAAATTTTAATAAATCGATGAGTGCTGTCAGAGTGTCAGTAGAATGGATCTTTGGTGACATTGTGAACTATTTTAGGTTCTTGGACTTCAAAAAGAATTTAAAAATTGGCTTAAGTAGCATAGGTAAAATGTATATTGTAGCTGCCATTTTAAGAAATGCACTAACTTGCTTTCAGTCAAATTCAACATCAAAGTTTTTTGAGCTAGAGCCTCCAACTATTGAGGACTATTTATCTTGATCATTATTATAAATTATGCCTGGTGTTAAATGAGAAATAAAAAAAGATTTCTCAGTTTTTTTAATTAATCGATTCCTGTCTGGATGAAACCTCATAAATCATCCCAAGCTATATCGTTTAGACATACACGTTTATTAGCCATGATGAGACTGTCGAGTTAGGATTGGGTTAAAATTCTTGATTTACCAAAGAATTACTATACTGTTTTAAGATGTATAAATAAAAATGTATTCAAGTGTTTTAAAGAAGTTTAAGTAAAGTTCCTGTTTGTGTATGTATAAATGTATAAATAAAATAAAGTTTACCTAACTATTTAATGAACAAATTATTTACAGTGTATAAATAAAGTCATTACTGAAAATATGGAATTCTATCAAGTTTTTGAAAATGTTACGTTAAAATGGTTCAAATAGGTTAACATTATAGTCATTATTTGTCCACCAGCTTAGCCAAAAGGGCCATTAATGCCTGACCCTGCTGCTGTTGTTGTTGCATTAAAAGCATCTGGTTGGCCTGCATTTGTTGGTTTTGTTGTCTTTGGACTTCCACAATAGTAGCCAACATATCATTCTGTTGTTTAATAAATGTGTCCATCTTTTGTTGTTCCATCACTTGGCGGTTTTGCTCTAATCTGTGGGCTTCTTCTTTTAACTCCTTTTCTCTTTCACTCTTTTCTTTTAAATACTCTAATGCAGTTAAACCTCCTTTTCTTCTTTTGTGTTTGGGACCACCCTGATGATTTTCATTCCTTTTCTGAGTTTCAGACAATTTTTCCATTGCTCTTTTCCTCATCTCTTCTGCTGCCACCTTACCTGCTTCTGCTTTTGTTTTTTCCTCCAATTCAGCAGCAGATGCTAAGGTTTCAGATGCTTCCTCTCGAGCATTTATTTCCTCCAGCAACACATCCAACTCAGTCTGTTCTGGTGATATTCCACTTGCGTTCCTCTCCTTTCTGTCTTGCTTCCGAAATTGCAAAAGCAATTTTCTCAGTCTATCCCTGACAGAGCTTTGGTCAACCCGAAAACAGAGATAATCAACTTCTTCTAATCGTTTGGCAATTGCTTCCCACACCTGCCCTCTTTCTGATGATTTCTTTCTGGTTTCAAACAGTCTTGAAACCAAGACCTCTTTACAAAACACAATATCATGGTTTGTTGTCCATTTCAATTAGAAATGGACAACAAATGTTGTCAAGTAGCAATTAGAAGTTATAATAACAGACATAAATTAGAATTCTGTCATATTTAATTAAACAAGATCTAAGATTTCGTTGTTAGCAACTCGAGATATGATTTCATATAATGACAGACACCTAGGTTTATAATTACAATATATCGTATAGACAAATTAAAGTACGGGATAAAATTGACTATTGCAGGTTATGAAGACTGTGTAAGTTACAGAAATGGACAAATATTAAAATAACGAGAGTTGTGACGAGCATGGATTAAAGTTTAGAGATGGTTTAGGGTTAGTAATGAGTCGTCTATAACGTAAAAGGATTTTTTTTTCAGAGGACCAAAAGAAACTATCTTGATATCTTCGAAGGGTGTCCTGAGACACGATGGGGGGCGGGGGGGGAGGGGCGAGGGCGAGGCCTAGGTCGGTTCTTTTCATTTAAAGCCAATCATCCCATCTGGTTTGTGACTCGTATGTGAAGGTGTCGGCAGGTCTCCCCGACATGCAAAGCGTCGCAGCTCTGAAGGTAGTATAGTATACCACATGAGATCTCACACGATGTGGAATCCTGTATTTAGAAGGAAAGAAGTACGAAAGACGTAGAAAAGCGCATGTGACAAACCGAACGTTAATGCAAGGAAAGGCAGGTGATAGAAGTTTTCTTAATTGTGACTCAACTTGAGAGGAATGTTGTCTGGTGAATGGTACAAACAAATGAACAATACGTCTAGGAAGAATGAATATTAAGGACGGCTTACCAAAAGCCTTGCCAACCAAGGAAGGACACACAGCTGTCGATAAGCTGTTCTGGATAGCCACTTTTCATTAATATTCTTCCAGGTTTTTCAAAGTCAGCTGAAGTAGTAAGTATGAAGAGCAGACGTTAAAACAACGACTACGTAATGAAGACAACAAACATTTTTTCGCATGAGAAGGGAATGAAGGAAACTAAAAAAGTCAAAAGAACGGTAAATGTGAGCTTGCGATAGACGAATGTATAAAAGCAACCACCGGTACGGTGAATCAATATACCGTACGTAATACAGTGGTTTGAACTTGGAAGGACGTTCCTTGAACCTAACAGACTCACGATGTACAAGAACATATGGGTAACTAAAGGTCTTAGGCGTGATCCTGTTATACTGTGACGTTAGTTAATATGTCTAGAGAGTGACGAATAACGGGAACGGCCGTTTACGAAACGGCTGACAATTAAAAATTTGGTACCATGTAGAAGTCAACCACATGTGAGGCACGATACGTGTAGGGTGTTGGAGAGTTACCCTAAAGCACGTGATCGTGCATGTACGAAAAATGAAAGATGTAAAATCTAGTTGAACGGGTTTAAACCCAACAAAAGTAACAGTTGTTCCGAAGCAAACCATGGTGATTCTGGTGTTGAAAGAAATCTGAACGATTGATTCCACTTGAACAAATGATTCTGTTCACTTAGAACCATTTTTGTATGATCTCGGTTAGCCGTGACATCCCGGGCACCCGGGATCTCAGGTCTGCTTACAACTTCTTGGTATTTTTAATTTGCATTCATATAAAGAATTACGTCGTGTTCCAGTTAACCGAGATGTCCCGCCTAAGCGGGATCCTACTTAAAAACAAGCGGGATCCCGGCAAGGCGAGATGAATTTTTGTACACATAAACATGAAAAGGTGGGATATTCCAGTCAATCGGGATAGAATGGATTGAACTGCGCATATTATAAACCGTTAAATATGGCGTCTGAAGCAATGAAAGAGCTTTTCGAGCCTCCAAAAAATCGTGTCAAAAACGTCATTTAGTTGTTTAATTTATACTCCCTAAGAAAACAGAATGTGTAAGTGAACTAACATGCTGAACAAAATAACATGTTCTATTGGCATGAAAGTCGCTTTTCGGCCTCCATTTTGTACAGTTTTCCACGCTTTTAGCTCTTAATACACTGAAATTTTTTTTTGAATTTTTTTTTATTTTTATTTTTTTAATGTTCCATATAAACCCGGGATCAAATTCATCCCTGTTGACCGGTATGCGAGGACCATACAAACAGCCCCTTTATTCACGAGTTTAGATATATGAATAAATTTGGCTAAATGATTACCCCAAATTCCTATGGGACTATTCAAAGCCCTACCAGGTTTGATGCACATAAGTGCTCAAGTAATGAACCCGGTTATATGCCTGAAGAGAACAAAAAGTAGCTGAACCAACGACGATGTAAGGGTTAATCGATGGTCACAAGTTTGATTATGGATTTAACATCTCCAGTGAAGATTAGCGGCCACGAGGGATCCTGAAGATCCTGCAAGAGACCATTACAGTTGAGGTTGATGTGCGAGTTGCTCCATTCCAGTTCGGGTAGAGGAGTAAACTAGTTGAAAAACGCTTTGACGTCCTTTGCGCTGTGAATTTTCTCCGAATTAAAATTTAGTTTCTTTGCATAGGTAGCGGTCAATGGAGAACACTTCACCGAGTACATACACCGCCGTCCATATCAGGAAATTTCGGTAATAGGGTTTGCAGGTGACTGTGCCATTCAAACAGTGTCGTTCCAAGTTGACCCAACTACTGCGAAACAGGTGAGTCGCATTAAGAGTGGTTATCGACCTTTCATATCCTTGGCGAAATGTATTTTGATAAAGCTTCACGTGTTTTCTTGCGGCGAGCGGAGAAGAAAATCACGTCAGCATCATTTTCCCACTCCTTTCCTTTGTCGTTTGAGGTTCAAATGTCAGGAGGAGTGAATTGAGACTTATCATCATATTTTTTTTTCACATTTTCGACAATTTTGTTCAGTATTCGTGATAAAAGTAAAGACACGTTATTTTGTTACTGTATGTGATGAGGACAAACTGTAAAATCGAAACATTTAATACTAAATCAGTCAAGGCTGCATGAGACAAGGACGAAAAAAGTACGAAAGTTCATTTAATTGGGAAACTCAGCTCAATTCAAAAAGGCTAGAGAAGTAAGATACTGAACCTGCGTCTTATATTTTAAGGGCTCTCAGCGTGCGCCAATCTTTTCTTTTAACTCAAAGGTCTTTAATGGCTTTGTGCTAGGTTATGAAAAATATTAATTGTGTTAAGCCAGGTAATTATGCATAAAAGTGAGTAAAAAGATGGAACAAAGAATTTTTATACAATGACTGGGCATAATCAGACTCATAACTCCCGGGAATTCCAAGAAAACAAAACTCATTTACTTGTCTTATAATTCTATTGGCCATCGTATACGTTGTATTTATCTGTCTTAAGTTACTCCATATCAACTGGTTATATTAAAACAGACCCGAACCTTAATCTCTCTATGGAAAAAGACAAACGAAACAGCGTCACGTTTTCTGTCCGCCATCGAAAATCTGTGATTAATCTTTCTAAAAGTCGAAATTAGTGTTCAGTTTTGAACGTTTGGAACGTAGACATTTTTGCATCCCTTTAAGTGTATACCAATTTCTTGTATTAATTTGTGAATGCAGCTTTTCGGAAAAGGCAGGACATTTCTGTACTCATCTTTTTGTAATGTATCCTTTCCTTTCTATTAACTCTACTCTAGATTCTCTACAGCGGAAAGAACTCGAGCTCATATGATGCATATTTTGAAGTACAAGACATGTTAGAGATTTTTTTCTTGTGACTCAATCGTATTATAAAACCAGTTGCATCTATTTCTTATTGAAAGACGATATTTTGATAAATATCAGTTAAAACACGAAACTATACATCCAAAATTAAAACATATGCACCCTAATTTTGAATAACCTTTTCTTGAAAAAATGCGAAATGTCGGTTAGTATTCTTTTACATTATCAAGGAATAGGACCAGATAAAATATTTTCTTCGACATTCAGTTGATGTGGGGTTTTTTTACTTGAACAATTTTTCCAGACTTCAGTTTGAATAAAATGTTTGTTTCTTCTCTCACGTCCATATTTAACTGACGTCTACTCTGCAAATCATCTAACTTTTTTTCGTCCTTGCACCGCACATGTGCTCTGTAGGGGCGTTGTCCATGTTTTACGTCGTGCAAATGTCGCACTACCTGCACACACGGTGTAAACTAAGATAGCTAATCTTCAACTCTGTACCAGTTGTTTTACGCTTTTTTGTAATATTTAGATGTCAGACTATCCAGTTGGTCAGACAGCACCACCACCATACAGTCCTTATCCTTTAGCGATTGCTCCAATATACAACCCGGTGAGTTTATGAACTTCAAGTCTCGGCTTATTGACATGAAGTCTACGAAAATGCGGTTTGCTATTCCTATTACGAATTCTGGATGAGCAAATGCTGTTTGGGAAATTTATATTTTAATAGCTAAGGCCAAGATGAAAATGAATCCCCAACGAAGAACATGAATAAAACTAAATACTAAAACCACATGACAAACGTTTCGTTGTGTAGGGAATATATGTCAATGATTCAGATTCTAACCATATTGAATTAGATGGATTATGGTGTGAAAACTATAGGAACATTGTCCGTGGGTTCGAAATATTTAATCCATTAGAAGCCGAATATTTTAGAAAGCCTTTTAATTAGACACACTTAATCTGTTATTCTGCGCGATTTCTTCATAAAAGATACAAAAAGGCTCCCCACATTGAAGGAAACTAGAATCTTCGCTGAATTAACATTGGGTAATTGACTTCACGTGAAAAAGGTCTGAGAGCCTAAACCGACGCGGGTGGGAGTGCAGAGGCTTCAGAGGTCCAGAGGTCTCTCTGCTCTTTTATAGAGGTAGGCGGGAGGAGCAGAGATTGGGACGATTTTTGCCTGCTTGGCTTATCATTTTGCCATGCTTCAATAAACAAATTTAAATTTTCGGTTGATAAAATTCGTCAATTTGTCAGGGACAAAGTCCGCAACAGCAAACGTCGCATTGTATACGACAATATCGTATGCACAAGGATTGGTGTTCATTTCAGTTAGACTGTTAGATCGACAAAACAGAGGTTGTCATTTGCTTAACTACGAAACGACTTACAAGAAAAGTATAATTTAAGAATATGAACATGAAATGCAAACGTTTTTGTCTTTTCATTTCTAAGCCTGTTCCTTATTCGGGTCCCATTACCGGTGGATTGTTTCCTGGTAAGACAATTACTGTCCAAGGAATGATCAACCTTCACCCATCAAGGTATGTACTAGTGAAAGACATTCGTGAAATACACCGGTACTTATTATACATCATATTTTTCGTGCATTTATAGCTGTACTCACATGGCTCATATTAAAGCAAAACAACACTGAAAAGCTACCGCGTTAAGATAACTTCAGATAAAAAAAAAAATGAACAAAATGATATTATCTAGGACAATTTAAGGAGGTTCACCATTTCAGAAGAAAAGAAAGTTACTCCTTTTGAATTCAGTATAGTTTACTGATTCGAATGTACATAAACTACCGAAAGGTCTCACAGCAAGTCGGCCACGTGTTCACAGAATACGGAATGTGTGCGGACAGAACATAAAAATAATGGGAGGCACTGACGTCACACTACTTCCAGCCAAATAAAAGAGATAGTGATTAAGAAGATGCAACGAAAGAGTATTCGTGAAAGCCTGGTAAAGGATTTCATTGATAATATATTTTTATTTGGTTCCGCAATTTTTCCAGTTTGTGATGTCTCTAATACAATTTTGCAAGCAGATCGTCTATTTAATAAATATAAATCATGGTGTCGGAATTGTTCTTTCAAGCACGCTAAGTATATTAAACTCGAGTAACCAAAAAGTACGCCTGGTTCAGGTGTGTAAAATGGTGATGCATGTGTTCGTTCAAACGGCGATATTTAAAGGACGAGTCTCAGACTGATGCGTTGTGAACATGTCCCATTATCTGTTTCATTTACGGTATAATTAGCTACGAACGGCTTAGAAAGGTTGTTTTGAACGATTATTCAGAGCTATAGACTCTGTCTATGATTCGATGGACGAGATATGGATGATGAGCTGGTGGACCACTTCATAATTCAATTGGCTGGTGTAGCTCATCTTCGAATCGTTTGCCTCCAGAGAATGGTCGAGAGGGGAAGCCAGTCAGAATCAAGTTAGTGTCGAATCGCGTCTCTGAAAGTTTAGGTCCGGCTGCAAAGCTTCCAAATTTTGACCACGTTTCAAGTTTCCTACGTTTTTACTCTTGATTTCTCGCATTAAGTCATACAGGAAGAGTATGCTCAGTACCCTGAAGATCTGCATCGATGCAACGCACAACTTCAGTTAAGGTACCGAAGCTGGTAATGTCTCAGTGAGTGTGAGCAGTGATTCAACTGGTGCGAGAAATAGCCTGGTTACATGCAAAGAATAAGAAATAAAACAAAAGTTATATGTACGCTGAAATTAAAATACTGTAGCTTCTCCGTAGATTGTTAATTGGGTTTTTTTTTTTGCACTGAGTTAATGAATATTTGTGACGTTTTTTGTACAGTCTTTCTTCCAGACATGACAAACTGTATTTGCCGGTGCGTCACATTTGATTAAGAAGTTTGATGTTTAGGAAACGTGAGAGCTTGGATATATTAAGGTAGATGAATGATCTTCAAGCTCGATACTCAGAAAATGATTTCTGAGCCCCAGACGGGGATCGAACCCGCAACCTTCTGATGACCGGTGAGACGCTCTAACCATTGAGCTACCGAGACTCAGAAGGTGAGCTACGGTGCGAGTTCGATATATATGTGCGACCTAAGCGGAAGCCACTATATATTAATAATAATGAAGGCAGTTTATGATTTTAGAAATTTGAGAGCTTGGATATATGTTAAGGTAGATGAATGATCTTCAAGCTCTGTACTCAGTGTAGCTCTGTACCGTTCTGGGGCTCAGAAATCATTTTCTGAGCCGCAGAACCTCTATAGAACCTATAAGTTCGCACATATATATCGAACTTGCACCTTAGCTCACCATCTGAGTCTCGGTAGCTCAATGGTTAGAACGTCTCACCGGTGATCAGAAGGTTACGGGTTTGATTCCCGTCAGGGACTCAGAAAGTTTTTCTGAGAGAACAGCTTGAGAGCGTGCGTATTAAGAACATAATTACCAAGCTACCACAAACACATCATTGATTAACATAAAAATAGACGACATATCGAGACTAGCAGAGTGGCAGTACATGTGTCTACCATCTATACGAACCAGTACACAAATTTAACCTTCGCTTACCAACTGAGTCTTTGTAGCTCAATGGTTAGAGCGTCTTACCGGCGATCAGAAGGTTTACGGGTTTGATTCCCGTCAGGGACTCAGAACGTTTTTCTGAGAGAACAGCTTGAGAGAGAGCGTATTAAGAACATAATTACCAAGCTACCACAAACACATCAGAAATTACTCATCTTAATCAAATTTAGATGAATGATCTTCAAGCTCGATACTCAGAAAATGATTTCTGAGCCCCAGACGGCGATCGAACCCGCAACCTTCTGATGACCGGTTAGACGCTGTAACCATTGAGCTACCGAGACTCAGATTGTGAGCTAAGGTACAAATTAGATATATATGTGCGACCTAAGCGGAAGCCACTATATATTAATAATGATTGAAGAAGTTTGATGTTTAGGAAACGTGAGAGCTTGGATATATTAAGGTAGATGAATGATCTTCAAGCTCGATACTGAGTATCGAGCTTATCAGATTCCCGTGTAACTTACGAAAAGAAAAAGAATATTTTCAGAAGACCGTCATTCATTTTTTTTCATGGATGTTTGTAAAATTTATTAATTTATAGTTTATATGATTCACTTGCTTATGATCAGCTTTTGGCTGAAAACGAGGACCTTTATTCTTTATTTTTTTAATCTCTTGACTGGAAATTGTTATTAACACTGTCTGTTGTGGAGCTTTTTATGTAAAAAAGGTGTTTGTAGGACTTTCTAAGTTTTGTTTACTTTGAAACACATTCCTGAACCTCAAACATGAATTGAACCACTTGAGACTGGTTTGTGTTTGACAGTTTAACCACTAATTTAGTAGTATCGTCGATAAACAATTAGATATAGAAGATTTATATGCATTGTGATGCCTGTTTTGTATTGAAAAGAGCATTTTCTGTTTTTTTCAGATTCCACATTAACCTGAAAAAAGATGCAGACGTTGCTTTCCATTTTAACCCTCGTTTTGATCAAAATAGTATTGTCCGCAATACATTGGTCAATGGTTGCTGGGGAGGAGAAGAAAGACATGCAAACGGATTTCCTTTCGCTCCTGGTAAAATGTTTGATATCAAGATCCTCTGTGAATCGGATTGCTACAAGGTTGGTTCGTTATGAAAAGTTGTACTCACACACTCTGACAGTCGTCAAAGGTAATGTGACTAGCTCAGATCGATGCAGAAACGAGTTAGATTGGGGATGAGTACAGCTGTTCCCGCTCGTTTGTTTTCGTCAAGGCAAATGCCAAGTGGTAATATTTTTGTGGCCGATCCACATCTAAGCAGCACACTTGTGTTGTTTGTCATGCAGGATCGATTAGGCGGAGTTTAGCGGAAGTGGTTTTATTGTTAACTTTAATAGTATTTCCTTCCCTAGGCATCTTTTGAAGGGTCGATTTTAAGGATCTACTGTCTCGAAATAGAACGTTTGCCTGCTTTATCAGGTGTTTCCTCAGTTGATACCAATACAGTGAGGCCAGTTTTCCTGCGTTTGTATTGTAATGAGCGCTGGAGCTCAGTTGGAAGACAAATCAACTCAGAGAAGCGGGCAAAATGGCAAGTTATATAGGCTCTTTTCCCACTTTGGAAAAACCTTAATCCATCTAAGTGCCCTAACAAATTGCTTGTACAGGAAATTAAATGAATATTTAAGTTTGTTTCATTTGAAAGAGGTCAAAACTTTACAAAAAAGTGTTTCTTCAACTTTCCATTCTGTCGCTTCCTTCACGAGATATTCAGAATTGTTTGATTTGTAAATGAGACGTTTTTGACGTCAAATTATGATTACTATTTTAACGAAGTCATTTAAAACTTCGCATGTAAATTCATCTTAAGATCCTCAGCATGACTAGACCAAATCAACTTAGCTATTGTGACATTTTTGAATTTACTGATGTTGGGGACTTGGTACCAATACATTACTATGGGAACATTACACAGCAGATACCAAAATTTATTAAAAAGATTATCTGACCAAAAACGTACAATTGTTAAAAAATATTTCGAAAAATAGTTTCAATCTGTGGGGCATAACTAGGGTACTTCGAAACCATAAATGGATTACTTTGGGAGCTGCGCCAGGCCGATACCAAGAAAGGGGTTAGGATGGCAAAGGAACTCCTCCATCAGACCGCAATGTTGTTTTCGGAGACTATACCCTGTACAAAATTTAACCGTTTTCTAGAATTGAGTTGGGTGTTCCTAATAATTCTAGGAAAAGTACTTGACATATGTAAGCATTTTTAAAACCTTGCAACATCCCACATGTTTGGATCACAGTGTCCACACTCGGAAGAAGGTAAGAGCAGATGAAGAAAGCAGCAGCTTAAACAGAATGGGCTGCGTGTCGGTATTGATTATTGTTGTATGATACAGCTGGGCAACTATTATTTCATCATTAGCGAAGCTAATGATATGTTTGGATATATGTAGTAATGAGTTCGTGTCATATCGCTGTCACTTCAGGTCGCTTCAATTCTGTGAGGAGATCTAAATTTAGTAATCCAACCTAACGCGAAACGTGTGTTTTCGTGTCTAACAGGGTTTCGAATACGTGTGAAAAGCTTTTTGTCTCAAAGAACGTGGTTGTATCCATTTGTTGTCAAGTCGGTCACATAAGATGTAGTGTTGGTATTGTTTATGATTTTATTTGGTCAGAATTTTTCACATATCTAATTACACCACACCTTGCAGGTTGCTGTAAACAACCAACATTTCTGCGAGTATTTTCACCGCTTGAAACAGCTGAACAGCATTCAAAGTTTGGAAGTCGCAGGTGATTGCCAGCTCTCTCAAATCATCATTCAGTGACTTGTTCAATGACAACGGACCACTATTACTTCCAAAGTTTTATGGTGGTTTTGAACCCAAATTTAATTCAGCGACTAACAAATGTAATTATCATCATTCTGATTCCTTTTTTTAATAAAATGTCTTACTTTCTGTTATGGTAGCACTGATTTTAAAGATAAAATTTTCCACACACACCCGCCCTCAGTTCTGATGCAGTATTTGAATCTTTGAAATAAGTTACGGTTTAATATAGGGGACATTTTGTTTTCATATATTCTGTAAGATTGTCCGGACTCAGTATTAATTAGATTTGTAATTTGATGTACGCTTTTTAACTCCCTAATTAGGAGTCGAGTTAAAAACCAGCTGAGAAAAACATGTTAGATTTCGATTTTAAAACATAATAAAAAGATTTCGGCCCCATGGACTATTAGTAATGTTCTCTTCAAAGAGACTGATACCCAATTCGCATCGTTATATGGCTCAATTCCGTTCTGCAGCCTAGGGTGACCCATTGGACTCTATTAAAACTGACTTCTGTCAGTGAGTGGACCAAAATGAAACCAAACATAGAGAAAGATGATGGTTTTCTTGGCCCTACACAGTCACCAATGTAAATCTGACCACAGATAAGGAGACACCAGAAGTGTCACTCCGAGGCAAAATTGTCCCAATTTTTTCAGTACACGTGCGTCCCTTCCACCACGTTAGCCAGCTGCGCAGTTTTCCCGCCCAGCTGGGCTACATTTAAAGTGTGGGTGCGAGAAATATTGAGCGGTGGCAGGTGTGGGGGTTGGAATTATCTTTTTCGTGTGGTTTTTGGGCTGGAATTAATTTTTATCTCTAATTTCAGGAGTTTTAAGTAGTATGATTAAATATTCAGAAATACACTCCTTTTTTCCTTGGTGGGAATTCAGACAGGAAAAATAGCAATAATTACATTACTAGACCTCAAACCTACCGGAAATCATAAACGAATACAGATTTGCAAGCTCATCTCGTCTTTACTAACTTTCTGTACGCCATCCCTCATTGTTTTTTTTAAATACCCAATTATTTTTGGCCGCCCAATCGTCGGCGGATAACTGTAACAATGACCAGAACTGAGGAAATTCTTGATGCTCAACGTCTTCTAATTCATTATTTGTTGATGTTGGTTCTGAGGCAGAATACCAAAATAATTGCTATATGGACTTGAAATAAAGATGTAAATGAGTCGACAAATATGCCACGGTATCTTAAGAGTTTTGTTTTCATCTACATATTTCTATATCTAGATTTTATTTTATATTTATAAATGGATAATATTGTTTTGCAAAAAACTCATAATTTTCTGGATGTTGTTCTAACCATTTTGATTCAGAATTAAAATTTCCATAAATTTTTGAGTTGTTTTTTCAAAGAGTCAAACCAAGCAGCAAGAATTACAAAAATTGTTTTAATAAAAACTTAATGATTGATCATAAATTTTATATTTACAGACAATCATCAACATTTTTTAAATTAAAATACAGCGACGGGTTTTAAAAGAACATTTTTTTTATTTATCCTAAGTTATAAGTTAATAGCATCATATAGATTGTAATGATTTTTAATATTTATAATATTAATTTTGGTTTCAACAGTAGAAGGCAATTCTTTTATTTCATGATGAAGCCATTTTAATCTTTCTTCTAGAATTTCTGCAGCATATGGAAATATGTCAATTGATTCTTCTTGTCCTCATTATCTGTCTCAAATCTTTGCATACTTTCAATAAATAAATGGGTGGAAAATACAACACAAGGATCATTCTCTTGAAAATCACAGTAGCGATAAACTTTTGTCTTTTTCGTATCCTTATAAAAATATATTTCAATATCAACATGTGGTTTTGCCATGGATAAACTGTGTAATGGCAACAATCCTTTATTAAAATGCAATCTTACATGTTTTTATGGTTCAGATTCTGTTCAGATCGACAAATCAGACAGTTCTGATGAATTTAAAGACGGTTATGATGGGGGTGACGTATGGCAAAGGAATAAAATCAAACAACTTTTTTAACAAAAGAGGTATTTCATTTGGTGGTTTGCATCAATTACTTCAAAAAAGAAAACAAGAAAAGAAAAAAAGATGAGCAAGATTAATTTTATCAAAATGAAACTGGAAAAATTAATAAGTCTATTAAAGAAAAATCATACACGTGTACAAAGCGTTACTAAAGGGTTATTTAAAATTGAAACAATTGATGAAGCCTATGTTTCAAGATTTAAATTAACAAACAGTGTTTATCAATTAAGTACAATGGTAAATAAATGACATATCCCGAGTTTTAAAATGATAAAAAATTTTTACCAAAAGTTTTCATCTTATTCAAGATATGAACATTTACCAACTGATTATTTACATATGTATTTTGAAAAATTTCCACAAAGACCATTGTAATTGTGAATTATTTATTAATGGATGGTCTACTAATTTTGTAATTACAACTTAACCTAATAATTTAAGTAATAAAGATAAAAAACCTACACCTTTTTCTCCCTAAAAAGAAAAATATATCAATATAGGGAAAGGAAATGATAACGGTGGAGGCATTAGATCTGTTGGGCAAAATACTCAAGCATATAAATGTGGTAATAAAGCAAAGTTAGGTGCATATTTAGTGCAGTATGATAATTTAGATAAAGAGGTACCAAGTTCATGTTTTCTAGTAGCATTACTTCTAGGTTTAGCAATATGTGGAAAAAAAGCATGTATATAAAAAGTTGCGAATAGATCAAAAATTGATGATCTAATTTCTACTGAAGAAATCCTGAATGTTTACACTGAACCAGGTGCTTCGGTTGGGAAAGTTTTTGGGAGGGATTTTGTAAAATTTTATGAAAGTTTTTTATGTGCTTGTGGCTTTGACAAGGATAGTATTTTCATCTCATTATAACGATAATATAGTTTACAATTCACATACTAATGAGGACGGTAACATTCGTTTGACAAACAACTTAATTCGATTATGGTTGAATGATACACATGACTTTGTGTTAAATTTTTGTCAATTTATGTTTGGGTGTCAGAAGCTTTTGTGAAAAATTTATGCATAGTCAATGAAAAAGAAAAAGTCATGTATATTTAATTGAAAGTATGTCTCAACTGTCATGTTCTATTTAAAAGCTGAAAATGTTTTGAATCTCACTACAGGAATAAATTTTTTAAACTTAATCAGGTTTTGTCAGAAAAAGATGATAAAGAAAATTTACCAAATGTATTCCTTTTTTTTTATTTTGAAACTAAGTGATGAAGTTGGAATTATGATACCTTATTATGTGGTTCAAAAATGTGATGATATAGAATTTCAAAAAGATTCAAATGGGAAAATTCAAGATGTTGTGGCCAAACACAATTTGTATTTGAGGGTGAAAATTTAACTGAAAATTTTTGTGAACTTTTATTTGAACAAGAAAATTCAGTATTGGTTGGTGACAATGGATCTAGGCTTGACACTATTTTATAATAGATATTAGAAAAAAAATACTAAACTATCATATACAATTATGGGCGGCAGTAAAATTATGACATCAATGCACAAAACTGCTACCATTATTGATAGTTATTTGTTTTTCCAAACAAGTTTAGCCAACTTCCCTTAGTGCAAGGGTGTGAACCAAGTTGAAAACGGTTATCATCCCTATTTATTTACAGATATTAATTATACAGGACCTATTGTTGATCAAAATTATTTTGATTTAAAAAACATGAACAAAAATAAACTGCAAAAATTTCAACAGTGGTATGAATCTTGGGTGGAAACTTGGCTTTGATAGATTGTGCTAGCACAATTTTTGGTATAATTTGCAATTGTGAGCACAATTTTCAGTTTTTTCCGAAAAAAAGCACTGCTAGCGTAATTATCGTTTTCTGCTTCTTCCGAAGCATTTAAATTGGTCATTTTTCTATACTGAAAGAGTTTATCATCAAAATTTACTCCTAATCGGCATCAAAGAACATAGGGATGTTTGTAGTTTCGTAACCAGTCCCTACTGAGGATGACCCACCGCCGGCGGGCTGCACCACTGTACTGCTGTGGTGCTGTTTGTTTAACAACCGTGATGGCCGTGATTTAGAACGCAAAAACGAAGTGACAGGAACAGTCAGTGGTCCAGGAGGAACTGCAATAACCCGACAATGAACTGTGAGATCAACTGGAGGGAAATATGAAAAGAGAGGAAAGTTTGGTGCGAAAAATGAAAGTCTGCATGATCGTGTAGCACAATTTCCAAATGAAAATCTCACCGTACAACAATGCAAGCTGTTTTGCAGTGCATGCAAAGAGCGTGTATCAACAAAAAAAAGCATTTTAAAGAACCATGTTGTTTCGAAGAAACATAACATGGGAAAAGAAAAACTCTCCAAGTCAAAGTTGAGAGAAAGAAGTATTATTGAGGTATTTCAAGCATCCGAGAATAAACAAGTACGGGACAGTACATTGCCAATGAACGAACATGTATTTCGTGTTGAAGTGCTTGAGGACTTTTTAAAGGCCGGTGTTCCTGTCTATGAGGTGGACAAACTTCAACCCCTACTTGAGAAGCATGGATGTCGATTAACTCATAGCACCAACTCGAGGCATTATATTCTATTCATCCTGAAGAAAGAGGTAGACTAACTGAAGCGAGAAATTGCCTCACCATCTTGCGATCATGACACCCGAGATCTTTCTCTCATTTTTGACAGGAGTACAAGGCAAGGGGAAGCATTTGTCATTATCGTCGGTTTTCTTGACGACGACTGGAGCGTTCAACATCTGATTAAGATTGACATTTGTGAAAAGGTTGTTAATGCAGAAGGCTTGGCTCATGTTCTTAACGAGTGTCTGTCAATTATGGTATAAGAGGCAACTCATTACTTGCAGCCATGAAAGATGGTGCTAGTGTCAATCAAGCAGCCATGGAGCAGATCAAGTTTACACTTCCAAAAGTGTTAAGTGTTGTCTGCTTTTCACACACGCTAGACAATGTAGGTAGCCACTTTCAGATTCGACACTTTGGGAATTTGGCAACTTATGGATTTGCATGTTCAGTCACACCCATAAAGCGGAGCTTTTATGGCAGGAGCAGACAGGCCGCTAACCAAAGTCCTAAAGCGAGACTTGGTGGTGGTCCAAGTGGGAAGTATATAAACTACTGCTGGTGCAGCTTGATGATGTGAGGGGATTCATTCAACAGGTAGCAGCCGAAAACATTGCCCCACAAACTGTCGCACAGATTCAAGATATTTTATCTGATGAACAACGTTGGATTAACGTTCAGTTGGAACTGGCTGCTGTTGTTGATATTGGTGAGCAGTTTGTAAAGGCCACATATTACTTGGAGGGGGATGGCCCGCTTGTCTTTTCTTGTTATGAGCGATTGCAGACCGTCACTGAAGTCTGCCAAGCTCCGCACTTCCCCAATGTTTGTGCAGTCTCTTCTGCAATCGTAAGAAAAAACCCTACGGAACAGGCTGCAGCATTACAACAGAGGGCCAATGTGGAAATTCAGAGGACCAAAATTCAATGTGGAACTTTATGACATCGTCAGGGCATTTACGGTAGCCAGAATAATATGTCCAGTGGCTGTGCAGTGGTTAAGGCCAACAGCAGCCAATGTCGAGGCTCTTCACATTTATAGATAGTCGTCCTTGTTGACCACGACGATCCCATTACCGTTGTCGGATTTCATGGTTATTATGCTGCGGTCATCTCTTAGAGTCTTGAGAAGCTGATAGTCTTCCTGTGTCAACAAGAAATTAGATTGTGAATAATTTCGGTAGCCTGACGGGGCAACGTCTTGAAGTTTTGTCTTAAAGGAATCATCATCAAAACCGGAGTCCTTGTAAATTGTTTCTCGTTTGAGCTGTCGATATAGATATTCAAAGGGCAGGAGAAAGTCACAGTAGTCGAGTTTATTTTGTGGGAGTGAGAAGTTAAGTCCTTTGGCTAACTATCTATCTCTCTACATGTATGACATTTTCGCCGGTACAACCAAATTCAAACACCTGTC
Organism: Heliopora coerulea; assembly: GCA_030142905.1. Taxonomy (NCBI): domain Eukaryota; kingdom Metazoa; phylum Cnidaria; class Anthozoa; order Scleralcyonacea; family Helioporidae; genus Heliopora; species Heliopora coerulea. Next base: position 1,123,690 of record JASJOG010000004.1, read on the forward strand.
ATCCGACCTATTCAAACATACCATCAACCAGGAGAATCAACTTTGAAGCTTTCTCCGCAACCTCATGAAGGGTAACGTTATATCCAAAGAAACGTATGAACATTTAGCTCCCTCAAGCTCTCAACCAGATATCATGTACGGTTTACCTAAAGTGCACAAGATTAATTTGCCTTTCAGATCTATCCTTTTCGCCATTCGCACTCACACATACAACCTGTCAAAGTTTCTTGTTTCTTCCCTTACTCCCCTTCTTTCGAGCCCTTTTATGATAAGTGATACTTTTTCCTTTCTTGAAGAATTATGAGGTTTTAATTTTGATGCAGACGAAGTTTTCATGGCTAGCTTTGATATTAATTCGCTTTTCACTAATGTTCCGCTTGACAATACAATAGACATCATAGTTAACAAGGCTTTTAACAATTCCGCACTTTACAATGGTTTCTCAGTATCACAATTCCGTAAACTCTTATGCCTTTCAGTAAAGAATTGGTTTTTTGTATTTAATAACCGTCTTTACGAACATGTTGATGTTGTGGCCATGCGCTTTCCCCTAGGTCAACTTTTTGCCAACACTTTTTTATCCTTTCATGAGCATAATTGGATAGCCAATTCCCCACCAATTCCTTCACTTGCGAGTTGGAGAATAATTCAACTCTCCCCTTTCTGGACGTCCTGATCGATCGCTCGGACAGGTTTTCAACCTCTGTTTACCGAAAGCCCAGTTTCACCGGTTTAGTCACAAATTTTGACAGTTTCATTCCTGTATCCTATAAATGTGGTCTGGTTTATACTCCACTTAATCGTTAATTTAAAACCTGTTCTTCTTACCACCTCTTTCATTACGAGTTACTTGACCTCAAAAAAACTTTTACTCAACAATGGATATCCTGACATTTTTCTTGACCGCTGCACTAGAGTCTTTCTCGATAAACTGTTCAGTCTGCCCACGCGAAATTCAAGCATACCTGAAAAAACTGTTCCCAACTTTTCTCTCCCTTTCACAGGTTCACTCTACAAATCCGAACTCAAATTGCTAAACTATGTTCCTCTGCTTTCCCACACGTTACCGTACGTTTCATCTTGGCAGTCAGGCAGACGATTGTCGGGTTTCTTTTCCTTCAAAGACCGAATTCCCAAGTTAATGAGTTGCGTATTATTTATAAATACTCGTGTCAATGCTGCAGAGCGTTGATTTTCCACCAAACGCGCCAACATTTTCATACTCGAATCTCAGAGCATATGTGGGTTTCGCCTTTGACGGGAAAGAAACTTGCAACGAATTCCCTTTCAAGCGTTCTTACCCACTCACATCAATCTCTTCACCACATCTCTTCTGATGATTTCACTATCATCTCTTCTTGTCGTTCAAACTCCAACTTTGAGCTCCTTCGAGAGAGAGCTTACTGATATCGAAATTTAGACCCTCTCTCAGCGAAAACATCTCATCCATACCCCTTTCTTTATTTTAGTATCACGTGACCTTTTCATTGTACCTTTCATTTCATTTTATTATATCTCTATTTTCTTGCCACCCTACATCTTGTTACTTTAATTGTATTGGTTAGTCCTCATGTTACTTATCACGTGTGAATAGATATATAGGTTTTTGTCACACTTCTAAATAGTCACTTTGAAGATATTTCACGTCCACAACGAAATGTTAGTAAAATACTTTGTGTTTTTTTTTTTTCTGTAGTTATGGCTCTCCATATAAAAACCCTGAGCTGGGCTCTCATTTTTACATTACGTCTACGTTTTCCACCCGGAAAATCAGTAGTCATGATTATAACTGATGCTCTGAAAAAAACATCTCTTTGGTCTATTATGTGATTGTACAACTGGTAAATACCTAAAATCACAAAATTCACATATTAATAATATGTTAAGTTAACCCGAAGCTTACACGTGATTATTATCAAAAGGGAAAAACATTAACAAAAAATCTGCGGTGAGGAACAAACAAATTTTTTTTATTTCTTTATTCTTGGTTAAAATATACAAAAGATGTTGGATGTTTTAATAACAATAATAATGAAAATGATAGTTATAAATTTAAAAAACAAGAGAATACTTTTCAAAGACATGTTTCGGCAAGACTTATGCCATCTTCAGTTTACAAGATGATGTTTGCAAGGCTTTAAATAAGAATTATAGTATGAATAAATTAACTAATTACAATGACGATATGTTAGATGATTAACACACTGTCATTGTAATTAATCATCTAACATATCGTCATTGTAATTAGTTAATTTATTCATACTATAATTCTTATTTAAAGCCTTGCAAACATCATCTTGTAAACTGAAGATGGCATAAGTCTTGCCAAAACATGTCTTTCAAAAGTATTCTCGTGTTTTTTAAATTTATAATGAAAAAGATCCAGTCAAAATTTTAATTTTTAATTTTTGGTTGGTGTTTCCATACTTTTGTTAATATGTACACTTTTTTTAGAAGATGCTATTTAGAAGCACAACCTTAGAAGAACTCAAAAATGGCTACCATAAGGTCGTCAGAACACAAAAATGTGCAGAATACGAAACAGTTTTCTGTCGTCAAATGCGTAAAGATGGTAAAAAATTTTACTTCTGCTATGAGCCTAATCAAATCATCTTAACCATTCGACATCTTTTTCACATCACCTGGTATAAGAAGAACAAACCCACAACAACTACAAGATTTACATGAAACACTGCAGAATTTCTTCACAGCTGACCATGGACAAATATGTGTAGTATTAAATCAAACTTTAATTGTAAAACTATAAAAACAACCTGTACATATATGCGTCTAATTTTTATTTGTTAGTAAATTGTTCAAAACTAAAGACTCATGATTTACATTTATAAGAACATTTGGCAGAACTCTGACAAATAAACATCTTGAGCTAAGGTGTCCCATCATTTTTAATCCTCATTTTGGATTTGTTCTTTTAGTTGCACTCACTATGTCATCTGATTATCTTGTATTTCTGTGTAAAGGGAATGCACTGAAAGACCGTATTCTTGCATTTGTCATTTTACAGTCCATGAACTCACATGAAGTAGCTCTGAAATTGAACAGATACTAAACCTGGCTTTTACAAGTATTGCGAGCTGTTCCTTGCTAACTGCATGCTTTGGTCTACCTGGTTATCCCACGAAAACAGTATTTTCTCTGATGTTCATCCCCAAGCACTCTAAAATTGATTATGCATTCTGAACAAATTGAATATTTCTTTTGGTATTCTTGTCAAGGAGTCTAAGATAATGACAAGCTTCTGAATTTCTCGAAGCTCTTCTGCTATGTGGTAATTATCAGCACTATGAACATTAGAAACAATCTCCCTTAACTTGGATGTTATTATGTCTTTCAACTCAGCAGTGAAATCTGTCACTATGTTCGTTTATCTTTCTGCCCTGCTTAATGTACCAGCTACTCACACGCACATGAAATTTTGCTAGGTGATGATAATAGTACAACACTGCATAATAATGCCACAGTGCATGATAATATCGAAACATTGCAAAATAAGACTGAAACAGTGCCTAATAATAACAAATCGGTACAAATAATGAAACATTGCGCAATAATAATGAAACAGTGTGTACCAATACAAACCAATGCTTTATAATAAAGAAACAGTGCATAATGACAAATCAACAGTGCATAATACTAACAAAGCAGTGTATAATGATAACAAAGAAATGCAAATTAATAACTAGACACTGCATGATCATGATGAACTTGGGAATAATAATCACGAAAAACTGTACAATAATGAACCGGTAGATAATAACGAAACAATAGTTTTGACGGTAATGACACCCCATACTTACCAGTGAAATGTCCGTGAAAATTTTCTTTTTAACCTGGATTCTTCATTGTCAGATCCCTCACTATCACTTTGGGATGTGTTGTCGTTTCCTTTCACATTTTTGTCTTCGTTTACTACAGATCTACGTAGGAGTTACCTCATTTTCATAATAGCCTTACAAGAACGTTACCGAGAAAGTGGTCACTCCAATATGGCGCAGATTGAATTTCGCGGGCTTCGTTTTCTTCCGCACGCCAACCCCTGGGTTGCTCGATCCAGTCCTATTTTTCAGTTCATCTACTTAATATATCCAAGCTCTCAGGTTTCTCAAACATTAAACAGTGGACCATAGTTACCAGGGTTAAGCCAACTTGACCGAGGCTGTGACCCAGTCCCGGTGAAACGCAGAAGAGAAAATCAATAAAGTAGTACATGTATTTCGAAGTTCCTGTTTTGTAGCTCTTCGTTGGATTAGAGGAAGATGTACTCGCATACGTTTGCAGCCAGCCAGCCTATATTTAATCCGGTAAGACCAGGAAGTGATGATTCCATCAAATGTCGTGCATTCGCACAACATCTGCATCATGTCTATTTACTATCGTGGAGAAAATTAACGCCAGCCGTTCGATTGGTGTGACAGGTCTTGAGAGGCGCTAATGCAGTTTCGTACCTCAACCATATAAATGTAAGTAACATAGGTAAATTATACATCAGTCGAAAGGTTTTTACCTGGAGATTACAGTGATACCGTAATATCGACTATTCACCTCAAATGTAAGGTATTATAACCAACAAAACAGACTAACTCAAGTTCGTGTGCGTGAAGAATGAACCAAGGGCTCAAGACCATTTCAAGTTAAGTCTTTCATTGTTTCTTCGCTCTTGAAAAACCGCGAAAATGTGTATAAACTCCACCCTAACCCTAATCCAAACCTTGGGTAACATACATATTTTCGGAGAAGTACGAAGAAACATGATGCTACGTAACAAGGGTGGTTTTCTTTTGGCTTTAATGTATTATGTTTGCGGTGAATAATTGATAGCATGGTATCACTGTAATCTCCAGGTAATAAACTGTCGAATGATATATGATTTACTAAACTTACTTGTATTTATATGGTTGAGGTGCGAAACTGCATTAGCGCCGTCTTGCGACGCCATAAAGTGCGCCATAAAATGAGTATTTGGATTGTTCTTGTCTTCACCTTTTGTCGCTGATTCATTTGTTGCTAGTGTACAGCATGTCGGAGGATTTACCCGTGTAGTGTTAAGAACAAATGTCGCGTGGAAATATCCAGCGACTACTAATCACTACCTGTAGCCTACAGCTTTCCGCAAAGAGTTCGTGAGAATTTGACGAACTAGTTTAAAAGTAATGCGCGGTTTTCTTTTCCTTAACTCAAGGAATTCGTTTGAAATCAGAGGATCAATTTTCGGGCAGCGCTTTAAGCCTACCCGACTTGAATCCCCTCTCGACCGTGAAATTGTCAAGGAGGTGTGAGCGGTTGCAAGTTGAGAAGATTCTGCGTACTTAAGTTCTTTGTATTTAAGATTATGGCTAGTGCAAAAACGCTAATTCATTATATGGCAAAAGCCCCAGTATAAAATGCCATTTATTTTTTTTTCTTTGTTTTGTAACCTTGGTGGGAGAATTGAGTATTTAGAACGAGTTTTGTAATGATTTTTTCGAAGACCAGAATCAAGCTACAGATCTTGTTGGTTATGAAACTGGTGAGATCAGATGCAGCCAATTGAGTATTTGTTAAGGTGAGGATATAAAGTGTATAAAGTTAGTTTGACCTTTGAGAAAACTTTTCTTGTTCAAGAGCCACAAAAATACTCCAAAAATGGCTTTTCTGATGCAAAAACATATGCTTTCAAAAAAGGCACAATTTTCTTGGAAGAGGGGCAATACTAAAATGGGACAATGAATTTTTCTTGCCTGTTTGAGGGAGTAGTTGCCCCTAGTGCCCCTTTCAGTGTACTCCTTCAGTGTACTCAGTTTTACAACCAAAGACTGCTCTTCTTCCCCCAAAAATTTATCATCTGGTCCCTTCTTGGTTCAGAAATTGTTCAGTGTATATTTTTAGGATTAAGATCAAGACTTTTGGTTAATATTAATTGTGAAATATTAAGTGAAGTGTAAATATTAAGGAAATAGTGTGAGGAAGTTTGGATCAAAAATGTATAGCATGTGTGCATCTTAATGTACTAGATTTACTGCTTGTTTATCAAGAGTGTTATCAAGAAACATTTTCAGCTTAACAAAAATATTTTCAAATAATTGCATCATGATGTTCTCACTTATTGGGAACATAATGCTACTAAAACATGTCACAGATCTGATGTGACAATGGAGAGGCAGGCCAGCCAAGACAGGCAAGGTAGAGCAGCTGCTCCAGGGTCTAGGCCATTCAGGAACCAGGGTCATACACAACTGAGGCCTATAAGCCCCTGCTTAAGGAGCAAAACTGGGATGTGAGCAGCAACAATCCTTCTTTGCTGTGAAGTCCAAGGTTTGAAATAAGTATTCATGATTCAAAAATCAATTTACAGCTTTTACAATTTGAATTTCAGAAAATTTGAGTAAAGTCACAAATCAAAATTTTCTGATATGGCTGATGCACTGTAATAGCTGTGATTCTTTGGTATACTGGGTTAGTTGGCCAGGCTCGAAATACCACATGCACACATGCACGAATGCCCGTAAAATTCGAGATGTGCATGTAACTTTTGTCACTTACATGCACTGCGTGCACGTAGAAATTTTCACACAGTGACTGCATGGGCCGCACTTCATAATCAGCATCATTACTTTAGCTTCAGAGTAATGATTGGACATGGGACATAATAGTAGTTTGTAGCAAATAGCATATCAATATTATTTAGCTGATAATTCAATCATGAACGAGTCTTAATCTACTATGCAAATTTACGCCCGTCATTTTGCCATAATCATCAAGTGAGCCTGTGTTCTGAGGAGTCTCATTCGAAAACTTCAAGTAAACCAAATCATTATTGAAAAGAAGTGAAATTGTGTCTCAGGAATTTTTTTGAACTTGTCTGTGCACATAAATAATTGGTGGTGCAGGTAGTTAAAAAAATTAGGTGCATGCTGTGCATGTAAGATTTTCCTATTAATTCAAGCCTTGGTTGGGACATATTTTTTGAATGTATTCATACTGGGAATTTGCCATACTTCTTTGCAGAATTATTGTTGACACCATTAAATTTGTCAGGTTATATAAACTTTTTTCATGCAATTATTTGGGCTCATAAACATGCCAAAGGAAACCAGTATAAATACTGCAATGTGTAAGTAAATGAGGAAATGATTTGAATTCAATATCAGTTCAATGGGTGGAAAAAGGTTTTACCAATTGTAATATCTCACACAAATACAGATTTATAATGCATGACTTAGAAAATGAGATTGAGTATGAGAACTGTAATTTTTAGTGACAAGATATTTCTCTATGTGTTTTGTAGATGAGACAAAATTTTAATGTAACATTAGATCTTAACTTAAATTCTAAACATTTTGTTATTGTTATTATCAACATGGTAGTGTAATCTCCATAACTGAGCTTTGAAATCCCTGAAAAATCACAAACTGTTTTTCAACAATTAATTTGAACCCAAGAGTCCCTTATGGCTCTTGGCATAGAGTTATTTAAAGACTTTAGTTATCTGTACCAAAAGTTGATCCACAGAACTTACTCAGATCCCATAGAGGCCCCCTACATGCCCTAGTTATTTCCTGCAAAAAAGATTACCAGCATGGTATCTTTAAAGATTACAATATAAGTAATATATTAATATGATATAAGAAATATAAGGATATGTAAATATTATATTAGTTTAGGCTTCAGAGATCCTGTAGTTATTGTCAAGGGACTACTTATGCATTGTTTAGTTAGTTGAAAGTGAGTTCTATGACTTCCTTTCCGCGGCATTACTAGGCTGCTCCTTCTTTGATAAAATTTAGTAATGAAGCGGAAAGGAAGTGCGATTGTAGAAACAGTTCTAATTGCCCATTGCAAGGTAATTGTTTAGCATCCAACGTGGTCTATATGGCAGAAATTTCGACAAGCGATAACAACGAAAAAAAGATTTACATTGGCATGTCATCGAACAGCTTTAAACAGAGATACAGGACTCATCAGAAATCTTTCATTAACGAGGAATACAAAAACGAAACGGGACTTTCGAAATTTATTTAGGGACTTAAACTGAAGAAGCGTCGTTTTACTTTAAGTTGTGCCTTGAAGAAAAGCTCCTATTGACGAAAGGAAAACATAATAACTTGTTAAACAGACGAATCGAACTTTTCTCAAGGTGTCGCCATGTAACGAAACACCTCATTAATTAACGTCACAACCTATGTAAATAAGAATAGTTGAACCGAATCTGTGAGTTGCCTGATGATCGCGTACCGCGTGAAACTATTTTGAGCCGTGCATCAGCATACCAGAGTGGTGCCTCAAAATGCAAGCTGTGCTTAGAAGAGAAGTTACAATTGATAATAGCCGACAAAGAGATTTTGCTGAACAAAAGAGACGAAATTGTATCAACGTGCCGACACAAGACCAAATTCAAGATTAAAAACTTCAGCCGCCCAAGGAAGAAAAACAGCATTCCATAGCTATTACGTCACCGCGTCTATATAAGATTAAACCGGGGTCCATTATCAACCTGTTGCCTGATGATGGCATAGCAGCGTGAAACTCGGAGTAGCGACACAAGACATTCTAAGTTTATGTTATATATATATATATAAAATCACACACACACACACACACACACACATATATATATATATATATATATATATATATATATATATATATATATTATTTATTTTACAGTAAAATGCTGTCGCTACTCAGAGTTTCACGCGGTACGCGATCATCAGGCAACTCACAGATTCGGTTCAACTATTCTTATTTACATAAATTGTGACGTTAATTAATGAGGTGTTTCGTTACATGGCGACACCTTGAGAAAAGTTCGATTCGTCTGTTTAATAAGTTATTATGTTTTCCTTTCGTCAATAGGAGCTTTTCTTCAAGGCACAAATTGCATCGCTTTGATCCCGTCTTATATGCTGCGACTTGCTTGACGATCGACCATCTAATGTTGAACTTCCGGTTGTTTTCCTTTAGTTTCCAGATATGCTCGGACAGTTCAGTGTCATTTGCATATTGGACATTGAACTGTCCAAGCATATCTCGAAACGAAAGGAAAACAACCGGAAGTTCAACATTAGCTGGTCGACGTTTAGCTGGTTCAACATTTGGTTCGACATTAGCTGGTTCAACATTTGGACACTGAACTGTCCAAGCATATCTAGAAACTAAAGGAAATCAACCAAAAGTTCAACATTAGCTGGTCGATCGTCAAGCAAGTCGCAGCATAGAAGACGGGATCAAAACGATGCAATTTGTGCCTTGAAGAAAAGCTCCTATTGACGAAAGGAAAACATAATAACTTATTAAGCAGACGAACCGAACTTTTCTCAAGGTGTCGCCATGTAACGAAACACCTCATTAATTAACGTCACAACCTATGTGAATAAGAATAGTCGAACCGAATCTGTCAGTTGCCTGATGATCGCGTACCGCGTGAAACTCTGAGTAGCGACAGCATTTTACTGTAAAATAAATAATATATTACGCTCTACGCATGGTATTGAGCGCTCTTAAACCTTACGACTTCTGTGTGACATTTGTGTTGCATAGTCTTCTTGGTATGTATGTATATATATATACATATAACTGCAGATGGAAGCGTTTCGGCCTATTGGGTCTCGTCAGTGCAGTGCTGACGAGCAGGATGGAGAAGCCTACATTATATAGGCAACTCAAATGTTCCACGCTCGTGGTACATCTAAGCCATGCCAGAGCGCTCTAAATACAGAGCGAAAATTTTTCTCTCAAGCCACCACGCGCGTAGAAGAACTCCACGCACATCGAGTTAGTACCCTTATACCGCGGTGGGCGAGGGGATTAAACATGTAGGTGAAAAGCTTGCGTTGTTACCATAGCAGTAACTATAATTGTAAAAATTCACCTGAGTGCCCTTGGCACTTAGTTAACTTCGCGACCTTTAAGGTGGGCGCTTTTTCCAACTTGCATCATTTTCAGTTGATGAGGACACCTTTTTGGAGTTGAAAATTGTCTTTAAATTAACTGATGTTACTCAGAGTAAAATAATTCGTAAAGAGTTAACACAGATAGTTTTAACCCTTTCCCGGTCCGACATGTTAACCGTTGACGAGTAAAACTATTTGATGTTATCCAGAGTAAAATACTAAAATTGGAATTTTGACCGAAAAGAGTAAATGTATGTGGGTTTTATTTTAACATTTGTCAACTTGATCTTCTTATGTCAAAATTAAAATATGATCTTGTTCACCATCGCCAGCTCCGTTATACATGTAGTTCATTAAATAAACCTAAAATTCTGTCTCTTTGTATCTGACCTATTCCTGTTCTGAGATGCCACGCCCTTAACTAAGTGTGCATCCGAACAGGAAAGTGTAAAATGGTTCTCAACATCATGTCTTAAATCTGTTTGCTTTAGCCTGTGCCATCAGAGCATTTCATAACTGGAGGATGTTTGGTTGGGCAGTTAATTATTATCCAAGGTAATTTCCCACCTACTTCTTCCCGGTAAGTAGTCATTATTCATAGCTAACAAATTTGTTATAATTTGAAGGTATCTTAGTTCATGTATCTTCGTCCAGTACAATTGTGATAAATGACTAGATGATATATACAGGACGGCGAAGGATAAATGAACATGTTTAAAGTGCAAAATCACTAAAAAGACCGAATTACGTCAAGCTAGATCTGACCCGTAGCTGTTCCTTTCCCGTTGTACGAAAGATCATCTCAGATTTGTAAGTGGAAAAACGTGAAAGAAACCTAAAGCAAAAAACTGTTCAACCAATGTCAAATTCCTCAAAGGAAAGACTTGTAACTCATTGATGGCACACTTAACCTGTTGAACTTGGGACAGTTTTCCAGTCTCCCTCGTGACCAAAAAAGTGATGGCCATCTTTAATTAAGATTTTCTCGAATTATTAAGATTTTCTTCGCTTTGTACATCTGAAGAGATTTGTGATTATAAAATTAATTCATCTGGCGGGTCAAGAAAATTTTCGTTGGCAAAAAATCTACTTTAAGCGTCAGCAACTGATAAGTTTAACTATTTCACAAATCGCCACGTTGCCAAAATTCAAAAGAAAAACATTGCCTCAAAACTTAGCTGAAGCATTAAGGAAAGATGAAAAAGCTGTACCCAGGTCGTCAAAATAAACTTCATATTGCACCTCAGCCTTCGTCAGCCTCATATAAAAGTATTTGGGCCCATCGTCTAAAGTTTACTTCTCAATTCGCCCTTTGGAGCCCTTCATATTAAAATCAAACCTTTGCTGGAAAAATTTCCATGCTGTAAATCGGTGTTAAACTATATATTAACGACTCACTGGCCAGTCTCTTCAGCGATGAATATAACCTTCAGGTTAAACCCAGAAAAATAAATGTTGTCGTTCTATATTTTTATCTCGTACATGTGATATCTTCAGCAAGACACCGAAAATAGAAATTTCGTGAAATATTATCAAGCGTGATAAAAATCAGAGTAGGAAAACTTGTTTAAGAGCTTCTCGAACATGTGGCTAAATGACAAGGTGAAGACCCAGCGGACGTATTTCGTTTAATTCCAAATTTTTGACGTCTAAAATTCAAGAATCTTGTCATATGGAAAGTACGCCAGCCCGGCTAGCCTAGATCTCACTTGAGTGAAACAGGGCGCCCGGCTGTCCGGGAAAGAAATTCTTCCATTTAAAGTGCATGAACCGGGCTTCTTTTTTTTTTTTTAATTCTCCCCGCGACGAATCGCCATTGTGTTCGCCGAACGCGTGGTCGAACGATGTCGCGTGATTTCAAGTAAACCTGGGCTCATTCAAACAGCCTTTAATAGAATACCTTGCACACTAATCAAGAACCTTTCGTTACAAGACAGTTTTCGTACCTTGTCATTTAGTACAAATAAAGCTGGTTTTTAACATTCCTTTCCCTTGATTTTGGTTTGAGAAAAGAACAATTCTTTGCGACTTTTTTATTTCGAAAACTAAACGTTTTACATGCATGATGTCTGTTTTCCACAAGAAGACCTACACTGGACTGTTACTGAAATTTTGTGTTTTGTTTTTTGTCTAATTTCCATTCTCATACAAAATTGCATTAATCAAAACACTCATTGATAGGACTTTCGGAATAAACAATGCCACTGAAGGTTTCAACGCCGATATTCGAGAAACGGTAACCATCTTAATAAAAAATCTATACCCAGGATCCCTCGCCAACAAAATTAAAAATATAAATCGTTTTCATGTGACGTCACATCATGTCTGGCCGCCATGTTGGTGGACCACGTTTCCCGCGAAATATAAACATGGCGCGCGATTCACAAGATAGCGAAGTGCAATCAAGTGAAAATACCAAAGGAAAACCTTTCATACCTCTTTCGAATTATGCTAATGAGCTTTGTAAGCAAAATATAAAATGATAATATTGTCATTTCATCAATTCTTTGTCTGCAAGAGTAAAAATGTCAACTTACAACAACAATTATGGTGTATATGGTCAGTCAAATGGTACAATTCCAGGACAAAGGTTAACTAATGCAGAGCATACATTTATAATCCTGTCTTTCATAGGAGATGATGTTTCGTGAGTTCCGTGAGAGTTGGAAATTAAAAAATCAATTGGAAGAACTGCACTCAACATTGTGTATTTCCTTCGAAGAAGACCAATAACCCGCTCTACATGTATTCTTACATTAGCTATGCCCCCCTGGTTTTCTCAACATCCACTGGGTCTAGTTGGTCTTTACCACGGGTAAAAGCAGGGATTGCCAACTGAGCTTGTTTGTACATAACGGATTCTTGTATGGTAAACCCCCGATCTGCCAGAATAAGATCACCAGGTGGAAGCTTATCTAGGATGCCACAGTTCTCTGTCAAGAACTTATCAGATGTTCTCCCTCCCCAGGCTTTTGAGACAAATATTATTGTACCTTGCGGACTAATGCCAATCAGAACTTTTACAGTGTTGTGGTTTGTGTAAGAGGAAAAGGTTTGAGCTCCTGCAACTAGGTTGGATGGTCTGTCAGTGAAAATTTCAAAGCAATCAATGATCACTGTAGTCTTTCTTCCAAGTGAATGCTGAAAACATTGTGGCATGGTATGCCACAGGTCTTCACGGTCTGGCCACTTAATCAATGGGCTATGTCTTGCATCCATCACGATCATCCACGCATGAAATGATCTCGACACAATAATAGAAGTCGAAACATTAAATCGGTAGGCAAGATCTTCGAAAGGCATATTTAGTTTCAACTTCATTAGTGTCATTATGAATTCTTGAAAAGGCGTTAGCAGTTGTGATTTTCGATTAACAAATGGAGCAATTCGATGAAAAAACGACTTGCAAGGTGTCAAATGAAGGTAATCCAGTGTAAAACTTTACCCTTTTGTCGTTGTTGCAAAATTCATCCTCACAAAACGGTTGCTTCGGTGGGTCTCCAGGGACCAAATAAGCAAATTCTTCCGTTTGTGTACTGGAATCTACGAACCTCGGAAGTTCCTCAACAAAACAAATATCTGAAACTTGTTCACCTGCTTCATTCTTTCTTGCAATTTCCTCTGGCAAGATACGCTCCCTCTCTTGTTGTTCCTTTCGTTTTCTCTCCTTTTCGCTAGCTCTCCGACCTCTTCCTGACGCTTGTTCGAGATTTTTTCTCTCTACATTCTTCTCGTGTCCTAGGCTCAAAGTTGGAATCCAATCAACATTGTATCTGTCCCAACTTTTTGCAGCTTTTCCTGAGACAAAATGTCGCCCGCATACACGATCGTTGGTGAGAATCTACTCAGTCAAATCCGCCCGACTTATTGCAGAAATCCAACGCCATCGTCTTTCTCTTGATAGTTTCTCAGCTTCTTCTCCTTGGTTTGTGACTACTGATGGGACTCGAGCAAAGTGAAGGCCTTTATCGCGAGTGCTTTTACTTCCACAACCTATTACCATACAGAAAACCATCTTCAAGCAATGAAGTAAATGAACACGCAGCTCTACTTAAACCATCGTTCGAGTGGTTTATAGTCAGTTTAAAGTCAGATCCTACAAACTTCCATTCGTTGGTAAATATTCCACTACAACGCAAAAGAAGATCCGACTTTTAATTGAACATTACAGCAAAAACATTGGCGTTAAATTGGTATTTACTGCATTTAAGATTGGTGACGTTTTGTTAAAAGGACAAGATTCCACTTCTATTACGGTCTTGCATAATCTACCGTTTGACATGTGCGAGATGTAATTTTCGTTATATTGGACAAATGCACATCCATCTCCAAACAAGGATAAGCCAGCATCTACGCCTGGACAAAAATTAAAATATATACAGTCACTTACAAAACTCTCAGAAACATCATGATAAACTTAACATTTTAACAATACCCTACCCTGTAATTTAAATCATTTATTCCTAATTTATTTCATTTCCAGATATATAATGAACTATGTCAAAATAAAACCCGAACAGTTGTAATTACGTATACGGAAAAAACCTCACGCACTCCTTGATGTAAATTTCAATACGCTACATACATAAGAAAGTGCAGATGCAAAAATGTTGAATCACATAATCACACCATCAGACATGATTTAAAAAATACCAAATGGAATACCGTGTTTGGATACTGTGATCTAAACACGCGGGATGTTGCGAGATAGGGGCTGATCCAGCAAAAAGTTTGAGGGTAGCTTGATGACGTCATAACATGTATGACATCATAGTTGGTGAATGACGTTAAAGTTTATAAGTGATGGTATTGTCGTCATGAAGAATGGTAAAAATTTACGCGAAGGTTTGCACGGTGCAGCAAATCAGGAGTAACCAAATAAGTTAAAGTTTAATAACATTTCCAATAAACATTATTATTAGCGTCTAACTCGAATATCGCCGCATTAGCCCTACATTAGTCTACTTACGTAGTCGAAGCCAGTAGCAAACATATTTCAAAGGCAACAACTGGAACAAAGCAGCGCGCGAAATTTAAATCCATGGTAGTTCAAAGTCGATAGCGCGACGCGGTAGCCATTAAGGGAAACATAAACATAAAGGTTTCCACGACTCGAACCCACGATTAATTCGCTGTGCTATTAAAAGCAGTACTTAGTTAACCTGGATTTAACCAAGAACTGAATGTAATCATTGAAGAAGCAGAGGTTAATGTACTGCCATAAAACATGAACGGAACTCTGAAGTGTTGACTCCGAGTTTAGGGCCGAGGTTTCATGAAGGTAATCGTTTAATACCGAATTATGAACACGGTTAATTCAGAGTTGTTCAGTCACCTACAAATAATGAAAGCTCATTTACTTACCTTACTAGCCGGAGATCGCTGGACCATATCCTTTGGCTTTTTGGAAACTAGAGCTTACTAAAATGACAAACTGGCCAGGACGTATTTCCTTCATTGCGCCCGTGTTCTTTAGCTTCATTCACGCACTTGTAAACTTGTCAACACAAATCAACTTCAAACACACTATAGTGCGTCTGGAACGTTGACCGACATAAGCCTTTCTAGTCCTTTTAAGAACTCAGATATAACGTGAGTATGAAGAAGTTGAACCCATAGTATGTGTGATTCACTGATTGCTATCTCTTGTTTTTCTTGTCTTCGCGACCCGACTAATTTATGCAAAATCTCCCCACGCGACTCCAAAAAACCGTAGAGTTGCTGAGGGCTCAAATTTCATCAATATAAGCAAGCATCCTCAACGAGGAAAATTGATTGGCTACGCCTAATTATTATAGCTCCCGCCAAATCTGAGCTACACTGAAGAAGACAAATGTGATTAGGCAGATATAAATAGCCACACGCGCGCTGGCAACAGACCTAATTAATTCGTTTTTCTTTGTTGCCTTACCGGAGAGCGAAATTAATACAGAATAGATCACGTAAATCCGGATATTTAATAAATTCACTGATAACTTGATCGATATCATGTTACGATTGGAGGGGGAATTTGCCGAAATTGAATTAAGAATGTTAATTTACGATCAAGACTATTGAAGACAATTGCACAGTATATTAAGCTTGTGTATTTTATTTGATAGTTTGACTGATGCTCAAGCATCGCTCGCTACACTCTAGATCTGCCCCTGCAAGACTTGAGGAAAGCGTAAGAAAACACGAGCCGCTAGGCAAGTGTTTTTTGCTTTTCAAAAGTCGAACAACATCCCAAGTGTTTGGATCACAGTATCCAAACAAGGGAATCTATTTCGTATTTTCTTTATAAAATAATGACAGATGAAAAGCAGTTAACTTAACTAACACAATGATGAATTAAGGAATTCTCCCGAAAATGATGAACTACCAATCAGAGACGACCTTTAAGAAGATCGAACCCCGGTCAACAAAGCAAGGCCACTTCAACGAAGTGACGCAGAGGAAAACCAAGCGTGTTTTTTAAAGCCATTTGAAAGACAAGCAACATACCAAGTATTTGAATCACAGTATTCAAACACACAAAAGCCGTTACGTGTTTCTTTAATGAAATAATAAGACTGAACGTGCAAAACGAACTTCAATACACTTTTGGCGGGAAGTTTTCCATGTTTGGATACTCTTATCCAAACACGGGTTTTAACCAATCAGAGCTCGCAAACGAGTCACATAATTTTATAATGTAACATCATAAGTTCATAACTGTAAAATCTTGTTTAACCTCACGAAGGAAGAAGTACTTCTGAAACATGTTGAAAGTAAAGAAAAACATTAAAAATTAAAGTTGTGATATTTATAAGAATTTCCTAAATTATATTTATAATTGCAGAATTATTCGTAAACTTTATTTTCAGTTTTAACATCGACTTAAAGCCTCAGATGGGACCACAGGCTGACGTTACCTTCCACATGTCCATACGCTTCAGAGAACATGCCGTGGTTCGTAATACTAAACAGAACGGAACCTGGGGACCTGAAGAGCGCGCCGGAGGAATGCCTTTTCGACAAGAGCAGCCATTCCAGGTCATGATTTTGGTTCAACAGCACTCATATAAGGTGCGTTGAAATGTTAGTCTAAAGTAAAGATGCATTCTAAATTAAAAATGATGGAACAGATCAAATAAAGAACTTATTCAGCAGGGTATTTTAAAAACCAAGGACAGCGATTATTTGTGGCAATGACATCAATGACAGTGATCATTACTTAGTTCACAATTTTAGCCCAGTGGCGGATTTAGGGGGGTAAATTGGGGGGGTAAATTTCATTTCTCACGATAATTTTATTCATCGAGTGAAAACGTCGAGCAACATTGTGGTTGCGTACCGTGCTTAATTCTTTCGAGGTGGGAGCTCTCTTTTTCACGAGTAAAACTGTCTGGCGTCAGCCAAGTAGTAGAAGTTTTATCCCTCCAGAAAAGAGTTAAAAACGTTTAATTTCAATGTTCTGTCATGACATTTTGCAGCTACGTGTCCACAATTTTCATCGCTTTCTTGTCGGCGAAAATTCTCGGAAAACTGCGAGGCACGGGACTTGGTCATTTTGGTAGACGGGACTTGGTCATTTTGGTCCAGTATACCGCGGACAAAGTTTGTACACTTTGATAACTGTAGAATTATACACACAATATAAAAATACGGAAAACCGCTCTTTTTTTATGTGCTAAATTTGCCGCAGAAAAACCCCTCTGAAAATGTATTTCATCTCATCTTTATGTGCTGCTGCATCCCCTTCCAAAATCCTAGATCTGCCACTGCAGCCACACGCGGATCGTTACTTGAAAACTAAGGTTGAAGTTCGTTATAGAACTAGAAATACGTGCACGCAACAACCCCTTGCCCACCCTTCCAATATATCTCTCGAGAATCCAAGTAACAATGATAAGTTTTCAAAATTCGCAAAAAGACAAATCCTCCTGACTATAACTCGAAGAGGACATGCAATAAAAAAATCCACACAGAATTTGGCCGCAAATAAACAACAATCCAAACAGACTTTCCGTCTTAAAAGTGGAGCATTCTCATAGGTTATCAAACGGATACTGGCATTACGGACAGCTCATGATTGAATATTTTTCTGACATTTTTTTGACTTAAAAAATTGATAAATTATACGTTACCTGAATGTTGGTTCCAAATGTCTTTAAGATCTGCTATGATAAGGGTTTATGGTAAGTATTCATCCGGAAGTACAAGACTTTGGTGACGAAGATGAAACGAATTACGAAATCGACGAAGTAAACGAAGAAAACATGAACGAGTTCTGCAGTTTTATCGGTGACCAAAAATCGGAAAATACAAAACATAAAACAAAATACGACAAGCAAACCTTGTGCAAGTTTTGTCGAAAGAAGAACGAGAAGAGGGAAGTAAAAGACGTACTTTCTCTAAGGCAAAACATCAACAAAAATGAAAAATGGCGTATAAACCTGCAACTTTTGCGTACTTTCAACTAAGCATTCCTTGGCACCTCAACACAAAGGGTTCAACGGTAAATTTACACACAGGCGACTTTAAACTTTCTTGAGAGGTTTTAAAATCCTGATGAAAGCATTACCGATCGAATACGGTAAAGGTCATCATGCGCAAATCACTCTTGAAGTGAGAAAGACTGAAGTGGACAACTGTTTTGCCGAAGGATAATTTGGTGACCAAAAACAAGTAGCTTTGCCGCGAGTTACCTGGTTGCTGTTTACCTTGCATTTTTGTTTCAAGCCAAAAATACATCCTAACGTCTTCAATGGAGTGACATCTCATAGCGAAAAAAATCCTGATTGAGGCAATGAAATCTTTGTGTGGAAAGCGGAGAAAGCATCCAAAGACTGTCATGGCCTGGACAACTCTTCTGAATGACGAGTGTTCTATCCCACTTCTCAAACAATTGACCATGAACGCTGTCCGCTTAAATACTGCAAAATGTTCAAAAATAATCGTCCTACAGAGATGAATGAACCAGAATCTTCATTCTACTTTATCAATAAACATCATCAAAATCCTGGCGACAATATTTCGTACAAGAAGTCTCCCTTAGGGAAGAATGAAGTTGGGAAGCTACTTTTGAAAGCTGCTCAAAACAATTCCGTTCGCAGAACTTGTACTTCAAAGCTACTCGATTCAGACTTACCTGTGATTGTGCAGCTCAGGAAAGTGGTTACCAGAACGTGAAAAATCCCAAGATTTATACTAATCGACATCTATTCAACTTCAGCGAAGAATGTCGTTTTAATACAGTTAGATGCTTCCTCTCGAGAATTTATTTCCTCCAGCAATACATCCAACTCAGTCTGTTCTGGTGATATTCCACTTGCGTTCCTCTCCTTTCTGTCTTGCTTCCGAAATTGCAAAAGCAATTTTCTCAGTCTATCCCTGACAGAGCGTTGGTCAACCCGAAAACAGAGATAATCAACTTCTTCTAATCGTTTGGCAATTGCTTCCCACACCTGCCCTCTTTCTGATGATTTCTTTCTGGTTTGAAACAGTCTTGAAACCAAGACCTCTTTACAAAACACAATATCATGGTTTGTTGTCCATTTCAATTAGAAATGGACAACAAATGTTGTCCAGTAGCAATTAGAAGTTATAATAACAGACATAAATTAGAATTCTGTCATATTTAATTAAACAAGATCTACGATTTCGTTGTTAGCAACTCGAGATATGATTTCATATAATGACAGACACCTAGGTTTATAATTACAATATATCGTATAGACAAATTAAAGTACGGGATAAAATTGACTATTGCAGGTTATGAAGACAGTGTAAGTTACAGAAATGGACAAATATTAAAATAACGAGAGTTGTGACGAGCATGGATTAAAGTTTAGAGATGGTTTAGGGTTAGTAATGAGTCGTCTATAACGTAAAAGGATTTTTTTTTTAGAGGACCAAAAGAAACTATCTTGATATCTTCGAAGGGTGTCCTGAGACACGATGGGGGGGAGGGGCGAGGGCGAGGCCTAGGTCGGTTCTTTTCATTTAAAGCCAATCATCCCATCTGGTTTGTGACTCGTATGTGAAGGTGTCGGCAGGTCTCCCCGACATGCAAAGCTTCGCAGCTCTGAAGGTAGTATAGTATACCACATGAGATCTCACACGATGTGGAATCCTGTATTTAGAAGGAAAGAAGTACGAAAGACGTAGAAAAGCGCATGTGACAAACCGAACGTTAATGCAAGGAAAGGCAGGTGATAGAAGTTTTCTTAATTGTGACTCAACTTGAGAGGAATGTTGTCTGGTGAATGGTACAAACAAATGAACAATACGTCTAGGAAGAATGAATATTAAGGACGGCTTACCAAAAGCCTTGCCAACCAAGGAAGGACACACAGCTGTCGATAAGCTGCTCTGGATAGCCACTTTTCATTAATATTCTTCCAGGTTTTTCAAAGTCAGCTGAAGTAGTAAGTATGAAGAGCAGACGTTAAAACAACGACAATGTAATGAAGACAACAAACATTTTTTCGCATGAGAAGGGAATGAAGGAAACTAAAAAAGTCAAAAGAACGGTAAATGTGAGCTTGCGAGAGACGAATGTATAAAAGCAACCACCGGTACGGTGAATCAATATACCGTACGTAATACAGTGGTTTGAACTTGGAAGGACGTTCCTTGAACCTAACAGACTCACGATGTACAAGAACATATGGGTAACTAAAGGTTTTTGGCGTGATCCTGTTAGACTGTGACGATAGTTAATATGTCTAGAGAGTGACGAATAACGGGAACGGCCGTTTACGAAACGGCTGACAATTAAAAATTTGGTACCATGTAGAAGTCAATCACATGTGAGGCACGATACGTGTAGGGTGTTGGAGAGTTACCCTAAAGCACGTGATCGTGCATGTACGCAAAATGAAAGATGTAAAATCTAGTTGAACGGGTTTAAACCCAACAAAAGTAACAGTTGTTCCGAAGCAAACCATGGTGATTCTGGTGTTGAAAGAAATCTGAACGATTGATTCCACTTGAACAAATGATTCTGTTCACTTAGAACCATTTTGTATGATCTCGGTTAGCCGTGACATCCCGGGTACCTGGGATCTCAGGTCTGCTTACAACTTCTTGGTATTTTTAATTTGCACTCATATAAAGAATTACGTCGTGTTCCAGTTAACCGGGATGTCCCGCCTAAGCGGGATCCCAGTTGAAAACAAGCGGGATCCCGGCAAAGCGAGATGAATTTTTGTACACATAAACATGAAAAGGTGGGATATTCCAGTCAATCGGGATAGAATGGATTGAACTGCGCATATTATAAACCGTTAAATATGGCGTCTGAAGCAATGAAAGAGCATTTCGAGCCTCCAAAAAATCGTGTCAAAAACGTCATTTAGTTGTTTAATTTATACTCCCTAAGAAAACAGAATGTGTAAGTGAACTAACATGCTGAACAAAATAACATGTTCTATTGGCATGAAAGTCGCTTTTCGGCCTCCATTTTGTACAGTTTTCCACGCTTTTAGCTCTTAATACACTGAAATTTTTTTTTGAATTTTTTTTTATTTTTATTTTTTTAATGTTCCATATAAACCCGGGATCAAATTCATCCCTGTTGACCGGTATGCGAGGACCATACAAACAGCCCCTTTATTCACGAGTTTAGATATATGAATAAATTTGGCTAAATGATTACCCCAAATTCCTATGGGACTATTCAAAGCCCTACCAGGTTTGATGCACATAAGTGCTCAAGTAATGAACCCGGTTATATGCCTGAAGAGAACAAAAAGTAGCTGAACCAACGACGATGTAAGGGTTAATCGATGGTCACGAGTTTGATTATGGATTTAACATCTCCAGTGAAGATTAGCGGCCACGAGGGATCCTGAAGATCCTGCAAGAGACCATTACAGTTGAGGTTGATTTTCGAGTTGCTCCATTCCAGTTCGGGTAGAGGAGTAAACTAGTTGAAAAACGCTTTGACGTCCTTTGCGCTGTGAATTTTCTCCGAATTAAAATTTAGTTTCTTTGCATAGGTTGCGGTCAATGGAGAACACTTCACCGAGTACATACACCGCCGTCCATATCAGGAAATTTCGGTAATAGGGTTTGCAGGTGACTGTGCCATTCAAACAGTGTCGTTCCAAGTTGACCCAACTACTGCGAAACAGGTGAGTCGCATTAAGAGTGGTTATCGACCTTTCATATCCTTGGCGAAATGTATTTTGATAAAGCTTCACGTGTTTTCTTGCGGCGAACGGAGAAGAAAATCACGTCAGCATCATTTTCCCACTCCTTTCCTTTGTCGTTTGAGGTTCAAATGTCAGGAGGAGTGAATTGAGACTTATCATCATATTTTTTTTTCACATTTTCGACAATTTTGTTCAGTATTCGTGATAAAAGTAAAGACACGTTATTTTGTTACTGTATGTGATGAGGACAAACTGTAAAATCGAAACATTTAATACTAAATCAGTCAAGGCTGCATGAGACAAGGACAAAAAAAGTACGAAAGTTCATTTAATTGGGAAACTCAGCTCAATTCAAAAAGGCTAGAGAAGTAAGATACTGAACCTGCGTCTTATATTTTAAGGGCTCTCAGCGTGCGCCAATCTTTTCTTTTAACTCAAAGGTCTTTAATGGCTTTGTGCTAGGTTATGAAAAATATTAATTGTGTTAAGCCAGGTAATTATGCATAAAAGTGAGTAAAAAGATGGAACAAAGAATTTTTATACAATGACTGGGCATAATCAGACTCATAACTCCCGGGAATTCCAAGAAAACAAAACTCATTTACTTGTCTTATAATTCTATTGGCCATCGTATACGTTGTATTTATCTGTCTTAAGTTATTCCATATCAACTGGTTATATTAAAACAGACCCGAACCTTAATCTCCCTATGGAAAAAGACAAACGAAACAGCGTCACGTTTTCTGTCCGCCATCGAAAATCTGTGATTAATCTTTCTAAAAGTCGAAATTAGTGTTCAGTTTTGAACGTTTGGAACGTAGACATTTTTGCATCCCTTTAAGTGTATACCAATTTCTTGTATTAATTTGTGAATGCAGCTTTTCGGAAAAGGCAGGACATTTCTGTACTCATCTTTTTGTAATGTATCCTTTCCTTTCTATTAACTCTACTCTAGATTCTCTACAGCGGAAAGAACTCGAGCTCATATGATGCATATTTTGAAGTACAAGACATGTTAGAGATTTTTTTCTTGTGACTCAATCGTATTATAAAACCAGTTGCATCTATTTCTTATTGAAAGACGATATTTTGATAAATATCAGTTAAAACACGAAACTATACATCCAAAATTAAAACATATGCACCCTAATTTTGAATAACCTTTTCTTGAAAAAATGCGAAATGTCGGTTAGTATTCTTTTACATTATCAAGGAATAGGACCAGATAAAATATTTTCTTCGACATTCAGTTGATGTGGGGTTTTTTTACTTGAACAGTTTTTCCAGACTTCAGTTTGAATAAAATGTTTGTTTCTTCTCTCACGTCCATATTTAACTGACGTCTACTCTGCAAATCATCTAACTTTTTTTCGTCCTTGCACCGCACATGTGCTCTGTAGGGGCGTTGTCCATGTTTTACGTCGTGCAAATGTCGCACTACCTGCACACACAGTGTAAACTAAGATAGCTAATCTTCAACTCTGTACCAGTTGTTTTACGCTTTTTTGTAATATTTAGATGTCAGACTATCCAGTTGGTCAGACAGCACCACCACCATACAGTCCTTATCCTTCAGCGATTGCTCCAATATACAACCCGGTGAGTTTATGAACTTCAAGTCTCGGCTTATTGACATGAAGTCTACGAAAATGCGGTTTGCTATTCCTATTACGAATTCTGGATGAGCAAATGCTGTTTGGGAAATTTATATTTTAATAGCTAAGGCCAAGATGAAAATGAATCCCCAACGAAGAACATGAATAAAACTAAATACTAAAACCACATGACAAACGTTTCGTTGTTTAGGAAATATATGTCAATGATTCAGATTCTAACCATATTGAATTAGATGGATTATGGTGTGAAAACTATAGGAACATTGTCCGTGGGTTCGAAATATTTAATCCATTAGAAGCCGAATATTTTAGAAAGCCTTTTAATTAGACACACTTAATCTGTTATTCTGCGCGATTTCTTCATAAAAGATACAAAAAGGCTCCCCACATTGAAGGAAACTAGAATCTTCGCTGAATTAACATTGGGTAATTGACTTCACGTGAAAAAGGTCTGAGAGCCTGAACCGACGCGGGTGGGAGTGCAGAGGCTTCAGAGGTCCAGAGGTCTCTCTGCTCTTTTATAGAGGTAGGCGGGAGGAGCAGAGATTGGGACGATTTTTGCCTGCTTGGCTTATCATTTTGCCATGCTTCAATAAACAAATTTAAATTTTCGGTTGATAAAATTCGTCGATTTGTCAGGGACAAAGTCCGCAACAGCAAACGTCGCATTGTATACGACAATATCGTATGCACAAGGATTGGTGTTCATTTCAGTTAGACTGTTAGATCGACAAAACAGAGGTTGTCATTTGCTTAACTACAAAACGACTTACAAGAAAAGTACAATTTAAGAATATGAACATGAAATGCAAACGTTTTTGTCTTTTCATTTCTAAGCCTGTTCCTTATTCGGGTCCCATTACCGGTGGATTGTTTCCTGGTAAGACAATTACTGTCCAAGGAATGATCAACCTTCACCCATCAAGGTATGTACTAGTGAAAGACATTCGTGAAATACACAGGTACTTATTGTACATCATATTTTTCGTGCATTTATAGCTGTACTCACATGGCTCATATTAAAGCAAAACAACACTGAAAAGCTACCGCGTTAAGATAACTTCAGATAAAAAAAAAAATGAACAAAATGATATTACCTAGGACAATTTAAGGAGGTTCACCATTTCAGAAGAAAAGAAAGTTACTCCTTTTGAATTCAGTATAGTTTACTGATTCGAATGTACATAAACTACCAAAAGGTCTCACAGCAAGTCGGCCACGTGTTCACAGAATACGGAATGTATGCGGACAGAACATAAAAATAATGGGAGGCACTGACGTCACACTACTTCCAGCCAAATAAAAGAGATAGTGATTAAGAAGATGCAACGAAAGAGTATTCGTGAAAGCCTGGTAAAGGATTTCATTGATAATATATTTTTATTTGGTTCCGCCATTTTTCCAGTTTGTTATGTGTCTAATACAATTTTGCAAGCAGATCGTCTATTTAATAAATATAAATCATGGTGTCGGAATTGTTCTTTCAAGCACGCTAAGTATATTAAACTCGAGTAACCAAAAAGTACGCCTGGTTCAGGTGTGTAAAATGGTGATGCATGTGTTCGTTCAAACGGCGATATTTAAAGGACGAGTCTCAGACTGATGCGTTGTGAACATGTCCCATTATCTGTTTCATTTACGGTATAATTAGCTACGAACGGCTTAGAAAGTTTGTTTTGAACGATTATTCAGAGCTATAGACTCTGTCTATGATTCGATGGACGAGATATGGATGATGAGCTGGTGGACCACTTCATGATTCAATTGGCTGGTGTAGCTCATCTTCGAATCGTTTGCCTCCAGAGAATGGTCGAGAGGGGAAGCCAGTCAGAATCAAGTTAGTGTCGAATCGCATCTCTGAAAGTTTAGGTCCGGCTGCAAAGCTTCCAAATTTTGACCACGTTTCAAGTTTCCTACGTTTTTACTCTTGATTTCTCGCATTAAGTCATACAGGAAGAGTATGCTCAGTACCCTGAAGATCTGCATCGATGCAACGCACAACTTCAGTTAAGGTACCGAAGCTGGTAATGTCTCAGTGAGTGTGAGCAGTGATTCAACTGGTGCGAGAAATAGCCTGGTTACATGCAAAGAATAAGAAATAAAACAAAAGTTATATGTACGCTGAAATTAAAATACTGTAGCTTCTCCGTAGATTGTTAATTGGGTTTTTTTTTTGCACTGAGTTAATGAATATTTGTGACGTTTTTTGTACAGTCTTTCTTCCAGACATGACAAACTGTATTTGCCGGTGCGTCACATTTGATTAAGAAGTTTGATGTTTAGGAAACGTGAGAGCTTGGATATATTAAGGTAGATGAATGATCTTCAAGCTCGATACTCAGAAAATGATTTCTGAGCCCCAGACGGGGATCGAACCCGCAACCTTCTGATGACCGGTGAGACGCTCTAACCATTGAGCTACCGAGACTCAGAAGGTGAGCTACGGTGCGAGTTCGATATATATGTGCGACCTAAGCGGAAGCCACTATATATTAATAATAATGAAGGCAGTTTATGATTTTAGAAATTTGAGAGCTTGGATATATGTTAAGGTAGATGAATGATCTTCAAGCTCTGTACTCAGTGTAGCTCTGTACCGTTCTGGGGCTCAGAAATCATTTTCTGAGCCCCAGAACCTCTATAGAACCTATAAGTTCGCACATATATATCGAACTTGCACCTTAGCTCACCATCTGAGTCTCGGTAGCTCAATGGTTAGAGCGTCTCACCGGTGATCAGAAGGTTACGGGTTTGATTCCCGTCAGGGACTCAGAAAGTTTTTCTGAGAGAACAGCTTGAGAGCGTGCGTATTAAGAACATAATTACCAAGCTACCACAAACACATCATTGATTAACATAAAAATAGACGACATATCGAGACTAGCAGAGTGGCAGTACATGTGTCTACCATCTATACGAACCAGTACACAAATTTAACCTTCGCTCACCATCTGAGTCTTTGTAGCTCAATGGTTAAATCGTCTTACCGGCGATCAGAAGGTTTACGGGTTTGATTCCCGTCAGGGACTCAGAACGTTTTTCTGAGAGAACAGCTTGAGAGAGAGCGTATTAAGAACATAATTACCAAGCTACCACAAACACATCAGAAATTACTCATCTTAATCAAATGTAGATGAATGATCTTCAAGCTCGACACTCAGAAAATGATTTCTGAGCCCCAGACGGCGATCGAACCCGCAACCTTCTGATGACCGGTTAGACGCTGTAACCATTGAGCTACCGAGACTCAGATGGTGAGCTAAGGTACAAATTCGATATATATGTGCGACCTAAGCGGAAGCCACTATATATTAATAATGATTGAAGAAGTTTGATGTTTAGGAAACGTGAGAGCTTGGATATATTAAGGTAGATGAATGATCTTCAAGCTCGATACTGAGTATCGAGCTTATCAGATTCCCGTGTAACTTACGAAAAGAAAAAGAATATTTTCAGAAGACCGTCATTCATTTTTTTTCATGGATGTTTGTAAAATTTATTAATTTATAGTTTATATGATTCACTTGCTTATGATCAGCTTTTGGCTGAAAACGAGGACCTTTATTCTTTATTTTTTTAATCTCTTGACTGGAAATTGTTATTAACACTGTCTGTTGTGGAGCTTTTTATGTAAAAAAGGTGTTTGTAGGACTTTCTAAGTTTTGTTTACTTTGAAACACATTTCTGAACCTCAAACATGAATTGAACCACTTGAGACTGGTTTGTGTTTGACAGTTTAACCACTAATTTAGTAGTATCGTCGATAAATAATTAGATATAGAAGATTTTATATGCATTGTGATGCCTGTTTTGTATTGAAAAGAGCATTTTCTGTTTTTTTCAGATTCCACATTAACCTGAAAAAAGATGCAGACGTTGCTTTCCATTTTAACCCTCGTTTTGATCAAAATAGTATTGTCCGCAATACATTGGTCAATGGTTGCTGGGGAGGAGAAGAAAGACATGCAAACGGATTTCCTTTCGCTCCTGGTAAAATGTTTGATATCAAGATCCTCTGTGAATCGGATTGCTACAAGGTTGGTTCGTTATGAAAAGTTGTACTCACACACTCTGACAGTCGTCAAAGGTAATGTGACTAGCTCAGATCGATGCAGAAACGAGTTAGATTGGGGATGAGTACAGCTGTTCCCGCTCGTTTGTTTTCTTCAAGGCAAATGCCAAGTGGTGATATTTTTGTGGCCGATCCACATCTAAGCAGCACACTTGTGTTGTTTGTCATGCAGGATCGATTAGGCGGAGTTTAGCGGAAGTGGTTTTAATGTTAACTTTAATAGTATTTCCTTCCCTAGGCATCTTTTGAAGGGTCGATTTTAAGGATCTACTGTCTCGAAATAGAACGTTTGCCTGCTTTATCAGGTGTTTCCTCAGTTGATACCAATACAGTGAGGCCAGTTTTCCTGCGTTTGTATTGTAATGAGCGCTGGAGCTCAGTTGGAAGACAAATCAACTCAGAGAAGCGGGCAAAATGGCAAGTTATATAGGCTCTTTTCCCACTTTGGAAAAACCTTAATCCATCTAAGTGCCCTAACAAATTGCTTGTACAGGAAATTAAATGAATATTTAAGTTTGTTTCATTTGAAAGAGGTCAAAACTTTACAAAAAAGTGTTTCTTCAACTTTTCATTTTGTCGCTTCCTTCACGAGATATTCAGAATTGTTTGATTTGTAAATGAGACGTTTTTGACGTCAAATTATGATTACTATTTTAACGAAGTCATTTAAAACTTCGCATGTAAATTCATCTTAAGATCCTCAGCATGACTAGACCAAATCAACTTAGCTATTGTGACATTTTTGAATTTACTGATGTTGGGGACTTGGTACCAATACATTACTATGGGAACATTACACAGCAGATACCAAAATTTATTAAAAAGATTATCTGACCAAAAACGTACAATTGTTAAAAAATATTTCGAAAAATAGTTTCAATCTGTGGGGCATAACTAGGGTACTTCGAAACCATAAATGGATTACTTTGGGAGCTGCGCCAGGCCGATACCAAGAAAGGGGTTAGGATGGCAAAGGAACTCCTCCATCAGACCGCAATGTTGTTTTCGGAGACTATACCCTGTACAAAATTTAACCGTTTTCTAGAATTGAGTTGGGTGTTCCTAATAATTCTAGGAAAAGTACTTGACATATGTAAGCATTTTTAAAACCTTGCAACATCCCACATGTTTGGATCACAGTGTCCACACTCAGAAATCCATTTAATATTACTTTACCCAGAGTAAATAGACAATAAAATAAGAACACTGCAATTTCTGTTCGCTTGTCAGTCCCGTAACAGTTTGCTATGACAAACCTAGACATATCTGTTCTACACAGAACTGTTACAGTCGGTAAGAGCAGATGAAGAAAGCAGCAGCTTAAACAGAATGGGCTGCGTGTCGGTATTGATTATTGTTGTATGATACAGCTGGGCAACTATTATTTCATCATTAGCGAAGCTAATGATATGTTTGGATATATGTAGTAATGAGTTCATGTCATATCGCTGTCACTTCAGGTCGCTTCAATTCTGTGAGGAGATCTAAATTTAGTAATCCAACCTAACGCGAAACGTGTGTTTTCGTGTCTAACAGAGTTTCGAATACGTGTGAAAAGCTTTTTGTCTCAAAGAACGTGGTTGTATCCATTTGTTGTCAAGTCGGTCACATAAGATGTAGTGTTGGTATTGTTTATGATTTTATTTGGTCAGAATTTTTCACATATCTAATTACACCACACCTTGCAGGTTGCTGTAAACAACCAACATTTCTGCGAGTATTTTCACCGCTTGAAACAGCTGAACAGCATTCAAAGTTTGGAAGTCGCAGGTGATTGCCAGCTCTCTCAAATCATCATTCAGTGACTTGTTCAATGACAACGGACCACTATTACTTCCAAAGTTTTATGGTGGTTTTGAACCCAAATTTAATTCAGCGACTAACAAATGTAATTATCATCATTCTGATTCCTTTTTTTAATAAAATGTCTTACTTTCTGTTATGGTAGCACTGATTTTAAAGATAAAATTTTCCACACACACCCGCCCTCAGTTCTGATGCAGTATTTGAATCTTTGAAATAAGTTACGGTTTAATATAGGGGACACTTTGTTTTCATATATTCTGTAAGATTGTCCGGACTCAGTATTAATTAGATTTGTAATTTGATGTACGCTTTTTAACTCCCTAATTAGGAGTCGAGTTAAAAACCAGCTGAGAAAAACATGTTAGATTTCGATTTTAAAACATAATAAAAAGATTTCGGCCCCATGGACTATTAGTCATGTTCTCTTCAAAGAGACTGATACCCAATTCGCATCGTTATATGGCTCAATTCCGTTCTGCAGCCTAGGGTGACCCATTGGACTCTATTAAAACTGACTTCTGTCAGTGAGTGGACCAAAATGAAACCAAACATAGAGAAAGATGATGGTTTTCTTGGCCCTACACAGTCACCAACGTAAATCTGACCACAGATAAGGAGACACCAGAAGTGTCACTCCGAGGCAAAATTGTCCCAATTTTTTCAGTACACGTGCGTCCCTTCCACCACGTTAGCCAGCTGCGCAGTTTTCCCGCCCAGCTGGGCTACATTTAAAGTGTGGGTGCGAGAAATATTGAGCGGTGGCAGGTGTGGGGGTTGGAATTATCTTTTTCGTGTGGTTTTTGGGCTGGAATTAATTTTTATCTCTAATTTCAGGAGTTGTAAGTAGTATGATTAAATATTCAGAAATACACTCCTTTTTTCCTTGGTGGAAATTCAGACAGGAAAAATAGCAATAATTACATTACTAGACCTCAAACCTACCGGAAATCATAAACGAATACAGATTTGCAAGCTCATCTCGTCTTTACTAACTTTCTGTACGCCATCCCTCATTGTTTTTTTTAAATACCCAATTATTTTTGGCCGCCCAATCGTCGGCGGATAACTGTAACAATGACCAGAACTGAGGAAATTCTTGATGCTCAACGTCTTCTAATTCATTATTTGTTGATGTTGGTTCTGAGGCAGAATACCAAAATAATTGCTATATGGACTTGAAATAAAGATGTAAATGAGTCGACAAATATGCCACGGAATCTTAAGAGTTTTGTTTTCATCTACATATTTCTATATCTAGATTTTATTTTATATTTATAAATGGATACTATTGTTTTGCAAAAAACTCATAATTTTCTGGATGTTGTTCTGACCATTTTGATTCAGAATTAAAATTTCC
Organism: Heliopora coerulea; assembly: GCA_030142905.1. Classification (NCBI taxonomy): domain Eukaryota; kingdom Metazoa; phylum Cnidaria; class Anthozoa; order Scleralcyonacea; family Helioporidae; genus Heliopora; species Heliopora coerulea. Next base: position 1,154,553 of record JASJOG010000004.1, read on the forward strand.
ATAAATTTTTGAGTTGTTTTTTCAAAGAGTCAAACCAAGCAGCAAGAATTACAAAAATTGTTTTAATAAAAGCTTGATGATTGATCATAAATTTTATATTTACAGACAATCATCAACATTTTTTAAATTAAAATACAGCGACGGGTTTTAAAAGAACATTTTTTTTATTTATCCTAAGTTATGATAAGTTAATAGCATCATATAGATTGTAATGATTTTTAATATTTATAATATTTATTTTGGTTTCAACAGTAGAAGGCAATTCTTTTATTTCATGATGAAGCCATTTTAATCTTTCTTCTAGAATTTCTGCAGCATATGGAAATATGTCAATTGATTCTTCTTGTCCTCATTATCTGTCTCAAATCTTTGCATACTTTCAATAAATAAATGGGTGGAAAATACAACACAAGGATCATTCTCTTGAAAATCACAGTAGCGATAAACTTTTGTCTTTTTCGTATCCTTATAAAAATATATTTCAATATCAACATGTGATTTTGCCATGGATAAACTGTGTAATGGCAACAATCCTTTATTAAAATGCAATCTTACATGTTTTTATGGTTCAGATTCTGTTCAGATCGACAAATCAGACAGTTCTGATGAATTTAAAGACGGTTATGATGGGGGTGACGTATGGCAAAGGAATAAAATCAAACAACTTTTTTAACAAAAGAGGTATTTCATGTGGTGGTTTGCATCAATTACTTCAAAAAAGAAAACAAGAAAAGAAAAAAAGATGAGCAAGATTAATTTTATCAAAATGAAACTGGAAAAATTAATAAGTCTATTAAAGAAAAATCATACACGTGTGCAAAGCGTTACTAAAGGGTTATTTAAAATTGAAACAATTGATGAAGCCTATGTTTCAAGATTTAAATTAACAAACAGTGTTTATCAATTAAGTACAATGGTAAATAAATGACATATCCCGAGTTTTAAAATGATAAAAAATTTTTACCAAAAGTTTTCATCTTATTCAAGATATGAACATTTACCAACTGATTATTTACATATGTATTTTGAAAAATTTCCACAAAGACCATTGTAATTGTGAATTATTTATTAATGGATGGTCTACTAATTTTGTAATTACAACTTAACCTAATAATTTAAGTAATAAAGATAAAAAACCTACACCTTTTTCTCCCTAAAAAGAAAAATATATCAATATAGGGAAAGGAAATGATAACGGTGGAGGCATTAGATCTGTTGGGCAAAATACTCAAGCATATAAATGTGGTAATAAAGCAAAGTTAGGTGCATATTTAGTGCAGTATGATAATTTAGATAAAGAGGTACCAAGTTCATGTTTTCTAGTAGCATTACTTCTAGGTTTAGCAATATGTGGAAAAAGAGCATGTATATAAAAAGTTGCGAATAGATCAAAAATTGATGATCTAATTTCTGCTGAAGAAATCCTGAATGTTTACACTGAACCAGGTGCTTCGGTTGGGAAAGTTTTTGGGAGGGATTTTGTAAAATTTTATGAAAGTTTTTTATGTACTTGTGGCTTTGACAAGGATAGTATTTTCAACTCATTATAACGATAATATAGTTTACAATTCACATACTAATGAGGACGGTAACATTCGTTTGACAAACAACTTAATTCGATTAGGGTTGAATGATACACATGACTTTGTGTTAAATTTTTGTCAATTTATGTTTGGGTGTCAGAAGCTTTTGTGAAAAATTTATGCATAGTCAATGAAAAAGAAAAAGTCATGTATATTTAATTGAAAGTATGTCTCAACTGTCATGTTCTATTTAAAAGCTGAAAATGTTTTGAATCTCACTACAGGAATAAATTTTTTAAACTTAATCAGGTTTTGTCAGAAAAAGATGATAAAGAAAATTTACCAAATGTATTCCTTTTTTTTTATTTTGAAACTAAGTGATGAAGTTGGAATTATGATACCTTATTATGTGGTTCAAAAATGTGATGATATAGAATTTCAAAAAGATTCAAATGGGAAAATTCAAGATGTTGTGGCCAAACACAATTTGTATTTGAGGGTGAAAATTTAACTGAAAATTTTTGTGAACTTTTATTTGAACAAGAAAATTCAGTATTGGTTGGTGACAATGGATCTAGGCTTGACACTTTATTTTATAATAGATATTAGAAAAAAAATACTAAACTATCATATACAATTATGGGCGGCAGTAAAATTATGACATCAATGCACAAAACTGCTACCATTATTGATAGTTATTTGTTTTTCCAAACAAGTTTAGCCAACTTCCCTTAGTGCAAGGGTGTGAACCAAGTTGAAAACGGTTATCATCCCTATTTATTTACAGATATTAATTATACAGGACCTATTGTTGATCAAAATTATTTTGATTTAAAAAACATGAACAAAAATAAACTGCAAAAATTTCAACAGTGGTATGAATCTTGGGTGGAAACTTGGCTTTGATAGACTGTGCTAGCACAATTTTTGGCATAATTTGCAATTGTGAGCACAATTTTCAGTTTTTTCCGAAAAAAAGCACTGCTAGCGTAATTATCGTTTTCTGTATCTTCCGAAGCATTTAAATTGGTCATTTTTCTATACTGAAAGAGTTTATCATCAGAATTTACTCCTAATCGGCATCAAAGAACATAGGGATGTTTGTAGTTTCGTAACCAGTCCCTACTGAGGATGACCCACCGCCGGCGGGCTGCACCACTGTACTGCTGTGGTGCTGTTTGTTTAACAACCGTGATGGCCGTGATTTAGAACGCAAAAACGAAGTGACAGGAACAGTCAGTGGTCCAGGAGGAACTGCAATAACCCGACAATGAACTGTGACATCAACTGGAGGGAAATATGAAAAGAGAGGAAAGTTTGGTGCGAAAAATGAAAGTCTGCATGATCGTGTAGCACAATTTCCAAATGAAAATCTCACCGTACAACAATGCAAGCTGTTTTGCAGTGCATGCAAAGAGCGTGTATCAACAAAAAAAAGCATTTTAAAGAACCATGTTGTTTCGAAGAAACATAACATGGGAAAAGAAAAACTCTCCAAGTCAAAGTTGAGAGAAAGAAGTATTATTGAGGTATTTCAAGCATCCGAGAATAAACAAGTACGGGACAGTACATTGCCAATGAACGAACATGTATTTCGTGTTGAAGTGCTTGAGGACTTTTTAAAGGCCGGTGTTCCTGTCTATGAGGTGGACAAACTTCAACCCCTACTTGAGAAGCATGGATGTCGATTAACTCATAGCACCAACTCGAGGCATTATATTCTATTCATCCTGAAGAAAGAGGTAGACTAACTGAAGCGAGAAATTGCCTCACCATCTTGCGATCATGACACCCGAGATCTTTCTCTCATTTTTGACAGGAGTACAAGGCAAGGGGAAGCATTTGTTATTATCGTCGGTTTTCTTGACGACGACTGGAGCGTTCAACATCTGATTAAGATTGACATTTGTGAAAAGGTTGTTAATGCAGAAGGCTTGGCTCATGTTCTTAACGAGTGTCTGTCAATTATGGTATAAGAGGCAACTCATTACTTGCAGCCATGAAAGATGGTGCTAGTGTCAATCAAGCAGCCATGGAGCAGATCAAGTTTACACTTCCAAAAGTGTTAAGTGTTGTCTGCTTTTCACACACGCTAGACAATGTAGGTAGCCACTTTCAGATTCGACACTTTGGGAATTTGGCAACTTATGGATTTGCATGTTCAGTCACACCCATAAAGCGGAGCTTTTATGGCAGGAGCAGACAGGCCGCTAACCAAAGTCCTAAAGCGAGACTTGGTGGTGGTCCAAGTGGGAAGTATATAAACTACTGCTGGTGCAGCTTGGTGATGTGAGGGGATTCATTCAACAGGTAGCAGCCGAAAACATTGCCCCACAAACTGTCGCACAGATTCAAGATATTTTATCTGATGAACAACGTTGGATTAACGTTCAGTTGGAACTGGCTGCTGTTGTTGATATTGGTGAGCAGTTTGTAAAGGCCACATATTACTTGGAGGGGGATGGCCCGCTTGTCTTTTCTTGTTATGAGCGATTGCAGACCGTCACTGAAGTCTGCCAAGCTCCGCACTTCCCCAATGTTTGTGCAGTCTCTTCTGCAATCGTAAGAAAAAACCCTACGGAACAGGCTGCAGCATTAAAACAGAGGGCCAATGTGGAAATTCAGAGGACCAAAATTCAATGTGGAACTTTATGACATCGTCAGGGCATTTACGGTAGCCAGAATAATATGTCCAGTGGCTGTGCAGTGGTTAAGGCCAACAGCAGCCAATGTCGAGGCTCTTCACATTTATAGTCATCCTTGTTGACCACGACGATCCCATTACCGTTGTCGGATTTCATGGTTATTATGCTGCGGTCATCTCTTAGAATCTTGAGAAGCTGATAGTCTTCCTGTGTCAACAAGAAATTAGATTGTGAATAATTTCGGTAGCCTGACGGGGCAACGTCTTGAAGTTTTGTCTTAAAGGAATCATCATCAAAACCGGAGTCCTTGTAAATTGTTTCTCGTTTGAGCTGTCGATATAGATATTCAAAGGGCAGGAGAAAGTCACAGTAGTCGAGTTTATTTTGTAGGAGTGAGAAGTTAAGTCCTTTGGCTAACTATCTATCTCTCTACATGTATGACATTTTCGCCGGTACAACCAAATTCAAACACCTGTCATCCGACCTATTCAAACATACCATCAACCAGGAGAATCAACTTTGAAGCTTTCTCCGCAACCTCATGAAGGGTAACGTTATATCCAAAGAAACGTATGAACATTTAGCTCCCTCAAGCTCTCAACCAGATATCATGTACGGTTTACCTAAAGTGCACAAGATTAATTTGCCTTTCAGATCTATCCTTTTCGCCATTCGCACTCACACATACAACCTGTCAAAATTTCTTGTTTCTTCCCTTACTCCCCTTCTTTCGAGCCCTTTTATGATAAGTGATACTTTTTCCTTTCTTGAAGAATTATGAGGTTTTAATTTTGATGCAGACGAAGTTTTCATGGCTAGCTTTGATATTAATTCGCTTTTCACTAATGTTCCGCTTGACAATACAATAGACATCATAGTTAACAAGGCTTTTAACAATTCCGCACTTTACAATGGTTTCTCAGTATCACAATTCCGTAAACTCTTATGCCTTTCAGTAAAGAATTGGTTTTTTGTATTTAATAACCGTCTTTACGAACATGTTGATGTTGTGGCCATGCGCTTTCCCCTAGGTCAACTTTTTGCCAACACTTTTTTATCCTTTCATGAGCATAATTGGATAGCCAATTCCCCACCAATTCCTTCACTTGCGAGTTGGAGAATAATTCAACTCTCCCCTTTCTGGACGTCCTGATCGATCGCTCGGACAGGTTTTCAACCTCTGTTTACCGAAAGCCCAGTTTCACCGGTTTAGTCACAAATTTTGACAGTTTCATTCCTGTATCCTATAAATGTGGTCTGGTTTATACTCCACTTAATCGTTAATTTAAAACCTGTTCTTCTTACCACCTCTTTCATTACGAGTTACTTGACCTCAAAAAAACTTTTACTCAACAATGGATATCCTGACATTTTTCTTGACCGCTGCACTAGAGTCTTTCTCGATAAACTGTTCAGTCTGCCCACGCGAAATTCAAGCATACCTGAAAAAACTGTTCCCAACTTTTCTCTCCCTTTCACAGGTTCACTCTACAAATCCGAACTCAAATTGCTAAACTATGTTCATCTGCTTTCCCACACGTTACCGTACGTTTCATCTTGGCAGTCAGGCAGACGATTGTCGGGTTTCTTTTCCTTCAAAGACCGAATTCCCAAGTTGATGAGTTGCGTATTATTTATAAATACTCGTGTCAATGCTGCAGAGCGTTGATTTTCCACCAAACGCGCCAACATTTTCATACTCGAATCTCAGAGCATATGTGGGTTTCGCCTTTGACGGGAAAGAAACTTGCAACGAATTCCCTTTCAAGCGTTCTTACCCACTCACATCAATCTCTTCACCACATCTCTTCTGATGATTTAACTATCATCTCTTCTTGTCGTTCAAACTCCAACTTTGAGCTCCTTCGAGAGAGAGCTTACTGATATCGAAATTTAGACCCTCTCTCAGCGAAAACATCTCATCCATACCCCTTTCTTTATTTTAGTATCACGTGACCTTTTCATCGTACCTTTCATTTCATTTTATTATATCTCTATTTTCTTGCCACCCTACATCTTGTTACTTTAATTGTATTGGTTAGTCCTCATGTTACTTATCACGTGTGAATAGATATATAGGTTTTTGTCACACTTCTAAATAGTCACTTTGAAGATATTTCACGTCCACAACGAAATGTTAGTAAAATACTTTGTGTTTTTTTTTTTTCTGTAGTTATGGCTCTCCATATAAAAACCCTGAGCTGGGCTCTCATTTTTACATTACGTCTACGTTTTCCACCCGGAAAATCAGTAGTCATGATTATAACTGATGCTCTGAAAAAAACATCTCTTTGGTCTATTATGTGATTGTACTAGTGGTAAATACCTAAAATCACAAAATTCACATATTAATAATATGTTAAGTTAACCCGAAGCTTACACGTGATTATTATCAAAAGGGAAAAACATTAACAAAAAATCTGCGGTGAGGAACAAACAAATTTTTTTTATTTCTTTATTCTTGGTTAAAATATACAAAAGATGTTGGATGTTTTAATAACAATAATAATGAAAATGATAGTTATAAATTTAAAAAACACGAGAATACTTTTCAAAGACATGTTTCGGCAAGACTTATGCCATCTTCAGTTTACAAGATGATGTTTGCAAGGCTTTAAATAAGAATTATAGTATGAATAAATTAACTAATTACAATGACGATATGTTAGATGATTAACACACTGTCATTGTAATTAATCATCTAACATATCGTCATTGTAATTAGTTAATTTATTTATACTATAATTCTTATTTAAAGCCTTGCAAACATCATCTTGTAAACTGAAGATGGCATAAGTCTTGCCAAAACACGTCTTTGAAAAGTATTCTTGTGTTTTTTAAATTATAATGAAAAAGATCCAGTCAAAATTTTAATTTTTAATTTTTGATTGGTGTTTCCATACTTTTGTTAATATGCACACTTTTTTTAGAAGATGCTATTTAGAAGCACAACCTTAGAAGAACTCAAAAATGGCTACCATAAGGTCGTCAGAACACAAAAATGTGCAGAATACAAAACAGTTTTCTGTCGTCAAATGCGTAAAGATGGTAAAAAATTTTACTTCTGCTATGAGCCTAATCAAATCATCTTAACTATTCGACATCTTTTTCACATCACCTGGTATAAGAAGAACAAACCCACAACAACTACAAGATTTACATGAAACACTGCAGAATTTCTTCACAGCTGACCATGGACAAATATGTGTAGTATTAAATCAAACTTTAATTGTAAAACTATAAAAACAACCTGTACATATATGCGTCTAATTTTTATTTGTTAGTAAATTGTTCAAAACTAAAGACTCATGATTTACATTTATAAGAACATTTGGCAGAACTCTGACAAATAAACATCTTGAGCTAAGGTGTCCCATCATTTTTAATCCTCATTTTGGATTTGTTCTTTTAGTTGCACTCACTATGTCATCTGATTATCTTGTATTTCTGTGTAAAGGGTAGGGTTGGGCGATATTAAAAAAATCATCACACGGTTATTGTCAAGGAAATTATCGCGATATTCGATAATATCACGATAAATGTAATAAAAACAATGACCGCATTTTTCAATTTTAATTAATATCAAAACATTGTAAGCTTATATATAATCTTATTATAAACAAGTAAAACAACCAGTTAAAGTAATATGAAGGGCCTTCAAAGGCTTCTTTTAGTCTGATATTTACTATTCAAGTTTACATAAACCTGAACTGTCCATGCGTTGTCTACTGTTCGAATGACTGTACTTTATTCCAGGTTTTGTGAAAGGAAAACTAGATTATTAACATGTTGTGGTTTCAACCTACTACGAAAAGGATTTACAGTAATTCCTCCCTTGCTGAATACATGTTCTGATGGTACACTTGTTGCTGGAATACAAAGATACTTTCTGGCCATTATGGCAAGAAGAGGAAAATATATACAATTGTTTTTCCACCACAGAAGCGGATTACTATCCGTCTCTATACATGGTTGCTCCAGATAGTTATTCATCTCTTTTTCCACCCTTGCTCTTACAGAAAGTTTTTCTTGATTGGAAACATTTGACTTTGGAAGCTTATTTAAAATAGCAGTCAAGCCTTTTGCCTTTTTTGGCAGTGGGGGTTCCAGTGATTCTTGTTGTTGAGGTTAGTTAGTTAAAGAATGATCACTTGACTCCTCTTGATGTTTCTGCACCATTTCTGTCAATAAGTTAGACTTGACTAGATCTGTGTCAGCAACATAGTTCACTTTGAATCTTGGATCAAGAAAGCTACATTTATCAACAACTAAAGATATTACCTCTGATTCATAGCGTGAAGAGAGATTATCTGAAATAGCCGACTTCATTTGTACTGAAAGAGGACTATCTTCATCTTTATCTTCACAGATTTCCATCACATGCTGTAAGAGCGGTCGGATGGCAGAACAGGTAACCTCTTTCTCTCCCGATAAAGCATCTGTTAAGTATGATAGGGGTTTGACAAGTTCAACGAACATCTCCAGCACTGTAACATCTGCATCGTTAAGCATAAGGCACCACGACTTTCTATCTTCGAGAAGAACAGCTGACAACGCTTGCTGCTGTTCTAATATTCTTTCCACCATGTCATAAGTTGAGTTCCAACGTGTGGTAACTGCACCAAGAAGTTTGTGTTCTGGAAGACCCAACTGACGTTGCTTCTCGTTGAGATCCCTTTTCTTCTTCCAGCTTCGACAAAATGATGCTACTAGAGCACTGCATCGTCTCATTGCCTTTTGTACTCTTTGCATCTCTAGGCACTTGTTAATAGCGAGGTCTAAACAATGTCCAAAACAACTCAATCGCAACCAACCATGTGAATGAAACCCAGCAACAAAATTACTGCCATTGTCCGTTGTAGTAAGGACTAGCTTTTCAGTTGAAAGGTTCCAATTGGTCAATATATCATTGATGGACTCAATAATATTTTCTCCAGTATGATCTTCAAACAAGGGCACAGTCTCAAGGCAAATTGATTGAAGTTCCCATGAGGAATCAATGAAATGAACTGTATAGCTCAAGTAAGGATGCGTTGCTCTGCTGGTCCACAAGTCTGTTGTAGCACAAAAAAGTCAATTTGGCTTAGCTTAGGATTAACCACTGTTTCTTTTACCTGATTATATAAGCGTGGAATTTCTTGGTGTGAGAAGTGCTTTCTTGAAGGGAGCTTATACCTGGGGTTTAGTTTGGCAATCATCTTTTGAAACCCAGGTTTTTCTACAGTGTATAATGGCTGCATGTCTTTCGCTAAAAAATAAGCTACTGCATGATTCAGGTCTTTTTCTTGGCTACATTTGGGATCGTAATGAGTTGAGCGCTTAGCAACAGTCTCAAGTGTTGCCTGCATACTTTGACTCCTTGGTGCTTTGTTTGCATTGCAATTTCTTTGACTTGCTTCTCTGTATTCTTTGGGGTGTCGATCACGAAGATGAGTAAACAAATTTGTGGTGTTGCCACTTTTACATTGCACTGATATGCGACATATCTTGCAAACGGGACGATGCTCTTCTGATGGTATTGCTACGCCATGTTGATCTGCCTTTATTCCAAAAAAGTTCCATGCGGCACAAATGCCGTGGGCACACAGCGCAAACAAAGTCGGCAATTTGATTATTCAGCGAATTAATACATAACTACTATTGGTAGCATTCTTTAAATAATAGTGGGAAACACTCAGAAAATAGTTTTAATTCTTCTTAAAATTATATTTTTTGGGAATTGAAAGAATTTTAAAAAATTTTATAAAAGCTATATACACATGGGAAGCAATATCACGATAGTCATCCAGCATGACGATAATTTCGATTTATCGTCGCTCAAATTTCTACCTTCGATACGATAATCGCGGGTGAAAATATCGCGATAAATCAATTATATCGAAATATCGCCCAACCCTAGTAAAGGGAATGCACTGAAAGACTGTATTCTTGCATTTGTCATTTTACAGTCCATGAACTCACATGAAGTAGCTCTGAAATTGAACAGATACTAAACCTGGCTTTTACAAGTATTGTGAGCTGTTCCTTGCTAACTGCATGCTTTGGTCTACCTGGTTATCCCATGAAAACAGTATTTTCTCTGATGTTCATCCCCAAGCACTCTAAAATTGATTATGCATTCTGAACAAATTGAATATTTCTTTTGGTATTCTTGTCAAGGAGTCTAAGATAATGACAAGCTTCTGAATTTCTCGAAGCTCTTCTGCTATGTGGTAATTATCAGCACTATGAACATTAGAAACAATCTCCCTTAACTTGGATGTTATTATGTCTTTCAACTCAGCAGTGAAATCTGTCACTATGTTCGTTTATCTTTCTGCCCTGCTTAATGTACCAGCTACTCACACGCACATGAAATTTTGCTAGGTGATGATAATAGTACAACACTGCATAATAATGCCACAGTGCATGATAATATCAAAACATTGCAAAATAAGACTGAAACAGTGCCTAATAATAACAAATCGGTACAAATAATGAAACATTGCGCAATAATAATGAAACAGTGTGTACCAATACAAACCAATGCTTTATAATAAAGAAACAGTGCATAATGACAAATCAACAGTGCATAATACTAACAAAGCAGTGTATAATGATAACAAAGAAATGCAAATTAATAACTAGACACTGCATGATCATGATGAACTTGGGAATAATAATCACGAAAAACTGTACAATAATGAACCGGTAGATAATAACGAAACAATAGTTTTGACGGTAATGACACCCCATACTTACCAGTGAAATGTCCGTGAAAATTTTCTTTTTAACCTGGATTCTTCATTGTCAGATCCCTCACTATCACTTTGGGATGTGTTGTCGTTTCCTTTCACATTTTTGTCTTCGTTTACTACAGATCTACGTAGGAGTTACCTCATTTTCATAATAGCCTTACAAGAACGTTACCGAGAAAGTGGTCACTCCAATATGGCGCAGATTGAATTTCGCGGGCTTCGTTTTCTTCCGCACGCCAACCCCTGGGTTGCTCGATCCAGTCCTATTTTTCAGTTCATCTACTTAATATATCCAAGCTCTCAGGTTTCTCAAACATTAAACAGTGGACCATAGTTACCAGGGTTAAGCCAACTTGACCGAGGCTGTGACCCAGTCCCGGTGAAACGCAGAAGAGAAAATCAATAAAGTAGTACATGTATTTCGAAGTTCCTGTTTTGCAGCTCTTCGTTGGATTAGAGGAAGATGTACTCGCATACGTTTGCAGCCAGCCAGCCTATATTTAATCCGGTAAGACCAGGAAGTGATGATTCCATCAAATGTCGTGCATTCGCACAACATCTGCATCATGTCTATTTACTATCGTGGAGAAAATTAACGCCAGCCGTTCGATTGGTGTGACAGGTCTTAAGTGGCGCTAATGCAGTTTCGTACCTCAACCATATAAATGTAAGTAACATAGGTAAATTATACATCAGTCGAAAGGTTTTTACCTGAAGATTACAGTGATACCGTAATATCGACTATTCACCTCAAATGTAAGGTATTATAACCAACAAAACAGACTAACTCAAGTTCGTGTGCGTGAAGAATGAACCAAGGGCTCAAGACCATTTCAAGTTAAGTCTTTCATTGTTTCTTCGCTCTTGAAAAACCGCGAAAATGTGTATAAACTCCACCCTAACCCTAATCCAAACCTTGGGTAACATACATATTTTCGGAGAAGTACGAAGAAACATGATGCTACGTAACAAGGGTGGTTTTCTTTTGGCTTTAATGTATTATGTTTGCGGTGAATAATTGATAGCATGGTATCACTGTAATCTCCAGGTAATAAACTGTCGAATGATATATGATTTACTAAACTTACTTGTATTTATATGGTTGAGGTGCGAAACTGCATTAGCGCCGTCTTGCGACGCCATAAAGTGCGCCATAAAATGAGTATTTGGATTGTTCTTGTCTTCACCTTTTGTCGCTGATTCATTTGTTGCTAGTGTACAGCATGTCGGAGGATTTACCCGTGTAGTGTTAAGAACAAATGTCGCGTGGAAATATCCAGCGGGTACCATTCACTACCTGTAGCCTACAGCTTTCCGCAAAGAGTTCGTGAGAATTTGACGAACTAGTTTAAAAGTAATGCGCGGTTTTCTTTTCCTTAACTCAAGGAATTCGTTTGAAATCAGAGGATCAATTTTCGGGCAGCGCTTTAAGCCTACCCGACTTGAATCCCCTCTCGACCGTGAAATTGTCAAGGAGGTGTGAGCGGTTGCAAGTTGAGAAGATTCTGCGTACTTAAGTTCTTTGTATTTAAGATTATGGCTAGTACAAAAACGCTAATTCATTATATGGCAAAAGCCCCAGTATAAAATGCCATTTATTTTTTTTTCTTTGTTTTGTAACCTTGGTGGGAGAATTGAGTATTTAGAACGAGTTTTGTAATGATTTTTTCGAAGACCAGAATCAAGCTACAGACCTTGTTGGTTATGAAACTGGTGAGATCAGATGCAGCCAATTGAGTATTTGTTAAGGTGAGGATATAAAGTGTATAAAGTTAGTTTGACCTTTGAGAAAACTTTTCTTGTTCAAGAGCCACAAAAATACTCCAAAAATGGCTTTTCTGATGCAAAAACATATGCTTTCAAAAAAGGCACAATTTTCTTGGAAGAAGGGCAATACTAAAATGGGACAATGAATTTTTCCTGCCTGTTTGAAGGAGTAGTTGTCCCTAGTGCCCCTTTCAGTGTACTCCTTCAGTGTACTCAGTTTTACAACCAAAGACTGCTCTTCTTCTCCCAAAAATTTATCACCTGGTCCCTTTTTTGTTCAGAAATTGTTCAGTGTATATTTTTAGGATTAAGATCAAGACTTTTGGTTAATATTAATTGTGAAATATTAAGTGAAGTGTAAATATTAAGGAAATAGTGTGAGGAAGTTTGGATCAAAAATGTATAGCATGTGTGCATCTTAATGTACTAGATTTACTGCTTGTTTATCAAGAGTGTTATCAAGAAACATTTTCAGCTTAACAAAAATATTTTCAAATAATTACATCATGATGTTCTCACTTATTGGGAACATAATGCTACTAAAACATGTCACAGATCTGATGTTACAATGGAGAGGCAGGCCAGCCAAGACAGGCAAGGTAGAGCAGCTGCTCCAGGGTCTAGGCCATTCAGGAACCAGGGTCATACACAACTGAGGCCTATAAGCCCCTGCTTAATGAGCATAACTGGGATGTGAGCAGCAACAATCCTTTTTTGCTGTGAAGTCCAAGGTTTGAAATAAGTATTCATGACAAAAATCAATTTACAGCTTTTACAATTTGAATTTCAGAAAATTTGAGTAAAGTCACAAATCAAAATTTTCTGATATGGCTGGTGCACTGTAATAGCTGTGATTCTTTGGTATACTGGGTTAGTTGGCCAGGCTCAAAATACCACATGCACACATGCACGAATGCCCGTAAAATTCGAGATGTGCATGTAACTTTTGTCACTTACATGCACTGCATGCACATAGAAATTTTCACACAGTGACTGCATGGGCCGCACTTCATAATCAGCATCATTACTTTAGCTTCAGAGTAATGATTGGACATGGGATATAATAGTAGTTTGTAGCAAATAGCATATCAATATTATTTAGCTGATAATTCAATCATGAACAATTCTTAATCTACTATCCAAATTTACGCCCGTCATTTTGCCATAATCATCAAGTGAGCCTGTGTTCTGAGGAGTCTCATTCGAAAACTTCAAGTAAACCAAATTATTATTGAAAAGAAGTGAAATTGTGTCTCAGGAATTTTTTTGAACTTGTCTGTGCACATAAATAATTGGTGGTGCAGGTAGTTAAAAAAATTAGGTGCATGCTGTGCATGTAAGATTTTCCTATTAATTCAAGCCTTGGTTGGGACATATTTTTTGAATGTATTCATACTGGGAATTTGCCATACTTCTTTGCAGAATTATTGTTGACACCATTAAATTTGTCAGGTTATATAAACTTTTTTCATGCAATTATTTGGGCTCATAAACATGCCAAAGGAAACCAGTATATATACTGCAATGTGTAAGTAAATGAGGAAATGATTTGAATTCAATATCAGTTCAATGGGTGGAAAAAGGTTTTACCAATTGTAATATCTCACACAAATACAGATTTATAATGCATGACTTAGAAAATGAGATTGAGTATGAGAACTGTAATTTTTAGTGACAAGATATTTCTCTATGTGTTTTGTAGATGAGACAAAATTTTAATGTAACATTAGATCTTAACTTAAATTCTAAACATTTTGTTATTGTTATTATCAACATGGTAGTGTAATCTCCATAACTGAGCTTTGAAATCCCTGAAAAATCACACACTGTTTTTCAACAATTAATTTGAACCCAAGAGTCTCTTATTGCTCTTGGCATAGAGTTATTTAAAGACTTTAGTTATCTGTACCAAAAGTTGATCCACAGAACTTACTCAGATCCCATAGAGGCCCCCTACATGCCCTAGTTATTTCCTGCAAAAAAGATTACCAGCATGGTATCTTTAAAGATTACAATATAAGTAATATATTAATATGATATAAGAAATATAAGGATATGTAAATATTATATTAGTTTAGGCTTCAGAGATCCTGTAGTTATTGTCAAGGGACTACTTATGCATTGTTTAGTTAGTTGAAAGTGAGTTCTATGACTTCCTTTCCGCTGCATTACTAGGCTGCTCCTTCTTTGATAAAATTTAGTAATGAAGCGGAAAGGAAGTGCGATTGTAGAAACAGTTCTAATTGCCCATTGCAAGGTAATTGTTTAGCATCCAACGTGGTCTATATGGCAGAAATTTCGACAAGCGATAACAACGAAAAAAAGATTTACATTGGCATGTCATCGAACAGCTTTAAACAGAGATACAGGACTCATCAGAAATCTTTCATTAACGAGGAATACAAAAACGAAACGGGACTTTCGAAATTTATTTAGGGACTTAAACTGAAGAAGCGTCGTTTTACTTTAAGTTGTGCCTTGAAGAAAAGCTCCTATTGACGAAAGGAAAACATAATAACTTGTTAAACAGACGAATCGAACTTTTCTCAAGGTGTCGCCATGTAACGAAACACCTCATTAATTAACGTCACAACCTATGTAAATAAGAATAGTTGAACCGAATCAGTCAGTTGCCTGATGATCGCGTACCGCGTGAAACTATTTTGAGCCGTGCATCAGCATACTAGAGTGGTGCCTCAAAATGCAAGCTGTGCTTAGAAGAGAAGTTACAATTGATAATAGCCGACAAAGAGATTTTGCTGAACAAAAGAGACGAAATTGTATCAACGTGCCGACACAAGACCAAATTCAAGATTAAAAACTTCAGCCGCCCAAGGAAGAAAAACAGCATTCCATAGCTATTACGTCACCGCGTCTATATAAGATTAAACCGGGGGCCATTATCAACCTGTTGCCTGATGATGGCATAGCAGCGTGAAACTCGGAGTAGCGACACAAGACATTCTAAGTTTATGTTATATATATATATATATATATATATATATATATATATAAAATCACACACACACACACACACACACACACACACACACACACACATATATATATATATATTATTTATTTTACAGTAAAATGCTGTCGCTACTCAGAGTTTCACGCGGTACGCGATCATCAGGCAACTCACAGATTCGGTTCAACTATTCTTATTTACATAAATTGTGACGTTAATTAATGAGGTGTTTCGTTACATGGCGACACCTTGAGAAAAGTTCGATTCGTCTGTTTAATAAGTTATTATGTTTTCCTTTCGTCAATCGGAGCTTTTCTTCAAAGCACAAATTGCATCGCTTTGATCCTGTCTTATATGCTGCGACTTGCTTGACGATCGACCATCTAATGTTGAACTTCCGGTTATTTTCCTTTAGTTTCCAGATATGCTCGGACAGTTCAGTGTCATTTGCATATTGGACATTGAACTGTCCAAGCATATCTCGAAACGAAAGGAAAACAACCGGAAGTTCAACATTAGCTGGTCGACGTTTAGCTGGTTCAACATTTGGTTCGACATTAGCTGGTTCAACATTTGGACACCGAACTGTCCAAGCATATCTGGAAACTAAAGGAAATCAACCAAAAGTTCAACATTAGCTGGTCGATCGTCAAGCAAGTCGCAGCATAGAAGACGGGATCAAAACGATGCAATTTGTGCCTTGAAGAAAAGCTCCTATTGACGAAAGGAAAACATAATAACTTATTAAGCAGACGAACCGAACTTTTCTCAAGGTGTCGCCATGTAACGAAACACCTCATTAATTAACGTCACAACCTATGTGAATAAGAATAGTCGAACCGAATCTGTCAGTTGCCTGATGATCGCGTACCGCGTGAAACTCTGAGTAGCGACAGCATTTTACTGTAAAATAAGTAATATATTACGCTCTACGCATGGTATTGAGCGCTCTTAAACCTTACGGCTTCTGTGTGACATTTGTGTTGCATAGTCTTCTTGGTATGTATGTATATATATATACATATAACTGCAGATGGAAGCGTTTCGGCCTATTGGGTCTCGTCAGTGCAGTGCTGACGAGCAGGATGGAGAAGCCTACATTATATAGGCAACTCAAATGTTCCACGCTCGTGGTACATCTAAGCCATGCCAGAGCGCTCTAAATACAGAGCGAAAATTTTTCTCTCAAGCCACCACGCGCGTAGAAGAACTCCACGCACATCGAGTTAGTACCCTTATACCGCGTTGGGCGAGGAGATTAAACATGTAGGTGAAAAGCTTGCGTTGTTACCATAGCAGTAACTATAATTGTAAAAATTCACCTGAGTGCCCTTGGCACTTAGTTAACTTCGCGACCTTTAAGGTGGGCGCTTTTTCCAACTTGCATCATTTTCAGTTGATGAGGACACCTTTTTGGAGTTGAAAATTGTCTTTAAATTAACTGATGTTACTCAGAGTAAAATAATTCGTAAAGAGTTAACACAGATAGTTTTAACCCTTTCCCGGTCCGACATGTTAACCGTTGACGAGTAAAACTATTTGATGTTATCCAGAATAAAATACTAAAATTGAAATTTTGACCGAAAAGAGTAAATGTATGTGGGTTTTATTTTAACATTTGTCAACTTGATCTTCTTATGTCAAAATTAAAATATGATCTTTTCCACCATCGCCAGCTCCGTTATACATGTAGTTCATTAAATAAACCTAAAATTCTGTCTCTTTGTATCTGACCTATTCCTGTTCTGAGATGCCACGCCCTTAACTAAGTGTGCATCCGAACAGGAAAGTGTAAAATGGTTCTCAACATCATGTGTTAAATCTGTTTGCTTTAGCCTGTGCCATCAGAGCATTTCATAACTGGAGGATGTTTGGTTGGGCAGTTAATTATTATCCAAGGTAATTTCCCACCTACTTCTTCCCGGTAAGTAGTCATTATTCATAGCTAACAAATTTGTTATAATTTGAAGGTATCTTAGTTCATGTATCTTCGTCCAGTACAATTGTGATAAATGACTAGATGATATATACAGGACGGCGAAGGATAAATGAACATGTTTAAAGTGCAAAATCACTAAAAAGACCGAATTACGTCAAGCTAGATCTGACCCGTAGCTGTTCCTTTCCCGTTGTACGAAAGATCATCTCAGATTTGTAAGTGGAAAAACGTGAAAGAAACCTAAAGCAAAAAACTGTTCAACCAATGTCAAATTCCTCAAAGGAAAGACTTGTAACTCATTGATGGCACACTTAACCTGTTGAACTTGGGACAGTTTTCCAGTCTCCCTCGTGACCAAAAAAGTGATGGCCATCTTTAATTAAGATTTTCTCGAATTATTAAGATTTTCTTCGCTTTGTACATCTGAAGAGATTTGTGATTATAAAATTAATTCATCTGGCGGGTCAAGAAAATTTTCGTTGGCAAAAAATCTACTTTAAGCGTCAGCAACTGATAAGTTTAACTATTTCACAAATCGCCACGTTGCCAAAATTCAAAAGAAAAACATTGCCTCAAAACTTAGCTGAAGCATTAAGGAAAGATGAAAAAGCTGTACCCAGGTCGTCAAAATAAACTTCATATTGCACCTCAGCCTTCGTCAGCCTCATATAAAAGTATTTGGGCCCATCGTCTAAAGTTTACTTCTCAATTCGCCCTTTGGAGCCCTTCATATTAAAATCAAACCTTAGCTGGAAAAATTTCCATGCTGTAAATCGGTGTTAAACTATATATTAACGACTCACTGGCCAGTCTCTTCAGCGATGAATATAACCTTCAGGTTAAACCCAGAAAAATAAATGTTGTCGTTCTATATTTTTATCTCGTACATGTGATATCTTCAGCAAGACACCGAAAATAGAAATTTCGTAAAATATTATCAAGCGTGATAAAAATCAGAGTAGGAAAACTTGTTTAAGAGCTTCTCGAACATGTGGCTAAATGACAAGGTGAAGACCCAGCGGACGTATTTCGTTTAATTCCAAATTTTTGACGTCTAAAATTCAAGAATCTTGTCATATGGAAAGTACGCCAGCCCGGCTAGCCTAGATCTCACTTGAGTGAAACAGGGCGCCCGGCTGTCCGGGAAAGAAATTCTTCCATTTAAAGTGTATGAACCGGGCTTCTTTTTTTTTTTTTAAATTCTCCCCGCGACGAATCGCCATTGTGTTCGCCGAACGCGTGGTCGAACGATGTCGCGTGATTTCAAGTAAACCTGGGCTCATTCAAACAGCCTTTAATAGAATACCTTGCACACTAATCAAGAACCTTTCGTTTCAAGACAGTTTTCGTACCTTGTCATTTAGTACAAATAAAGCTGGTTTTTAACATTCCTTTCCCTTGATTTTGGTTTGAGAAAAGAACAATTCTTTGCGACTTTTTAATTTCGAAAACTAAACGTTTTACATGCATGATGTCTGTTTTCCACAAGAAGACCTACACTGGACTGTTACTGAAATTTTGTGTTTTGTTTTTTGTCTAATTTCCATTCTCATACAAAATTGCATTTGTCAAAACACTCATTGATAGGACTTTCCGAATAAACAACGCTACTAAAGGTTTCAACGCCGATATTCGAGAAATGGTAATCATTTAATAAAAAGTCTTTACCCAAGATCCCTCGCCAACAAAATTAAAAATATAAATCGTTTTCATGTGACGTCACATCATGTCTGGTCGCCATGTTGGTGGACCACGTTTCCCGCGAAATATAAACATGGCGCGCGATTCTCAAGATAGCGAAGTGCAGATATCAAAATATCAAAGGAAACCCTTTCATACCTTTTTCGAATTATGCTAATGAGCTTTGTAAGCAAAATATAAAATGATAATATTATCATTTCATCAATTCTTTGTCTGCAAGAGTAAAAATGTCAACTTACAACAACAATTATTGGTCTTTCCCACGGGTAAAAGCAGGGATTGCCAACTGAGCTTGTTTGTACATAACGGATTCTTGAATGGTAAACCCCCGATCTCCCAGAATAAAATCACCAGGTAGAAGCTTATCTAGGATGCCACAGTTCTCTGTCAAGAACTTATCAGATGTTCTCCCTCCCCAGGCTTTTGAGACAAATATTATTGTACCTTGCGGACTAATGCCAATCAGAACTTTTACAGTGTTGTGGTTTGTGTAAGAGGAAGTGGTTTGAGCTCTTGCAACTAGGTTGGATGGTCTGTCAGTGAAAATTTCAAAGCAATCAATGATCACTGTAGTCTTTCTTCCAAGTGAATGCTGAAAACATTGTGGCATGGTATGCCACAGGTCTTCACGGTCTGGCCACTTAATCAATGGGCTAAGTCTTACACCATCACGATCATCCACGCATGAAATGATCTCGACACAATAATAGAAGTCGAAACATTAAATCGGTAGGCAAGATCTTCGAAAGGCATATTTAGTTTCAACTTCATTAGTGTCATTATGAATTCTTGAAAAGGCGTTAGCAGTTGTGATTTTCGATTAACAAATGGAGCAATTCGATGAAAAAACGACTTGCAAGGTGTCAAATGAAGGTAATCCAGTGTAAAACTTTACCCTTTTGTCGTTGTTGCAAAATTCATCCTCACAAAACGGTTGCTTCGGTGGGTCTCCAGGGACCAAATAAGCAAATTCTTCCGTTTGTGTACTGGAATCTACGAACCTCGGAAGTTCCTCAACAAAACAAATATCTGAAACTTGTTCACCTGCTTCATTCTTTCTTGCAATTTCCTCTGCTAAGATACGCTCCCTCTCTTGTTGTTCCTTTCGTTTTCTCTCCTTTTCGCTAGCTCTCCGACCTCTTCCTGACGCTTGTTCGAGATTTTTTCTCTCTACATTCTTCTCGTGTCCTAGGTTCAAAGTTGGAACCCAATCAACATTGTATCTGTCCCAACTTTTTGCAGCTTTTCCTGAGACAAAATGTCGCCCGCATACACGATCGTTGGTGAGAATCTACTCAGTCAAATCCGCCCGACTTATTGCAGAAATCCAACGCGAGCGTTTTTCTCTTGATAGTTTCTCAGCTTCTTCTCCTTGGTTTGTGACTACTGATGGGACTCGAGCAAAGTGAAGGCCTTTATCGCGAGTGCTTTTACTTCCACAACCTATTACCATACAGAAAACCATCTTCAAGCAATGAAGTAAATGAACGCGCAACTCTACTTCAACCATCGTTCGAGTGGTTTATAGTCAGTTTAAAGTCAGATCCTACAAACTTCCCTTCGTTGGTAAATATTCCACTACAACGCAAAAGAAGACCCGACTTTTAATTGAACATTACAGCAAAAACATTGGCGTTAAATTGGTATTTACTGCATTTAAGATTGGTGACGTTTTGTTAAAAGGACAAGATTCCACTTCTATTACGGTCTTGCATAATCTACCGTTTGACATGTGCGAGATGTAATTTTCGTTATATTGGACAAATGCACATCCATCTCCAAACAAGGATAAGCGAGCATCTACGCCTTTACAAAAATTAAAATGTATACAGTCACTTACAAAACTCTCAGAAATAGCAAGAAACATCCAAGCCAGACAACTTTGAAATATTAGACACCGCTTCTACAAAATTACGACTAAAATTGAAATAAGGTTATTACATCTAGTTCGAAAAACCTGATCTGAATAACCAAAAAGACCACATCATAATAAACTTAACATTTTAACAATACCCTACCCTGTAATTTAAATAATTTATTCCTAATTTATTTCATTTCCAGATATATAATGAACTATGTTAAAATAAAACCCGAACAGTTGTAATTACGTATACGGAAAAAACCTCACGCACTCCTTGATGTAAATTTCAATACGCTACATACATAAGAAAGTGCAGATGCAAAAATGTTGAATCACATAATCACACCATCAGACATGATTTAAAAAATACCAAATGGATTCCCGTGTTTGGATACTGTGATCTAAACACGCGGGATGTTGCGAGATAGGGGCGGATCCAGCAAAAAGTTTGAGGGTAACTTGATGACGTCATAACACGTATGACATCATAGTTGGTGAATGACGTTAAAGTTTATAAGTGATGGTATTGTCGTCATGAAGAATGGTAAAAATTTACGCGAAGGTTTGCACGGTGCAGCAAATCAGGAGTAACCAAATAAGTTAAAGTTTAATAACATTTCCAATAAACATTATTATTAGCGTCTAACTCGAATATCGTTGCATTAGCCCTACATTAGTCTACTTACGTAGTCGAAGCCAGTAGCAAACATATTTCAAAGGCAACAACTGGAACAAAGCAGCGCGCGAAATTTAAATCCATGGTAGTTCAAAGTCGATAGCGCGACGAGGTAGCCATTAAGGGAAACATAAACATAAAGGTTTCCACGACTCGAACCCACGATTAATTCGCTGTGCTATTAAAAGCAGTACTTAGTTAACCTGGATTTAACCAAGAACTGAATGTAATCATTGAAGAAGCAGAGGTTAATGTACTGCCATAAAACATGAACGGAACTCTGAAGTGTTGACTCCGAGTTTAGGGCCGAGGTTTCATGAAAGTAATCGTTTAATACCGAATTATGAACACGGTTAATTCAGAGTTGTTCAGTCACCTACAAATAATGAAAGCTCATTTACTTACCTTACTAGCCGGAGATCGCTGGACCATATCCTTTGGCTTTTTGGAAACTAGAGCTTACTAAAATGACAAACTGGCCAGGACGTATTTCCTTCATTGCGCCCGTGTTCTTTAGCTTCATTCACGCACTTGTAAACTTGTCAACACAAATCAACTTCAAACACACTATAGTGCGTCTGGAACGTTGACCGACATAAGCCTTTCTAGTTCTTTTAAGAACTCAGATATAACGTGAGTATGAAGAAGTTGAACCCATAGTATGTGTGATTCACTGATTGCTATCTCTTGTTTTTCTTGTCTTCGCGACCCGACTAATTTATGCAAAATCTCCCCACGCGACTCCAAAAAACCGTAGAGTTGCTGAGGGCTCAAATTTCATCAATATAAGCAAGCATCCTCAACGAGGAAAATTGATTGGCTACGCCTAATTATTATAGCTCCCGCCAAATCTGAGCTACACTGAAGAAGACAAATGTGATTAGGCAGATATAAATAGCCACACGCGCGCTGGCAACAGACCTAATTAATTCG
Organism: Heliopora coerulea; assembly: GCA_030142905.1. Lineage (NCBI taxonomy): Eukaryota > Metazoa > Cnidaria > Anthozoa > Scleralcyonacea > Helioporidae > Heliopora > Heliopora coerulea. Next base: position 1,177,306 of record JASJOG010000004.1, read on the forward strand.
TTTTTCTTTGTTGCCTTACCGGAGAGCGAAATTAATACAGAATAGATCACGTAAATCCGGATATTTAATAAATTCACTGATAACTTGATCGATATCATGTTACGATTGTAGGGGGAATTTGCCGAAATTGAATTAAGAATGTTAATTTACGATCAAGACTATTGAAGACAATTGCACAGTATATTAAGCTTGTGTATTTTATTTGATAGTTTGACTGATGCTCAAGCATCGCTCGCTACACTCTAGATCTGCCCCTGCAAGACTTGAGGAAAGCGTAAGAAAACACGAGCCGCTAGGCAAGTGTTTTTTGCTTTTCAAAAGTCGAACAACATCCCAAGTGTTTGGATCACAGTATCCAAACAAGGGAATCCATTTCGTATTTTCTTTATAAAATAATGACAAATGAAAAGCAGTTAACTTAACTAACACAATGATGAAGTAAGCAATTCTCCCGAAAATGATGAACTACCAATCAGAGACGACCTTTAAGAAGATCGAACCCCGGTCAACAAAGCAAGGCCACTTCAACGAAGTGACGCAGAGGAAAACCAAGCGTGTTTTTTAAAACCATTTGAAAGACAAGCAACATACCAAGTATTTAAATCACAGTATTCAAACACACAAAAGCCGTTACGTGTTTCTTTAATGAAATAATAAGACTGAACGTGCAAAACGAACTTCAATACACTTTTGGCGGGAAGTTTTCTATGTTTGGATACTCTTATCCAAACACGGGTATTAATCAATCAGAGCTCGCAAACAAGTCTCATAATTTTATAATGTAACATCATAAGTTCATAACTGTAAAATCTTGTTTAACCTCACGAAGGAAGAAGTACTTCTGAAACATGTTGAAAGTAAAGAAAAACATTAAAAATTAAAGTTGTGATATTTATAAGAATTTCCTAAATTATATTTATAACTGCAGAATTATTTGTAAACTTTATTTTCAGTTTTAACATCGACTTAAAGCCTCAGATGGGACCAAAGGCTGACATTACCTTCCACATGTCCATACGCCTCAGAGAACATGCCGTGGTTCGTAATACTAAACAGAACGGAACCTGGGGACCTGAAGAGCGCACTGGAGGAATGCCTTTTCGACAAGGGCAGCCATTCCAGGTCATGATTTTGGTTCAACAGCACTCATATAAGGTGCGTTGAAATGTTAGTCTAAAGTAAAGATGCATTTTAAATTAAAAATGATGGAACAGATCAAATAAAGAACTTATTCAGCAGGGTATTTTAAAAACCAAGGACAGCGATTATTTGTGGCAATGACATCAATGACAGTGATCATTACTTAGTTCACAATTTTAGCCCAGTGGCGGATTTAGGGGGGGAAATTGGGTGCCTGGGCACCCCCGCTTTCATTTCTCACGATAGTTTTATTCATCGAGTGAAAACGTCGAGCAACATTGTAGTTGCATACCGTGCTAAATTCTTTCGAGGTGGAAGCTCTCTCTTTCACGAGTAAAACTGTCTGGCGTCAGCCAAGTAATAGAATTGTTATCCCTCCAGAAAAGAGTTAAAAACGTTTAATTTCAAAGTTCTGTCATGAAATTTTGCAGCTATGTGCCCACAATTTTCATCGCTTTTTTGTCGGCGAAAAATTCTCGGAAAACTGCGAGGCACGGGACTTGGTCATTTTGGTAGACGGGACTTGGTCGTTTTGGTCCAGTATACCGCGGACAAAGTTTGTACACTTTGATAACTGTAGAATTGTACTGTAGAATTATACACACAATATGAAAATACCGAAAACCGCTCTTCTTCCATGTGCTAAATTTTCCGCAGAAAAACCCCGCTGAGAATGTATTTCATCTCATCTTTATGTGCTGCTGTATCCCCTTCCAAAATCCTAGATCTGCCACTGCAGCCACACGCGGATCGTCACTTGAAAATTAAGGTCGAAGCTCATAGAACTAGTAGTAATTAGAAGTTATAATAACAGACATAAATTATAATTCCGTCATATTTAATCAAACAAGATCTAAAATTTCGTTGTTAGCAACTCGAGATATGATTTCATATAATGACAGACACCTAGGTTTATAATTACAATATATCGTATAGACAAATTAAAGTACGGGATAAAATTGACTATTGCAGGTTATGAAGACAGTGTAAGTTACAGAAATGGACAAATATTAAAATAACGAGAGTTGTGACGAGCATGGATTAAAGTTTAGAGATGGTTTAGGGTTAGTAATGAGTCGTCTATAACGTAAAAGGATTTTTTTTTCAGAGGACCAAAGGAAACTATCTTGATATCTTCGAAGGGTGTCCTGAGACACGATGGGGGGGGGGGGGGAGGGGCGAGGGCGAGGCCTAGGTCGGTTCTTTTCATTTAAAGCTAATCATCCCATCTGGTTTGTGACTCGTATGTGAAGGTGTCGGCAGGTCTCCCCGACATGCAAAGCTTCGCAGCTCTGAAGGTAGTATAGTATACCACATGAGATCTCACACGATGTGGAATCCTGTATTTAGAAGGAAAGAAGTACGAAAGACGTAGAAAAGCGCATGTGACAAACCGAACGTTAATGCAAGGAAAGGCAGGTGATAGAAGTTTTCTTAATTGTGACTCAACTTGAGAGGAATGTTGTCTGGTGAATGGTACAAACAAATGAACAATACGTCTAGGAAGAATGAATATTAAGGACGGCTTACCAAAAGCCTTGCCAACCAAGGAAGGACACACAGCTGTCGATAAGCTGCTCTGGATAGCCACTTTTCATTAATATTCTTCCAGGTTTTTCAAAGTCAGCTGAAGTAGTAAGTATGAAGAGCAGACGTTAAAACAACGACTACGTAATGAAGACAACAAACATTTTTTCGCATTAGAAGGGAATGAAGGAAACTAAAAAAGTCAAAAGAACGGTAAATGTGGGCTTGCGAGAGACGAATGTATAAAAGCAACCACCGGTACGGTACATGAGAAGGGAATGAAGGAAACTAAAAAAGTCAAAAGAACGGTAAATGTGGGCTTGCGATAGACGAATGTATAAAAGCAACCACCGGTACGGTGAATCAATATACCGTACGTAATACAGTGGTTTGAACTTAGAAGGACTTTCCTTAAGCCTAACAGACTCACGATGTACAAGAACATATGGGTAACTAAAGGTCTTAGGCGTGATCCTGTTATACTGTGACGTTAGTTAATATGTCTAGAGAGTGACGAATAACGGGAACGGCCGTTTACGAAACGGCTGACAATTAAAAATTTGGTACCATGTAGAAGTCAATCACATGTGACGTACGATACTTGTAGGGTGTTCGAGAGTTACCGTAAAGCACGTGATCCTGCATGTTCGCAAAATGAAAGATGTAAAATCTAGTTGAACGGGTTTAAACCCAACAAAAGTAACAGTTGTTCGGAAATAAACCATGGTGATTCTGGTGTTGAAAGAAATCTGAACGATTGATTCCACTTGAACAAATGATTCTGTTCACTTAGAGCCTGTTTGTATGATCTCGGTTACCGTGACATCCCGGGCACCCGGAATCTCAGGTCTGCTTACAACTTCTTGGTATTTTTAATTTGCATTCATATAAAGAATTACGTCGTGTTCCAGTTAACCGAGATGTCCCGCCTAAGCGGGATCCCAGTTAAAAACAAGCGGGATCCCGGCAAGGCGAGATGAATTTTTGTACACATAAACATGAAAAGGTGGGACATTCCAGTCAATCGGGATAGAATGGATTGAACTGCGCATAATATAAACCGTTAAATATGGCGTCTGAAGCAATGAAAGAGCATTTCGAGCCTCCAAAAAATCGTGTCAAAAACGTCATTTAGTTGTTTAATTTATACTCCCTAAGAAAACAGAATGTGTAAGTGAACTAACATGCTGAACAAAATAACATGTTCTATTGGCATGAAAGTCGCTTTTCGGCCCCCAAATTCCTATGGGACTATTCAAAGCCCTACCAGGTTTGATGCACATAAGTGCTCAAGTAATGAACCCGGTTATATGCCTGAAGAGAACAAAAAGTAGCTGAACCAACGACGATGTAAGGGTTAATCGATGGTCACGAGTTTGATTATGGATTTAACATCTCCAGTGAAGATTAGCGGCCACGAGGGATCCTGAAGATCCTGCAAGAGACCATTACAGTTGAGGTTGATGTGCGAGTTGCTCCATTCCAGTTCGGGTAGAGGAGTAAACTAGTTGAAAAACGCTTTGACATCCTTTGCACTGTGAATTTTCTCCGAATTAAAGTTTAGTTTCTTTGCGTAGATTGCGGTCAATGGAGAACACTTCACCGAGTACATACACCGCCGTCCATATCAGGAAATTTCGGTAATAGGGTTTGCAGGTGACTATGCCATTCAAACAGTGTCGTTCCAAGTTGACCCAACTACTGCGAAACAGGTGAGTCGCATTAAGAATGGTTATCGACCTTTCATATCCTTGGCGAAATGTATTTCGATAAAGCTTCACGTGTTTTCTTGCGGCGAGCGGAGAAGAAAATCACGTCAGCATCATTTTCCCACTCCTTTCCTTTGTCGTTTGAGGTTCAAATGTCAGGAGGAGTGAATTGAGACTTATCATCATATTTTTTTTTCACATTTTCGACAATTTTGTTCAGTATTCGTGATAAAAGTAAAGACACGTTATTTTGTTACTGTATGTGATGAGGACAAACTGTAAAATCGAAACATTTAATACTAAATCAGTCAAGGCTGCATGAGACAAGGACGAAAAAAGTACGAAAGTTCATTTAATTGGGAAACTCAGCTCAATTCAAAAAGGCTAGAGAAGTAAGATACTGAACCTGCGTCTTATATTTTAAGGGCTCTCAGCGTGCGCCAATCTTTTACTTGTCTTATAATTCTATTGGCCATCGTATACGTAGTATTTATCTGTCTTAAGTTATTCTATATCAACTGGTTATATTAAAACAGACCCGAACCTTAATCTCCCTATGGAAAAAGACAAACGAAACAGCGTCACGTTTTCTGTCCGCCATCGAAAATCTGTGATTAATCTTTCTAAAAGTCGAAATTAGTGTTCAGTTTTGAACGTTTGGAACGTAGACATTTTTGCATCCCTTTAAGTGTATACCAATTTCTTGTATTAATTTGTGAATGCAGCTTTTCGGAAAAGGCAGGACATTTCTGTACTCATCTTTTTGTAATGTATCCTTTCCTTTCTATTAACTCTACTCTAGATTCTCTACAGCGGAAAGAACTCGAGCTCATATGATGCATATTTTGAAGTACAAGACTTGTTAGAGATTTTTTTCTTGTGACTCAATCGTATTATAAAACCAGTTGCATCTATTTCTTATTGAAAGACGATATTTTGATAAATATCAGTTAAAACACGAAACTATACATCCAAAATTAAAACATATGCACCCTAATTTTGAATAACCTTTTCTTGAAAAAATGCGAAATGTCGGTTAGTATTCTTTTACATTATCAAGGAATAGGACCAGATAAAATATTTTCTTCGACATTCAGTTGATGTGGGGTTTTTTTACTTGAACAGTTTTTCCAGACTTCAGTTTGAATAAAATGTTTGTTTCTTCTCTCACGTCCATATTTAACTGACGTCTACTCTGCAAATCATCTAACTTTTTTTCGTCCTTGCACCGCACATGTGCTCTGTAGGGGCGTTGTCCATGTTTTACGTCGTGCAAATGTCGCACTACCTGCACACACAGTGTAAACTAAGATAGCTAATCTTCAACTCTGTACCAGTTGTTTTACGCTTTTTTGTAATATTTAGATGTCAGACTATCCAGTTGGTCAGACAGCACCACCACCATACAGTCCTTATCCTTCAGCGATTGCTCCAATATACAACCCGGTGAGTTTATGAACTTCAAGTCTCGGCTTATTGACATGAAGTCTACGAAAATGCGGTTTGCTATTCCTATTACGAATTCTGGATGAGCAAATGCTGTTTGGGAAATTTATATTTTAATAGCTAAGGCCAAGATGAAAATGAATCCCCAACGAAGAACATGAATAAAACTAAATACTAAAACCACATGACAAACGTTTCGTTGTTTAGGAAATATATGTCAATGATTCAGATTCTAACCATATTGAATTAGATGGATTATGGTGTGAAAACTATAGGAACATTGTCCGTGGGTTCGAAATATTTAATCCATTAGAAGCCGAATATTTTAGAAAGCCTTTTAATTAGACACACTTAATCTGTTATTCTGCGCGATTTCTTCATAAAAGATACAAAAAGGCTCCCCACATTGAAGGAAACTAGAATCTTCGCTGAATTAACATTGGGTAATTGACTTCACGTGAAAAAGGTCTGAGAGCCTGAACCGACGCGGGTGGGAGTGCAGAGGCTTCAGAGGTCCAGAGGTCTCTCTGCTCTTTTATAGAGGTAGGCGGGAGGAGCAGAGATTGGGACGATTTTTGCCTGCTTGGCTTATCATTTTGCCATGCTTCAATAAACAAATTTAAATTTTCGGTTGATAAAATTCGTCGATTTGTCAGGGACAAAGTCCGCAACAGCAAACGTCGCATTGTATACGACAATATCGTATGCACAAGGATTGGTGTTCATTTCAGTTAGACTGTTAGATCGACAAAACAGAGGTTGTCATTTGCTTAACTACAAAACGACTTACAAGAAAAGTATAATTTAAGAATATGAACATGAAATGCAAACGTTTTTGTCTTTTCATTTCTAAGCCTGTTCCTTATTCGGGTCCCATTACCGGTGGATTGTTTCCTGGTAAGACAATTACTGTCCAAGGAATGATCAACCTTCACCCATCAAGGTATGTACTAGTAAAAGACATTCGTGAAATACACCGGTACTTATTATACATCATATTTTTCGTGCATTTATAGCTGTACTCACATGACTCATATTAAAGCAAAACAACACTGAAAAGCTACCGCGTTAAGATAACTTCAGATAAAAAAAAATGAATAAAATGATATTACCTAGGACAATTTAAGGAGGTTCACCATTTCAGAAGAAAAGAAAGTTACTCCTTTTGAATTCAGTATAGTTTACTGATTCGAATGTACATAAACTACCGAAAGGTCTCACAGCAAGTCGGCCACGTGTTCACAGAATACGGAATGTGTGCGGACAGAACATAAAAATAATGGGAGGCACTGACGTCACACTACTTCCAGCCAAATAAAAGAGATAGTGATTAAGAAGATGCAACGAAAGAGTATTCGTGAAAGCCTGGTAAAGGATTTCATTGATTATATATTTTTATTTGGTTCCGCCATTTTTCCAGTTTGTTATGTGTCTAATACAATTTTGCAAGCAGATCGTCTATTTAATAAATATAAATCATGGTGTCGGAATTGTTCTTTCAAGCACGCTAAGTATATTAAACTCGAGTAACCAAAAAGTACGCCTGGTTCAGGTGTGTAAAATGGTGATGCATGTGTTCGTTCAAACGGCGATATTTAAAGGACGAGTCTCAGACTGATGCGTTGTGAACATGTCCCATTATCTGTTTCATTTACGGTATAATTATCTACGAACGGCTTAGAAAGTTTGTTTTGAACGATTATTCAGAGCTATAGACTCTGTCTATGATTCGATGGACGAGATATGGATGATGAGCTGGTGGACCACTTCATGATTCAATTGGCTGGTGTAGCTCATCTTCGAATCGTTTGCCTCCAGAGAATGGTCGAGAGGGGAAGCCAGTCAGAATCAAGTTAGTGTCGAATCGCATCTCTGAAAGTTTAGGTCCGGCTGCAAAGCTTCCAAATTTTGACCACGTTTCAAGTTTCCTACGTTTTTACTCTTGATTTCTCGCATTAAGTCATACAGGAAGAGTATGCTCAGTACCCTGAAGATCTGCATCGATGCAACGCACAACTTCAGTTAAGGTACCGAAGCTGGTAATGTCTCAGTGAGTGTGAGCAGTGGTTCAACTGGGGCGAGAAATAGCCTGGTTACATGCAAAGAATAAGAAATAAAACAAAAGTTATATGTACGCTGAAATTAAAATACTGTAGCTTCTCCGTAGATTGTTAATTGGGTTTTTTTTTTTGTACTGAGTTAATGAATGTTTGTGACGTTTTTTGTACAGTCTTTCTTCCAGACATGACAAACTGTATTTGCCGGTGCGTCACATTTGATTAAGAAGTTTGATGTTTAGGAAACGTGAGAGCTTGGATATATTAAGGTAGATGAATGATCTTCAAGCTCGATACTCAGAAAATGATTTCTGAGCCCCAGACGGGGATCGAACCCGCAACCTTCTGATGACCGGTGAGACGCTCTAACCATTGAGCTACCGAGACTCAGAAGGTGAGCTAAGGTGCGAGTTCGATATATATGTGCGACCTAAGCGGAAGCCACTATATATTAATAATAATGAAGGCAGTTTATGATTTTAGAAATTTGAGAGCTTGGATATATGTTAAGGTAGATGAATGATCTTCAAGCTCTGTACTCAGTGTAGCTCTGTACCGTTTCGGGGGCTCAGAAATCATTTTCTGAGCCCCAGAACCTCTATAGAACCTATAAGTTCGCACATATATATCGAACTTGCACCTTAGCTCACCATCTGAGTCTCGGTAGCTCAATGGTTAGAGCGTCTCACCGGTGATCAGAAGGTTACGGGTTTGATTCCCGTCAGGGACTCAGAAAGTTTTTCTGAGAGAACAGCTTGAGAGCGTGCGTATTAAGAACATAATTACCAAGCTACCACAAACACATCATTGATTAACATAAAAATAGACGACATATCGAGACTAGCAGAGTGGCAGTACATGTGTCTACCATCTATACGAACCAGTACACAAATTTAACCTTCGCTCACCATCTGAGTCTTTGTAGCTCAATGGTTAAATCGTCTTACCGGCGATCAGAAGGTTTACGGGTTTGATTCCCGTCAGGGACTCAGAACGTTTTTCTGAGAGAACAGCTTGAGAGAGAGCGTATTAAGAACATAATTACCAAGCTACCACAAACACATCAGAAATTACTCATCTTAATCAAATGTAGATGAATGATCTTCAAGCTCGACACTCAGAAAATGATTTCTGAGCCCCAGACGGCGATCGAACCCGCAACCTTCTGATGACCGGTTAGACGCTGTAACCATTGAGCTACCGAGACTCAGATGGTGAGCTAAGGTACAAATTCGATATATATGTGCGACCTAAGCGGAAGCCACTATATATTAATAATGATTGAAGAAGTTTGATGTTTAGGAAACGTGAGAGCTTGGATATATTAAGGTAGATGAATGATCTTCAAGCTCGATACTGAGTATCGAGCTTATCAGATTCCCGTGTAACTTACGAAAAGAAAAAGAATATTTTCAGAAGACCGTCATTAATCTTTTTTCATGGATGTTTGTAAAATTTATTAATTTATAGTTTATATGATTCACTTGCTTATGATCAGCTTTTGGCTGAAAACGAGGACCTTTATTCTTTATTTTTTTAATCTCTTGACTGGAAATTGTTATTAACACTGTCTGTTGTGGAGCTTTTTATGTAAAAAAGGTGTTTGTAGGACTTTCTAAGTTTTGTTTACTTTGAAACACATTTCTGAACCTCAAACATGAATTGAACCACTTGAGACTGGTTTGTGTTTGACAGTTTAACCACTAATTTAGTAGTATCGTCGATAAACAATTAGATATAGAAGATTTTATATGCATTGTGATGCCTGTTTTGTATTGAAAAGAGCATTTTCTGTTTTTTTCAGATTCCACATTAACCTGAAAAAAGATGCAGACGTTGCTTTCCATTTTAACCCTCGTTTTGATCAAAATAGTATTGTCCGCAATACATTGGTCAATGGTTGCTGGGGAGGAGAAGAAAGACATGCAAACGGATTTCCTTTCGCTCCTGGTAAAATGTTTGATATCAAGATCCTCTGTGAATCGGATTGCTACAAGGTTGGTTCGTTATGAAAAGTTGTACTCACACACTCTGACAGTCGTCAAAGGTAATGTGACTAGCTCAGATCGATGCAGAAACGAGTTAGATTGGGGATGAGTACAGCTGTTCCCGCTCGTTTGTTTTCGTCAAGGCAAATGCCAAGTGGTGATATTTTTGTGGCCGATCCACATCTAAGCAGCACACTTGTGTTGTTTGTCATGCAGGATCGATTAGGCGGAGTTTAGCGGAAGTGGTTTTAATGTTAACTTTAATAGTATTTCCTTCCCTAGGCATCTTTTGAAGGGTCGATTTTAAGGATCTACTGTCTCGAAATAGAACGTTTGCCTGCTTTATCAGGTGTTTCCTCAGTTGATACCAATACAGTGAGGCCAGTTTTCCTGCGTTTGTATTGTAATGAGCGCTGGAGCTCAGTTGGAAGACAAATCAACTCAGAGAAGCGGGCAAAATGGCAAGTTATATAGGCTCTTTTCCCACTTTGGAAAAACCTTAATCCATCTAAGTGCCCTAACAAATTGCTTGTACAGGAAATTAAATGAATATTTAAGTTTGTTTCATTTGAAAGAGGTCAAAACTTTACAAAAAAGTGTTTCTTCAACTTTCCATTCTGTCGCTTCCTTCACGAGATATTCAGAATTGTTTGATTTGTAAATGAGACGTTTTTGACGTCAAATTATGATTACTATTTTAACGAAGTCATTTAAAACTTCGCATGTAAATTCATCTTAAGATCCTCAGCATGACTAGACCAAATCAACTTAGCTATTGTGACATTTTTGAATTTACTGATGTTGGGGACTTGGTACCAATACATTACTATGGGAACATTACACAGCAGATACCAAAATTTATTAAAAAGATTATCTGACCAAAAACGTACAATTGTTAAAAAATATTTCGAAAAATAGTTTCAATCTGTGGGGCATAACTAGGGTACTTCGAAACCATAAATGGATGACTTTGGGAGCTGCGCCAGGCCGATACCAAGAAAGGGGTTAGGATGGCAAAGGAACTCCTCCATCAGACCGCAATGTTGTTTTCGGAGACTATACCCTGTACAAAATTTAACCGTTTTCTAGAATTGAGTTGGGTGTTCCTAATAATTCTAGGAAAAGTACTTGACATATGTAAGCATTTTTAAAACCTTGCAACATCCCACATGTTTGGATCACAGTGTCCACACTCAGAAATCCATTTAATATTACTTTACCCAGAGTAAATAGACAATAAAATAAGAACACTGCAATTTCTGTTCGCTTGTCAGTCCCGTAACAGTTTGCTATGACAAACCTAGACATATCTGTTCTACACAGAACTGTTACAGTCGGTAAGAGCAGATGAAGAAAGCAGCAGCTTAAACAGAATGGGCTGCGTGTCGGTATTGATTATTGTTGTATGATACAGCTGAGCAACTATTACTTCATCATTAGCGAAGCTAATGATATGTTTGGATATATGTAGTAATGAGTTCATGTCATATCGCTGTCACTTCAGGTCGCTTCAATTCTGTGAGGAGATCTAAATTTAGTAATCCAACCTAACGCGAAACGTGTGTTTTCGTGTCTAACAGGGTTTCGAATACGTGTGAAAAGCTTTTTGTCTCAAAGAACGTGGTTGTATCCATTTGTTGTCAAGTCGGTCACATAAGATGTAGTGTTGGTATTGTTTATGATTTTATTTGGTCAGAATTTTTCACATATCTAATTACACTACACCTTGCAGGTTGCTGTAAACAACCAACATTTCTGCGAGTATTTTCACCGCTTGAAACAGCTGAACAGCATTCAAAGTTTGGAAGTCGCAGGTGATTGCCAGCTCTCTCAAATCATCATTCAGTGACTTGTTCAATGACAACGGACCACTATTACTTCCAAAGTTTTATGGTGGTTTTGAACTCAAATTTAATTCAGCGACTAACAAATGTAATTATCATCATTCTGATTCCTTTTTTTAATAAAATGTCTTACTTTCTGTTATGGTAGCACTGATTTTAAAGATAAAATTTTCCACACACACCCGCCCTCAGTTCTGATGCAGTATTTGAATCTTTGAAATAAGTTACGGTTTAATATAGGGGACACTTTGTTTTCATATATTCTGTAAGATTGTCCGGACTCAGTATTAATTAGATTTGTAATTTGATGTACGCTTTTTAACTCCCTAATTAGGAGTCGAGTTAAAAACCAGCTGAGAAAAACATGTTAGATTTCGATTTTAAAACATAATAAAAAGATTTCGGCCCCATGGACTATTAGTCATGTTCTCTTCAAAGAGACTGATACCCAATTCGCATCGTTATATGGCTCAATTCCGTTCTGCAGCCTAGGGTGACCCATTGGACTCTATTAAAACTGACTTCTGTCAGTGAGTGGACCAAAATGAAACCAAACATAGAGAAAGATGATGGTTTTCTTGGCCCTACACAGTCACCAACGTAAATCTGACCACAGATAAGGAGACACCAGAAGTGTCACTCCGAGGCAAAATTGTCCCAATTTTTTCAGTACACGTGCGTCCCTTCCACCACGTTAGCCAGCTGCGCAGTTTTCCCGCCCAGCTGGGCTACATTTAAAGTGTGGGTGCGAGAAATATTGAGCGGTGGCAGGTGTGGGGGTTGGAATTATCTTTTTCGTGTGGTTTTTGGGCTGGAATTAATTTTTATCTCTAATTTCAGGAGTTGTAAGTAGTATGATTAAATATTCAGAAATACACTCCTTTTTTCCTTGGTGGGAATTCAGACAGGAAAAATAGCAATAATTACATTACTAGACCTCAAACCTACCGGAAATCATAAACGAATACAGATTTGCAAGCTCATCTCGTCTTTACTAACTTTCTGTACGCCATCCCTCATTGTTTTTTTTAAATACCCAATTATTTTTGGCCGCCCAATCGTCGGCGGATAACTGTAACAATGACCAGAACTGAGGAAATTCTTGATGTTCAACGTCTTCTAATTCATTATTTGTTGATGTTGGTTCTGAGGCAGAATACCAAAATAATTGCTATATGGACTTGAAATAAAGATGTAAAAGAGTCGACAAATATGCCACGGAATCTTAAGAGTTTTGTTTTCATCTACATATTTCTATATCTAGATTTTATTTTATATTTATAAATGGATACTATTGTTTTGCAAAAAACTCATAATTTTCTGGATGTTGTTCTAACCATTTTGATTCAGAATTAAAATTTCCATAAATTTTTGAGTTGTTTTTTCAAAGAGTCAAACCAAGCAGCAAGAATTACAAAAATTGTTTTAATAAAAGCTTGATGATTGATCATAAATTTTATATTTACAGACAATCATCAACATTTTTTAAATTAAAATACAGCGACGGGTTTTAAAAGAACATTTTTTTTATTTATCCTAAGTTATGATAAGTTAATAGCATCATATAGATTGTAATGATTTTTAATATTTATAATATTAATTTTGGTTTCAACAGTAGAAGGCAATTCTTTTATTTCATGATGAAGCCATTTTAATCTTTCTTCTAGAATTTCTGCAGCATATGGAAATATGTCAATTGATTCTTCTTGTCCTCATTATCTGTCTCAAATCTTTGCATACTTTCAATAAATAAATAGGTGGAAAATACAACACAAGGATCATTCTCTTGAAAATCACAGTAGCGATAAACTTTTGTCTTTTTCGTATCCTTATGAAAATATATTTCAATATCAACATGTGGTTTTGCCATGGATAAACTGTGTAATGGCAACAATCCTTTATTAAAATGCAATCTTACATGTTTTTATGGTTCAGATTCTGTTCAGATCGACAAATCAGACAGTTCTGATGAATTTAAAGACGGTTATGATGGGGGTGACGTATGGCAAAGGAATAAAATCAAACAACTTTTTTAACAAAAGAGGTATTTCATGTGGTGGTTTGCATCAATTACTTCAAAAAAGACAACAAGAAAAGAAAAAAAGATGAGCAAGATTAATTTTATCAAAATGAAACTGGAAAAATTAATAAGTCTATTAAAGAAAAATCATACACGTTTGCAAAGCGTTACTAAAGGGTTATTTAAAATTGAAACAATTGATGAAGCCTATGTTTCAAGATTTAAATTAACAAACAGTGTTTATCAACGTCTTCTAATTCATTATTTGTTGATGTTGGTTCTGAGGCGGAATGCCAAAATAATTGTTATATGGACTTGAAATAAAGATGTAAAAGAGTCGACAAATATGCCACGGAATCTTAAGAGTTTTGTTTGGTCATTACGTAGTCTGTAGGCTTGGGCAAACGGATAGAAATTTAAAATACTTGTTACGTGTAAACTGCGTGGGTAGGAATACAAATATAAATATTTTTGATGCTATTAGAAGAGAACTATGTTGCAAATTTTGAGCAAGTTACGCATTTCTTAGACCACGATTGGGTTACATTTGAAAAGTGGGTTTGGGCTATTTTTGCACTATTTTAATGTCTCTTGGCCTGGTTCTGCCGTAAGTAGTCTCGCAGCACTGTAGTACTACACCAAGGACAACCTGGAGTATGGCGAAAAGTGGGAAAAAAGCGAAGTTAAGCCACTGCATGTATTTGGAAAAGTAACCGGACGATTTTCGTTCTGCGGCCAGTTCTTTTAAAGTGGAGGTAAAAGGTCATTTTAATTGTAGTAAGACAACACATAAACATATTTTCGACCAGTAGGTAGTTTATTTTTAACAACGATCTATTCCCTTCATTGCTGACTTGCTCATATTCGCATAGCAAACAGGAGTCGGGAGTCCATCTTGGTCAACGGCAGACTTTTGCAACCACTTACTGCATTTACTATTTATTTGGCGTTCTGTTTTAAAATCCTTTTAGAATCCGTGACTTGTTATTAGGTGCCGACCTAAGACCTTGCACGAGAAAAGGTAATGTCTCCAATCAAGATGCTCACAACACAGGAACAATACTACGCTCGACATTTCTAATAACGTCTTGAATTATTTTCAGTTGCTTCGTTGTTTTCATTTTAAAATGCAAATGACTAAGATTTGTCCTGTTCTGTGACGCTTCAGCCTTGAACGTGTGGAACTGCATGGTACCGCACATAGCTAATTTGTTACACTTTTCATTACCATAAAAGCTCTATTAAGCTCCCCGGCGGCATTTTAAATTTTTAACCTAGAGAGGGGCTAAATAGAGAAGGAGGCTTAATAGAGAGGGGGGCTTAATATAAAAAACTGAGGTAAAGTGCTGTTCCTTGATATGTACACGTATACCCGGTACATGTTTAATTTCCATAATAAAACTTTAAAATCACATATGTCATTTACGTTGTGTTTAAATGCTTGAAGATGGACTAGTTCCTCCGGGGAACTTCATTGTAAGACGTCATGCCGACAAGCTACACGCAAAGAAGCTTATACTTATATTAAAAACTGAACTTGAAAAGAAGAAATTGAAATTAGCTTACATGAAACTAAACGTCGGGAAATTAATGTCAAGGGATAAAATACACACTATCTCAAGTCGCTTCAAATTACTTGGTTTGTTTACAACCTCGACTCGTTTCCATATTGTTTGGGGGGGGGGCTTATTTAATTTTTAACCTCCTAGAGGGGGGCTAAATAGAGCTTTTATGGAATTTACAAAAATGTCAAGAATTTAATTGTTGAGAAAAATTGCTAATGTATTTTACTGAGCTGTTTTAAAAGTCTGCCAAGAAGAACTTGATAAAAGAGGAGGTCTGCTCAATTCAATAGAACCTTTCGTCAATTGTTCATAAAGTCACTTGAACTATGTTCCTGGAATTGGGCTGAAAGCTTAAACAGCATTCTCCATTAAGTAGAAGCATCGTTTGTACCAACGCTGACTACCTCATCCAGTCTGTGTCAAACTTTGGCAACTGGGTCAACAGATTATAGGAAAAATGCTAACAACGATAGTATAATAAATAAATGGTTCATAATTTGGCGAGCTCCACTAAGTTATGGACGCGCGTGGGAAGTTTAGAGAGCAGGAAAAAGGAGTAAGAGTTGATCGAAGCGATATCCGACAGCAACTCAAGATTTTCGTTATTCAATAAATATAAGTGTTCCTTGCATTTTATTATCAACTATTTATGCATACTGCAGCTGGTGGATCGCCGTAATGGTACATTTTTCGAGGTTTGTTTTGGATCTTGTGGTGGGTGTCCGTTTGGGTTAAGGTTTGGCGTAAATTCGTAATCTTCATAATCGGTTGGTCGCTTCTTGAGGTTGTTGAATTGCTTAAGTGCGGTTAATTTCGGCGAAGGATTAGTCGCGTGTTGCTTCGCAAGACAGTCCGTGAACCGTTGAGTTTTATAATCTCTGAAGGATCTCGGAGGAATATTGGTGAGAATTTGAGTGGGACTGTCTCGGAGGAATCTTTATTTCTCGATTTTGAAGTGATGTGAGGTAGCTCTTCAGTTATCCGCATAGCTTTTCGACTTTCCTTTGGAAGCTGCATCGACTTTCTCAAGGCCAGTTGCAGAACTACCAGGTGTTTGTTGGATACTCGATATCGTGCGTAGTTCTCTATTCATTAAGAGAAACAGCGGTTCTTTCTAGCGGTAAGGAACAGTGTAGAATGGTAACTGCGAAGCATTGCTTTGAGTGTATGGTATTTCAATATATTTACTCACGGTAACCACGTCAACTACTTGCTGTTTTATATTGGGCTCTCCTTAAGGGCATTAATTCATCTTAGAAATTATAAGTACGGTATTTCAAATGCACATTTGGGGAGTGGTGCTTGGGTTATTGCCTCAATCTTTCTTGGGTCCAGGCGTTTTCCATCCGCTGATACAATGTGGCCAAAAACATTTCAGGTTGCGCACAGGAGCATTTGTAAAGCTCGAGGGTTGAACCATTCGTTTGCAAGGTACTGAGCAGTGTTTCGAGGTGCTTCACTATAGTAACCATGTCTTTCTAGCAAAGCTATTGGCTGTCCATGTTGTTGTCACAGATATTCCTCTCTCTCTAGCTCGTGGGTCTTTTTGTATAAATATTTACTGGACGGGCAGGCACCAATGACGAGTCGTCTTAATTGATGAGAGCCGTCCTTTGGAGTAGAAAAGGCTGTGATGAAACGCGATACTGGTGGGTATGATTCCTGAGGATATCCTTGTGACAGACTCAATTCGGTAAAACTTGCAGCACGTTGAATGTTCTGTAAAATGTCATTTACTGTCGGAATTCGGATACGCAGTCTTCATGAAGCTGTGATGGGTTTTCTCATACCGACAACTAAACAGACTTATCCACATTTCTTAGGGACAACAAGTGGCGACAACCGAGGTGTGGCACCTTTGCCCCTTTCGATAATTCGATGGGCAGGCTGCGCAACTAGTATGACTGATTCATCTGTTTCAAGTTTGATTTCACAGTTCTTTACGGGAACAGCTCTTATGATGGGAAATTGCAATGGAAACCGTACATACGGAAACAAACAACCAAACAAAAAAGTACTAAGAAATAGATAAGGCAGTACCGGACAGCTGGTTTCGAATGGCGAGATGCAAGAACAATCCCGTCAGAGGGCCAATGCTACATACCAGAAAAGTCCATAAAAATTGCAGAAACTCCAAGATTTTTTCACAGGAAGAGTTTTATAGCTAAAACAGCAAGTTAGATCGTTTCAAGAAGGGATACTGTATTCTAGCTGAGTTCATATATGAGGAATCTGTCGATGTGAGGGAAGAAACAGAAAGGTTATCATAATCTAGCAAGGAAATACTGCCAGAAATTTTACAAGGATGGGAACCTCAGGACATACGGAACATGGATGAGACTGGCCAGTTTTTCAGAACTCTCCCTAATAACTCTGTATGGAGGGTATCAGGAGTGCAACGGCGGGAAAAAAGCCAGTGCCAAGACCGACGAGCATTAACATGCGAGTACTTCAGCCAACCTAAAGCACGGATGGAAAATGACATCTTCGTGAAAATTGTGTCGAAATTGAATGCAAGACGAAGACGAGGGGATCGAAGAAGACTATTGCTTATGGACAATACGCCATTACAGTGGCGTAGCCAAGGGAGGGGGTTTTGGAGGTTCAAACTCCCCATAGCTACAACGAGCTTCAGTTTCCAGTTCAATAATGAGTCAAGACATGAATCTTCTCAAACTCATTAATAATTCATGATCTAATTAACCAACCAGACGAACATATTTGGTCATGTGCATGTGTTTTGAAACCCGGTAAAGGTCGCGTAAACTGAATTCATAATTAAGAAATCAGATAATAAACGGCTCTTACTTAGAACCGTTTACCACATTTCTTAATTGTAAATTCAAAATAGACGATTGAGAAGCTATTTTATAAACTCGTGTCTCGTGTTTTACCAGGAGTTACAAAGACTCGAGAACAATAAAAAGCACTCGGCCTGCCGCTTCGTGATTTTCAATGTTCTCTTGCGTTTGTAAAACAATCGAAAACAACAAAAATCACTCGGCCTACGACCTCGTGATTTTCATTATCCTCTCATGTTTTACAAACACTCGAGAACAATCAAAATCACTCGGTTCATGGCCTCGTGATTTTCATTGTTCTCTCGTGTTTGTAACCCCTGGTAAAACACTCGCACTCGTATATGAAATATTACTTCATAAACATCCAGACTATCAAGTTGAACCATGTTAAACCCAAATTAGACCCTGCTTTTTGAAGTTCAGTAAAATATCTAGAGTTGGAGCCCCCAAAATCTACCTTAGTTCGATAGAAAACTAGAGTGAAGCGAAAAATACGTATCTATACGAGTCCTGTAAATAAAAAAATTCGGTAAATAAAAGTGAAATAGACTAACGAATGGGTTTAACAGGCATGGTCGCGAGCCTAACTCTCGTTTGCCATGACACCTAAAAACTCTGTTACGTGATTAACTAGAAAATAGTATATAAGAACATTTCTGAGTGTTGAAAACTTGTGGTGGTAAAAGCTGCTCGACATTTAACATCCCCCATTTGCAAGATAAATTCCTGGCTACGCGCCATCCCATCCAGAACAGAGGAACATCATAGTCATTTTTTGCCAAAAATACCACATCTCGTTCAATGCCACCAGACCTAGGGATAATCCATTCATTTAACTATTACGAACAGCTGCTGACACACATAAGGTAGATCAGTGTAATTCTGCGCTATGGAATTTATATTTGATGAAGGACATTTTCGAGTGTCAGAATCTTACAATTTAAGACACAGTTGGGACCAATCACGAAAAGTTGCATCGCTAAGGATTCCAGCTTGGAATCGAACCCACCACGCTACATAATCTAGCAAAGAACTCGGCCAACTGAGCTGTCAAGGACGTTACCGAGAGACTGGCCACGAGTTCTACATTTATAATGGTAGCAATATTGCTGAAAGAGAAAAATATGTTGAACAAATATTTAGCGCATTTCCATACGATAGCATGGAATGTATATTTGATGAAAGAAATTAGAGTGTCAACCAGAACGTTACACTTTCAGACTTAATCGGGACCCGTTACATAAAATGCAACTTTATAGGGTCTCCGGCTGGAATCGAATCCGCGACCCTGCGAATGTTGTGCAGCCAACTGAGCTACGAAGGCAGTTATCGGGTATATTCGTTCAATATACTCTTCTATTTACTGGCATCATCACTATTATTTATTTAGGACTTGTGACCTAGCTACCTGAAACAAAAAACTCAATCGTGCGCGTTTTTTACCAAATTGCATTCGACATACCTATACAAATATACAGCAACATGTCATGAATGCCATAAGCTACCGATTACATTTTTCAATGAGTAACAAGAAAATAAGTTCATTGTCTAAATTTCCTTATAAAATCATTGTATTCTCAAAATAATCATAATCGTAGCAAAATCACAGGCTGCCAATAGCCAGACTCTACTGTATCTCCTGGTAAGTCATTTGTTAAATCGTCCATTTTTCATGGTATCTAATTCGGAATTGAGCATCATATTGCAAAATGTCGTGTGTAATCGTATTCTATGGTGGGGATGACTGCCTGAACAAACTTTAGAAATATCAACAAATACCTGAAAATTTTGTTAAGGCAATATTGCTGCAGCTTCGACTGAAATTGTCATGTATTAAAAGGGAGAACACTTGAGGGACGAATTATAATTCGCTAATTCGGGTAAAGCCAATATTTTGGCTCACACAGTAAAAACCAGTCGTAAGGACAGTATGTATTATGAGCACATAATATTTATGTCAGCGAGAACATTATCAATCTTATATAAGGTTTGGAAAGGATACATATGGACTCCAAGCTCTCCTCCACCTTCAGCAACTGTTTCGATGATTTTCTTCATGACGTCTGCATGCCTAACAAGAAGACAAGTTAGTCTTTATAAATCGCCTGAAAATACACTCCCTCTGTAATATTTTCAGAATACGTTTCTCCAAGTTACTCCAAAAGTAATCTACTCTTTTTTTCTTTTTTCTTTTGTTTTTTGTTTTGTTTTGGGGGTGGGGGTGGGAGTAAAATGTATTGAAAGAAGCAAGCTCAGCATGAGGTCGGCGTGCCAAATGGCGATTGGCTAGCTATTACATTCGGCCCGCCGAGTTACGGTAACAGTCCAGGCCAAACAGTCGTAATTTCCCGCAAGAGATCAGTTTTCCAGGAGATAAAGGTACACACCCTCGGGCCTTTCTAGAAATGTCGGCTAATGTTTTACAATCATTACTTTAATCACGACTACACTCCAACGATAAATGTCAAAAAACTCTCCGAAGTCGTAATGAAAATACGAAAGCTGCATTTTAGTTACAAAATTAATGAATAAATTACACAAAAATTACGTCATACCTGCACGGGTGGACGGAGGCCATAGTTGTCGAAAGATGAGGATGTGATTCTATAGTAACTGTTTTCTTGGCATGATCCTAATAATGGACCACAAATTTCGAAACGTATTTAAGTCAATTGCATACTGTTTAAACTGGTGGAAATAATGCCAGAATGATTCTAATGAGATGAAGTACAATAGGGGACAATAGCGGGATTAAAAGAACACAACAAGTGAAACATGAGAATAATTTCACCAAGCATAATATGGATTTCTATTGACGTCCCAGGACCGCTAAATTGTTGGTACACTCATCGAACTTGACTCGTTCACTTTCACTTGATTTTTTCCTGACTCTGGATAAATATTGGCTAAACTATCTTACGCTCTACGCGGTCCTCCCGCTTGGTACTTTCGTAGCTGTGAAGTATAAAACAGTGAATGGAAGACTATGCACACAAGTAATACAAGGTAATAGAGGGGCACATCGTTTACACAGAACTCCTTGAATGTAAGCCAGTTAATAGAGGCCACCAACATTTACCCTACGCAATGTATGCCCACCGGCAACTGAAGGTAATAGAATGTATAAGTCACCTGAATACGGGGGAACCTATACACGCCAAAACGTACGGCCTTCGTCAAATGTAATATTAACTCTGTTCAAGAAAATTGAGGCAACCCCTCACATTGTGATATATAGTGACATTGATGTTAAATAGCGCTGAAATATCGCCTGACCCGTGTCCTCATACCTTTGAATGGATACCAACTTATGCTTGCTTAGTCAGAGCATCCGTTTATAAGGAGTATAGTAATACTGTGGAGAAAATACACGTATCGACCTGTCATATCAAACTGATACAACACCGACAAACCAATACACACGTACCAAATAGATACAGCCCTGACTAACGAACGCACTACTCCAGACTGTTGGTTTGTCAGTGCTGTATGTGTTTGATACAACAGACCAGTAGATATGTATACTCCACAGAAAGTCGCAGTCTAAGAACAGACGCGATGAAGCAACAACCCTGACAAATTATGTTCGTATTGATTTAACAGACATAATACAACTGGTCATGTTGTATTTCAACGAAATTGAGCATCAGAGCCTCAGCTGAATAATGTTACTTACACTGTTTATACATCTGCACTGAAGCACTCTGTGGCTATAATGCTGTCATCAGGGCAGGGGATTTTGCTTACGTGATATAAGAAAATCACCCCGTCGTCGAAGTACCTAACATGTGGACGACTACAGCCTTTTTCCAACTCCAAGCCTGCAAAAGCCTATGGTTTGTGATGGTATTTGGCATGATAGCCTGTAGGATGGTCACCATCATGTCGACATCCGAGTCTACAGTGGCTTTTAGCGCTGGAGAGGCACCGAAATGTGCACCACCTATATTTTGTGGAAATCATTCGCATGTGCAGACAGCAAGCATATAAAACCCAACGAAATGCGACTTTTTGTGCTAGCGTCAAATTTGTACACAACTAAGCCATACAAAACTTTGCCTGAACTGTGCCAAAATTAAGAACGCACAATTCCATCATTTAATATGCTCTGAAGCCGTAAGAAGAAGACTTTCCGACTTTTCGTCGAAGAATCAGTATTCATGCACGCAAATAGCATCTGTACTCAATGCAACCTACCTGACTCATATCCTCATACATTTCGTCCACCGACAGAGGTTTGCGATTCTACAAAAAGAGCAAGATCTTAGATCAGGTTTGTAAGTGTTAAACACGACAATGAAAAGATTCACAGGAATAAATAACAATGCAATAACAGTGTAAATTTGAACTGTACCGAAGTACAAATTATATACAATGAAGGAAGTATTGTTTGCTGCGTAAAGGAAAAGATCAAATCCCCAATTTTTAACATCATTTCATTTCAGGAAATTCTTCGTCAAATATGGAAGTTAAATATTTTAACGTATGAAATACCAATATTTTATATCCGAAACCTTGTACATGAAATATGGTTTTCACATATGAAACTGAGAACTCGCAACAGAAAAACTGTTCTAAGGATCATTCTCAGCGTAACATGGAGAGAAATTTCATTGACCTCATCGGGATTCGAACTCGCATGTTTGGATTTCAGAACCGGTGTCCTACCAGTTAATCTATCCAGGTAACCTATCCAGTTAACTGGGAACGGTACAGTATGTTCGTTTTATTCATTCTAAATGCACGAGAGATTCTCGTGACAAATTTACGCTTATCCGTGAGGATGTGGACAGTTTCGATTATATTTCAGAATCATCCTGTTACCCAGTTGACTCGGTAGCTCAACTGGTGGATCCGCAGCCCAGAAGTCCGAAAATACGAATTTGAACCCCGCACAAGTCAACTCAGTTTTTTCGAGTTAACTTTAGCAGTGTAAGTTAATCATGAAAATTATTTCGCACAGAAAATTTTCCATTTCGTGTGAAAAATATAAAAAAAAACAGAATGCAAATAAAAATATTGTAAAGGCTGTTAGAAGTCGGCACTTGCACTTGCAAGATTACTCCCCCAGCCTCAAAAGTTATTGCTGCAATGTTAAATGTTCTTAAGTTTTAGAAGTAATTGAACCACCCCGTCCCTACCAACGAAAAGAAAAAAGTAAAACTACTCTTGCCGTTCTGTTATATATTGTTGTGATTCAGAATGAGCTAGCATGTGAAAGATGGAAGAGCTATTTCGATATATTTCGCGGCAACTTTTACGATTTGTTTACTTTTCTACTTACTTCGCTATAACCGAAGAGCCATAACCTTGGTGTTTGGTAATATTTATCGTAAGTCACATAAAGATCATATGTACGCGTTTGCAAAATACCATCTCCCGGTGCCCCGCCATCACCCTCTGTAGTCGGTACTGCTGTTGCTTCCGCGGGAAGGGTTGCCTGGTGAAAAGTAAAACAGAGCCGGATGTCAAGCCGGTTGCGGTTCACCATTACAAAATCGTCGCATGATAGTAACCTTCAAATTTCTTATGGGCTGTAGACTGTAAAATACAATAACTTAGAGGGATACCGGTATGAAACAGTGCCCATCAGTAAGTAACCAATTGATCGCCGTTGTTAAGATAAAACAAATAGTCAATGCGCCAAAATACTGAACAATTTCGAAAGTCATCCACGGTTTTTATTGAATGTTACTAGGCCTCAGGGGAGTATCAAATTTGGTATCCCTCACAAGCCTCGCTTTAGTGTTGAGAGAAAATGTCGTGCCAAAAAGAGTTGCAGTGGTCACACACGGGTATTTTAATTATATACAGAACAATTGTCGATGGCTTTGAAACAAATTTTTGATTTTCCAACCAATTTAAGGTAAACTTGCTGCTGATTTACAACCGTGGCTTGCTCATGAAAAAACGCGCAACAATCATTTTAGTATCCACAAACGTATATTAACAGTCAAAAATTCCCGCTGTGATCAGCCGTGTTCTTCAACTGACTTTTGCGGGACGGATTATGTCGAAACTTACACTTTTCCTTGGTGTTACCACTACGATAGGGCGTTGTAACAAGAATGAAATCGAGGAAGGGATAAAAGAATAAAAAGCCAATCCTACCTCATCGTTCTCTAACATACCACTTTCCTCAAATGCTGAAATAAATAGAATAACATTAAAACTATGCTTAGTCGGTACTTTAGACACGTACGGTAACGGCAATAGAATAAGAACATATTATGTAAACTACAAGATTGTACAACAAAGGCGTTTTCATTTTGAATGTTGTGTGGCATTTTAATTTGCCAATATTTGGATTGGATTGATCCACGCTCAGCAACACCGAGTTGTGTTGTGTTTCACATCACATAACGTACCAAATAGAGACAAATTAGTACAATACAACGAACCTTCCATATCTTCAGCTTCCTCCTCTTCATCGTCGTCATCGTCATCATCAACAACCGGAATTGGTTTTGTCTATCCAATTATTAACAATTTATGGTAAGTTTAAAAGAGAACATCTCCGTAATAAATCGATGATCGTGTACGTTTTTCTATAAAGAATCTTTTAACTGGGCACTAAGACTGCGCTCATGTTAATACTACACTATAAACTAAACAATATCCGCTACATTGCATTGCATTGTACAACAGCACACTACCCTGCATTGTACTTACGCTTTATATGTTTCAATTTTTAACCATTCCAGCTTGTTCATTAAACACCTCCAACGTTTACCTAAAACTCGACCTTGTGGGCCAGGCGTCTATTTAAGATCCAGCATTTTTTCACTCTTTACCCTCACACAAGGTCATATATAACCCTACTTTGGTTGTTCTGGTTTCCAACCATGTCAAATCAACAAATCAAGCAAAAAAGCGTAATTTCAAATATTTTAGATATAACATTATTAGAAAACCTATCAAACGGGGACAGCTAGTTCACGGCGGCAGGATAGCTGCAGAGCCCAACCCACACTGACCCCCCCGCACGTGGGCTCTAGGTGTATGGGTGCGTTCCTTTTTGTTTTATACCCGCAGTATAGTCCCGTATATTCTCGTGTGGGACGCTTTTCTCGGTGCTCAATAAAAAAATAGCGCAGACTCGTATTCTATGTGGATAGACCCAAAACACCTCAAAAATAATCGGTAGGTAAAGGGTTAAAAAAAGTATTCTTTCAACTATTTTCACGACCACTTTATAAAAAAACTTAATTTTCGAGAAGGTACATATACTTAAATTGAACGAAAATATTAATAAAATAAAAAAATGAAAAAAAAAGAGGAAATATATCAGTAGAAGTAAGTCAGGCAGCATACCATAGACGCAGTTTGGACCAAGTAACAGTAAACGCAACAAAATGAAAAGATTAAAATAACTTATTAAGAAAAAACGATCGAGAGATCCCTGGGATGATAACGATGACGAACTTTATGCTTCATTAAAGGGACACTCCAGCCCCAAAACAAGTTTTATTTAGATGAAAGGTCTATATGACCTTACCTCAGAATGGGTATTAGTTTTCTTCAAATCTTTTTGGTTAGGGAGAAATTTGACTTTGTTTTTCGTGTTTTTCGAGTACTGTAGGCCCCCATTTTTGCTTGCATGCGGGCGAATGCGGTCGCTCCCATTAGCGGTGTGACGTCATTGAGTGATAGAAAGTTTATCAGGTCGCTGCGTCGCTGTATATTCTCAAATAATTTTCTTAGCCGTGTGCAAGCGGGTTTATATCTAAAATTTGGATCATTCAAAGTTTCAAACAATTATTCAAATGTCTGGACCGAGAAGTGACTCTTCGGAAAATGGAAATAACATTGCTAACACTGAGGTTAAACTTCGGTCGTAATCTCAATTGTTATCGTTCGAACATCTATGAAGGACTGCATTTCACTGACATCAGTAGAGATACCTTCAGACAAGTCTAGTTGTAGGAGATTCTCTGGCTGTTGCTCATCAGCAGATACTTGCGAATGCACTTGACTTACATTGACATCAGAGTTTTCAGATAATTCGCACATCCGCTCGGACATCGACGTTTCTTCCAGTGAAGCTAGGCAGTCATCTAACATCTTAAGAAAACGTGTATTGTCTAAATGTAATGTCTGTATGGTATATCATTTTAATATATTAACGAAGAGACCGAAACAAGTTTTATTACTGGATATATTCCAATCGTTATTTATTTAGATTTTATTTGCGTGTTTGTACATTGACATAACCACTGAAACTATTTATATAACTATCAATGAGTATATACGCATTGATTTTGCCGCTAAGAAATAGTACGTCTCTTCTTGCGCGCACAAGGTTTCTCCGTTGGTCGGTGGATCTCGGGTTACCAGTACTTCTTTGTGGAAATATTGAAGAAACCGAATTAGCCTTAGGTTTCCCTTTGTTTTGGTAATCAAGTACGAGTTCAGGTAAGTTTTCCTCGAAGCAATCGGGCGTGAAATGTTCTGAACAAACGAATTGTTGGGACTGCATGGATTAGCTCAACGCATTCTTGCTAACCACGCTTGCCGCAGACGTTTTTCTGCAGGAACTCGATGGTAACTTATCCCCGCAGTCATGCGTGAGTTGTTTGTGCAGTTTGGAACCATGCAATGACGCATTATAAGAAATTCCGAAGAAACAACAACAGTATTTGCGAACGGGCGGAAGGCTACGCTGTAGAAATCTAGAAGTGGAGTTTGTTTCTTTCACTCAATGACGTCACACCACCAATGAGAGCGACCGCTTTCGCCCGCAAACAAGCAAAAATGGCGGCCTGCAGTATTCGGTAAAATACGACAAACAAAGTCAAATTTCTCCCAAACCAAGAAGATTTCAAGAAAACTAATACCCGTTCTGAGGTAAGGTCACATAGACTTTTCACCTAAATAAAACTTGTTTTGAGGCTGGAGTGTCCCTTTAACGAAATAGTGACAGTACTACCAAATCGTAGTAAACAATGGACTTTATAGTTCAAGAAAGAAAGTATACGCAAGACCAAAAAAATAAAGCGAAACAGTGACAATTTCTAATCGTACAAATCTCTCATGCACGCACAAGAGTATTAATTACAGTAACCGGGCGTGTTCTTTGGGTTATGTTGTTATAATGAATTTGCAAAGCGGGAAAGAAGGATACTGCCTAGTTCAAACAGGGAACATACCACGGTTAAACGCTCTCCGCGCCTTGTACACCCGATTTTTATTTGAAATCACCGTCTTTTCGTGAAGCTACGGCTATTCCTTGTTTGCACCTTTTATCACACAAGCGGACACTGTAGTTTATGTAACATGTGCGCTGTTACCATCGTGTCACACAGTCGAGCACTTAATGAAGTGGATTAAAACAACCCTGACGTAAATTTCACTTGTCATTTCACATATGAAGAATATATGGAATTGGGACACTTTCACACATGAAATTTTCATTCCACATATGAAATGGAAACGTTTTCACATATGAAATACCTAATTCACGTGTGAAATGAACTGGTTGAAAATTTCACATGTGAAATGTTGGTGTTTGAGGCATGTATTTCACATATAAAATGGAAGATTCATGGGTGAAAATTAATTTCACATAAGAAATTTCCAGTTCACATATGGAATTGAAACAATTCACATATGAAATATTATTGTCAGATGTGAAGCTCAATGTGAAATTTCTGAAAGGGAAGTTGCTTATGCAGTAACAAAGTCAGCAATATATCCGGTCTCGTGAATTCTTTTTTTTTTGTCTTTTTATGAAATCAATGG
Source organism: Heliopora coerulea (assembly GCA_030142905.1). Lineage (NCBI taxonomy): Eukaryota > Metazoa > Cnidaria > Anthozoa > Scleralcyonacea > Helioporidae > Heliopora > Heliopora coerulea. The sequence goes on from JASJOG010000004.1 coordinate 1,205,144, forward strand.
TTTTTGATATTTTTAACATTGATTACTATTGTGCTTCTTACTTCAACTACTTATAGGTAAGTATCTCCAACGGCCACCTGCTCATCATCTACTCACCAATTTCTAATTTGCATGAATTGTTTGATTAGACGATTGCATATCAAGTAAACTTTACTTGTTTTATGCACTGCTTATACCCTTATAAATAGGCTACGTCGATATCTCCCTGGCTACGCAGTTACATGGCCTGGCCAGACTTCGATCTGGCAAACCAGCACCCACGGCATTACAAGATTTGCCTTTAACCACGGTATTACAGGATTTGCCTTTAACCACGGTATTAAGAGATCTGCCTAAAACTTACCAATGCTGTACGGAGGGATTTGATAGTACATCACCGTACTGCAATGGCAAGAATACCCTAACTGAAATTCAAGAATAGTTAATTGTTCTATACCTTATCAGACTCAAGTTGAATCTCGGATGTCTTATCATCTTGCGTCGCAGTAGTCTGTGGGTTTGTTGTGCTGTCCGTATTGTGAGTGCTAACCCAACCACCATCTTCATCTGGTTCTACAATAGTTTCGTTTTGCTCAAGGTATTCCATTTGCTTGCATCTTTTGTAACATGGCACTAGCGATTGATGCAAATAATAATCAACTTTATTTGTATAATAACAAGGGTTCTCTTCTAAAAGATTACGGCTGATGTTAAATCATTAAAGGCAAAGAAAGAAGAAAACTAGATACAGACAAAAATTAATGGCCTCCGGAAATGAAAATTCTGCTTAGAACTAAAAAAAAGACGCCCAGCAAGATATACCTCACAAGCAAACGAAGGAAAGGATCTTTCAACAAAAGATCGAACAGAGAAGCATACAGACGAATGAAATACAAATAAACCAACCAAACGAAAAACAAACCAACGTGGACGTAAGCAAGAAAAGCAAACAAAGCAAGGAAATCAAAGGAAATGAAACCAATGAAGAGAAAAAGGGTATGACTGGATGGAAGAAAAATTTAACGAAAATTTCCTTTCATGTTTGAAAAACGTATAAAATAGAAACATTTTCACTCCTGAAGACTTCACTTCACGAATGAAGTTAGAACAGTTTTACTTATGAAATACCTGATTTAATACGAAATGGTACAGTACATCTTACACGTGAAGTGTTGTTATGAATTTGAGTATTTCACGTACGGGAAGGATGGCAAGCACGGCAAGCAAGAAAACGGACAGGAGGAAGGGGAGGAAGTCAAGGAAGGGAAGGATGGAAAGCAACAGGAGAAAGAAAAGACAGAAAAGGTCGGAAAGGAAGGAAAAGAATGGAAGGAAGGTAAGGAAGAAAAAGAAGGGAAAGAAATCAAATATGGGAAAGAAAGGAAGGAAGGGAAGAAAGGGAACAGAGGAAACAAAGGGAAGCAAAAGAAGGGAAAGAATGGAAGGAAGACATGGAAGGGAGGGAAGGAAGTGAAGGAAAGAAGGACAGAGACAAACAAATAAAAAAACAAAAGACGAAGGAAAGGAAGGAAATTGAGAACAAATCACTTTAAAGGCGTCAGTCATATCTAAAGGTTAGTGACATTTTTTTCAAGTATATTCGAAAAATTGCTTTTTGGATTGGCATACATAATACAGCATAACAGTCAGTTTAAAGCTTATTGATGGTAACTGTTATAATGTGAGTTGACGCTACGGAAATGTTGTTAACCGTCTTTACGTTTTTCGTGAGTCTGTGAGGATGTGCGTGTGTGTGTGTTCCTCTGTGTTTTATGAAGCTTACATCTTGAAAGTAGCAAATGTTATACAATAAAGTCATCATTTCGCAGCAGCGGTAAATGGTGATGAAATTATGCCAAGTAAGGATCTCGAAACTGAGCCTTGACAGCTCATCATGCGTATCGATAGTGAACCCAGCGATAAATATGAGGGTCGAGTCACGTTACTAATGCGAAGGCTGGAGGGAAAACTTAGTTTCTTTGTCGTCAGTAAAAGGAATGTGCTAGTTGAATTCTACCAATGAAGAAACCACGGGCATCTTTTGAAATGAGTAAAGGTGGTTTTCCAGTGGAGTGAGTGGCGAAAGGTATTGTTGAAACTTTGCCGAAGACAAAGTGCAATAGGTTTATTACTGAGGTAACTGATTACTTCACCAGATGGTCAGATGTCTATGCAGGAGTCAATTATGAAACCTACATAGTGGTCAAAAAAGCCTATTGGGAGCGGTTTACGAAAGTCGGGGTTGTGAAGTACCTCCTAACAAATTCGGCGACTGCGAGAGAAAAGTTTCTCAATCAGTGACCAGCCTTCTTGGCATCAAAACACGTGCACAACACGGTATCATCCCTAAAGCGACGGGTCGGTTAAAAGAACCAAACGCATAACCAAGGATATGTTATCGAAAGTGGTCAGCGACAACATTGACGCTTTGGATACTTGGATGGCAAATGTTCTGTTGGCACAGAGAACCGCCGTGCGATCAAAGGGTGGTTTTTCTCTGAATGTCGTTCGAGAGGGTAACCAGTATACCGATCCACCTGATAGTGAAAGATCACCTGACAACTGTTCTGCGGACTAAAGACGTACCGTCGTCCGTCTAGAACAGTATCTGACGACTCCAAAAACTACAAGAATTGGCTCGAGCCAAGAATAGTACAAAGATTATGACACTGCGACCTCAGGTCAGAGATTCCTATCAGGTCGGAGATTGGATACGGTTGAACCAACTGTTGATGAAGGCGTGCGGCTGTCCATAAAATAAGCCAGACTGTAACAAGGTCCTTATCCAATATTGTCGCGAGCGGAGGATCCAGGCGGGAATCTCAATTTCAGAACAAATATTTATGCCCAGCAAAGTACACGCAATAAAGCCATGATTTGTTATTGCGTGTACTTTGCTGGGCATTAATATTTGTTCTGAAATTAAGGTCCTTATCCTATATTCAAAAAGTCGTACGACGTGGTCTATCGTATCCAGAGGGACGGTAGGGGCAGGTACAGAACCGCAGTTTATTTCAGTAGGTTTAAACCTTATCTCCTGATTATCCCTTTTTATACCAAATCCAACTTTTGTTATCTCGAAGTATACAATGATGAGAAAACTGGCGACAAAAAAGTGGAGCAGAGGATACAAAATTCGCAGCAAGCCACAACACTACAAATCAGAGAATCATATTGAAACAGCTGGCGATCCGGAACCAATGGGATCACCCAGAAAGTTCCCAACTGCTAGTTTTGAAACAATACGTTAATGCTTGGACAATGTGGACTGATAAAAACAAGTTGTGGACAGTGAAGAAGACACTGCTGTAAATGCTGAATCCCAAAAGAGACCCAGTCGAGAAAGGAGGTCACAAGCGTCGATGAAAGAGTGGCGAACACATTTAAATAGGTTAGGATTAGTTCAGATCAACATGCTCAGTTTAAATCAGTTTAAATCAGTTTAAAGGGGAGTTAAAATAACAGTTATGGTGTGCGTTGACGCGAGTTGATGTGGATAACCACTGTTAACAGTCCTTTTGTTTTCTTTTGGTTGTTTCGGCATGCCATTGTGATTTAAGAACCTTACAATTAATTTTGCAGTTGTTAACGTTGCAGAACAAAGTCAGCAGTACCATTCCATCATACATAACAGCATTAGATGAAATCCGAAACTTTTTGTCATCAATAACCAAGACTCAATCCACTTTTACCGTTAACTTTCGTAATTACATGTAAGCAACACTACCCACGGCAAAGCATTAATGGCCAGTAATGACCAACTGAAAAGAGTCGTTGGCAAATTATTAAGTGCCTCCCTAACACAAGTACGAAACCGTTTTACCTTTGCGCTTTACTACAATTTACCAGCATATGGTGAATAACTGTGTGACTGTACGATTCTACAAACGATGTGCAACATATTTTTAACCTGATATTAAAAATTCTTAGAACCTACCATTTTTCGTGACCAGAAATTGCTTATCCGTTGGAAGATAACCTTTGACCTTGGATTCATCTCCCATTGCCCTATTTGAGTGCAACATAAAAAGTAACCAACCGCTGAACTGCAAACCTAACGATCATTATGATTATGCCTGACAGGAATTTGCCGGAGTCAAAAACTCTAATTAAGAATGAATATTATGCACTATTTGGAAACTGGTTATGTATGGCAAAGAAATGAAATAAAATCCAGCAATATTAATTTTTATCCGGCTTCTTTCACAGAAAGGGATATTTTCCATGAGGTCTCCTTATATATTACTGGTGAGCTTTTTTTGTACAGAAGGTTTGCCCGGCAATACAACCCTTTGTTGAAGTTAAGCGATGTGAGTGAAAAGTACGGAAAAAAGAAGTTGTTGAAAAAGGAAGGTGGAGGAATGTGAACTAATTGTTTATTTATGTAACTTGGAAACAAACTCAGGGGAAACAATTGCCAACTCCATTAAGACTAATTTTATGCCGAGATTACTTGGCATTTATCCAACCACGTCGTATGGGAATACATAGTAGAAATTCGTTGCCCATCGGGACACAACATGGACAAGTGAACGTGATAAATAATATTATTTAATTTTATCAAAGAAAACATCGACACAGAGAAGTCGGCACTGAAACAAGTTAAAAGGCACAACAGACTTCCTGACTAAAAACTCTTACTGAGTAATATCAGCAGTATCATGCAATGCAACTCGTGTCACCAACACTGATAATCATAAAACAATAAAATTACCACCACATTTGATCCCCAGACGTTTCAGCCCTAGATCGTTCGTTAGGAACTGTATGACCTAAGCTCGTGGAAAATTTACTTCACTGAAAACATGACAAGCCACCTGCTACTGTCTTATGTAAAAAGCCAAAAGGGTCAGAGAACTACCGAAACTTAGGGGAGGAGATACAGGTAGAAAAGCTTCAAGCGAAGGCCCTTCGTGATGAAAGCAATCACCATGCGGTCAGAAGCCACGACTGATACTCTACACACATCCCATTCGCCACCACAGACTGACCTAAGGGTAATGTTTTTACTCGAGCGGGAGAGACGATAAACGGAAGACCCGTTCATCGGAAAGGTTTGTCAAGCTCTCCGCCAAAGCAGTAGCCATACTGCTATACTTACTGTGATCGTGCAGGATATCGGCTATATCTCTGTTTCCTAAAGAAGGAGCGTCTTCTATTTCGTGCTAATGTCGCTAACGTACAGTATACGACATGGCACCCCGTAGCACCGAGCGGGGTGCCATGAGCGCACTAGTCAACAACAGCTGCCATGACACGTACGCTCGAGAATTCTCCGTCCAGTCTGGGATCCAGTGCTTGACAGAAATCTAAGCCTGAGGGGAAGGCACAAACTACAAGATCGTTGGGAAGACCAACCCGACGAAGTAGTCTGTCGTGCTGGTGGACTACCAGTGTATTGGTAGTGTATGTACGTGCAGAGAGGGCAATCAACGAGAATGAGCAATACATAGCAATGTATTACGGTCCTACGAACTGCCAGATATTAAATAGACATTTTTTGTAAAGTTCAACCAATCTGGCCACTATGATGTCGTGTGTAAACCAAGAACACAAGTATATAAATGAAATAGGTACAACTGAGGAAACAATAAAATTTACAATGCACAAATACAGTAAAACCTCTCAAGGTGTGTGGTACACTTACCATTGCCATGTTGGACAGTGATGAACGAGATGGTCTCCAGCAGCAATAAACTAAAAAAGAAACGTTAAAGGAATGGCACCCTTCCAAACACATTTATGCTACAGGGTACATATATATCTTCCAATTCTCACAACATAACAACTTGTTCTGTTATTGGAAAAGAAATGATAAGTGCACTGCATTATATCATCACCTTTGCTTTTGCAAATGGTTTTACAACTACAAGTTTGTTGTAATATTTAAAGAGTTACACACCAAGGCTTACTATCTTAGTACTGTTGAACAAAATTTTAAGGCAATAATTTTGAAAGAAGTAGTCTTTATAATTTTCAGAAGCTTGTTTATTAATAAGAAAATCAACCCTGTTGTAAAGAAAGGGCAGTTAGAGTGCAGTTTAGCAGACCCAACACACCGCTGACCTTTAAGGGATAGGAGCTAGTGTCATCAGGGTTGGAGTTAAGTTAGTTGAGCACATGATTGCAAATTACATTAGCCTGGCAGTTGATTCTGTTCTGATCAACAGCTTTCACAACATGCAAAATTTCTGAAAAACAACAAGGACTTTCAATCAGTTTATAGACCCAAACAAAGTAACTAAAAGTGAAAAAGAGCTGCCAACAGAGGGGAAATGAATGGAAATTTCGTGCAAAAGCCCTTCGTCACCATAAAACATGACAATTTAACTTAAATCTTTTTAAAAGGGCGAAAGCAAAACATCCATTAAAAGGTTCTCCCAGAACTAAAACAAATTCTTTTTTTCAACTTTAAAATATTTACAGTTAAGCAAACATGCACTGTAAGTAATTCAACTGGGAAGAGAACAAGTGATGAAATATTGGGGAAATTAATGATTGGACATCAACAAGTAAGCAAAGAATAAAAAAAGACTCGTTTAATGGCAATGATTGGTATCAACCAATTATAGGGCCATCAGTACAGTACAAGAGAAATTACATATAAGTGGCAGCTAACCTAAGCTTAGGCCAAAATAAGTGGCAAATTAAGCATTTATTCATTTGTGACTAATGGAAACCTCTTTGCCAGGCAGAATTTCTAGTCTCCACTTGACAGGTAAATTGTCTGGTATCATAAGCTAGAGTAAAATTAACATATGTTAAATGGCAGGCTTTCATTAGGTTTCACATAGGTAGTTGCACCATCTCAACAAGACAAATACCTCAATACTGTCTATAGTCCCTGGTGACATGCTTCCTCAGGAAATTTTTGACAATTAGAATCTATGACATGTTTGTGGAAGTTGATTGTCCAGGTTAGTGTAGTCTTGAGAAAGACTGTTGGTGGAAGTGACCAACAGTCTTTCTCAAGACTATACTAACCTGGATGATCAACTTCCACAAACATGTCATGATTCTCCCAGGTTCAAACCATTTACTTAATTAGAATCTATGTGCAGAATCTTTTACCATTACCATAATGATATGAATAAGTGCCCTGGTACTTATTTAATTTAGAGGGGTTGAGGGGGTACTTATTCAAGAGGAGATGCTTATTTGGAAGGAAGCACTTATTTCATTTTTGAAAAAAACACCACAATTTCACTCCATAAAAACCCAGAACTTTAATAACAATCTCAACAAGAACAAGAACAATAATAACAAGGATTTAAGAAAAAACAACTGAAATGCTAGAGTATGGTATCTTAGTTCTTTGCTCTAGGGAACAAGGATGGTGGGAAATGGACTTGTTGTTCCCGCATCTTTCTATGCTAGAACAATCAACTTAGCTGATTGAGAGAACTTTGTTCTCACATGGAAATCAAAGTTGAAAAAATTAAAGACCTGTTTTGCTGTAATTACAAATGTGCTCCATGGATATATATGTGACAACAAAATGTTGAAGGACAGTTGATTTTATAACAATATTCATGCATCTCTTATTGGTTGGGTAACCATTTAAATAGAGTAATTCTCTATCAAGAGAGAAATGGAGGTGTGGACTTATTTGGGATGGGGATGCTTATTTGGAAGGGAGGTACTTATTTGGGAGGGAGGTACTTATTTGGGAGGGGGTGCTTATTTCAAATTTTTTTGGCTTTGGTCACAACACACTTCAGCCCAAACACTGTGCACTTGACATAAGGAAACACCCACTTTAAGGAGGCATTAGCTTCCATCCAAGTAAAACATCCATTATCCTCTTTGTTAACCCTTTCCTGTCTAAGATGTCATCACTTTACAGATAAAGGGCAGTTTAACAGGTGCAAACAAACCACTGAACTCTTAGGGTTAAGATTAGAGGTTAGGGTTATGTTTTTGTGAGTTGAGCCCACAATTGCCTAATTAATTCAGGAGCATCCAGTAAACTGCCACTTGTCCCCCTTTTCACAAGAAGAATCTTTAGGCAAATCTTTTGCCCAAATAAAATCAAAAACATGATATGAACCAAAAAGAGTTAAGGAATCAGAGACATGTAAAATCTTGAGATGGTTCAACCACCATTAATTTTGATAAAAAGAATGACAGTTTGTGATTACAGATATGAGAAGAGACTACAGTAGGTACAAGCCAGAAATTTGTAATTATTTGGTTTTTTTGCTCTGTTATACTGGAACAATTTTAAAATACATTTCGGTCGCTAAAGTTTACAATAGTATCACAAGTGTGTAATTGTTCATGTAGTCAATTTTTAATGAAATTGTTCCAGGTAAGGCAATTCAACATCGTGATTTCATATTTTTTGAGACGCGTCGTGGTCTAAGGATTAAATTCTGGGTGTTGTCAAAATTTTGGTTTTATTATGAAGAAAAAGTATTGACAAAAGAAGTTCCAGATCCACTAAAAAATAACGTTCTGAAAGATCGTCTCTTAGTCGCGTTTAGTCAAAGTGGTAATTTAGATTCATATACACAAGTCAACCATTAATCTTAATAAATTTGATTGCTCAGAAATCAAATAATAAGATTGCTCCGAAATAAGAACTTACCTCTTCGGGAGTTATCACGCCTGTTTCTTGAAATTTAGATTCCTTAAAATGATTGGAAATAATAGTTTATTTAATGTGATGTGAGGTGACGTGCAAACTTAAGGAAGTTAGCAACATTGATTTGATTAAAACCAAAATTTCACGGTACATTTTACCTTGAGTACTGGGGTAAGATATTCAGCCACTCCGAGGGCCGTTCCCTTCATTTTGTTAATCACATCTTGCATCGCCATAGTTTTCTATGCAGAAACAACGCAAATTACCAATATCTACCCGTCACCAGGTAATTAACTAATAGTGAGAAGCTAACACCAACAACTACTGCTCTTCTTCCGTTTCGGTTTTAGACTTCATTTAAGTGTGGTGAAATTTCACCAAAAGCCTGGGCCGAGGTCTTGCTCAAATACGCGCGAAAGAACGCGAAACGAACCGTATGAGAAGTAGTATCGATAAATTTGTTTCAAGTGATTTAATAGCACTACCTGGCAGTAAGAATACATTACTTCGAGGCAATGGAAGCGTTTTTAAAAGGTTCAACATCATCCACATCTTCAGCTAAATCCAAACAGCAACCTTCCAGAGAACCGCGAGCCGTTCCTTGGGTTGAGAAATAGTAGGTAGCTTAAATGCAGCTTTATTTAGCTATCTAGACTACTTAAATAATATTAGGGGACCACATATTGCTTTTAATTTAACGTACTTTCACTCAGAGGTACTATGACTGGGTAAAAATTGTATGAACCAACAAAATGCAAATTCTGCATCTTTAGGGCCACAGGAACTATATACAGTAATGCATGCTTTGGGTTGGGGGGGGGGGGGGAAAGAAACACCCAGACTTAAGTTATACAGGTAGGACTTTCTTTAGGCCCCCATAATACTAATTGACTTCATTTGTCAAAGGAGTCCTGAGGCATGCTCCCCTATGAAGTCTTTACAAAGTCATTTTCAGAACCTTAACAACCTCCTTTGCACTGAGGAGGCCAGTGAGGAAAGCAACTGTAAAACTGGTACAGAAATGTCAAGGCTCAAAATACATGTATTGCAGTTTTTCTTGAAAGGGAGCCAAACACCAAGACATTGTTAACCCCTCCAGCTGCCCATAATTATCTTATCAAACCTGATTTTTTTGCATATTGTTCCCACAAGATGACAGCACTCTGAGTTTAAAAAACTGTTATCCATGATTTGTTACTCCTGTGATTTAAGAAGTAGCATTTGAATTAAATATTTCAAAGTGAATAGTGTATTTCCATCTAAGTTTCTGCACATACATGTAATGCTGGGAGACCATATTGCAGACAGCTATGATATTGGTGGTGTACATGAAAATCAATTATAAATTAGCCTTAGAATTACTCCTCGAAGACAAGCAAGTAAGTCTGTTTTGAAATTATCAGAGAAAAAGTGGAAAATTATACATTTCTGTAAAGATGCAAAGTGAATTTATAGCTTAATAAGGAAGGCTTTGAAAACAATGAACATGTAATTGTGCTTGTGCTTAATAAAGCAAATGTTTAAGTATTGGAGCATACCTGTATGATTGTAGTGATTATTGACAAGAGACTGGATATGACCCACAAATGGGGAAATATCTCTACAAGCTTGCACAGAGATCAGTGAAGAGGACTTCACAGTCTCAAATGATGTGTGTTTGGTATGAAAAGTGTTTATGTAAATTAGTAATAAAAACTTACTGTATTTTGCTGCATTTTTGAAAGTAATTTTTTATCAGAAAATAGAATTTTATTGGAAAATAATTTTTTGATTGGTTGAATAGTGATATAGAGAATGTGGTTGCAATTTGTAAATCACAAGAAATTCCCTTTTAACCTTCAAATTTTGCCAAAGATCTACTCAGTCTTAAAGTATTCAAGCAACACTGCAATTGAGCCAGTGGAATTACTGGTAAAAATGCCAGACACATCCAAAATTTTTTGAAGTACATTTTCCTCCAAATTGTTGCTTTGTATAAGTATAACAGATCTACAGCATCAGCAATCTTGGAGGATTTGGGGCCAGACTCCCTCAGGATGATTTCCAAGTTTGTGGCCCTAAAATAGGAATATGGTATATTTCATAGAAACATTTAAGTCAATTTAAGGCATGCTTCTGCCCTTGAATTTGGCAATTTCTATCATTTCCATTGAGTTGAAAAGCTGAAATAAAGACTCTGCTGGATGAGTTTTACAATGCTGGCAAACATTCAAATAAGGCTGTTTTCTCTTAATTTCTGCAGGTGCTTTTGTAAAATTCATGATGATAACAACAACCCAGCAATGCTAACAACACAGCATTCAGTCAACGAATTAAGAATTTTATCCCACTGTAGCAAACCAAATGCATTTATCACTTGGAGTAAGACACATGCCTTTTTATTTACCTCTGTAAATCAAAATTAAACTGTTAAGGAACAGGGACCCCATTTTGCCTTCTATGATTGTCTGGCATTGACCAGAATAAAATTCAAAAGGGCATCCTGATCCCATAATGGTACAGCGTGTTCTAGTTATGTTGGCTGAAGTGAAGGGTTTGTGACTTGTTGACTATCTGAGGTCTTTATTGCGACCAAATAACTAAACTCCAGCCTTAAAATGAAAACAAAAAAAAAAGAGAAAAAAATTCATGGCTTCCAAGCAAGTGCTAAAAACAAAACTCGATAGTCCCGGTAATGAGTGTAAGTTACAGCAAATACAAATCACGAAATGTCTGTTTCGAACCTTACAGGTAGTCTGCAATTGTCTTAATCTGAAATTACTATTGAATACAACATGCTCCTTTTTGAGATGGCTTTAGAACCAACATTATGACATAGTAACATTAGTACATTAGTCCTTACATGTCAAAATGAACACGTCATTGTGGTCTTAATCAGCCAACTGAAGTCACAATCTTGTAAAGTTAAACTCAGTTGTATAGAAAGTCTGGATTTCTAGCTGGTTTGACTTCACGTCCATGGTGAAATCAGTCAGATTGGGTGTTGAATCTGCTGGTTTGGCTTTGGTTCTCCAGTCATTGGCTTTTTCCTCAGCGTGGCTTTCTTGGTGCTACTGGCAGGTGGTGGTTTGCCTCAGTGATCTCGAAGGGTTTACTTTGCACTTCAGGGTTTGCTGACCGTCCTATGGAAGCAATCGTTGTTGGATCATCTTCTGAAAAGTCTACTGGATATTTTACGGGATTCTTTGGCTGGGGTCGCTTCTGTGCAATTCTGATATAAAGTAGTTTGATGTCATGCTTGTTTCATCTGAGCCATCTGTTACTCTCATCGCTGATGATCCAGTGTGAATCCCGATGTGGTATCTTCGGACTCAGTGTATCCTGGTTTCAAGTCATCTGAACTGTCGTCAGTGAACCGGATGGGTTGGTTTTTCGGCAGGTACAGTAGATGTTGCTGTTCTGCTTCAATGGCTTCAGATGTACTGAGCACTTTTCACTAAGGTGAATCTTCTGCTGATCAGTCGATAGGGTTGGTGTCACGGCCATGCTGATGCAAGTGTTCGTTCGCCTGTTGTACCTGGCTGTAGTATCAAGGTATGTTGTCGGGGCTTTGGTAATTTCGATGTCGCTTGCGCTCTTTATTAGGATCTGGTGGCGACTATCCTTTCTGCTCAACCATTAGTTTGATGGTAGAGTGGTCTAGATTTTATATTTCCAATGTCGAGCTGGTCGTAAAAGCGTCGAAGGCTTTTAGATCTGAAGCACGGGCAGTTGTCAGAGATAATATTCTCAACCAGTCCGAACTTCCTGAAGATGTCGTTCAGCACTCTTGTGACAGCTCTGGCTTTCTCACCTTCGAGTGTGTGATATGTGAGAAAACCAGAAAAGTGATCAACAATGACCAGGCGTCTGGTCCCGGAACTTCAAGAAATCGATGCCCAGGATTTACATTGGACGTGTTGCTGAGATCTTTCGCACTAGATGTCTGGCTTTCTTCTTACAGTACCATTAGCACTCGTCCAACTATTGGACCATGTCAATGATATCGTCCTGAAGCTTTGGCAAATACACACTGCGTCTTTCACGGATTCAAAAATAATTAGTGCTTGCATGGTGAGAATTTAAGGATCCTACGCATAGTAGACCCAGCATTGGTGTGAGGCCATTAGGAGAGGATAAAACAAAGCTAAATAATGTGCACAGTTTTCGTGTTTTAACGAACTTTGGGTTAATCTACTATGTCGATCTACTACTTTGTTAAAAAGCAAACAATTGCAATATTTAATGAACCAATAAGTAACACAAGTGTTAAATAACTAACACGAGTGCTCGTTACTTGTTGTCTGTGAGGACACATCTTTCCCATGCATGAATCGTTTAACAACTTTAATTCGGCGATAGAAAGGCTAAACACGAGCAGGATAGGTCCCGTGCGAGGTGTTAGCCATATACAATATTACAGAGGTCTAAGCTAGAATAATTATCTTAAAATTCATATATTAATAATTTAACAGTGACAAGAACATGTCCTGCACAACGAATAAGTGCAAGCCAAATCAGGATCAAAATTATTTTCAAGAAGATCTCTGTATATTGTTTGCAAAAACAATTTAAAAACTTGAAATTCTAGAAAAAGTACCGTCAGGCGATACTTTAAGAATAAAGTTCCAAAGTTTAACAATAAAATTAAAATAAGATTGTTGAAAAGTACTAGTTTTACAATAAGGCGTCTGGAGAAAAGATAATAATGCCTGTCTTGTTCGACTGGAGACCATAGGTGTAAGTTGATCCACATCAAGTTCGATAAGATTATATCTGCACTTAAAATAAAATGTCAGATCTTTAATCTCTCTATCATAGGAGAGTGGCAAGAGATTAAGACGCTTCAAGCGTTCCGTGTACGTATGTTCTCCACGTTTACATTGTAAAACCCAAGGTGTAGTACCGCCTCTGTAAGCCCTCTATCGTTTTCATTAAATTGGCGCTACCTGGCGACCAAACCTGTGTACCATAACTCAGCTGTGATTTAACGAGTGACAAATACAAAGTTTCTCTTACCTGTTCGTCGGTCAAGCTGTGGCAGGTGCGTTCCAAGAGGCCCGGCATTTTGTTAGCCTTTGACACAACCTACATGACTTGAGAATCCCATTTCAAATTATTGCTTATATTGATACCCAGATCAGTTTCCTCTTTACAACTTGTGAACTCAGTACCTCCAAGAACTTTATGGAACAGGCAAGGAGATTTCTTTATTGAAACTGTAAGAATTTTATATTTAGAAGGATTAAAGTTCAGGCGATTTTCAATACTCCACTTTTCCAGACTATTTAAATCACGTTGTAAAGCCGCAGAGTCGATGGAGGAAAGTATAGATCGATACACTTTAGAATCATCAGCGTGAAGGGCTACGTTCGAATTCGGCGATTTTTTCCCGTGTCAGGGAAAATATTTATAAAAACTGAAATAAAAAGTGGTCCTAGGATGCTTCCCTGAGGGACACCCGAGGTCACCAAGAACCATTCGGAGGCGACATTTTCAATTACCACTTGCTGAAGCCGATTGTTAGATAACTTTTAAACCAGAGCAGCAAGGAGCCACTCACCCCGTGAGCCTGCAGCCTTTGCAGGAGAATTGCGTGATCAAAAGAATCGAAAACCTTAGAAAAATCAAGATAAATCACGTCTACTTGCTTGTTATTGTCCATCGTAATCACATCCCCAATTAACCCCCACAATCCGAGGTCTCACCCGTGACCGCGTTGCTATTTTTCCTTTCGAAAACGGTCTTTTCCATCCCAGTATTCTTACGCGTTCCCCTGAGGACCCATCCTAAATGATGAAATCATATTTGCCTGCAAGCTTCCCGTATAGAGCCTACAAGCCAAGTGTAGTGGTTAATGCAACCAATACGGATCGGGAGCGAGAGGGTCCGAATCCGTGGCGAAATAAAGTCTTTACTTATTTTATTTTACTTGCACTCAAACTGGTTTTTTGTTACTCTGCAGTGTTTGATTTTCTTCGAGCTTTCGTATGGTCAAAATGTTAAAATTAGAGTTATATGGCGACCAGTGGGTCAAGTTAGGATATATACGTGGCAGTAAACCTCCTTCTGGGACAGTTGGGTTAGGTGACGCAGATAATCCGTTGTTGAATTTAAAGTCAAGCCAAAGAAAACAGGAAAAAAATTTTGACCGTGTATTATGTTGATGCGGCTTAACAAAGATAGGGTGCGGAGGGTACACTTGGGGAAGGCGACAAAATTAGGATGGCAAAGACCGTTTACGAAAGGGACAACTGCGACGATGTGGGAAAAATAATCACACAGACCTAGTTTGTACCTGGCTGATGTGTAATTACTGACGCAGTAACCAACAGAAAACAAAGGACAGCAAATGTAATATTTGAATGAATCTACTAAAATATCAGATTCGATGCTCATATTCGAAAATCTCAAGTTCAAAAGTGGCGGAGATGATTACAATAGTAATCCCCCCTTGTCTAACAATTGGAAGTGATACATCCCCTCCATACCCCTCTCCATGATTTACGCCACTGAGCGTTTAGACCTCGCTGTGCGTAGTACAGGCGATTGAAGGCTCCAGGTATCATGCTGGCAGGAATGACAACTCTGTTCCCTTTCGTGACAAGTCCGTCCAGGATTGTCTGTTCATCACAGAAACACCAATATCCCAGCGACGGCTCGTGATTTTGGAGGCCTATTTGATACTTTACATCAAACCCATTGATCAGGCCTCTTTCAGATTAACAATGCCAATATGTATAGGTTAGTTACCGAGATTGAGGTAACTAACCTTCTCAGGTCATTATCTCTAAGGCTTCATACAGAATGTAGCAGTGTAATGCTATTTGATTTGAGTGATTAGAAATAAATTTGGATTTGATCATTCTGTTTACTGATGGATTTTTGTACAGCTAAACAACTATTTAATGTCCCAGATATCTGGGCCGCCTGAAGTGAACCAGGGCAGCGGGGGCAGAATCTCAAAAAAGGGCACTTTTACTCTACTTAGCAAACAAGATCCATTGCCAGCCAACAATTTGAAAAAATATAAGACAAAACAATCCGAAAATAAACATCTTGTAAATAACTCAAGATATGAGCTTAAGAGCAAGACAAAAGTAAGGTGATAATATTTAGACTTTACTTCAAAGCCTTCGTCAGATCAACTAATTGTACACGGTATAAACGATCCTTCAGTAGTTGTAAATAACCAAGTCTTTGTGACTATTTAAGGATCGTGTATACTGTGTGCAATTAGTTGATCTGATGAGGGCTTTGAACTAAAGTCGAAATATTACCACCTTACTATTATCTTGTTCTTTAGTTCATATCTTGAGTTATTTACAAGATGTTTATTTTCGGATTATGTTTTGTTTTAGCAAACAAGCAAAACGAAATTTTTAATGCAGCTGTGGTGCATTAAAAATTTCGGTGCCCCTGCCTGGGATATCATATATTAGCATATACCTCGCAGGTGAATAATGATTTATGATTGGTTCCTCTATCTCGGAATATCTTGCACTATTCACCTCCGAGCAAAGTAAGATGGCTTCCCATTATGTTTCAGTTACAGAAGAAGATAATCGTTTTGAATCAACGAAGCTGCCGTGCCAGAGAATACCGAAAAAGCAATGAAATTCGGCATTAAAGTATTCAGAGAAATGTATTTACTATTTGTTTTTACTTGTTAGTGATAAATGCGTTCGGGATGTGTTCAAAATGTATTGTTTCCAAATGACGAGCGGACGATTCGCGGCTCGGTAATTATCCACCACTATTCACCTTCACTTCGGTGAATAATTGTTTATTATCTCTGAGACATTACCTAACTAGGGGGTCCTAAATGAATTTAAGAACCGCGGTACATCGGAGAAAACCGAGGTGATCATGAACTAAGAATAAATTTTGCACAGCTTGGTCACCGCTGCCTCGAGGTTCTATTTATTTCCCTAACTTTAAGTGATATTCGCTCGGCTATATTATCATGAACCGTTCTTTTGAGATCTCTAAAATGAGAAACTAATTAGGGTTAATTATATCGACTCTTATTAGCCGAGAGTAAGGTTAGTTCGGGAAAGTACGGAACTTGCCAGTGGTTTTCGTCCAGACCGGGCGAAGAGGAGCAAGGTCTGTGTGAAAAAAACTAAAACAAATACTTTTTCGTACTGACACAGCAAACAAAGTTAATAAGGAATTTATTTTCTGACTTTTGGTTCGTTTTCTTTCCAAATTTTAAATTGGTTTTTTGTCATCGGATGTTGCTGTTAATAAAACCTCGTAGCTTGTTCGTGTTGCTTCTTGTTTCCAACGATTAAACATTCATTTATTGTACTTTTATACAATTAGCTTTAAACTAAAGACGCATTACACCTTTGACAGGTCAAATTCAGAAATGTCCAAGGGAATATCAGACATGTCCAAATGATATTCAGATTGTCCAAGTGAATTTCAGACGTTTGCAAATGATATAAAAATGAGAGCCCAGCTCATGATTTTTATATGGAGAGCCATAATGACAGAAATAAAACACAAAGTATTTAAAACAACTTTACTAACGTTTCGTTGCGGACGTGCAACATCTTCAGAGTGACTAATTTACAAATGTGACAAAAACCTATATATCTATTTACACGTGATGATAAGTAACATGAGAGCTAAACAGTAGGATTAAAGTGACAAGATGTAGGGTGACAAGATGTGGGACGACAAGATGTAGGGTGACAGGAAAGTAGAGATGAAATAAAATGAAGTGAAAAGAGGGCCACGTAAAACTAAAATAAAGAAAGGGGTATGGATGGGATGTTTTCGTTGAGAGAGGGTCTAAATTTCGATATAAGTAAGCTCTCTCTCGAAGGAACTCAAAGTTGGAGTTCGAACGACAAGAAGAGATGATAGTGAAATCATCAGGAGAGATGTGGTAAAGAGATTGATGTGAGTGGGCAAGAACGCTTGAAAGGGAATTCGTTGCAAGTTTCTTTCCCGTCAAAGGCGAAACCCCCATATGCTCTGAGATTCGCGTATGAAAATGCCAGCGTGTTTGGCCGAAATACAACGCTCTGCAGCATTGACACGAGTATTTATAAATAATACGCAACTCATTAACTTGGGAATTCGGTCTTTGAAGGAAAAGAAACCCGACAATCGTCTGCCTGACTGCCAAGATGAAACGTACGGTAACGTGTGGGAAAGCAGAGGAACATAGTTTAGCAATTTGAGTTCGGATTTGTAAAGAGTGTGAACCTGTGAAGGGGAGAGAAAAGTTGAGAACAGTTTTGTCAGGTGTGTTTGAGTTTCGTGTGGGCGGACTGAACAGTTTATCGAGAAAGACTCTCATGCAGCGGTCAAGGAAAATGTCAGGATATCCATTGTTGAGTAAAAGTTTTTTGAGGTTAAGCAACTCGGAATGAAAGAGGTGGTAGGAAGAACAGATTTTAAAATAACGATTAACTACAGTATAAACCAGACCACGTTTATAGGATATGGGAATGAAACTGTCAAAATGCGTGAATTTAAAAATCATGAGCTGGGCTCTCATTTTTATATTACGTCTACGTTTTCCGTCCGGAAAACCAATAGCCAAGGTTTGCAAGTGATAATCAGAAATTGACATGTGAATTACAGACGTGTCCAAATGATATTCAGATTTTTCCAGTTATGAATGCCATTACCACGATTCGATCAGTCCATGGAGTGAAACATGTATTCACAGTTTGATGTAGTTTGCTCACTCGTTATAATTTTGAACTGAATTAGCCTTCATGTGCATGTGATCTATGCCCATATGTTCTTAGTGTGAAGAATACACACACTCGAACACCTGTCGTCGACAGAGAATTGTGAGAGTGGCCAATAAAGGTGGAAATTGGCACCAGCTTGCTGAACAGCTTTGGGTAAAATACAAAACTGCTTATACCTGGATTGGAGCTGATGCCGAACATCCAAAACCCAAAGGGGGCACGCAGAAGAAATTAACTGACGACCAGATCGATACTGTTTTGGCCATGATTGAAAGGATCCTGTTCTCACTTTGCAGCAATTGCCTGAGAGGACCCAACAAGCATTTGGAGTCCATGTTAGTAAATCAACTATCCACAACTACTTGGAAGGGAAGCTCATAACCATAAAGAAGGTACATGCTATTCCTGCTACTATGAAAACTGAAGCGAACAAGGAGTTGAGACGACAGTATGTTGAAAAGATTAGTCAGTACTAAAAAGATTGCAAGACTATCATTTGGATGGATGAGACTAACATTAACCTCTTCCGCCGGCGGACTCAGGGTCGAGCACATGCAGGTGACAGGGCAGCTATGGCACTACCAGCCTCTAAGGGTACAAACGTTTATGTTGTCTGTGCAGTGTCGGCATATCAGATGATTCACACTACGAGGCGTCGTGGAACCTTCAAATTCGATGCAGCAAAGGCTTGGGTTCTGGAGATGCTCGAGCATCTCCCGCCTCAAGTAAGAGTTGGCTCTGTTGTTCTAGTTTGTGACAATGCTCCTTATCACTCTAAGTTTGAAGAGTGTGTGAATGTTAACGTGGGATTAACTTTCTGTCGTTTAAGACTATACTCCCCAATATTAAACTCTGTGGAGATAATCTGGAACAAAATGAAAGTAGCGTTGAAACAGCGAATGCGAGTCCCTCAAGTATAACCTCCCGGAGCGGGTGAGCAGCGGCTGGCGTATGTCGAAGGATTAACTGATGATTCCATGGGAGTAATTTCTGTTCAAGACATTACGAATGCATGCCAGCATGCTCAAGGTTTTTTTCAGCGTGCGCTCAACTTGGAGAACATGGAAGTGGGAGCATGTATTTGTGAAAATGTATTGTGCTTCTCATACCGTACAAATGGTTTCGTTTATTTCGTTATAATTACTTGATGACGGTAATTTGTTTGGTTTTGTTGTGCGAGGAAGTTTGTGCATTGATATGTATTAAAATGCGGAATTCTGAAATTTATTTTTGCTATTCTAAAATGAAGTTGGAACAATCTGAAATTGATTTGAATTATCTGAAATGCGTTTGGACACTCCTGAAATTGACCTGACTTATCTGAAATTTATTTGGACATTTCATAATTTGACCTGTCAAAGGTGTAGTTTTCCAGCACATTCTACTGGAAATTTTTAATGCAGGTACTTAATTCTCGTAAAATCCCGTAAAACTCAGCTCGAAAGGTTTTACCGTCAAAACGTACCAAACAATCGCCATGCGTAGTTTTGCGTACGGACTGAAAAACGAACTGAACCATACGATAAAAGAAAATACAATGTCTGGCAGAAAAAATGTCTTGCCCGCTGAATTTCTCCAATTCCCGGACACATCCAATACCTTACGAAATCTTAGATCGACGCATGCTGATATTTATTGGATTTTAAAGAATAAATAAAATCCTAGCAAGTTTGAATTCTTGTCTTTTAGGTATTTCAGATATTACTCGTAATAATTCTCCGGTTTAGTAAAGCTTTTAATTTTTTATCAGTTGGATTAGATAAGTTATCCATGTTGTTCGAAGTAAAAACGTCATTTCACTTGGACGCTCATCTGTTTCTAAGCTTACCTTGTCCTTAATCTTCCATTACCCGGAATACGACTGCAGAACCCTTGTCGGCCTTCTTCATATAAAAATATTCTTATTACTCTCCAGATCTTTTAGAGCCCATCTCTCTTCTATCTCTTGTTAATTAAAATTTCACCTTTTCTCTCCGGATAAGAGAATTAATGGATTCAGAGGTGGATCCGTGATTTGGGAAACAGGTGTCCATATAAAATGTTTTTCCGTATCAGATACTTTACCGTGCCCCTTATTCTGATTAGTATGTTCTTTACACTTAATTTAAAGATCAAACTTCGATAAATCTCACATTAATTCATACCGGCTGATCTCCTTCGGTGTTTAACAAAACTTTCGCTGACGAGGTTATACCCAAATTTCATACTTGGTCAGAAACCGATTTTACCAGCTTGTTAGATATTAGCAAACATATAATGACGAGTTTGACAATGAAATTAAAATTTTATGTCTATTTATCGTGACTATTTCCAAACTTTCGAAGAATTTTGAAGTTTATGTCCTCAACAGATTTTGATCATAATTTTTGAAGATATTTTGAGTTCATCCATTCTAATCTCTATTATTTCCATATTTTAAGCCGTCCAAAATCTGTAAATGAAGTTGCTTACCAAGAAGAAGTAGTTACCGTCTTGAAAAAAACTCTGGAGTCAGATCAGGCAGCAGAACTACCCAATCTTCTTTTTTATGGACCACCTGGCACTGGCAAAACATCAACAATTTTAGCAGTAGCAAGGCAATTGTATGGGTGAGCACACCACATTTTTCTCTTCTTTTGAAACATCACTTAATGCAAATTCAGACACTGGACCAGTGTTGTCAAAAGTAGCCAGTGGCCGACGAAAATCACCACCTATTTTCACATCTCGGCCGGCTACTTTGTTGGCCGTTTCTTCATGAAAGGTTCGTTTTCCGTGAGTGAAGTTGTACAATAGCTAGATGAAAGAGACTTCAAAGTCGAAAAGGTCGACGTTTTTAAAATTTATAGTGAGAACGAACACTGTATGTGTTTTTTACTTATTTCTTTGATTCCTTTCAACCTGGATATGCTTTCGTTTATTTTACCCAGGCTCACGAACAAAGGTTTTTCTAGCCATAAGGAGACTTCTGCACAGGAAAGAGTTAATCAGGACTTGGACTAAGTGATTGTCTTTTAACCCACACAACTTAATGCACGGGTCTATGGACGACTGCTTTTACCGACGAATTGGTCGGGTGGTCAACTAAGTCTCTTAGCTTGTTATAGGGAAGGCTTATAGCTTCTAAGTCTCTTAGCTATGTTAGGAAAGTCAGATTAGAACTTTTCATCACACTTCCATACGCTACAACACGGCAAACTTTTTCGTGTAACTGAGTATAACTTTCAAGTTTGACCAAACCTGGGAAACACACTTTCAAACGTGTGTACAAAGCATCTATCATTTTCATCTTCATCAAGATGCACTTTCGAGAGAAAGCGGAAAATGGCAGTACAGAGCACCTGAATTTCAAATGTTTCCTGCAGCTAAATTTCCTTCACCCATCAAGGCTTAAAGAATCATCCATTTGCATGGCAGCACATAAAACTTGCCGCCTACTACAACATTTTTGTCGGCTATCTACAAACTTTGTGACAACCCTGTAGACTTGGCTCCGTTTTTGAAAACTGCCTTGATTTTTTGAGATGTTGCAATGGTAATGTGACTATCAGCAACAAAAGCGATCTCCAGAACGTCCCTTAAATCAGAAAATATAGAACAGTTATCCTTCGCTGAATTTCTTGGTGTCGAAGAGTGAGTTGGTGGCTTACACCACATTCCCCAAACTAAGGGAACTGGATCTCTATCTTTTTTTAAAAGCAGCTGGTTTAAAAATTTTTAACCACAATGAATGGAAAGGAGTATCAGGATTCTTAAGCTCCCAGCCTTTCTACCTCACGAATAACTCCACTCCACTTTCGTGGTTATGCCACGTGGTTATACTGGAACGACGCTGTGAAACGTAGAAACAGTTGATTGACTTGCATTTATTGGCTTTTTCAAGCGTCCTTTGACGTTTTTGAAAACAAACAGGCAAAAGACACTTCATTTTCTTCATCTGTCACGCAGACCCAGACACTCGAGTACGATACACGGCTAGACTCTAGAGCACCACGTGAGTGACGTCTAACAATCGCACTCCTACTCGGCTCGCGTGATTGAAATTTATCGAGAACTCGAACTCGGTCGTTTAAAAGACGTTTTGAGGTTTACATGTCAGCTTAAAGAACGCAACTGCCTTATTGATCATAACATATTTTAAGATTATGAAATGATCCAAGCGGTTTGCATTTATGTTTCGGAGCCACGTATTTCAGTTGATTTCAGTCAGCCAAATGTAGTCTCGCTCTCAGAGCCTTTTTTGAAACCAGGTCACAAAGCAGTCGTTCAGCACGGATTCTGATTCTGTTGACTGCGGAGTCGACTCTGTACAATTCTGGCGTGACAATACTATAACCTTTCCGCAACTTTCCTCTCGGGAATTAGAAAGTAAATGATTATGCAGTAAGTAATAAAGTCGGTAACTACGAACTTGAGTACTCGATTCGGAGCAGTTCTCGAGCATTCAGCACCTCAAACCTATGAATATTCGAAACTGGCATTCAGATAATTCATGAATACCCGGAGGGTACTTGATACTCGGACATCAGTACTCGAGCTTGGGTCTACTGTCACGTTACGAACAATGGTCTATGGTAAGAATTTCACGACACCAAGGGTAAGAACATGAAAAGTACAGAATTAATCCACCCTCCCGACACGTTCCGTATTACGTGCAAAGGATAAACACAAAATGTTCCTCATCAGTTCTATGGAAGCCTGTTGATGCCTCCAGCAGTCACATTAAGATACTTTCCATTTGCACAGCTGGAACCCTTAGTTGTATAAATGTTAAAAAGGAACACGGTGATATGGAGGATCGTGGCAAGTCGGCCAAGAAAAATTGGGCCTGGTATATAACTGTATATTTTCGTCCCTAAAGAAACAAGAGGATTATTGCGTGAGTTTGCATTGTATGGTACTTAATTATACTTAAGCGTTTAGGTTTCTGGTCCTTCCTTTAAAAGTTTAAATCTTTTCTGCATATGGTGTTTGTGCAACAACAGAACAAATGGATGAACAATACAAAAAAAGCAAAAACCAAAGTGACCAAAGAACAAAAGGAAAGAAATTCACTAACGAAAGAGTTAATTTCAAACCCAAAACTAAATGACTGACCAACTTAACCGTGCAAATGGAAAGCGACCATAGTCTCAAAGCAAAAGTGGCCAGTAGTTTAATATTCTTTCTTATTGATTTATTAGCAGGACTAACCTAGTTCTTGAGAGAAAATTCCTTTGAATTATCAACTCAAAAACAAAACTAGTTAGATTAGGGACCATTGTTGCTTAGTGTTGGTAGTATGATGTTTTATGGATAAAACTACTGCGTCTCATGTTAACTTAATTAGCATTACATGGACTACGGTATTTTTAGCCGGAGATGCACTTCTCTGCGCTGCAGGCAGCTGTCTGTTTGAATGTTTAATATTAAGTGTCATGTTTAATGTTTTGTTCTTATTAGGTTATTTTGTTAGTTTTAGCTTTTACGTAAAAACAAAATGCTTAATCACTGTACTCTCTAGAGTTGAGATGATGAAAGAAAGAGTTTTAGAGTTGAATGCATCGGATGAAAGAGGAATTGAGGTACGTTCTTGGCTCGATCCTTGGTCGCGGACCACTTCTTCATGATCTTAAAATAATTGGTGAATAATTGGAAAGGTGTTGTCTTTGCATAGGCATCATTAATTGGCGGAAAGTTCAACGCTTTTCGTCTTTCGAAAAGCTAAAAACGCCCGCCTAGCGGCTCGTGTGTTTTTACGCAAACATGCCGCGTGTTTGGATCATAGTATCCAAACACGGAAATCCATTTGGTATTTCTTAAATAATAAAGCTGGAACTCTGCCGAATAGCTAAGCCATCTGCCTCAGTAGTGACAGTTGGTACCTAGTAAGAATCACTGTCTAAAATCTTTTGGCCATGGAAGGCTGACTCCATTCAATAAAAATCTGAAATCAAATTACATGGAGGTCTTTTTGGCGGATTTCATTGTATTACTTCGTCATTTCCATGTCGTTCATTATCTGGACGTATTAGCTGGACGTTCATTATCGTTACACTGATGACCAAGATGATCGAGTGGGGAACTGAAAACGTCACCTTTTGACACTCATTAACGAAGTACCATGGACTCACTCGCTCTTTCGCTAGTTACTTTTCACTCTGTTTTAAGATTAGTCAAGCGGTTAGTCTCATGGTCAAGGTTAGGGTTAGATCAGGGTGAAGCCTTCCGATCACGTATCGCGGTGAAATGAGAAAACTAGATGTCCTTTTGAACCACGCGAATGAGTGCTAACCGACATCATTCCATTTACAATGGAGTTTAGTTACGAGAGGTAGGTTATTCCTAGGTTCCAGATCAGCCTGCTGAAACAGCATGAGTAACACTTTGACTGGGCTGCAACGTATGTTTGAAGGTCCTACACTGTGCACACGTCTTTCGTTTTATAGCAATTGACATTCATATGTTACGGTATAGAAAAAGTAAACCAAAATATTTCCATTGGCTGATTGCTTAATTATTCCCAATATCTATATTTCGTTGCACATATGGATTGTGCCTAAAAGGGACAAGAAAATAGAAGAGTTTCCAGACCATGTCCTTCGACTATATGATACTAGCGAGCCAGTAGCTACAATAACTTTGTGGTAAAATATTTCAGGTGGTTCGAAATAAAGTAAAAAAGTTTTCCCAAAGAGCAATTTCATCAACAACTCCAAGGTAATTCACAAGCTGTAATGTCATCAATGTTATTAATGCAGCCTACTGTTTCACAGTTCTCGTTATTGTCTAATGATTCTAAAACAATGAGATTTAGCTTACTATTGAGAATATCCTTCTATTTTTGTTTCATTTTAGTGGTAAGAAGTGTCCTCCTTTTAAAATTGTAATCTTGGACGAGGCTGACTCTATGACAAATAATGCACAGGTACGCGTTTTTCTGATATCTTACACTGCTTACCGGCTTTGTGCACTGTGGGAAAATTCGCGTGGTTTAGTGCGATCGTTTTTCGTAATATTACAAATTTCCTTCCCTCGGGTTTTTGCCACGTAATTTGTTTTAATGACTACAACAGTTAACGCTTCCATGGGCAGTAAACTAGCGGAAGTTATATGCCGCACAAGAGTTGAGAATGTCTTTGAGTACCTTCAGGTCCATCCAGTTGTTGGAAGCAAGTAACTATCGGGTGGGTAACACCCAGGCCAGTAAAAATCAGCTCATTCATAGTTTGAATAGGAGTATAGAATTCATTCAGGTAATCAAGGATTTTTCTCTCACTTCCGAGCTGTATTGATATAGCAATTCGCACATTCACAAGGATAGTGTAGCTAGGGAAAAATAATAAGTTTGTTTCCAAGAAACTGGTCCTCTTTCACTCAGAAGTGGCTGGAAATTTTCTTTTCTGAACTTTAAAAAACTGTGAAATTTTCCTTGGTGCATGTTCTCAGAGAGCCCGAAAAAAGACGCATAATTTACTGATTATTTGGCCCTTTCAATATCAAATATTAGTTGGTAGTGAAGCACCTGCGAGAACCCATCGCAGAAATAGGACAAGCTATAAATACTAAACCAGTTTTCTTTCTGCGTGTATAAAGGCTGCACTACGAAGAACTATGGAGAAACAGAACAAAACAACTAGGTTTTGCCTTATTTGCAATTATGTCAGCCGGTGAGTAGAAAATTTATAGTTGTATATGACGTAACTTGTTTGCTAATAGACCGTTGCTCCCACTTTCTAGGATAATTGAACCACTGACATCCAGATGTTCGAAGTTTCGATTTAAACCTCTTCTTGACGAGATTCTTGTGAAAAAACTCAAAGAAATAAGTCTTCAGGAAGGAGTCCAATATGAAAATGGAGTAAGATAGAAATGAATATTGTCTTGCATTCTCCGTTTTATTAGTGTAGGCACCCAATGTACATTTACAAGGGTGCATGTTTTCAGGATGAAAAGCTCGTTCGCAGTAATGCAAACCATCTATTGTCTGTTTTTCTTTTGGTTTATTTGTTTGTTTGATGATTTCTTTGTTTTAACATTTTGTTTTATTAATTTATCGGCTGTTTTATAAAGTACTAAGCAAACTCAGTTTTTGATAATGACTTTAGGACAATTTCGAAATATCATTTCACGTACCTTGTTTTGTAATTTAAACCTTGAGTTAAAAAGATGCTGATTTTCGGAGTTTATTTTACACTTTATTACTTAAATATTCGGTTGGTAATGGCTTACCTATATATATTCACATAATAAAATATTTGATTGTTTGTAATTTTGTCTCTTTCTTTTTATTTGTTATGCTACTTCTAGGTTATTGAGGAACTTGTGAAAGTATCGGAAGGAGACATGAGAAAGGTACGAACACCATATTGCTTCTTGGCCTATTTGTCGTTCATGGTCGGGTCCATTTACGCGATACGATTGTCTTGTACAATTGTTTGTGCTGGGCTATGCAATGTTGTGTTAGAAGCAGAATTCGTGTTTTCAGTTCATTCATTAAAATGGCAATAAGCCCGAAGATTCCAGTCAATAAATCAGATACATCACAACGAACAATCGTATACGACAATCGTATCGTGTATTAGCAGATACGGGTAATTTTCCAACCCAGCGTCAACGGCCATCTTTGATGGACAGTGATGGTTACTAGGTGAATGGTTTCCGCGAGCTGCGTACACAACAAACTCTTACATCTCATAGTAAAGTGAACTCCCTCTTAACAGACACCACGTTTAGTCTCGGCCGTTTATACATTATTTTACCATATACAAATTCTCTTTAAGACGGACACTTCCCTAAGACGGACAATGGACACTTTTCAGGTGAAAAAAGGTTCGAAATACCTCTCAGAGTGGACAGTCAATGGCCCGACTAATTGGTTCGGATAACAAAATTTGAATACGTCACAGTAACGAAGACAACTTCTGCTCGAAAAATTAACAAATTTTAAATCCAATGGTTAACTACCTGACATACATTGAAGGGCTTTCGCTCCAAACTTCAGTATCTTTCTAACGTGGCAGAAAGAGGAGCGCTGAGTGACCGAGGTTTTAATCGGTTCAATACTGATGGCCGGTGTCAGATTACGTCATCTCCCTCTGAGACGAACACCTCTCTAAGACGGACAGTAAGAGTGGTCTCGAAGGTGTCCGTCTTAGTGGGAGTTCACTGTATATCAGTACGAAAACTTTACTAAAAGGAAAGATTAAGTAAACTAACGTAGAAATGATGAATACTCGTGTGCCTAGTATGTCCATTCACATTCGAGAGTAAGGAAACAAAGTTTTGTCTTGTTAGAGTCAACCAGCCAGTTAATCATTCTGTAAATTCTGCATTCCTAGGCAGGATAGAAAAAAGACCATTCCGTCCGTACTTGAATTTTCCCGATAAACACACGTAAATACAGATATGACATGCTTTGATAATGCTTGACAATGACAATCACGTAATATGTAATAATAATGCCATTAAACTTAGTGCTCATTTACTGAAAGATGCGAACGATGTAATTTCACCAATATTATCCAGTTTGATAAATAAGTCTTTTAAAGAGAGAAAATTAAAAAAATTTCGATATCGACTAAAGTCATCGCTTTATTTAAAAACTGAGATAAATCAGTGAAGGATGATTACCGTCCTATATCCATACTACCGACGATCAGCAATATTATCGAGAGGGCTGTTCATACTCAACTATGTAAACATCTCGAATGTAATGACATACTACCTGCTGTCGAATTTTACTTTCGACAACGACGATCTACGGAAAAAGCATTGATAAACTTTACAGACAGAATACTGGAGAGTATGGATATTGGTCAGGTTATGGGTGCAGTATCCTTCGATTTGTGGAAGGCTTTCGATACCGTTGACCACACTATGTTCTTATTCAAAAGTTGAAGAAAGTTGGTGTAGTTGGCTCTACGTTGATATGGTTTCAGTCCTATTTGAACAACAGATCTCAGAAAACGTTATATGGAGGTATGGCGTCCACTTTTTTTCGATTTTCTGTTGGCGTTCCGCTAGGCTCAATTTTAGGACCATTGTTTTTCTGGTATATCTTTGTGGCGTTCAGTCAAATCTGCACCAATGAAATTTGCCGACGATATGGCGCTATATTGTCCTGCTTGTACCGCTCCTGAACTTCGAAATATGCTCAACTTGGACTTACAAACCATATCTCGATAGCTTGACGATCACAAACTGACTTTGAATATTCTGAAATCCAAATTTATGGTCATCGGAAACACCCAGAGGTTAAAGAATTTTACCTATGTTCACCTCGCAGTTCAGGAGACCAACTCGGCAGAGTAACGACCTTTAAATACCTTGGAGTAATTATTAACGAAACACTGACATGGCATGATCATATCGACTCTATTTATTCGAAAGTTGGACAACGATTCGGCTTATTAAAACGCATGCTTACATCTTCTTTTTGTACATGCCAGAAAAATAGTTGTAAATACCATGATTTTACCAATCCTGGAACATGCAAATATAATCTGGAGTGATAAGAATAATGCTGTTTTGATGAACTCGATACAAATACTGCAAAGTAAGGCTGCTAAGTAAAAAAGACTATTTTAGACCCATTAGGTTTAAAAGCAATAAAGGCTTATTAAGATCTTATAACTGTCTCTTATCAGAATGGAATTCCTTGTCAGAGGATATCAGGAATTTGCCTGTTCTACAACATTTTAAGAGATCTATTTATAATCATTTTAAACTTCGTAATTTATAGCTGTTTTACTATATTATACTTTAATATTTTTGTTATAGTTAATTGTAAGTTTTAGATGTATATTTATTCGTCAGAGCCCTATGAAAATCATCTAAAAATGAGTAGGCCATCTGTATAAAGAATAAAAAATAAAGATAAAACATGACATAGTGAAGAGTACATTTATCGAGCCGTTGTCAAAATAATTTTTGGGTTGGGTAATTCACATTTTTTCGCAGTAAAGCAACAAAAAATGAGTCATTGCTTCTAGCAAGCCATCATTAAACGTGAACTCACTTTGAATTAACTCTCTCAAGACTTCTTCCGACTTAAGCTCCTTTGACAATAGAATTCACTCCCAATCATATAAGAACACTCGTTCAAATTGACCGATCCGAGCTAGTACGAATTCGAATGTGTTACGCGGATTCTTCTTCTTGTCAATATTCCCAATAATTACCGACAGTAGTTCAGTGGAGTAACGGAACTACCGGGGACCCTTAGGAGATTTTCGTTCGGGGGGCCCCCGTCACCCCCCTCAGTATAGACATATATTTCAAGACTTTAATCTCAATTGTCTTTACAGATTCATCGGGGGCCCTTAGGAGCTGCTCTAACCCTGACCATAGTCCGTTACTCCACTGCAGTAGTTTTAGATATCTTTATTCGAGATAGTGAGCCGAGTAAAACTAACTTCGTCAAAAACTGTTTTCTCTTTTTTTTTTTGCGCCCACGGTCCTCCTAACCGTTTTGCATATACTTCATGTAATTTACTTATCTTACAAATGCAGTAATGATCATGGTAATGATCATAATAATACTTATCGTGATAATTTAACCAACCCATATTAAGGTTTAGACAAGGTCAGAAAGGTATCTGCAGACCATGGTAGGCACATAGAAGCCCGGATAAGATATCCGTGATTGAATTCTAACGAGTTAACAGTGAAGGTGACACTTGACTCACCTTTCAAAAAAGAATGTGCTTAATTTACTACGCAATCCCTTCTCGTATGTAGCTCGCTTTTTTATCCATAAAATGAAAAGCGATGTTACGATCATAACATTGAACGTTTAACGTATGCCAAAACAATCGTTTTCCAATTTGATGTGATTGGGCGGCTATGCTATCTCGTGATATCACTATTAGCATACAATTAAACATTGGATATCCATTTTGACTTGATCGAGTTGGTTACTCTTGCTCGGGATATTCTGCAATATTCATTCTTTTCGTTAAATCAGATGGCGTTCGTCTGGCATGCGTTATTTTGTTCTTTTCCCACATTTGGAGAAACTACGGAAACCAGACTGGTGGAAAATAACTGCTATTTCTGGCGAAAATGCAGAAATTAACACTGTTGCTGGAACCATGTTAGGACAAACAACTATGTTATAGTTGATAGGATTATCCAGTAAAAACGAAGTTATACTATGCTTACACATATAGTTTTACCGGTGATGCAAAGACCTAAAAAAAGGGATGGGTAGGAATACAACAATCTATTTGCCGATTAGCAGACTGATTTGCATTAACTTACTGCGGCCAATTGTGATATTTTTTGTTTTAGTCTTAATAAAAAAGGGATGTACTGTACACTTTTTTATTTCTACCTAGTGAAGTCTTCAATGCAACTTGGTACCGTTTTGTTGTCCATTCTATGCACTTATTCTCTCTCTTATCGGATAAAATTGCATAAAACGTTGGTTGGTTTGTACGTCGAGTAGGAAAAACACTCTATACATGGTTTTTACTCTGTCCCTCAGCGTTGAAATGATAAAGAACATGGCAAACTAACAAAATAATTATATTTATAATGATAAAGAAGTAGGGTACTGCGTGGGCATTGTTGAACACCCTGTAAGAAGCGAAATAGGTGAAGGAAATGGCAAAATATACGAGGGGAGATGCTGAAGATACGATATCTCCCTCCCATAAGTTTCGCCAGATCCCTCATCCTTTTGACTTCTTAAATAAAAATATACCTCTAGGGCCCCATGAAAACTGTTTGTACGTAGTTCCCTGCCACTAAAAAAGAAAGAATTTATTGATGGGGAAAACATACCGATACAGACCATTTTCTTTTTCGTCTTTTAACTTCTGGCGTATACTTAACCAATTAGTCATCTCATTTTCTATAAATGATGATGGATATTTATATTTCGGGTGATTATACATGGTCTTGGCTTAGAAGGAGCACCAACCAGGATTTAAGGAAGATGAAAGTGGAAGATTCCGAAGATCCCTGTAATAGAAATGAAATTTATATATTCAATAGATATCTTACTGTGGTAATACTTGCCTTCAAATTTTAGCGACTAGCTAACTCTCTATCTTATTTAAATTTAGGCGATCACTTACCTTCAGAGTGCTTATAGATTAAAAGGAGAAGATGAAATAACAAAGCAAGATGTTCTAGAGATTTCTGGGGTAAAAAAACAGTGACGTTCTCCTGCCTTCTCGAATTGTTATAGACATACACTATGTACTGAGTTGAGCCAAGTACTAGTTAGTCTTTCTTGTACTTTACCTTTAGTTTAACCATTTTATACTTCAGCATTCTTCGATATTTTTTTTGAATGAAAGATGAACGTTCGTCAAGCCCTATCCTCAGAAGAACGATTTCTGAGTCCCAGATGGGGATCGAACCCGCAACCTTCTGATGACCGGACTGAGACGCTCTAACCATTGAGCTACCAAGACTCAGATGGTGAACTAAGGTGCAAGTTCGACATATGTGCGACCTAAGCGGAAGCCACTATATGTTAATAATGTTATTGCTGAGATATATATATTTTGGAAAAGGGGAGCTTGGAGATATCTTGAATGGGAGATGAACGTCCGTCATGCCCTATCCTCAGAAAAAAACAATTTCTGAACCCCAGATGGGGATCGAACCCGCAACCTTCTGATGACCAGTGAGACGCTCCAGTTATTGAGCTACCAAGACTGAGATGGTGAGCTGAAGTGTAAGTTTGTCATACGTGCGACCTGAGCAGAGTTCATTGAGTCTTGGTAGGTCAATAGTTAGAGCGTCTCACCGGTCATCAGAAGGTTGCGGGTTCGATCCCCGTCTGGGGCTCAGAAATCTTTTTTTTTTTTGAAGATAGAGTTTGACTTACGTTCATCTCTCATTCAAGATATCTCCAAGCTCCCACACTCCCAAAATATATATCTCATCGATAACATTATTAACATATAGTGGCGTCCGCTCAAGTCGCACATATGTCGAACTTGCTCCTTAGCTCACGTTCTTATATATCTCATTAATATTTTTTGTTACGATAAACGTATAAACGTTTCATAATTCGAAATCAATGATCATTTGGATGATTTGTTTAACTGCCCTTTTCCATAATAGCTTTAAAGGTCACTAGTCCATGTTTAATTGTTTTGGAATATAATATTTTCAATTGTCTGTTAGTTAGTATTTAAATTGAACCCAACATAGCTTTGCCTAAACCGTGGTTCCCGACCGACTATGACTTCTGATGAAGCTTGAGGTGTCCATCGAAAGTTGCTACTCATATTTCTGTTATTTATTTTAGATTGTTCCCGATAAGGTCGTTAACTCTCTGCTGGAGGTTTCACACTCTAATTCCTATGATAAGCTAGATTCA
Source organism: Heliopora coerulea (assembly GCA_030142905.1). Lineage (NCBI taxonomy): Eukaryota > Metazoa > Cnidaria > Anthozoa > Scleralcyonacea > Helioporidae > Heliopora > Heliopora coerulea. The sequence continues at coordinate 1,237,710 of JASJOG010000004.1, forward strand.
GCTGTTAAAGTAAGTGAATGTCTTCTTCGCTGTTACGTAGGTGGCCAAACTATTAAGCTATAAATTATACGAGTGTTTCGATTCTCTGTTCACGAACGTACTTTGTTATTTTTACTAATCATATAAAACTTAGGATTCTTAAGATTTTGATTTCGAAAACGATACGCTTTTGCTACCTTTGATATACATCACGATAGTATGACAGTCATTATTACGGCTTTCAGTCTTGTGGAAAATCAAGGTAGTGACCAGACGAAATCATTGTGCATTCAATAGTTTCAATCAGTAGAAATGTGAATACAAAGAGATACATTTTTTTTTACTGATTATTTTGTCAACACCGACGAAAAGAAAGAATGAGCAAATCGAGGTTTTAAAAGTTTAAGTGCCCAGACTGTAGTGCTTGCTAAGTTGACAAAACTGTCGGCACTCTGTCTGGACGTAGTGCTGAACATGGATTGTTTTATAATGACAATGTCGTTAGACATTCCACCAGTTCAAAATCGTGACTTAAAATATGTAAAGAGAGTGGTTGTTCCAGCTTCTTTTTGTTTAATGCTGTTCGAAAAATTTAGCTATGGTGATCACTGCAGACGAAATGCAAACCGGGTATAAGTAAGCTGTTTAAACGGTTTAGGCCGTGCTATCTGGGAAGAAAGAATGATGGAGTTATGCGATAGGGCGTAAAATAAACAATTACCAGACCCCGAAATCACTCTTTGCAACAGTAATTAACAAACTGTTGGTACTTTAATTTCTAAATATTGTGGAAGTGCAGTTGTTTGCTTGGCCGGTAAGGGGTAAGCCTTACTTTCGTGAGTGGGACTCTTTCACTTCAGCTGCCTTTCACTAGTAGAGATTCTTGAACAAATTTATCTACAATTTTATATCTCATTTATGACATAGATTTAATATAACGACCCTTCTGACTAGTTGTTGCACGTGCTCAGTTTCCCTGTTGTACCAAAGGAATGTCAAGCAGCCACTCTAAGGCGTTCTAAGGCTTTGTGAGAGAGCAAAACGTTTTCATTACCCAATTTAAAACTTTTTTGCTATTATTTTGGGTCTTATGCTTTGATAAAAGAAATGGTCCTTGGATTTCTTGCTAAGTCGAATTAAAAAGATGAAATTATACTCAGCTATCGCCTCAAGAAACTTTAACACCTTCTACGTGCCGTCACCACTTCCTTCGTGCGTCCACAACTCGAATGAGCATGAACTTTTTCTCAAATCTAAACCTGTAGTGATTCCACTCAGGTTTTGTATTTTGTCTCTAGATGGATAAATGTATCCTGCTAACAAACGGTTACTGTTCGTTTCTATTTAGGATATTATTTTGGACGGTTACCCTGGAACTCAAATCATCAGTCAGGTAACTGGACGTCAAATGTTTTTGTAGTGTGTTAACCTGAATAAACCAAACCGGATGACAAGGATCTTGGTGTCCAAAATGGTTATAGAAACAGAAATAGTAGAGGACCATTACGTTCTTAGTTTATCTCTATTTTGTTTACTTGAGTTTTGAATACCAAGATTATTTTCGTCGGAATTATTTTTTTCATTTTGTATGTTTTAAGTTGTCAGCAATTATTGGACTCTGTTATACATTTGTATTTACAAATTTTTGTTCATTGTGTAAAAGTAGATGTAAACTAGAGTGCTGTAGGCAGTGTTAAGCGACATGTAAAAAGGCAAAAGAGTTGGGGGACTGCCGACATTTACGAGAAGAGGTACAGACGTTTTTGAGCGAAGGCCTTTCATTGGAGTGAAACCTCAAATAATATAAAAAGTATTTGCTATATTTATGGGTAAAAAAAACTCTTGTAATGCAAAAAGGACCGATAGGATTGAATAACACGCGTATTACTTTTATGTTATTTTGCTCCCCGTTCTTCACATCTCATTACTCGAGAAATACATGATCGAGAGTACAATGACAGACGTTAGTGACTTCTTAATCCTATTGGTCATTCTTACGTCACATGACATTTTACCCATAAAAATATTGCCTAATTTTTATATCATTTCACGTTTCACTCCGACAACGGACCTATGATCCAAGTGTCATCTCATCTGGTAAATTTTAGCAGCTCCCTGACCCTTTTGGCTTTTTGTATATGTATTGCGGACAGGTGTTACATTTGCTCTTTCATCCTGATTTGTGCTACTTGAACAAACTTTCTTGTTGCTTTAAACTTTCTTTGCTTTAAACTTGAACAAACTTTCTTGTTGTTTCTTCCAAAGTGTTTTCACATTAAAAATATCTCGTCTAATGTATCTTTCGTATGTTCTGGACTTTTCAGACCTTAATTTTTTTTTTTTTTTTTTATTTGTCCAGATTCATGACCGTGTCGTTGAAATGGACAGTATCACTGATAAACAAAAGTCAGTAATTACAGAAAGGATAGGGGTACGTTTTTGCGTGGCTCATCCGACAACATACCTAACTTTTCTTTAGTCTTTTTTTCTAATGCGCAGAAGTACTGTCATTCCTTGTTTGTCTCCCTTGATTCCTTCCTTCCTTCCTTCCTTCCTTTTCTTGCTTCCTTCCTTACCAACCAACCTTCCTTTCCTCCCTCTCCCCCTTCCCACTACCTTACTTCCTTACGCCCTTCCTTTTCTCTCCTCTCTCCCATGGTTGTTGATCAATCTCTCTTCCTCTTTCTATCCTTTAGTCTGTCCCTCCCCTCTCACCCCTCCCTCCCGCCTTTGCTCTCTTTTCTCTCCCTCTCTGTACCGTTAAAATTTCCACTGCACTAAAATGGTCTAAATCAAATTTACTGAAGCCAACATCATTGACTATTTAAACTAAAGTTAGTTAACTGGGTTAGTAATAATTCAATATTTGGTCAACTGCAATGCTTTTCTTCACGGCCAACTCCTAATGCCATTTTTAATTTATTCAACTGCCGTATTCAAGTAAAAGTAAGTCAATCAACTTCTCTCTTCTTCCCTTTCTCTTCCTAGATATTTTCCACATTTTCTTCCTTTTTTATTTCTTTTACTTTCCCTTTTCCTTCCTTTTCGGTTTTTCTCTTCATTCCTCTATCCTTTTCGTTCCCTGGTTTTTGTGTCCACTGACCTTTAGAAGGTCAAGGCGGCACTATCTAGACGACTAGGTGTGGGAAGGTGTGGGTGGGCTGGCTGGCTCGCTGAGTTTGTGGCAATCACGTGATAGGCGAATAAGTTACGGGTACGAACGAAGAAGTTGCGGAACGTTAAGGAAAGATCCCGAATGTCGGGCGGAACGCGTGCCTGTATGTACTACGTTGCAGAGAAGAGGACGATTTTGTGAATTTTTTGACACAAGATAAGTCCTAGACTGTTTTTTTTTTTTTCCAAGCCGTCGTGCTTAGATTGACCAACATTTTGGCCAGATTGTTTTTACGTGTGTATAATAGTGGAGCCATTGTTTTTGCATCAATTCACACTTATAAGACACCGTTTTGCGTTGTAGCTTCTGTCGCTGTGAGAGTTTTGGTTTAGTTGGTTGTCGTAATACGTTATAGACGTGAAAGTATAGTTTAACGTGTCATTATGTAAAAATAGTGTACAGTGTTAGTTACGTGAGTTGCTGATGGGTTGTCGTCCTGTAAAGAACATTTTCGTCGATCTGTTGTGCCTGAATTTCCAGCTCGACTCGCACTGCAGCTTATCTACCAACGCACTCACATTGTTAAACCACCTCAACATCGGCAACAACGTTACAGCGTGAAAGTCCACGTACCAAACAACAAATATTATTGAAGTATTACCGTTATGGTGGTATTGTCACTATTATGGAACCAAACCGTTACGCTTGTATTATCTATCGTAAACCAAGCCGTTGTGGTGATATTATCGAAGCAAACAGTTCAAGAATTGGCTCATAACATTTTTATGAAGTCAAAAAAGAACGATCACCACGTGTGTAAAGTACATTTTGGAATGAAATGTTTTTCACGTAATATCTTAGTGTATTATGTATGTTTACCTTGACACAGTTTAAGTCGCATGAAAGAAAGAATGAAGTTGTTGTTTGATTTGCCATGATGATGCGCTACTATGTAAATGCCATTGTTGTTAAGACTTTGAAATAAATTAACTCATGCTAGTCAACCAGTTTGCGTTGTGTTTAGCCAAGGAGATGAAAGCAAGTTTGGGCATAATGCAGGAAAACAATGCATGGTTACTGCACTTACTTCATTTGCCTGCAGTTAAGACAGACTTATCACGAATGCAATGTTTAATGGATATAGTCTTTATGGCTTTATTAGTAAATCGATCAACAAACTTGGTTTCTACTGGTATGGTACCAGCTTGAATGGGAATAAATCCACACCAAACTCGCTGGTATGTCTTCACTTAGTGTGTCCTGAAACGATTTTATTTGAAAATCTCTGATACTGAATTACAGATCATTAGGTTATGCCAGTGACTGGCATTTAATTTGTTAAACCGTTACGATTTTGGAAAGAATAATTATTAATCAATTCATTGTGACTCATTTTAGTTCCTGTATTTCTAAATATCATTTGTCTTCAACAACTCAGCCGGTGGACAAATGCACACACTGTGTGCCTACTTCTTACTTTGCTTTGCTTCCCTTTTGAATCTATTTCCACTTTCCTTCCCCGTCTTTGCTTTTCTGTTCTGGCCTATTTTTCCCTCCTTTCTTTTTATTTTTCTCCTTTGTTTTTTTCTCCTTTCCTTTTTATTTCTCTTTTTTTATTTTCTATTTCTGAGTTTTCCTCATCTCTTCGCCGTTCTTTATCATTTCTGCGTTTGTTTTGATCTAGGTCGTGGACAAATGCTTATCTGACGGAGCTGATGAATATCTTCAGATTTTGGATTTGTGTTCTGTTATGATGACCCAGTTTTGTATACCAGGCTCGACCACCTGAACATAAGAAAAGAAACCCATTCAATGACAATTCACCTGAACTACCCGCGTACATTCATTATTGATAGCGTATTTTGTAGTGAGTTTAGAGATTTTATTCTGCATTTACCAATCGATCATGCACTAATGGTCGTAGATTTTCAGTGGTGGAAGGAGAGCCTCAAACTAAGAATGTACGAGTCGTGCGTCCATTGCTTGGTTGTGTTTGCGATTAGGGAAATGTTTTAAAAAAAGACTAATTCTAATTACAAACGCAGTTTCAGCGATTAAGAACAACGAAATTTCGTTGCAGACTTACTTTTCCTTCGAATTTAATTCTAACGGGCATTTTTTATCTCCTCAAAAAGAAAGGCCCGGTTCTTTTGGGTTCATTCCCTGTATGCTCCACTTTTTTGAGTACACGATCTCATTTCCTTTTTTTTTCAACATCTATTCCATACTTTGTACTACAGCTTGAACCAGTAACCTGTTTCAGGCAGGTTAATCAGTAACAATTTTATGTTGTAGTACAACTTGACCCAATTACTTGTTATGCTTGGCCAACCAACAAGAACAAAATTAACAGTTTCGCAATCTCAATCTTTAGTATTCAGATGTCATGTTCTCGTCACTCAAATGTGATGGGACCAAGCAGTCCAGTAATATGTAGTTCAGTGCTTCATTAGAGTTTTTTTTTTATTCTCCCATAGTTTTTCTATATGTTATATTCAGTATAACTCTTCTTCAGATCACAAATTTAAATTTTACTTCAGAAAACTGAATCGAGACACACTAATGTTCTGGAGAATTTCTATGCATAAAAAGAGGACTTGTTAGAAATGTTTGTTGAATAAGGTTCTCACTCTCTCCTATTTCTTTTCTACAATCTAATGATAGTTCGTTAAGATTCTGACGCTAAGACAACGAATGTTTTGGATAGTGGATTTAATGGTAGATAGTTAAACCCGATTCAACCACCACTGCTTTCAGTTTGATTTATCATAAACACGAGAGGAAACCGACAAGGTTAGGAAAAGTAACAGCGCCAAATCTGATTGTGGCTTTTCTGGTGCGCAAGGATGATGTCTGTTAACTACTCATAAAGAAGAAGAGTTATATGGTACTCAACAAGATTAAACCTCCAATTGTCTAATCGTAAAGACAGCGGATAAGGTTGTCCTGAAATTAAAATCTGAGTGATTTCTAGGTCTTCAGTAAATTCCACAGGGTGTCAAATCAATGTTTTGAAAAAACGTTTAACTCGTAATTAAGCTTCGTCATATATTTCTAAACTTGAACCTGTCAAGCCATAAGATTGACAAAAATTTGGGAAGATAAAGTTTTACTCTAACACCTCGGAGGGGGTAGTGGCATTAATATCAGTTCCTGTTTTTCAATTAATTAGCTAACACAAACGCAAGCTAAAGTAAACTCAAACGGTTCGGATGTCAAATTGCGAACGGGTTGTGTTTTCTGTTTACAGTTTGTTGTCTGAACCTTTTGTGTTTACTGAAGGCATTGCATGGCCTCCACCTTCGTTGAAATGTTGTCACAGATCCGTTTGTTGTTCATTTTTGTTTTCACCGAGTGTTGTTTTTTTTTTGTTTTGTTCTTTTTTTGCTAAAATTGTATGCATTTATTCGTTGGACATAAAAGGCGAAACGTTTCGTAGATCGAGTAGATTCGCTGGCTTGCTTGTTTACATTAGGCAAAAACACTTCTTCCTCACCAAAGTTCAGCCCAGATGTGGGTTCCAAATCCGTTGCCCATGTCCAGCTGTTGATAAAAGCCGTTTTTATACTACAGACGTTTAATTCGTCTGGACGACTCAAGGCGAAAATTTTTAGTTTGTCTGGTTTAATTCGTCTTGTATTCATCCCGTAATAATTTTCTCAAGAGTTTTTTTCGAAATGTTTTCCCGCGGTTTTTCCCGTGCTTCATCAAGAGGTGGAGCACGCTTGGCAGCCAATCAGAAGCGGCGTTGTGTTACACCTATGTTGCCTTACGACGTCATAACATCTAGCTGCAGCGAAGGAGAAGAACTTCAATTTTGAGACGAAAAGGATGAAAGAATTTACATTTTACTATGATGTTGTGTGTCCTTTTGCCTATGTAGCTAGTCGTCTTGTCGAACCTTTAGCACAAAGAAATGGAGCTTCTATTCGATGGATACCAGTTTTACTTGGTAAGTGTGCTACCTTTCAACTTCAATCCTGCTTTGCATGATTAGTGTTGCTTATTTACTTATTCGTTGAACGTTTTCATAGCGATCTTATAAATATAACAAAATTTGCTGGGGAACTACCTAATCAAACATACGAATGCATACCTGTCCTTAAATTGAGGTGTAGTTCGCAACAAATTGTACAATATACTGTGCTCTATCGCTGCTTTACTCATTTACAACATATTATATTGCTTTATTACTATTGCAGTTAATGAGGTTAGTTAAGGGTTAATGCCTCTTCTGCCTCCCTTACTGATGCCTGCTTGCTTGTAATTTTAGATAGAGTTACTCAATGCCTTTTTTTGTAAATTATATTCATTTAAAATTATACCAGTCTGAACTGCCCAAAAGGAGTAATCCGGATCTCCTCCCTGGCATCTGCAGCAGCAGTAGTAGATTGACAGGGGACAATTTTATGGATAAAGATTGAAGTTTTCAGAGTTAAGAGGACTTTTGGTAGATTTTTATTTGGTGGATTCTTCTGGATGTATATCATTAGTCAATACCAAATTATGGTCCAAAACTTTTTTTCTACTAGAACTCAACATTTTTAGTCATACATAAGCAGATAATGGAAGAAACAAAGATCAAATACAGTCCCACAAATAGATCTGTCTAACACAGTTTATGAACCAAATAACCCAAAACATAACTGTTTAAGATGACTAAGAAAGCTGCAGTTTAAAAATAATCTATTTAATTCCATTTATGTAAAGTATAAATGAAATTTTTCTTCCTTGAACTTGTCTATGAAGCTGTTACACAAAAAGTTACAGTATCTCCTTGAGTTTTGAACTCACAAGGCAGTTCCATGCCATATCCTGCTCCACTATATTTCAAATGCCTCCAGTGACAACTGTTTATAAATTTGGAAACATGTCTGCTTGCTGAAGGATCATATCAGTTGTAATATCTGGCCTTGTAGTTTATCTTCCAGCAATTGATGTGTCTACTGAATTTTTAATTTGGACTCAAAAAGAAGAAACCAACCATATCACATCATTTTAGGTATGCTACATCAAAAGAACATCAAACACATGAGGGCTCAGATGTATGAAACTCTTAATTGCATTTTAATGGCCTTAAAGGTGATTTAAATCTAGCTATTTCATGACACATCCACAATTCATTGTTTCAACAAAAGTGTTACATCCTTTATACCACTCATTAGTAACAAGCAGTCTGATAGACTTTCAAAAGAATGTGATAAACTGCTTATCGCAAGCTAATGAGTGAGTATTTTAATTTCTAATGACCAATGTCTCTTCAACCTTAAAATGGTCAAAAAAGAAAATTTAATTTTTGGTGAGGCATGATATTAAGGTGGTTAATCAATGTTCACTTGTGTGACAAAGGATTTAACATTGTTGATGAAGTTTGAAAAGCCAGTCAGGGCCTAGGCCACTCATGGTTGTTAATCTTCACTCATGATGTTAAATCCTTCATTACACTTGTGACCATTGACTAACCCTTATCTAAGATCTGATTCTTTGATCCTGATTGGCTTGTATCAGTGAGTTATTGTCAAAAATCAGACACCAAAGCTGAGCTTTGTTCCTTAATGAAACCCTAGGGAGTTGCCTGGACATTTGGAACCCCTTTTCCAATTGTTGCTTTGATGACTCATATCTGTTATTGTCAAAAATGGAATGCCAAGACTGTTCTGAAAATCCCTTATGAATTGTATCCCTTTATAAGTTGTATGAAACTGATCCCTTAAACTTGGATGTTGCTGTCATGTTTAAATGCAAAACCGTAACTCCAAAAAGTGAAAACATGTTTGATAAGATTCTACATTTCAACGAGGCTTTAGTCATTGCCAGGAATTACTAAAATGCAATCACAACATAGAATGTCATTAAATATATTTCCACTTTCTGGAGTTACCATTGTTCTGTATTCAATCAAAATTCTCAGTGGTTTCTGACAAGGCTTGTCATAAAAGCAATTCTTGAAACATTTGCATTTTCCTGCCAAAATTGTCATTTTCTTTTCAATGATTATGTTTCCAAATTGACTGATTCCATCAATCATGGCATTGCCATTGTAGTTTTGGCAATCATTGGGTTTAACTAAACAATCATATTTGCTTGGATGATTGAGTTTTCTGTTTACTTTACATTTTCATGTTGTATCGCACTTTGTGATGAAGGATCTACATTCAAAACTCCAGTGCTCCTGTATTCATTTCCGGTTTAGATTGGAATGTAGCTCATTTGTTGCAACCACTTAGTTGGGTAATGTTTCTTAACTTTCTCTGTGGAATAATCCAGGTAGAGAGAGAAAGACGGTTTTCATTTGATGGCGACGTGGAAAACGTGGAAAGTGATGTGTGTTAGCGAAGTGCTGTGACCTGAAAGCTTCGTTAACTATTTGAATTATACATGTTAAGGTTCCATATACCCTTAAATCAAACCTGCAACAGACTGGACAAATGCCTTGCATAATTGACATTTTATAATGGTTGCGTATCTGTCCTGATTAATCTTATTTTCTATGCAAAAGATTTTAGATGAGTGTGATGAAATCGTAAACGAGTGTTGATTCAATTAAATGAATGTATTTTCACGTTAATAAGTTTCAGGTTGGCATTAATGATCTTAAGAGGCTGTTTACATGAGGCCGGTGTCAAGCGAAATAACTGACCAAGCGTTACGAGTCAGAAATTTCGCACCCTAAGCCTAACCCTAGCCCTCACTTATATCTGTTGCACATCCAATCTGTATCTGATGCACATCTCATACGACGCATCCTGTGATCATGCGCACACCCAGAAGAATCATTAATTTCTCAAGTCATTAATTTCTCGTACACCGGATCGAAATTTGAATTCGTCGAAATATTAATTAGTTTCCAACTCATTCCAGTTAAATGATCCTTTATTCTTTACAGGAAGCAGATTGACTTAAGTAAAGAGGATTTAGAACTCAGTTGGATCGAGATGCAAGATTCACTTGACTTTTGAAGACTATAGGAATCCAGGGCCTTAGCTAGCGGGGGCGCAACGGGGGTGCAACGGGGGCAGTTGTCCCGCCAAAGAAATCCACTCGGTACGTTAATGAGGAACTGAAGTGAACAATTTTAAAACTCGTTAATTAGTTAATTAGTTTCAGGATAATAATTTTAAGTGTTTTGTATGATCACTTTTTACGACCTTTAACCACTGACAGCCACCCAGATGAAACATCAACCAAAATCAAAGCACATCAAATATGATGTGACTCAGACATAGACTATCGCTGAGTGGCATGGCACTAAACTTTTTTTCTAAACCAGTTCAACGTAAGTTGTTGTTATCAGTGACAACTGACCTAATAACTCCAATCCATTATGAATACTTTGTTTATCCGAGGGCCAGTGATCATCATATTTAACGTAACCTTATAGAAACCCTTACCCTTCATATTTTAACGTAAATGATAAGTACTATCCATTGACTGGTCACGTCCTTTGCCCCCCCGATCAAAAAATCCTAGCTACGGCCCTGGAATCGACATGATTTCTCGTGCGGATTGGGTTTTTCGATCGTCTTGAGGTTTCAATCCGACCTCATGTAAACAGCTTCTAAATTTCCTGGAAATGAACAGCAAACCGACCAAAAATTTGGTTTGTTCTAATTAACCGTTTCGTACAATAAAAAAGAAACTTTTCATGACATTCTATACTTTATAAGCATCCAATGATACATGACCTCCATACTTAGAATGCAATACAATGTGAAAATAAATTATTTTGCGCCACCAAATCGTACCGTAACCTTAACCCATTCCGTGCTCAGCCGGCTTTTCAGAATTTTATTCTGGCAAACGGCAGACAACTTGGTCCAGCTGAGGGAGACGTCTAGGAGAGAAATGGTCATTTTCCTTCTAAGATAACTGAACAGATCTTTATTCTGACAAACCCAAGAGAAGATATTTAGTCTAACACCAGATAATTTTATTCAGCCGAGGAAGACGACTAGGAGGGAGAGTTAAACATAATAAATTCCTAGGTGAGCACTTAGCTTATCAAATCTTTCAACTGTGGAAACCATCGCTTCTTTGGATGCCTTGCACAGGCTTCATCTGTCGTTAAAATACGTCCTCTGAATATATCCTGTTAGGTGGGTTATACAAAGGAAACCAGTCCATGTCTCCTTCCAGCACAAGTTGTGATGCGAAGAAAAGAATTCTTAATGAAGGTCAGTTTTACACTATCTGCTAACATTAACAACCATGCAATTTGTCTTTATTAAGTTAGTCTTAAGTTTACCGGTTGTCTGTTAACACCAAATACATTTATTCATTATCACTGACTAACTGGTTAGGTTAGAACTGGTGTAACCTTTTTAAGACATACTAGAAATACGAAGGGTGTGTTGAGTGTACTTCAGTAATTTTTCCTGCAACAGCGACATTAGAAATAAGTGAGAAAGTAACCTAGGAAGATCTTAGTTCTAGTCAAGCTTGTGAACAGGAATCCCACTTTAAAATTCATGCTAGTTTTTCTGTGAAAGTAAGGTGGATTTTTTAACCCTATTAAGAGTAGAGGAGGACGGAAATTGACCGAGTTGACTTTGACTGTTAATGTCTCTTAAACCATTCAAGGTATCCCTCAAAAAATTTACAACTGGCTACAAGTTTTATTAACTTTATTACTGCAAATAGCAAGAAGTATTAATCAGAACAAAAAGATACGGACTATTTCATAGTACCTGCTGTACCGATAAGCTAAATTTCAAATCTTGGTTTTTCCAATTTTAGAAGGAAATTGCTCTTTCACTGAAAAGAAGTTGTTTTATGATAAGAATCATATTAAACAAGAGAAAAACCGTCATTTTTTTAATTAGAATATATAGGTAGCTTAGATGGGTTATATAGCACGAAATACAAGACAACTAAATAACAGAACGAAAAGTGAGTGGCAAGTTTAAATTGTGTGAGAGAGTTAGAATAAAGAAAGAGGAATAGAGTCAACGTTAGGAAGCCCCTGAGTTGCATTTTCTGTAGCTGGTCCTGCTTGGAACTTCAAATGTATGATTCTGACTTTCGAAAATTTATTTTAACTTAACTTGAATTCAACCACTATATAAGTGCGCCGTTTACTTTACTTTACTTTACTTAAGCTTATTTAGGCACGGTGGCCTTTCAATTGCCTGATTTTCAAAGGGCTGTATGTGCTGAGCCGTAGCAAATCGTGTATCCTTCCAGGATATTTCTGTTTCTCTTACGACGTCAGTTTCTTTCAAGCCGAGTGACTCCTGTAGTTACCGCATAGTAACTATGTTCTCCAAACCCAAAAACAACTCCAAGCAAGTCATTGCTGGCTTCCCACAGTGATCATTTCCCATTCGTCAACTCCCTTTTTGAAAAAACAAATCAGAAAATCTGCACTCAGAATCTGAAACTTATTACGTACTTTTTTTTTAAAAATTTAGATTTAAAAAGAATGTTTCACCGTTATGATGTGCCTGTGCAGCCGCCGTCATCTCATCCCATTAACAGCCTCACAGCAATGAGACTTTTGGCTGCTACTCCATATAATTCTTCGTCAAATCTACGCCAAAAGCTTACCCATGCTTTGTATTCATCTTACTGGCTGGAAAACAAAGGTTAAATAATTATCCATAGATAATTTTGTATTATCATAAGTCAGGTAACTACATATAATTAGATATCTACCTGTGTTGTTAAGACAAGCTCATTTAATTTGCATGTTGGCCTTCGTAAAAGTAATCTCAATTGCATGTTATGAAAATGCTTTGCAGATTATTCAACCTCAACAGCTACTTCTGTAGTTTATGTTTCTGTAGTAGTTCATGTTAACTTTTTACCAAGCAAAATATAGTTAAACAATAAGAGGTAACCGGGTCCAGGAAATTAAAAGAGGAAGGTTCCCAACTCTTGTATAGTCGGTGTTTTAGAGCCCTATTTTAAGTGCTTTTAAAACTGTAGAATTTGAAATGCCATTTGCAACATCCCAGGCACTAAAAAAAAAAAAAAAAAAAAAAAAAAAAGGAACGTACATGGCCAATGTAATATTTTTCGTATTTTAGATTGTTTCATACTCAACATATCCACTTAGACAACAGAAAATAGATTGACATGAACGCGAACACACCTTCGTTAAAGGTCTCTGAAAGCGGTCTGTAGTATATCGTTACATCCCCTTTCCCCATGTCAGTAACACGGTATTGGCGGCAATAGCAGTTGTCAACCAGCGGTAATGGTTGCGGTAGGAAAAGAAGAGGGAGTGATAGGGTCGGGGTGGGGGTGGGGGTGGGAGTAGGGGAGGGAGCAGAGGGAAAGGTGGGGATAGGATTGGGCTACTTAGGAGTAGGAATAGGGGTAAGGGTAATGTGGTAGTAACAGTAGCAGTAGTATCTATTACAGCAGCTTCACAAAAAATAGCTTAAACATAGCAGTAACACTTTGCAGTTGTAACAGACTGCTAACAGTAGTATCAGGATTACCAGCTACAATGATAACAGCTTTTGTTGACATAATTTAGGTACCAGTAAATAAGTAAAAAATTAACGTGTTCAGCATCAGGGAATCAGGACAAATCCGTAACTCAAACATAGAGCCAACGTTCTTAGGTATTTTGCAATTAACGTCTTTGATTTGTTACAAGAAGAGAAATAATAGTACAAAGTAGTAATAGCGGTAGTGGTGCTGGTACTCGTAGTGGTAGTGGTAGCTGTAGCAGCATTAACAGCTACCATAACAGTTGTAGTGAACGATCTTTACTATATGCAAATAACATTCACTTGGTCACGAATTTTACAAATATTTTTTTAGATATAACGAGCATAGACGTTCTAAACGATATTAGCAAATCAGTTGGGTGGGATGTTGCAGTAGAAGAGGTAGTACAAACGCAAGGAAAAGCCATCCTAACAGAAAACACTCAAGAAGCTATGGATAACGGTGCGTTTGGTGTGCCCAGGTAACGGTTTCTTGATAAGTGTGGTAAATATTTAGCACGGACAATATTTAAGATTTTACTATTCCCAGAAATCTTATATAATTTTGTCCAACAATGCTTGTAGTTTTTTAGATTGTCTTACTTTCTCTCTTTAGTTTTGTCGTAAATGGTGAACTATTTTGGGGAGTCGACAACATGCATCTCTTGGAAAGGGAGTTGGGAAACATTTATGCGTCGCCATTAAGACTTGTAAGACACTCTACGTCTCCACAATCTGCCACTCTCATGATCTACCATGATCTGGCAAGCCCTTGGAGCTATTTGGGATCTACTCAGGTAACCTATATTTGTGTATTATGCTTGGATTTTTCAGCGGGATGAACAGACTTTGTTGGGGTGCGCATGCGTACATGAGCTATGCTCGTATTGTAGGATACTGATAATGAGTTTTAGTGAGAAACTCAGAATTAATGACTAATAAGTAGTGTATTCACCTTTCTCAAGGGGGTGATGGATAAAGTAATCGTCATTACATGTAACTAGCAATCCCAAATTCCTTTTTTGAGTAATTACGCTAACATGGCTTGTGTTGTTCCTGCCTCCTTTAGAGAGCAACTTTAGCAATAAAGGATCCCAGATTTTTCTAAACAAACTTTAGATTACTTAAACAATTCAAAATCCTGTTGAAAGTCTATTGAAATCTGTTTATCTAAATTGTGAATGATCTAAATTGTGTATAGTAAATCATACAGTTATGCGCGATTGGGAACTAAAGGGATCAGAGTTGTCATACGGTTTTATTAGTCAGTGTCAACGCATTAAAAGATTCTTGACTATCAACATCTCTTGCTACAATTTTAGTACTTTTTGTTTAAATGTTGGTTACCAATGATCACTGTTTGCTACGGTAAAACATGCCGAAATGTACGGGTTTATATAATATAACCTATGATTTTAGATTATAACGACGTAAGATGAAAGCAACACGGAATAAATTACCTAGGGATCTTTGTTCATTGTTTCTCCTTACAATATAGATTACTGGTTAGAAATGTATGAGAAAATTATTAGCAGAAATCAAAAGTTATCTTCATCAATAAACGTGTCTTAATAAGATCTTATTCGCTTTAAGCCGTCCTAGCAAGGGGAATTTAATTATTAAGACACTCACTGATTTGAGGATATTTTATTTTTTATACCCTCCATCTCCATCTTCCTCTCCCACTCCCTCTCATTGTCCAGAGCTCATTGTCTTGCTTTCTCTCCTCACCCTCACCCTTTCTGCCTCGCGTCGTTTTTCCTCTCTCTCTCTCTCTCTCTCTCTCTCTCTCTCTATCTCTCTATCTCTCTCTCTCTCTCTCTCTCTCTCTCTCTCTCTCTCTCTCTCTCTCTCTCTGTGTCTATCTGTGTGGATGGGTGTCTCTCAGTCTCTGTCTCTCGACATAAGACAACAGTTAAACATTTAAGTTCCCCTTCTATTTCATGTCCAAACGTATTTAAATTTAAACGTTATCACATGCATCTTGGAATAAGGCTGTAAACTAGTTGTTGCCATAATGCTTTTTCCTTTCACTTGCTGGAATATTTTAACACTTTCGAGGCGGGAGCTCCCAGTTTGACAAGTAAAATCGTCTTGCGTTAGCCAGATTAAAATAACAAAAGTCTTATGCCGCCGGAAAAGAGTTAAAGATTCTTTATTTAATTCCGTACTTCTTCCAGATAAGAAGTATGATAAATAACGTGAAACCGACAAGTGTCACTGTGGAATGGGTCCCCATCGTGGTTGGATCACTTTTCAAGCAAATCGGTACACCAATTGTAAGTATACAAATATGTCCCATAAGAAAGTGATTTTGACGTCATTATATCGTGCGATTAATTCACGTTTCGACATATTCGGAACATATGGCTTCAAGCCGCCCAAATAGCTCAAAATAACGGAAAAGAAAGTAGATCTGTGGTTTCGTTTCGGTGATGTCGAAGAAACATCACACAAAGGAAGATTAGATCCAAAATTTGGGAAGCGTCTAGAACTTACAAAAAGTATGACTAGAATGTGCGTTATCAAACTTAGGTACTTAGTAAAACCACTAGACATCAATGTAACATTCAACAATTAGATCTAAACCCAGTTCTTTATAATTATACAGTGGAAATGCAAGGCTAAATTTGTGTTAAGGCCCGTTTACATGTGCGATTTTGTACGTTGCGATTGTCATCCTGGTTTATGCAATAAACCTGTGACAGTCTATGCACCAAGATATCCGATTATGATTTGCTGCAGTATGTCCTCGATGTGCTCGTCAGTTTAACACATACTCCAAGGTGTCAACAGCAAGGCACAAAATTGCAAGTGTAAACGACCCTTTACAAAGGTAATGTGAATAATCGCAGTTTACTAATAAAAAATCGATTGTGGCAAATTAATTCCCCAAATGGCCAAGGAAAATGTTTGGTTCCTTATGCTTGGTAAAATCGCTGAAACCACTCGACCCCTAACGCTCATCATATTTTCCCAGCGTTAAAACTTTTCTTCAACCTATTCCTCCACCTCGATTCTTCCATAGTCTTCAACAAAAGTAGCAATAACCAAGCCAAGTCACTTGTGGCCATGTGTTGTTCATTTGACTCCAGATTTCTCTAAAGCTCTTTAAAATAGTTGTCTCTACTGTGAATTTCGCTTTAATTACTACAAAAGAGTTGCAAGCATTTAACTACAGTTGTATTTTAATATTTCGTGTTGGCAAGAATATTCGCTGTTGAAACTTCGTCTCAATCCAGGCTTACAGATACTTAATATATGGCCGTTACTAATTTAGTAAGAATCATATAGTAGTCAAGGCAAAATAAAACATTTCATAAATCATGTTTGGTATTGTTCGTTTGATTTACCTTGATCAATGGTACATTGTGTTTCCTTGCATGAAAATGAAACGATGGTTTATAGTTGTTACAGTTCACCTTGTTTTGCTTTATTTTTGTTTGTTTTATTTTGTTTTAGTATTGTTTCGTATTATTTTGTGTTAGTTTTGTTTATAGTTGTGTTGTTTTTTCATGTATCTTGTTCTTCACCTTAAACATCTAATGTAGAGGGCGAGCATTTATGCCGCTGTTTTAAGTCTGTCTCAATCAATGACCTAACAAGTTGTCACTCTTCGATTTCAGTAACCCTGGTTACTACCCCGATGAGAGTATCTTATGTACGAGTGTGTGAAGTAAAGCTGGCTTACCTTGCACATCAATCCGTCATCGAATTTACCTCAGCGAACATACATAAGTGAACAAACCTACACTGTCTTTTAAAGTTTCTAGAAATTCTTTAGAGCTAAAGTTCTGACGAAAACGAGTTACATTTCGGGATTCAGTGTTGTTTATTTGACTCTATATAGTGGTGTGCAACGAATTCTAAATTGTTAAACTGTGCACTTCGTACAACTTATTGTACAATTTACAGTGCAATTTAACTTGTGCAGTGCTTACTTTCGTTTAACCATTGTCTTAAACAAATTGGCTTTACATGCAGGTACCAATGAGACACTTGAGTCCATCCAAACTGGCAAATTTAATGAAAAGTTTACAAGATTGGTGCAAATATCACGGTATCGAAGGATTTAAATTTCCTTCTAATTTTCCTCTGAGAACAATTCTTCCTTTACGTGTCTTACTGGCAAGCAATGAACCCGGCGATAGATTACAGGCCCTTCTTTGTAAGTACAGTGGTTTCCATGTCTTCTTAAACTCTGTATAACCTTGTCATACATGTCTTCGTGCACATGTGTTCTGTCATTTTTTATGAGTTCCTCCAGTTTCTATTCAATAAAACGGCTCAGGAATCAATTATATGAAGTATACATATACTCTGCTCATTCGAAACTGTTTTAATGTCGGAAAAAGTTGAACTCCATCATTTGATAACGACGTCGTGAGTCTAGATCACTCATACCACTCTACTGGTTTCCCTTGAACTGTCAAGTCCGCTTGACCCGAAATAATGTACGGTAACTTTCGCAAAGTACTATTAGAATCTTGTCCATGGTTATCTTTAATTTAACCCGTTGTTACACGATTACCGGTTAGTTCTTTTTGTGTTTACCAGTTTGCACTGTTTCTAAACTAATAGAGTCAAACATAAAAAAATCTGTTAGTATGGGCCGTTGTCGGACCTTTTTCGACGCTTTATTCGAAATCCGGCTGGGCCATCCTAGGATTTCACTTGGTTTCAGATCTCTTCACCGAGAGCAGGGGGCATGTTTTAGTTCTGTGCAGTGTCTTATTTTGCGTGAAAATAAAGAACACGGGGATATCTCCAATCCAGTGAATCAAGGACTCGTATTATTCTGCAACAACGATTCCGCTTAAACTCACACAATAGCACTTTAATACGTTTTTTTCGTTTCTTCACAATTTTTGTTGCAGAACAATAATAATAATAGCCGCACAGATTTTGACGGGAACCCGTGGTTTTCAACAATTCCGAACAAGGTCGTTTAAAGTCTCTTCAATTACTAACCAAAGACACTTTTAAGTGTTAAGTTGTTCTACTGCTACTGATTGGGGGTTGTTTTAGATGCAGAAAATTCTTGAGGAATGCAAAATTAGAATGCTATGGGAATGCCCATATCACAATTGAGGAGATTTTTAATTAGGAATCAAACTACGATGCCAGACTAGAAATTAACTCCACGAGTTAATTTTATGAAATTCTGAAGGGTAAAGTTTCAAAATATGAGTGGATGCATCGATTTTCGTTGTCGCTGTTGTTGTTGTTGTTGTTTTGGGATATTTTTTTTTGTTTCTGTTGTTCTATTTGTTATTCTCTTGTTTGCTGACGTTATTTTTGTTTATAATGTTTTTGTGGTTTTGATCTGGACTGATTTTTTTTGCCATATCTTTATTGTAACAATCTATTTACATTATATATTTTAGAAAATTTTATCTTTTGCTGCAAACGCGACCCCATAGATACATGTCATTTTGCATTTGTGTTTATTTCTTTTGTATTAAAGGAATATTTGATTTGATACTTCAGCAATTTATTTATGACAATCTGTAAACTAAACTTTACCATTGAAATTTAAACTACATTAATTATTCGTGATCTCAATAAGACAATGCTTGATGATTTGTTTTTTGTTTGTTTGTTTTTGGGGTTTTTTTTCAAAAATCGCGACACAAACATCTGTTGAAATTCAGCGGTCACTATTAACATTATTCCATGAACGAACGGCACGATAGATGAAGGTTCTTTGTCCCGATGTAGTTCTAAGATAGGGAACATTCAATTCATTGTTGTTATACTATAATTGGAAGATCAACCACCACTGGTCCCCTCTTAAAATTTTACTGAGATAACATGAAACTAGATCTTTAACACACTTAACTCATGACTAAATCTCTAAACATGACATAGAATTAACTGGAAGCCAGTTTCATTCACGCAATACTTGTGAAATATGTTCTTGTTTCCTTGAACCATTAACTCTAAAACACAGCCTTGTTTTGGTTTTTTCCGTACAAACCGTCAGAATTAGATGAAATTCTGTCACCTGTTATTTTTCTTTGATTATACAACGTTCAAATTCGTGAAATGGACTGGGTGGAGAGAAATTGGATGGTCGACACTATATGGTTTCAATGAAACGTTTTAATTTCAAAAATTATGCATTTTTCATCATTAGTTTGGTTGTTTTTGTGTTGCTTGTTGGTTTAAAAATTCAGAAATCAAGACAAGAAATTTTTGTCATTTCGAACTTCTCATTTCGCTTAAAACTTGTCTCGTGACTTAAAATCGTGCATGAAAATTTTTCCAGGATGTCGTCCCTTTATTTCTCTGTTGTTTTATTGGAATTTTTCTCTTTCCTCGGTTAACTGACCCTTCCAACATTCTTTGCTATGTTCAGATTTTACTAATTGTTTTCACTTTTTTTTTTTATTGCTTTTCGAAAGATAAAGCATCATGGATTCAAGATAAGGATATTGGTAATGAAGAGGTACTGTAGCAGTAATTACTCACTGAGGTGACCTGCAAGGGTGAACAACATCTCCATACGTGGCGAAACACATCCGTCCGTTTTAACGCGCAACAGTCCAGTTCATTGTACGTTAAAATCGGATGCAGAACCCTTGTTCTCTCTGGTGCAGCCCGTGTTACCAGGTGTAATGAGGCAGACCTCACTATAAGAATATTGTCAACGTTTGCACCTGGCAATTTCCATCTCGTTGAATGAATCGGAAACAACGCGTCGGTAATGAAGTCAAAGAAAAAAATGAAAAAAGGAAAAATATATGAAAACGTACCATAGGACCCCTGCAGACTGTGAACCCGCGTTGTACTGTTACAGAGTTTTAGCAAACTGTGCAGCGGCCTTATACAGTTACAGGGTTTTTTTACAACATGCATGATTCATAGCTACACTGGAACCTCCTTACTAAAGCACCAAACAAAATTTGGGAAATTTGCGAAAATTTTGAAAATAATGAAATGGAACTGTCTAAAAACTTTGCTGGGAATTCGATAACGCCTTAGCAAAGGTCAACGCTTGAAAGCGGAGAGCAAATAGAAGGTTTCAGTTTACTTATTGGTTAGTCATTTAACCCTTTACGTGGCACTGTTACAATTCCGCTACTTATTATATTTTACTCTGCTTAACGCCAAACGATTTTACTTGTCAAGTGGAGACCTCCCGGAACATTGCCACTTAAAGGATTAGTTGTTTCGAGATTTTTCCTGGGAACAAAACTTTGATCTGCCAGAACGCAGGCGAAAAAATGGACCTTTACTGACCGCAGGTTGTACACCACTACGCTTTCCTCTCAATCGATTCTACTACTTTTGGGCGTGCAACTATTTCTCTCTAACTAATTTATCCTGCATTGGTAAAGATTGTTTTTTGGTGTTATCCGTTAATAAATCACTCGAATCATTCAATTTTTAAGTTTATTTTCTGCTAAATTTTCAACTTGTGGTCTTGCATGGTCACAAATATGATCAGGACTTGCATTTGTGTCATCAACCTCAACCTTCATCATTAGAAGATGACACCCTCAATGCCACCCAGCTTCATACTGTTGGTGAGAAACAGTAATTGCCGTTAGGTTACCGTGACTCAGACACTAAATTAAGGTTGTAAATCTATATTGGTTTGTGATATGAAAAGTTATATTTAACTATTGATGCGACCAGGTATTGTGTCTCATCAAGAACCTTATGATACAGTAAATAATATTAAGATGTTCTTAAAAAGTCGCCATTCTTGCTGCTTCTCAAGTTAACCGTTCTAACCATTGCACTACAAGGTTTGCTGCCGATTAAAGTCTATTCTATCGAGTTCTGAAGAGAGTGTTCATTTACACTCATTACCACCGACTTAAATTGCCAAATTTACAGCGAACAAGCGCATGATCAAATAAAAAAAGTTTAAAGAGTTGATAAAAAATCTAGAATAATAAAGACGACTTTTTTTATCGTTTCCTCCTTTGTTACATAGGTTCTTAGAGATATTTTGACAAGCGCGGGCTATGATGCTGATGAGCTTATAGGGAAAGCACAAACACAGGAGATCAAGGATCAACTGAGGAGAAATACAGACAGGTCAGCTTTTCTGTGAATTAATATCAAAATATTAGGGATATTTTTCGAGTAATGGTTAATGTATGGAGAAAAATCGTTTTAACGTAATAGTGCAATTTGCTGGTTATCATTTTACTCGCTATATGCATTTGCCTTTCGTCAGCAAATAGAAATTACTTGAAGTTAAGATTGACACAAATTTTGCCAGTGAATATTTCTTAGCAACCATTCGCCATAGTGTTGTTTAAAAAAACTATAAAAACCAATATGTTAAGTGCAATAAAATGTGGAATGTTATCGTATGCATTCCATACATGAAACTACTATGTATACTTTTCAAATTTGGCAGAGGAGGAAAGTGATGATGGGAGATGAAGCAGGTCGGGTAGTAGTAAGAATTTTCTCTGTATCTATGACAACAAGGGTAACTGAAATTAACGTCGAAAATTCAGTCTAACTTTCCAAGTGAGAAATTTATTCATTAAAATTTGTAGAAATTTGGTGGAATCTTAGTTAACGTCGCAATTCATTCAATGAAAACGTAAAACCCCGAGTTAAATTGAGAATTTGCACAGCGTTATGTTTTATATACCAACCACCATTTTCTTGCAAAGCTTAAGAATTATCAATTAAAATGTTATCAAAGTGGTATTAAAATATAAGATCTGTTTATTGTAAGCTTTGGACAAATCAAGAAGAAAAGTTAACCGCTGGAATTTCCGCTTCCTTAACGAAACTGAATTTTCAAGGCTGTTTTCAGTTACCGTTGGCATGATTAACACGAAAAATCGTTACGTTTGTATAACTCACCAGCTTAAACTCCGATCATCGCTTTCCCCTGCCAAATTTGGATTTATGGACTGAACTATTCAACATTTATGTCCAGGGGAAGGATGAGGTGCTAAAAACTAAAACAAAGCTGCATTCAAACACGTTAACGTTTTTATAGTTTCTGTATGACGTTATTTTGAAATGCCACTGTCAGTGAATTTTGCTGAATGAAATGTTGGGAATTACCAGAATAGTTTGGATTGCGTTCACTGTGCCATCGACGAATTTTGCTTCCGTGTAATATCAAGTATCTAAAAGAATTACTTCCGTAAAGTTCCTAAAACTTGTACCACATTTTTTTTTATCTTGTTTGAAGTATTCGAACGAGCACAATATCAATTACGACGACGGAAACAGTGACATTAACAGCTACAGTAGCAACAATAGTAATAACGACTACCGCCTTGACAACACCAGCAGCACGAGAAACCGTAACAGCAACAGCTACAACAAATATGAAAGAATCGACGAAAAGTATGAATATTAAAAACAGTGCAATACTTCATATTTTGTCTTCAGGGCTATTAAAGTAGGCGTGTGTGGCGTGCCAAGTTATCAGGTAAACGGAGGAGCTGTGATTTGGGGTCAAGATCGGTTGAACATCGTTGCAGATCTTCTTTGTGGATGGAAAGATCCAATTTTGCAGGAGATGAGTAAACTGTAATTCATGCAAATAGTTTTTGCTCTCTATCTCATCCAAAACGCGTTATCACACCAGAGCGAAGTTATTTATCCAAAGTTAAAAGGTTTTCAAATTGGCCATCTAAATATTACCAGCTTAACTAAACACATCGAAGAACTCAGAATCTTTATTCATGAGAACTCCTTTGAAATTCTATGCATTAATGAGACGAGATTTGACAATTCTATATACGACACAGAGATTGAAATTGCCGGTTATGAAATAGTAAGAAAAGATAGAAATTGAAATGGAGGAGGCGTAGCAATATACCTACGCAACAACATTCCATATGTAGAACGAGGCGATTTAACGCCCGTAAATGTGGAAGCGATATGTCTTGAAATTAAAAAACCAAAAAGC
This sequence comes from Heliopora coerulea, assembly GCA_030142905.1. Taxonomy (NCBI): domain Eukaryota; kingdom Metazoa; phylum Cnidaria; class Anthozoa; order Scleralcyonacea; family Helioporidae; genus Heliopora; species Heliopora coerulea. The sequence goes on from JASJOG010000004.1 coordinate 1,261,147, forward strand.
AAACCAGTATTAGTACCCACATGGTATTGCCCACCAGACTCAAAAATTGATCTATTTGACCGTTTTGAAAAATTCATACAGGAAATCGATAATAAAAACAAAGAAATGATCATAACCGGGGATTTTAACTGTGATATGTTAAGTAATGATAACAATAATCCTAACGTTAAGAAGTTAAAAGATGTAATAGACATCTATCAACTACAACAACACATTAACAATCCTACTAGGATACCTACTTCAACCAAAACCTTAGTAGATCTCATACTTACTAGAATTGATGATACAAAGGCGATCGATTCAGGAGTTATGGACTTAGGGATCAGCAATCACAATCTCATTTACATACGCAGAAAGATAGGAATCCCTGGAGGAAACCCTAAACTAATGGAGATAAGACAATTCAAGCATTTTAACACTATTAAATTTCAAAACAATCTAAGAGAAGCTTTCAGGAATTTCGGTCATCACACGGATCCCAATATGGCGTGGCATGAGTGAAAAGAGATTTTTCTCCACATCGCTGACCACCATGCACCTCTGCGATTAAGAAAAGTAAAAAGTGAATATAAACCGTGGCTAACTAACGAAATAAAGAACTTGAGTTATCGCAGGGATTATCTGAAAAAAAAAAAGCAGTGAATCTTAATTCGCCAGCATATCATGAAGCATATAAGAAATGCAGAAATCAAGTTAACCGTCTCATTAAAGATCTCAAAACAAAATTCTATAAAATCAATCTACAAAACAGCACAAACAGCAAGGATAGCTGGAAAATCATAAACGAGTTACTCAATAAGAAGTCAAAGAACACTACAATAAAATGAGATAATCACAATAAGGTGACTGGAGATGAAAATATTGCCAAAGAGTTTAATAACTTCTTCTGTAAAATAGGATCAGAACTTGCCAAAGATGTTCCCCAAATCGACCTCGATCCCTATATTATGTGACTCCTGGAACTAACGTTTTCAAATTTAAAAACATTACTAATGCAGATTTGGTGAGTATATTAAAGAAGATGAAAGCAAGCAAAGCATGAGGTCTAGATAAGATTTCCAGCAAATTACTTTAGGCAGCAGGGAATTCTATACATGAATCCCTACTTGTCATTTTTAATCTTATTTTGTATACCGGCATTTTTCCAGATGAAATGAAACTTGCAAAAGTTATTCTAATTTATAAGTCGGGGGAAAAAACAGACTGCGGAAATTATAGATCTATTTCGGTGATATCTGCAGTTGCAAAAATCCTTGAGAAACTTATTTATAATCAAGTATTTGACTTTCTAAATGACAATAAAGTTACTTCAAGTCAGCAATCAGGATTTCGTCCCTTTCATTGAACTGAAACTACATTACTGCACTTTGCAAACCAATGCCTTATAAATATGGACAATGGCCCAGTAAATAGTATTTTATTTCTAGATCCCAAATAAGCCTTCGACACTGTAGACCATAAAATTTTTTTATCCAAACTAGAACGCTACGGAATCAGAGTAGCTGCTTTAAAGCTATTTCAATCTTATCTTCACGGAAAGAAACAAGTATGCGTACATCAGAACGCATTGTCGGAGCCTAGAGATATATGCAGTGTTCCTCAGGGATCAAATCTTGGTCTGTTACTCTTCCTTTTATACATAAACGATCTTCCAAATTGCCTTGATAAAACTCTAACATCTATGTTTGCGGACGATACCAATTTATCTTGTCATGGAGAGTCGCCCGCAGACATTGAAAGCAAACTTAACATTGACCTAGATAACGTACATAAATGGCTAACTGCCAATAAGTTAACATTGAATGAAGAGAAAACGGAATATATGCTGATAGGATCTAGACAGAGACTAAACCAATTTTCTAGTAATCCTTGTATAATTCTTGGCAACCACACAATACAACTGGTGCCAGATAAGAGAGTTTTAGGAGTAATTATTGATAAATATCTAAAGTGGAATAAACACAATGATGCACAGTGCAAAATTTGCGTTGCGCAATGCAAAATTTCCGTCTTTTAAAGAGAACTCATATGCAACCGCATACGAATCCGTATAGGGCAATGGCAGGATCGCTACATGATTCGATTCTTAAAATCATGTCTGCATGCTGTATCCATGTCCGCATACGTAGATATGGAAACACCCCTTATATTTTTCAGTCATTACAATTTTTGCCATGCCCGTGCCCGTATCCGTATCCATACGAATGGAAATGTAGCTTTAATACTTGGGGGAAATCGAAAATGAAAACCAGGCTCACAGACGAAATCTCTCAAGATACTAGCTGGCAATTACACGACACAAATTCTGCCGTGGTAAGCAAGGCTGAAGTTCTTTCAATTCTTTCTTTTCGAGACGTTCTATTGAGCGTTTACCTGGTGGGTTTAGAGACGTTAGGACGACCGAAAGTAGTATTTATGGCTTTGTCTGAGTATTGTCGCCAGCCACGCCGTTTGAAGAGGCAATGAGGATGGACTGCCGTTTTAATATTTCGGTGTCCTCAGCGGCAGTAACGCATGAGTCGTCTACTTGAAGATTTAGGGCCGACGAAAAACAAAACACGCAGAAAGCTCATTTTTAGATCGACCCACGAGACAGGCTGCCCGTCAAGTAACAAGTCCCTTATTTAGCAATATCCTTCGTCTCAAGATATTACTTGTTATGAACGATCTATTAAATTTCCTCATCATGCCTCAAGGCAGGTTGGTGCCACTCGATGATGTGTCCGATAGAGCCTGTAAGTCTAAGTTAAACTTTTCGGCGACATGACTCAAAAAAAGCAAAATTCTCGTATTTATTGCTTCCTTGGAAATTTATATCATTCTATATTCATATGCGGTAATTTTAAAATTACTAATGGACGTTACTCTCTACACGCATTTACTTGTATTTCAATTATTTGATCTTTGGTTAAGACTAAGATGACACGCATCTAACGGAGTATATGTATTTCTTACACTTCGCTAGTTTTATCTCGACTAAAGTACAAAAGTCGAAATAATTCATACAAGTTTTTACATATTTTTGTCAGCAGGACAGTTTTTCAAATTGCACAAAAGAAACTCTTTGGCTATGTCCTTTCGGAGGAGCTGTTTCCCGTAGAATTAAGAAAGTGAAATTTTCCAAGGCTTCAGTCAAAACGGTATTTATATTTAATAACGGACAAACGTTTCTGCAATACGGATTGGAATTTCACGTTGCTTTCGCTTGTTACCTGATTTCTTGGAAAAATACTGTCAATACTCAATTAACCAATACAGGCATTTTTTTAACCATCTTTCGACGCTCGCAAAGAAATGTATTGTAATTCAAAATCCTGGGTTTGTAACCTTTTGAAGACCTAGGTGCTTGGTAAATAACATATACTTACAATTATGGGCGTAGCCAACCCATTGGTTTTGGGCGGGCACAGGCACATAGTGATGAATTTAGCAAGGGAGGGTGACAGCTAAGCGTGAAGTGCGAGTTTTCTGCGAGGTGCTGGGACTCAGCCCCCAGGACGTTTCTGAATTGTTTGCCTTGAAATGGCATTACTTCACTTTAAGAGTAACTTTGCCCAGTTCTGACCTAGTTTTTCCTCAGGAATCCACACAAGACGCTGTAAGAGAAAATACAAGTGTTGCACATCAAATTTATAAATTATAACCAATACTACAAGATTAAACAAGCAAAATGTGTTCTCTGATCAGATATTTCATTATCGAGCTTTCGACCACCATATTAGACCACCATAATAATTTTCGACCACCATAAAATATCGGATCAGAGAATACATTTTACTTGTCTAATCATGTCTTTACCTGATTGCGCTTTATTCAAATTTTTAAGTACTAACAGAGTGGGATATGCAACATAGTACATGGAGTGGGGTATCCAATGACGCCATTCACTTGATTGGCTGGGCACGTGCCCGGCCAAGCCCGGCTTTCGCTACGCCACTGATTTAGGATTTCATGGTTGAAACGCGCCAATAATCTTTGTGGAATCCACTTAGCATAGAGCTGGCAAGCGAAGTGGAGTTAAATATTTATTTAAATCGGAAATCAAGTTTATTATACTTTGAGCGTTAAGTACAATCCCAAACCCGTTTCAACGCGGACAAAAACATCACCAGTCACTTTCTATCAACTTCCAGTTACTGAAATATCGAAAATCAATAATCCCTACAAATGAACTTCATCTTTTATGGACTTCTGTGGAATAAAAGTTTTACTGTGTCCTTTTGGTGCCTAATGCAGTTAAAGTATGGACAGAACAGCGTTTGTGCTGAGTTAATGAGTGACGTGTAAATAATGAATAGTTAACAGACTTGTCCGAAACGGACGAAATTTTCGTTCCTTATTCCTAAACAAGAATTGTCGAAATCTGCAAAGAGAAAAAACTGTCTATGGCAAAGGTCGGTGAAAACGAAAAAGTCCAATGTAATTGAAATGAAGCAATCCGGAGTCATAAAATATTTATTCCTCAGGTTATTTAACATTTATACGATTGCGAAACAGGTGTATGAATATTGCATGGCAGGCCAACTCATCGAGCAAACAGGACAATCTTGTCACAATATCTGCAAAACTTCGCCAGGGCGTCTTACCATTCCGCCGCCAACCTTTTAATCACCCTGGGCGCGAAGTTGGTACCCTAGCTCTGACCAAGCGAAAAGCGTTGCAATCCAGCCCGACTTCATCACTACTGAGGCCTGATTGAAACGTCGCATTATGGCCACGTTCAATTACTAAAATAAACTAGACAGTATGGTGGCAATAGACGAACCAGGCGGGAAACGTAATCTGGTTAAGAATATTAGTGCCCAGCATAAAGTTCTAAAAGACCCATAATAACGGAGACTTTAATAAAAAAACAGAAATTTATTTTAATGACGTTTCGTCGCTAGTCTTGTGACATCTTCAAAGATGTTCTAATAAAGAAGTTTAACCCATCTCTCAACGCTAAAATTACATCTGTTCCTCTTACATTTTAATCTCATGTTAGCTGCATCCTCTCACCTTTTCCTCTTACTAACTCACTACCCACTCATCTCATCGTCCATCTCTTTAACACGTTAATCCTTTCTTACAATCCCAATTACTTCCTGTCATTGTTAATAGTTAGCATATATTCCAAACACCTGTATATATCCTCATTCTGAAGATGTCGCAAGACTAGCGACGAAACGTCAGTAAAACAAATTTCTGTTTTTTATTAAAGTCTCCGTTATTATGGGTCTTTTTAAAACTTTATGCTGGGCACTAATATTCTTAACTAAACTAGACAGCAGTACAAAATTTGAATCCGTCAGACTCGACTACGCAGAACTCGTGTAGAACGTTGGGCGGCTCCTGCACTGCAATCTGCAGAAATATGACGTTGAATCAAACGTAGTGTTTTTGTGATGATAAGGTAAAAGTATTGACTAGTTATTTTATAACAATTTAACGTTTTCAAGATTGCATTGTATCACAATACCAGCAGATTAAAGTTCCACGAACAAATCAACAGACGCACTTTCGCTCATCTTAAATTAATATTCCACAAGGTAGAAATGTGATGACTGAAGTTTTGAAAAACCCCTTCTTTCTGAATTCTACGGTATTTCAACATACAGCTGTCAACCTTTGGAACCATGAAAAAATCAAAATATGGCCAACTAAGTTAGAATGACTGTAAATTTTGCAACCGTACTTACGGCAAGAAGGTAAAATAGAATCACTTACCCTCTGGTAGGGCCACACGACCTGAGCCTACTCCAGCTGTTCAGATGTTGACACCGTAGAATTGAACGTCTCAATTGTGAGTCAACTGGGGGACAAATTGTTTTTCCTCAGGCCCTTTTCTGTCTGTTCGAGAACTATGACGTCGTACAACTGATGTTCAAGGAATTGCATCGTGTTTCTAGGGTTTTTTTTGTTTTGTTTTTTTGTTTCTTTTTCATTTAAAATATAGCAGAAAAACTACGATGGGCTATTATTTATGCCATAATTGTTTTGCAGTTTTACAGAAAAAACGACAAAAAGAAGAGGCAAAACTAAAATGGCCTTTGGTTAAGACTGAACTTTTCATTCGGGTTTTTTTATTCGGGTTAATTTATCCAATATGACGGCAATCATTTTGTCGCCTGAGGTGGAGTGACATTTAGCTACAATGCCCCTTCTGCTTTAGATATGATCTCTGTGGTTTACACTTAGTTATCATTAACTATAGTAGCTAAAGATTCACATTCATTTTATACCGTCTTGAACTCACAACGGATACAGTGTTTCACCTGAACCGTTAAAATGGCTCAACGTTGACACACACATTAATTTCATGTCCTGGAATGCTTTACGAACGACAAATAAAATGCACCAACTGAACAAAAATTAAATTTAAGTTTGTAGTTACTTTCATCTGATGTAATGCAGCACGTAACACAAACACACAAAACAAAGCCGCGTTTTTTGCTCGGATACGTTTTTGTCGGAGGACGCATTGATTTCGATCCGTTTACAAATCCCGTTTAAAGGACCAAACAATACAATTCAACAAAACAATTGCAATTCAAACAAAAACTTATCAGCGTAAACGCAGGCTGAAATACAATGAATTTAAATCTTACGTACAGCCGTCATGTATTAGGATCAAATGAAATATCCAACCATTGAGTACGAGATTTCAACATCCTTTGTCAAACGTTATAAAATGCACAAAGCCCCATTCTCGTTCCCAGACCTCAGTAAACTGATAAATCGGAGACCTTGGTAATAGACAGAGAACATCTACCAGATTCTATGACATTCGCTAGCACATTAAGCTTACCCAGCATGACCTTGTGATTTTCTCTGAAGATGTGGTTTTCGACATAACAGCATGCCACTGTTATGTCGATTTGAAAACAGGAGGTCAAATTATCTTGCATATGTGCGATCTGAATGCCCTAGAATCTGGGACACATTCATCGTCTTTTACCGGGGCCTCCAATTTCTAGTTCATCGAGGAGGTCCCGAGAACGAGGATGTACGGAGCCAATTGCATTTCAATGCTGCACTGCAAATTCAGCACTTAACGAAGTGAATTGGTAACACTTATCTACTCGCATACGTGAATCTGTTCTCTTCGGACATGCGCACTAAAATGTTGATAAAATCTCAACCCATAGAACAGTTTTAAGTCGGATAACTTAGTTCTTCATTAAAATATTCTGGATGGTGAAACCATGAACGCAGAGGCTGGATACTCTAATTCATCCTTGTGTCTTGATAGCATTATTTCCTAATACGGAAATGCAGCTGATATTGCGAACTTGATTCTAAATTCCTTGTCATTTGCTCTATTTTACTCTAAAGTACAGGGGCCAGTTGTTTTTACTAAAATACCCTGAGGTACAGGAGCTAGTACATTAGACACATTGCAGAAATAATTATATCTTGATTCGAAATCTCTTTACATTTTTCAGAATTAACCCTGAAGTACAGGAGCAGGTTGTTCAAAGAACGATTAGTACATATTTAGTTTCCTATATTTTTGATTGATCAACCGAGTTTAAATTTTGCATAACAACACATTTATAAACTCATGAACATTTCAAATTTCCTAATTTGTGTGCATCTGGCAGAATTTGCCTTATAATACTCGCTAAAGTAGGTTATCTCCTTTATCGACAAGGCACAGGGGGCGAAGTACTTTCCATGTGAAAGCTCAATTCTATTTCGTATTCTACTCTAACCCGATGTAGATCTAGGCTTCAGCACTGTCCACGTGCTCCCCCTTCAACCTCATTCTTGCGAAATCTTCAAATATTAAATCATCATCATCGTGTTTTTCGGTTCCGCTGAAAAGAGAATAGGCGAAAAAATTTAATCAGAATTATGACCACCATATGAAAATAAGGTAAATGATTGAAGGGCAAGCAATAACAGCACAGCAGCAAGTTGTCATATAAAATCGTGCTTGCAGTGCTCTTAAAGTTACTTAATGTAGCTTGTTGCAATGTACAACGTTACTTTACGAATTCTAAAACTAGTTACAAAGTTACACTCCTTGGTAGTCAAGTCAATGTATGAAGTCAAATATATACAGTCGAACCTCATAAGCGGACACCATGCTTGGGTCCCGGCCAAACGTCTATTACATCACCATACTCACAACCTCTCGTAAGCGGACACCTCCCGAAAGCGGACGCGGACATCAAAACGAAAATTTGAGATAGCATTATAACCTCTTGTAAGCGGACAGTTAGCACTTCACTACCGCTAAAATAGTTTTTATCGGGTCTGGTGACAGCGGTGTTGAAGTAACTTGAGTGGCTTAACAAAATAATTAGATTCTGAAGCAACAAGATTTTGCAGTGATTACATTATGAAGTCGTTCTATTTGCTTAAAGTGAACCAAAACACACTGTATTCTAGTAACAAAATCTAAATTATGCTAATACATGTAATACGATGACCCATTTGAAGGTAAGGACATGATGAATCTGGGGCAGCTGCGTTAAAACGTTTCGAGCGAATGCTCTGCGCTTTAGTACCTCGGCGCAGACAAACATGGGACATACTTCGATTACTTGATCGATCGGAGCTATTTCGATTATTGAGATCCGAAGTGAGCTTTGAATGAGGCAAATGTGGTTAATGCAAGTGTTAAAACACCAAAGCTAAATGAAGTATGCGCACTGGTTGACCTCATCGAAGACACCGACGAAGAAGACAACGATTTCGACGTTTCTATGAAATAAACAAAAATTCTAATAACTGCTAAGGTTTTAACCAGTTAAGAAGATCGGCTTAATTATTCATATTTTACCGGCAACAAAGAAATTTCTCAAGCTGTACAACACGTTAATGACATTTTAACAGATTTGCATTTCGCTGGACAGAAGCAAACGTACATAACACATTTTTAAGCCGTCTTAATGTAGTCGTTTCTGGTCGTGTTGTAAATATAGGCCTAATATACTCTTAAAGAAATTTCCACAATGTGTTTCTGGAGTCTTAATATTTAAATTACTGCTCGTTCATTCAACACGGACTGAGACATGTAATAGAGTTCAATTGTAAACAACGAATTAATGATAAATTTGGCGGGATAATATTTTGTAATTTCAGGAGGATCTTTGGTCCACTTGAAACGAGCGTGCATTCTCATTGAAGGAATCATATTTCAGTGATTAACTATTAACTAAATATTAATGAGCCTATCATAAGCGGACACCATTACCAGGTCCCAAGGGTGCACGCCTACGGGAGGTTCGACCGTAGTCAAATACGACAACTAACGAGTGACAACTCGTATGTGATTGAGCCGATTGACCTGGAATGCACGGCAGAGCGTTTTTAAATGTACCAAATCAGTCATGTAGTGAGGGGCGTAGTGACGCCTCAATAGTGGAAGAGGTACACGATTAAATTTTTGGACAAAGTGGGCGTGTATTGGTTACGGTAAAAGATAGCCGAGTTGTTTTGTACAATCTATTTTTCTAAAATACACAAACACACGCACAAGAATCGTAAGCTCAAAGCTTTTCAAGTTGTTATTTTTAACTGTAGCCAGTACTCACAAATGGCAATCCCACAAGACTTCGTTCCTCATTAAATTACATCCAGGTGCGATAAAAGAAAACCTGACAAAGTCATGAGCAGTTGGCAATTTAATGTGCGTCAAAAGGCTCCAAAATCATTCTTTGGAAATTGTATCACAATCAAGCGTTCGAAAATTTACCCGAGAATGCATTGTTTGATGTTTTCCTATTCAATAATAAAAAAATTTTTTTGACGTCGGGAAAATTAAAAAATCCTTTGTTATTTTATAACATAGTAAATAGTGGGCTTGTTTCTTCCTCGAAAAAAAACAAGAATGACGTATTTTATTTGATACACATTTGGGAAAGAGAAAGTTGGTAAACATAAATATGGTGACTAACAGCTGAAATACAAATCATTTTCTAACATTCTCGGTAGTGCATTCATGGACGAGTAGTCTAAGCCACGGACTTTTTTGTTGCAGATTCAGAAGGTCACGGTTCAAAACCCCGCCTGAAGTACAGGCGTCTCTTCATATTTTATGTTTGATTTTTCTAAGTTTGTTTTAATCTTTTTTTGTTTTCTTTGCAATTGCCATTAAGCAAAAGCTTTACACCACGCGAGTCTGAGTTGGGGGGGCTGTAGTTGATTCACGGCAAATTCTAAGTAGTAATTGCTAGCTGCAATTTCTTTAAAACGACGATCGGCTAACAGTTAACTTTTTTTCGCGTTAAAATAATATAAGGACGATTTATGAATTAAAAGTCGAATTTTAGGCTTTTCGAGAATCTTGAAAATCCGTCAACCACGTCCGCATTCTCAAAAGATACGATAGAATTCTAGTAATAAAGATTATTGCCCAGCAAATAATTTTGAAGAAGCCCATATCTCAAATGAACATATCAGGATACTTTGAAAGATACTTTAATGAGGAACTAACGTTTCGTCACTTTACAAGCAACATCATCAGAGTGTCTATTTACATGAAAATTTTCGGCTTAAATAACCTACACGATTACAAAAATAGAGGTGAGAAAAGGAGAGAATGATGAATGAGGTGTCATAACAGGGATTAAGGTGGAGGAGAAAAGAAAAGAAAAAATAATTAGAATAACATGAGAGGAAATGACCTTATATTTACATTGAGAGAGGGATATATTTTTGCAATCAACAAACTTTCTCGAATGAGAGTATCTAATTCTGAACGGCCACTAGCTAAAACTGAAAAATCATCGAAAGAAATTGGGTGTCCAGTTTCTCTTTTATGTGCTAAAATTCTAGACAAAGAAGAGGGGTGAGAGATCTCATTTCCTGTGTATGCCGAAATGCCCATATGTTCACAGATCCTGGTGTGTAAGTTTCGGGTCGTTTCACCCAAATACAACACGGAGCAGCGTTGGCACGTAAATTTATAAGTAACATTGGATCTTAGGCGCATAGGAATTCGGTCTTTGAAACGGAAAAAGTGTGAAAAACGGCAAACTGGTCGAAATATTACTCGGAGGTCAATGAGGGGGTGGGCCGATGATATCAATTTCAAAAGCTGTTGGCGAATTTTGAGACCGTGACTACCAGTAAAAGGCAGTGCAATGGATAACTGCAATTTAGGTGCTGTGAGAGGTTTAATTGGTGTGTCGGAAACTTTATTTAAAAACGAGCAAATACAATAGTCTATAAACCGTTGCGGATAACCATTTTGAAGTAACAGGCTCTTAAATTTTGCAAGTTCTTCTTGAAAAGTCGAATACGACGAACACATATATTCAAATATCGAAATAAAATAGTGTAGATTAGACCTTTCTTGTAAATGACAGGCAAAAAACTCTCGAAATTTGTGAAAAGGCCGGTAAATGTTGGTTTTCGATAAACAGAGGTGATAAATGAGTCATTAGATCGAGAAATAGTGATGTCAAGAAAGGGTAGCGTTTTGTTGGACTCCACCTCACAGGTAAAGTTAATGTTGGGATGCTGTGAGTTTAAATAATTTAGAAAAAGTTCGATTTGCTCATGAGATTTAAATAAAATAAAAGAATCATCGACATAACGTCTATAAAAAAGCGGTTTGAAATCAGTGGGACAGTTTTCTAGCCAAATTTTGTCATGGTGTGATAAAAATATGTTGGCAAAAAGTGGGCCGAGCGGTGAGCCCATGGCGACGCCATCGATTTGGTCGTAAAGTTTACCATTGAAAACGAAATGACAATCCTTTACTGTTAAATTTAAGAGGTCTTTTAGTTCTTTCCGCGAGTAGCCTTGGAAAAGACGGTTGGTAGAAAATAGCTGGTCAAGAATAATCTGTATGGTTTCATCAAGAGGAATATTAGTAAATAAAGACGTAACATCAAAACTGGCCATAACTAAATCGTCGGTATTAAGGTCTAAGGAGAACAGTTCTTGAATAAAGGAAAACGAATTAATAATTACGTAAGAACTTAAAGAAATAGGATGGAGAAGCGGAACTAGAAACTTAGCTAAGTTACATGAATGAGTTCCTATTGCTGAGAGAATAGGTCGAAGTGGTACGTTAGCTTTATGAATCTTTGGCAGTCCATATAATATACCTGGTTGAGATCCTGTGGGGGCTATTTTCTTGAACTGCTCGTCAGATATCACATTGGCCTTCCTTAGTTTTCGAAGGAATACTCGAACTTTGGTTTCTCGTTTCGTTGTTTTAATCGGATCGTCGTTGAGCAGGACGAATTTTGAGATGTCTTGAAGTAATTCTTCCATTTTTGATTCGTAATCAACTCGATTAAGGATTACCACCCCATTTCCTTTCTCAGGTTTAACAATAACAATGATTAAGAGACTCAAAGCGGACAATTTGGCTAGAAAACTGTCCCACTGATTTCAAACCGCTTTTTTATAGACGTTATGTCGATGATTCTTTTATTTTATTTAAATCTCATGAGCAAATCGAACCTTTTCTAAATTATTTAAACTCACAGCATCCCAACATTAACTTTACCTGTGAGGTGGAGTCCAACAAAACGCTACCCTTTCTTGACATCACTATTTCTCGATCTAATGACTCATTTATCACCTCTGTTTATCGAAAACCAACATTTACCGGCCTTTTCACAAATTTCGAGAGTTTTTTGCCTGTCATTTACAAGAAAGGTCTAATCTACACTATTTTATTTCGATATTTGAATATATGTGTTCGTCGTATTCGATTTTTCAAGAAGAACTTGCAAAATTTAAGAGCCTGTTACTTCAAAATGGTTATCCGCAACGGTTTATAGACTATTGTATTTGCTCGTTTTTAAATAAAGTTTCCGACACACCTATAAAACCTCTCACAGCATCTAAATTGCAGTTATCCATTGCACTGCCTTTTACTGGTAGTCACGGTCTCAAAATTCGCCAACAGCTTTTGAAATTGATATCATCGGCCCACCCCCTCATTGACCTCCGAGTAATATTTCGACCAGTTTGCCGTTTTTCACACTTTTTCCGTTTCAAAGACCGAATTCCTATGCGCCTAAGATCCAATGTTATTTATAAATTTACGTGCCAACGCTGCTCCGTGTTGTATTTGGGTGAAACGACCCGAAACTTACACACCAGGATCTGTGAACATATGGGCATTTCGGCATACACAGGAAATGAGATCTCTCACCCCTCTTCTTTGTCTAGAATTTTAGCACATAAAAGAGAAACTGGACACCCAATTTCTTTCGATGATTTTTCAGTTTTAGCTAGTGGCCGTTCAGAATTAGATACTCTCATTCGAGAAAGTTTGTTGATTGCAAAAATATATCCCTCTCTCAATGTAAATATAAGGTCATTTCCTCTCATGTTATTCTAATTGTTTTTTCTTTTCTTTTCTCCTCCACCTTAATCCCTGTTATGACACCTCATTCATCATTCTCTCCTTTTCTCACCTCTATTTTTGTAATCGTGTAGGTTATTTAAGCCGAAAATTTTCATGTAAATAGACACTCTGATGATGTTGCTTGTAAAGTGACGAAACGTTAGTTCCTCATTAAAGTATCTTTCAAAGTATCCTGATATGTTCATTTGAGATATGGGCTTCTTCAAAATTATTTGCTGGGCAATAATCTTTATTACTAGACTTCGATTTCCGCCTGGTATCTCGATTGCCGAAATCCTAACCATATGATAGAATCGTGGACGAGAGGCGGTTACGTATTCTTATCTATAGTTACTACATTGCTATTTTTGTACCTTGTATCAAAGTCGATCAGATTGTGATCCACTGGTAGTTCTGGATTTTCTGGAAAGGAAACAAACAGATGGTCGGGCACTGCAATTCACACACTAACACACATGTACGAATGCACACATAACTCACTCACTTTTGTACAACATTCACACACACACACACACACACATACATGCATACATACATGCATACATACATACATACATACATACATACATACATACATACATACATACATACATACATATATATATAGAGTCGTCTGGTGATCGCGTAAGCGTGAAACACCGTGTAACGGCAGTTGCTCAAAGCTTAAACATTATGCAAATAGACTATATATACATATATAGATAGATAGATAGATAGATAGATAGATAGATAGATAGATAGATAGATAGATAGATAGATAGATAGATAGATTAGATAGATTAGATAGATTAGATAGATTAGATAGATTAGATAGATTAGATAGATTAGATAGATTAGATAGATTAGATAGATTAGATAGATTAGATAGATTAGATAGATTAGATAGATTAGATAGATTAGATAGATTAGATAGATAGATAGATAGATAGATAGATAGATAGATAGATAGATAGATAGATAAATAAATAGATAGATGAAATGTTACTAAAGGATGTTCGTTGTTACTATTAGTTTCACGCCCGTAGACGATCTTCATACAACTGGAAAAAATTCGGTCCGATTTTTTCCAGTTTTTCCAGTTGTCTGAAGATCGTCTACGGGCGTGAAACTAATAGTAACAGCGAACATCCTTTAGTAACATTTCATCTATTTTGCTCTATCTTCCAGGATATTGAGCACTTTTAGAATCGTTGATAAATCATTCGACTACACACACACACACACACACACACACACACACACACACACACACACACATATATACACAAACTGAATCAGCAACTTCCCCCAGGATCGAGTTCATTATCAATAATATACAGTTAAAAACTTTTTAAAATCTTTGATAGAAGTTCAACGTTTCTTATTGTGATTAGTTTATAATTCAAATTAATTTGTACAAACAGTTCAGTATATATAGGGACATCCAACGCTCGCAATGTTTGCATCTTGATAAAGGGGCAGTGCCCCGAAACGTTGAACTTTTTTTAAAGATTTTTAAAGAGTTTTTCTAAAATGCATTAATTATTCATGAGGAAAATTCAAAGGAAATTAAACTTTAATTAGTGTCCGTATATCATGATACAGAACTGATTAATTAAACATCAGTGTCTGTAAACGTGATACCGACACTGATATTTTATTAATCAGTTCTGTATCACATTTACAGACAGTGATGTTTATTAATGAGTCTTTATCGACCACATACTCAGTAACACCTTTAAAACCACTTAACACAAAGTCTAATGTACTCTCTATCCCCGAGACTTACCTTTACGAGTAAATTTACCGTGACATGTTTGAGGAAGTTGATCGTCCAGGTTAGTGTAGTCTTGAGAAAGACTGTTGGTTGAAGTGACTGACGTTTCGACAGCCTTAGCGGCGGTCATCTTCAGAGTCAAAAGATGACCGCCGCTAAGGCTGTCGATGACTCTGAAGATGACCGCCGCTAAGGCTGTCGATGACTCTGAAGATGACCGCCGCTAAGGCTGTCGATGACTCTGATGATGGCTGTCGATGACTCTGAAGATGACCACCGCTAAGGCTGTCGAAACGTCAGTCACTTCAACCAACAGTCTTTCACAAGACTACACTAACCTGGACGATCAACTTCCTCAAACATGTCACGATTCTCCCAGGTTCAAACCATTTACTTTAGTAAATTTACCGCTAAATAGAAACCGCTAACAACATATTTTGGAGAAGTGATTTTAATACTCAGTTCACTCAAAAATAAACAACTACAAAACACAATTATTCTCCTCTCTCAGTTCTTGTACGGCATGTTCATCGCAAAAGTTATGGAGAAATTATTAAAAGTAGCTCCCGTCATAACATTTACGCTATTTGGTTCTGGAACTACGATTTGTCTGAAATTCGCTCATGTTGGTCGCGGCAAGAAGTTCATTGGGGACCTCGGAATCGTACCATTCAGCATTCCCGTTTCCACCATTATCGGTGAACAAACTTATTCCACCCAACGGCAAATTACCACTAGGCGAAGATTCATAAGAAGTCGAATTAACTGGGCCCAACGCAGAACTTGCCTTCTGTAACTGCTTCTCTGCGGGATGCTCGTGACTGAAAAGGGCGTCAGGTTTATGATCAGTTCTATCACGAATTTTTTTTTCTTCTGTGCCACTTTGAAATAAATTAGTCGCACAAGTCACTCTTAAAGAATGTGCCATCTTCTTCCTTATGCCAGCTGAAGCACACAATCTTTCAGGTAGTATCTTGTTCAAGGTATAAATTCCAACTGCGTTTCATTGCAACACTTCACCCAAAATGATGAAAAACTACCCAATTTCGTAATGAAGTATGTTCTCACTGCAACTATGAATTTGCAATGCAAAACATGTTGCAAAATTTTTCACACTTAATCCTCAAGGATATCTATCACAACCAATAATTAGCATAAAATCGACAATATCCTATACCTCTAAATCACATTTAGTAGTACCACAAACTGCTCAGTTTCGATTTATCGATCTTATTACGAAGAGGTTCTCTTCTGAAACATATTATTAGACGTCTTAGAAGTAATTTACAAAATTCGTGGCCGTTCTGTAAATAGTCCTTAACCATACATATAGACATATATACATATGTAAATATAAACATACAAACATACATACAAACATACATACAAACATACATACAAACATACATACAAACATACAAACATGCATACAAACATACATACAAACATACATACATACAACATGCATACGCACATACAACGTAGGCATCAAGCATTCGCGGTAAGCTTAAAGTGTACCTTGTCCATCTTTATCTCTGGTTGGAGCTGCAGCTGACGCAGGTTCTTCCTCTGGCTTAGGATGGGTCAACATAAACGGTAGTTCCACTGTTAGATCCCTGTTTCAGCAAAACAAGTCCATTTTAAACGGCTTTCAATATCAACTTTAAGTTATGTTTTGGCGCTCAAGGTCTAAACCGATTTACTCCAGGTTTCGAAATATTTAAGCAATGTGTAAAACAGTGCAGCCACTGTCCAAGCTTATAAAACTTTTCCGCACTCACAGTTTGCCTTACTCCAGCCGGACAGCTTATCAGTAGTGTCAGGTCAGGAGGTAGGATTAGTAATTTAAAAATAGAACCGGTGGATTCCTCCGGGGTTTCAACACGTATTATACTTTATTTCCCGGAAAATACTGCTACGTCACCAAATAGGTATTTGACGTGGCATGGGGTGCTGCGATTACAAGGGTAGAAACTTATACGTAATAAGCAGAGTCTTCGTTGGGGCCTGGATAGATGGAATCCTCGTAAGTATAGTAATTTGCAATTATTACTCTTTCAGTTAACGCTGGGGTTTTAGAGTAAGGACACGGTACAGATAGACCTGCATGGTTAGGTTTAAAATAACGGTTAGCAGGAGAAAATTGCTGGAGAGGGCATTACCCCTCGAGAAAAGCGAATTTCCTCCAGGTTTGTGGTTTCTTAAAATTAGTATTTTCCCATCCACTACGACCTGAACTTTAAGAATGAGATTTCTTCGGAAGTGATTTCCAACATCCCATCAGCCTTAAGACAGCATAAGTTCGGACATCACATTTCATTCAAATTTTCAATAATTACTGATCAGATGTGATCTGTATTTTTATTATTTCAATTACGTTTGATTGCTGTTTAAATTCTTACGAACTTTAAATTGACTTAGCGAAGATAAACTACGAAACTGCGTGGTAGTGATATGCTGAGGCACAGCATGCAGACCTGTACCAAAGAATCAACTTATGTGACCGTATGATGTACATGACTGAGATTGACTAAATTTTTAATAATACCTTACGAACACATTGGTGTTCTCCACAACTAGGAACTTAAGTAGGTTAAGGTTTGTAATAGTGACCAACTGGTTTATCCCACGAAAATATGAGTGTTGAGAAATAGCATTTCATACCAGGTGACGACAGGGCGACTTTAAGTTACTTTACTATACGTTTCAATAACGTTTCTGATGTTGAGGGGAACTGATTCAGTATAAGCATTAACCCATTTCCCGCGGGACCTCTCCCGTTGACGAGTAAAATCGTCTAACGTTAGCCAGAGTAGTTTCCTCGAATCTACGCATATTTCGTATCGGTTGCCGGGTGATTCATAGCTTCTTCAAAACAATCATAGCAGGTGTATCGTATGAATGTAGTTTTTTTTTTTCTTCACGATTATGACATTAACATAATATGCCAATGCTTCTTGAGATAAAAAGAACGCAACGACTCAGTTTTTTCACCGACTCAGGGTTTTCAAGGGTTCTTTACACGAGTCGTTCACGGTTTTTGCGCAACCTCTGTTATGGTTCACAACGATTTCAACCGGATTTTTACGATGTTGGACAATGAAACTTCCAAATCAGAACAATCAGAACTGCGTGTTTCGTGTTTTATCGTAATACAACCGATTTAGAACAAATTTTGGTAACCAGGTAATGCCATTTTGCGACAAGAAAATTTTGCTTGGTCGTTACTGGCTACCAATGTAAAAAAGTTAATTTCACAACCTTGTCGCCTCGCTCCATACGCAGGTATATTGATAAAAGACAAAAATAGTGACTGTTTTTCACTCTGATAGTGACAACAGAATTTCTACTCACCCTCCATAAGCAACAATTAATCGTATTTTTACTTTGTATTGCACAATTATTCCCAGATTTTCCTTCGGAATTTTGGGATCCAAGCTAATGAAAGAAGGAAAAGAAAACAACTAAGCCCTCGCTGAATTTAACTGAGTTTCCAGTTTCTTCGTTGCTTGCTTTGCTACCGCTATCTATATGAACATCAAATTATCAACTGTTTGCCACTCACATTGTTGACGAAGCCAGGTTTGTATCTTCGTGTTTTAGTTTTCCATCCAAGGCCAGGCCTCTTTTGTCCTGCAGTAACCAAGAAATATCTATCAGAATTATACATTTCATGAAATAAAAATGTACCAAATAAACCTTTTCACATCTATTTTGCACATCAATTTTGCAACAGACAATCGTCTCAAATTATGTCATAAGAGCCTCTAATCTTTCAATCATTACCAGAAATTGTAGGTAGTATGGCGAATTTTCAGTTAAAATTAATCCTCATGTATTTCAATTCGGCGAAATCAGCTGATACTGCATATGTAACGTGTGCATTATGGTGTCGATCAAAGTGCCCTAAGATGGTTTCAGTCCTACTTGACATATCGGAATAAGAAGTGTTATGTTAGTGGACACTTGTCTACTACAAGTCCGATTGTTGTGGTGTTCCTCAGGGGTCAATAATTGGCCCGCTTTTATTCTTAATTTATATTAATGACCTGCCAAATTGCTTGGATGTTGGTTTGCTTAGAATGTATGCGGACGATACTAATATTAGTTTCTCTGATCCGAATTTAAACGACCTACAACAACGCATGAATGTCCAATTAAATAAATTAAATTGTTGGCTAAGGGCAAATAAGTTGAGCTTAAATATTGCTAAAACAGAATTTATGATTATTGGCTCTCGCCAAAGACTTCTGACTCAAAATAACGATGACATTCATGTCTACATAGACGACAAAGAAATAAATCGAGTTAACCATACAAAGTCTCTAGGCCTAATTATTGATGACACTTTGTCTTGGAGTGAGCATATTAATTTTTTTTAAAAAAAGATTTCCTCTGGTATCGGCGCTGTTAAGCGGATCGGGCAATTTATAGGCCATGATACAGCTTTAAAGATATATAAAGCTTTGATTGAGCCCCACTTCAATTATTGCAATTCATTGTGGGATGGTCTGAGTAAGCAATTAGCAGATAAACTTCAAAAACTGCAACACCGTGCAGCCAGAGTTATTACCAATTCTAGTTATGAAACAAAATCCGCTTCGATCTTTAGTATGCTCAACTGGGACAACTTGTTCAACATTCGAAAGAAGCATAAGGCTATACTGATGTATAAGACAATAAGCAAGCTTATGCCTGACTACCTGCAAGAACTATTTCATTTACGTGTAAATAACTACAATTTGAGGGATTCTGACCATAAATTAGAGTTACCAAAACCTAGGACTGAATATTTAAAACGCAGCTTCAGTTACAGTGGAGCACTTTTGTGGAATAATCTCCCTAATGATTTAAGATCTCTCAAGTCCCTTAATATACTGTATTTAAAACGGGCGTCGATGAATTTTTTTCCGGATCGGACCACTCCACGGCAATCATGTAAACCAGTACACAGGGATGTGTAGGATTTTGTTTTGTATGTATATGTCATTGCATTATTTTATTAATAATCAATTGTTATAATCATTGTAAGTACTTCTTAATAACATTGTGCAACTAATGTACTGATGATTTTACCGTGGTTAAATAAAGATTACTACTACTACTACGTGTATGTATGTCGGTAGGTATAGATAGAAATCGTGGTGTAAATTTATCATTAATCGTAAATTTGCTCAATGATAACGGTAGCTAGGTGCTTTAGCTAACAAAGATTAAAAAGCGACACGCACCCTACGCACGCTCAAAGGACAAGAATGTTCTTCTCATAGGGTATAGAGATACTGTTGACATCATTTCATTTTATATTAAAGTGCAGAGACTTGGATGATACCACAAAAATTCGGAAAGACGTTTGTTATCTTATAAAACCAACAAAAAATAGATCGCTTTTGTGTCTCTGAACTGTGATGGTAACACATAGCAACCCAATTCAACAAGAAAAATAAGTGAAAATATTTTTTTCAGTTGAAATGAAGTCATTCATGCTTTAACCACGCCACAGAGACATTCAAGCAATTTTCTAATTGTTGATTAACACACGTGACTCCAGACGAAACAAGCTGGAATGTTAGCCTATGCACATGAATTTTGCACATGCGGGCGCGGCTCAACTCACGGGTGATAGCGTCTGAGTGTAGGAGTACATGATCGTGTTCTAGGTTACGTGGAAAGGTATTTAATTGGTCCTTTAAGTCTGATATTTAAACGTTAATGTTCTTACGCTTGGGACAAAAGATGAGTACGGAACTAATCAAACGCCTTTGACATGTGCTCATTTTAGCGAAATATCATTTTCGACAATTATCCGACAATATACTCGTATTTACGTTTGCAATGGCTATCAGGATTACTCTTACACGTAGCAAGAAACAGCATAAACCATAATAAGACATAAATCTCAATAAGAACATTCAAATTTCGTATGATGGTAAAAAAGCTGGTTTTGTAAACGGAAAACTGTTGTTTAGAACAGGTAAAACAAACGTAAAAAATTATTAAGTTGGAAAAGCAAATACACGTAAGCTTATAAATTATTGTTTTCTACAAATAGCCTTGGTCTAATCAGCAAGGACCAAGGTAAACAGTTAACTGGTTTTTTGTGACAAAAGGCTTCACTAAGCTGTACTGCAGAATGAAAAATTCAACTTTAATAACTCAGAAACAGTTTACGGTGACAGGCAAAAAGTAAAAAGAAACACAAGCAACTGCTTTCGACATGTACGCTTGTCTCGTACAACAATTAATTCACCACAATTACCAGCAGGCCTGAGGTTCGTATCACAAAGCGCTAGTACGCTAAACGAGCGTACCAAAGCAGTTTTCTGACATTGTTCACACAAAACCTTGCAATACCCATTAATAACTCAAGGGGGAAAATTGTACAACACATGTGTTATATCTGTGAAAAAAGCTGCTGGCTACATGAACTTTTCGTGGTATTTTCTCGGCTAAAATCGTCGGAATTTCGACCAGTTTTGAAGAACAAGAATGTTTACATGTATTCTATTCTATTACAAGTACTTTTCGGCGAGTGATGGCACGTCCGATATACCACCGTCGTGAATATTGCAACTAGTACTTAAATACGTACAGAAATTGTTTATTCAACCAGTTTTAAAATAAATTTGTAAATTTTTCAATCAAACTTTGGCCGTTAGCTAACACAATGCTTTACTTTACCTAATAAACTTCCCCGAGTAGTTTTAATCCCCTACATTAAATATAACTTGAAAATTCAAAGATTGAAGAAAAATAAGAAAATAGATAGCGCTAATGTTCGCCTTTGTTCCCTCTTTTTGTCTCTGTTTACTTTACGAAAACTACTATTTCACTTGGATTTCCAACATTGAAAAATTCTATCATAACACAAAGTGAATTATTAACCATCATCCAATGTGCTCAATTACCGTAATTCAGCCAATCAGAAACAAGTAACATATTCCCGCAATTTGCTAGCCTGTATCAAAGACATTTTGTCAAACAATAGTCAATGTTCGCAAGAAGTCCAATCACAACAAACCTCACACGAAATAATTTTCTGTAATTTCTTTTAAAAATCTGTCCAAGCATATTTTTATTGGTTCGCAAAAATACCGACCGGACAGGAGTGTGATAATGTCTTCTTGCCTACGCACAGGGGTTGCGATTACCGGCAATTGTCTGTGATTCGCTTTCGTATTGTTCAATTTCCTACGACACAACATGTTTTAAAACAATGAATGATAATTTTTAAACATATCCCACCGCCCAATGGCTCCGAAATCGTGCTACGTTGGGCAGTCTTTAATATACCCAGTTTGATCTGTCTACGAATGTACATACGGTATTTAGCTGCCCTTGTAGCCTGCAGAGGTCAAGAAAGTTCTTTTATTTGGAAGATGTCAACAGATGATGACTATTGGTGCTAAGTGATGTCAAATTTTTGACTGCATGAAGAACGACGATTTCGAACTACATGAAACGAAACGTAACGAAAATAGAAACGTCAAAATAAACAAGAGCCAGCCGCATACGGACGAAGGCTTAACTGTTACAGCGCTTTTAACTGTAATAAAGAAAAATACAAGAATGTTTTGAAATATGGTATCTCACTCGCAATATACTCTGTTCAAAATTCGAATACAATACAATACAATTTATTTAAACAAGATTCGAAATAAATTTCATATTTCCGCATATTAGTGTTTTATTCGATAACAATCAAGGGTGAATTCAACTTTATTACAAACGTAATACAAAATTTTTCGTTCAATAAATACAAAACCAATGGAAACACTGTAGGATGTCAGATAAAAAAATTAACTTGTGCCACTTAACCACCTCAAATTGTAGTCGAGAGCTTGATCCATAATGGTCTGAAATATCACTTGTTTGGAAATGAAACCGAATCGAGATTCGGCAAAGACGTCGTGTGCTCTTTGGCTTTAAACTTCCAGCACTAGGGTATCTCCCCTTTCCAAAGCTTTATCCTTTTATGCATTCGCCTGTAAATATATTATTCTTAAACTATCATAACGCTGGAATAACATCACGTGTATTCATACTTATCCCATGGCTACACTCCTTCACGAACGACCTTATTAAACCATCAGTGAATAGGAATCGGAAAATCAATCACCGCCGAGGCCTAAGAATATTAC
The DNA here is from genome assembly GCA_030142905.1 of Heliopora coerulea. Lineage (NCBI taxonomy): Eukaryota > Metazoa > Cnidaria > Anthozoa > Scleralcyonacea > Helioporidae > Heliopora > Heliopora coerulea. Next base: position 1,284,368 of record JASJOG010000004.1, read on the forward strand.
AGTGCCTAAATCCTCGTATACTATGGTACAATCAAATTATAATTGAACAACTTACCTTGTTATTTGAAAGTAAAGGTGTTAATGAATAAACTTTGGATAAATTACAGCTTTGTCCCACTGGAAAACCGTCTTCACATTCCAGAGTAGCAACAGGACATTTATACTGCGCGGTCGAGAACAGGCAAATGTCTGCATGTTGACGAACTACAAAATCGATAAACATACGCTAAAATTTAACATTAGTTGATGATGATGGAGAGACTTGTGAAGTGACAAATTCTGGGTAACAGCCTAAACATAAATGTGTAAATAGATTGTAGTATGCATGTCTGTAAATTCGTTTACCTTTTATCGATAAAATCGATCATTTCCCACGTAATTATCGTTCCAACTTCAAAATTTACCCACTGTCAACTTTGTTAGGTAAATTTTTCAATACTTATATAAAAGAAAGCATGGCAATTTTTTCAAATGCATGATAATGTGATAAACATTGTCGTCATTACGCCTTTTTGGCGTCCGAGATAAATTTTTGTAAACTGCTCATTTTGGTCTTGGTCATATTTCTGTATCTGTTTAATAGTTGGGTAACAAAATAGAGCCCAGCCTAATTACTAAAGACCCTTTTCGCTGAGAAAGAGTGAAGGTATCCGTAATTAAAAAAGAACAATTATTCATCGAAGTGGAGGTAAATATCTACACTATTCACCCACATTGAGGTGAACAATTGCTTCAGCATATACCTCGCAAAATTGTTTTCACACATATTTTTTTGAAATTTTAACAATTTTATGGAATGTCGGCTTGTCGTCCACTCATCATTTGCAAACAAAACATTTTGAAACACATCATGAGTGCATTTCTCGCTAAAAAAATAAAAGAAATACACATCTTTGAATACTTTATTGCCAAATTGCATTGCTTTTTTGGTGTTGTCTGGCACGGCGACTTCGTTTATTGAAAAAAAGTTCTTGTTCCGTAGCGTAAACAAAACTGGACGCCACCTTGTTTTGCTGGGAGGTGAATAGTGCAGGATATTCCGAGATATAGAAACCAATCAGATTGCGCAAAAAACATTATCCACCTGCGAGGTATATGCTAAAGTACATTATTCTATCTGTGTTTATAACCTAATTGAAAAAATAAATCAACAATTTTCTCAAAAAATCTAAAACTTGTTAAATATATTCAAGATTTTAAAAAATAACTTATTTTATTAGCTAGTGTTCCCTTTACGTAAGTGTACAACTGTTAACATAACCAACAACAGCATCGATACAATAGATCTTCCCAATGATCAATACTACCATCTGGTTTTTGTCGTATCATTACCTGTTATTTTAATCTTTTTGACTGTTTTTGATGATCTGTTCGTCAAGTGAACATTTACTGCAATGGACTCACCATGATAATACATCTGAAGAATTAGATTAAAATTAGCAGATTTTTCTTATATTGTACACATAAACATATGTATAAATGTATTTACGTATATAATATATAATATAATATAACATAACATAACATAACATAACATAATATAATATAATATAATATGATATGACATGATATGACATGATATATATATGATATATGATATATTTTTATATAATATGATTGTTTCAACGTCTGTAAGACCGGGCTCTTATATAACAGATACAGCACGAGCGACCGAGCTTTATGAGAATTACAACGAGAGCCATATAAATCCCATACAATTCGAACGCGAATATTGTAACTTTCTTAAAACACCAATACATTTAAATGGGCATGTTCACCGGCTATTTTGAAGTTTCAGGAAATTTTAACACAGAAAGTTGAAGGATAAATTTATCTAAATCCGGATAATTCTGTACCCGATTTACAGAAGCCAATTTCTTTTTTAATTAGCTAATTTCTAATTAGAAGCCAATTTCTTTTATGTTTCCTTAATGAATTATTAATGAGTACTATACATAATACTAATATGTATGTATAGAGCCCACAGTCTTCTTCCTACGAGTTTTTAAAAAACTCGGCGTATTGCTCAAGATTAAAACTTTACTTCTTTAAAACCAACGTTTCGGGGTTCAATTCTTTATCCAGTTCTATTTGATAAAAGGTAAAAATATATATCTATAACTAACCCAAATGCATTCTACTTCTTGTGTGTCCATACTGCAACAGTGCATGTAAGCATTCCCATGAAACTACACTTCATACCGGTTGAACGCGATGACGTTTTCAGCGATATGATGATATTCCACGCTTATCGATTGGTTATCGGTTATGTATTATAGGTCTGAGTTTCTGCAAATAGTTGTTTCCTTCCCGCTTATCAGTGTATCGTCCAAAAGGAGGATGGGGGATTCATCTGCCCCAATAAATCGGGATCAGGGAAATGTCCTACCAATCTTGCTTCATTCTTTATCTCTATTCTGCTTAAACTTACTAATTGGGAATATTATTCCATAGGGCGAATATTTTCATCACCCATCAAATTCAGTATATACACTCTGCCAGCCAATCAAATGAAGTGCAAATCCAACGATCTTTAGAAGTATCTGGTTTTGATGTTTTTACATAAACTCAAACCTTACTATTTTCAAACAACCTGCAGTGTATGTTGTCCAAAAAAGATTTTGTCCAGAGCAAACTCGTGAAGTAAAGTTCCCAATGGATGATCTCACTCCCACTTAGAAAAACGTGGCGAAAACCCTGCCACTTACTATCAACCAAAGTAAGTTAAAAAGTAATCTTGTACGTTCCGTTGTTGAAATGGTGATAATCCTTATCTTCTATGAACGAAAATTTCCATACAGGATCCCCAGTATACTAAAAGAGGAACCTGGAATTTCGTTTACGCATACGTAATAAAGTGCACGCAGTTTGATACACCTTAATGTTCCATCTGTCAAATAAGTCTTCATAAACGCAAAAACAAATATATTTATAGCATCATAAAACTATTTTTCTAACAAACTCCACATATACTAACCTCTGTCATTTAAAGGCACGAGGTAACTTGACAGTAACAGAACAACAAATTTGAATAGTGAGTATGAAAGAAAAACATACCCCTTTATCCAGACTTGCTTCGACATGAAGAGGATGTTGACTCATCATGAACTCCTTCTCAGCTTCTACGAATGGC